>JAZKJV010003544.1:0-722771 GCA_037367405.1 Ottelia alismoides | reverse complement strand
AAATAGTATATAGAGCCTTTGACATAAATTGTATATAGGAAATTTTGATGGATCAATTTTGCAAGATCACTTTTTAGGAAATTTGCCCCAACTCATGCCTAATCCTCATGACATAATGGAACAACTTGGTCATAATGAATGTCATGATAATTTGATTCCTTTGCATTACCTAGCCAGTTCTCAACCTCTCACTACTCCTTACCTGAAACCCCTTTCACTCTTTCACAACCGTGTCTTCTCCATGAACTTCTGCAATAAAATCGCCAACCTCATCCTTGTCACAATGGCAAACTTACCTTGACATTCGTGTTTGTGAACTACCATCCATTCAACTAGCATCAACTTATTCTTTCTCTCTTGGATCAATAACCAATATATGACATCTCTATGGCCATCCTAATCCCTTAAATTCAATCTCATTTCTCAGTGGCAATGCCATGTGACTTTGTGTGTGTTGAGAAGGTCAAATCCTTTGGCATCGAGGTTATACATTTTAGACTTATGTTTAAGGATATTCCTCCTTGTAATTTTCATCCATGTTATTGCTCCAAATTTCTGTGGATTTGTCACTCCTCTAGTCTTCTCTAAACCATTGTATTTCGACAAGAGATTGGCTTACTTGGACTAGAAGTTGTCCCTTGACTTTGTATTCACCAAGCAAGATGTGATAGATGCCCATTCTCTGGAGTCTCACTAATGCCATGAGAAGGAAGAACTATTGATGTCTCACAATATCAACATGACACTTTAGACAAATGATTATTCACACTTTGCCAACGGTCAAGTCAAGGTAAACTACAAGCTTCAAATGGTGTTCAGTGGCTCACCCTAGTCATGACCTCTCCGTTGAGAAAACCACACCCCTGACAGACTCCTAGTAATCTTGCTCCTCCTACTAGAGCACTGAAGGTTATTGGGAGAACCTTAAGCACATTGAGGAAATGTGAAGATCGTATCATATGCGATTGGGAGCGACTAGTCGAACTAGTTGCTCAGTGTAGCGGAATTTTAAAAAATTCTAAATGACAAAACCACATGATCAGAGAACACGTCTTGGATCATTTCATCCAAACAAAAAAGGATATATAGAAATACCTCTTGAATCATGGTTGTGATCGTGTCTCTAAAGCAAGAGAGCTCCTATCTCAAGTCCGATCCAACGGAGGAGACGCTTGCGAGCGCATTGATGAAACATGTGATCCTCGCAATCCAACTTGACAATCAAAATGTTGAATCTCTTGATTTCATCACACGAGATCTGACGTCTTCTTCATGAGGGAGATGCACTGAAGGAGACAAAGATCCACGAGCAGTTGAAGCAGTGGCACAACGGCGTGGTGATGATGATGATGTTCTCTAAGGCAAGAGGTGGAAGGCCACTCTTGATAAAGAGAAGGGGAGTGTATGAGAATATGAGAGAGAGAGAGATTATATTCAATTGTTGTAAAATGAAGAGCTAGGGTTGCCTCTTCTTTTATAATATTTTGGGAGTCCATGGATCTCAGTCCATGGCCAACAAAAATCTAATGGTTGACATTAATTTGTGTTTCTTTCAATGGCCATGATTTTATTATAATAACGCAACAATAATTAATTAAATTAAAAATAAAATTATATTGAATCATTATCAATATATGTTAATTCAATCAAATCAATAAGCAAGGAAGGAATAGGAAAGAGACAAAGCCCCTTCATAATGAGGAGTGGATGGCCACACTTGAATTAGGACTCAAGGTGGTTGTCCACCCTCCCCGCAAGGAAGGTCTCTTCCTTTTCCTATTATGTGAGATATAGTATCTTACATAACCCTTCGATATTTATAATAACTTTTGTTGCAAATTATTTCACAAAAATAATTTCAATTTAATTTATGAAATATCAGTCATGCCATTGGAAATCCGTGAGTCACATTCACAACCCAAAATAAAATGTAAATTATATTTCCAATTAAATGTCCAATGTTTTAATTCACATCAACATTTAAATTATAAATGTCATTTACAAATAGCTCTCTCTAGTATATTATAAATCATATTTATAATATACATGATTAATATGGATAGTTTTATCCACATTATTCATATCCATGATAATTAGATCATATTTAATTACATTGGATCATGATTCTCATGCATCTAAATAATATGAATCAAATTCAAATTATTCATGATAAATAAATCACATTTAATTATCTATTTCTCAATGCTTGGATACACATTTATCAATGGAATTATTCTTGAACTCTTTCAATAATAATGCACTTTCTCGGAAGATACTTGGAGAAAAGGACAGGGTGATTGTACGTTCCACGTATAGTGACTTTGATTTTGAGATCGCATCTCAAATCCAGATCTCAAGGACCTCTCATAGATGCTTGAGTAAATCAAGGGTGTAGATCTAATCTTCTCATTGCATCTGAATCACATTCAGGTCAATGTCCAACATTTGGGCTAAGATTAGATCATTTCTCTAATAAGAGGAGTCACTAAAATCCATACTTGTTTCTTCACTCCCACATAAAGGAAGTGTCATCTTATACAATTGTTTATGATCACATCACCCTCAGGTACTCCTAATACTTGTACATCCTGCATACTGAAAGACCAAGAATAAACTCGGAGATAAAGATCAATTTTACACTGTCATTTTCAGGATTTTATCATTTCGTCATTGGGAGTTGGTATTGATCATATGCTTTCCGAAAACATATATCATACCTACAAATTCTTGTCATGCTTCCAAAGCAAGATGACCATGCATGGAATTCGATCAGTCCCAAACACCTCATGAGTGAGTTCATGTCTCTCGGTTCACAAGTGAACCTGTATGATCCCATTGAGAGATCGTGTTACTCATATGACCTTGTATACACACCAGCTTATCGGTGTATAGACCTTCTGATTTGGTGATCAACCAATCAGTCTGCCAAATTTACATACTTTGACATATAGCAACACATATGTCTCCAATCAAAGAAGGCATGCCAATATCATGACAGTATACGTCGTAGGACTTGGTTATCTAAATCTCATTATGTCAACTCTTTGACCTAACTAATCTGACACCTCTGAATCTCTATTCCTATGTAGAGTACGTGCATCAAGAGGTCGGTCAGATATCAGCAAAAAGAGAAAGAATTGCCACCTCCTTCTCAGGCTGGAGATCATCTCTTAATAATCATTTGACGGTGCTTGATGAGTCATCAATCTAACTCTTTAGATATTCATCCAAGCACTAGCCTCTATGATTCAACAATTGAATCAACATTTGTATGATCATTAAGACGGTCATGATACATAACCCTAATAGTACTAAGGGACCTTGTAGTGCATTCATTCATTTATTCTTAGATAGGTGGTGAAATAAATAGGTAACTTGTATTGATATATCAAACACTACCATAACATTTATTGTAAGAATGGTTCGCCTCGGGCTCACATGGCTAGCATTCTCCCACTAGCCCTCAGAACCATCCCGGTACAATCCTTAAACCCATACTCATTACATGTTGGTCGAAAACCTTCTGTGTCAAAGGTTTGGTATGAGGATCAGCAACGTTGTCTGCAGAGGCCACCTTGGTGATGACGATGTCACCACGCTATTGTATCTCCCAAATGACGTGGTATTTCCTTCACACGTTCTTGCTCTTTTGACGACATGAGCTAAGGCTCCCACGTTATTGCAGAGTAGCGGGATGGGAGTATCAGAGGAAACTACGCCACGCTCCAGGATGAACATGCACAACCACACCACCTCCTTTGCAACATCCGATGCGGGAATGTATTTAGCTTATGTCGTTGAATCAGTTGTAGTGCCTTGCTTCTCCAGCTCACAGCACTAGCGTTCAATAGGAACACAAACCTTAACGTCAACTTTCAATCATCAATATCATACTGGAAGTCAGATCTGTGTATCCTAAGACTTTGATATCACCACCTCCATAGACCAAGATGTAATCTTGCATCCTTCTTATATTCCTGAAGATGTTTTTCATTGCATTCTAGTGTTGCTTTCCATATCAAGATTGGTAACAATTTACCACTCCCACTACGTTGCATATATCTTGCCTTGTCCACATCATTGCATACATTAAGATTCCTACAGTTGATGCATAGGGGATCCAGCCATAACTTTCTTATCCTCAACACTTTGAGAAGCCATCCTTTATACAGGTGGATACCATGTCTCAAGGGAAGGAAGCCCTTCTTGGAGTTCTCCATGTGAAAATGTTACAAGATTGTCTTAATGTACCCATGTTGTGACAACCCAAAATCCTCTTTTCTTTGTTTCTAAACAGCTTCAGACCCAAGATATAGGAGGCTTCTCCAAAACTTTCATCTCGAAGTAATGGCACAACAAAATATTAACATTGGCCATCATCCTTGTATCATTCTCAATGATAAGGATGTCATCTATGTAAAGCATGATGAAGACAATTGCGCTCCCACTAAGCATCTTCTACACAAATGGTTCATCGGGTTCTTCACAAAATCATAACTCTTTATGGTTTCTCCGAATATGATGTTCCAGCTACGAGAAGCTTATTTGATCCCATAGATGGATTTCTTCAGCTTGCATACTTTGCCTTACTCAATTATAAAGCCATGGGGCTGCTCCATATAGATATATTCTTTGATGTATCCATTTAGAAAAGTCGTCTTGACGTCCATCTGCCAGATGTTGTAGTCAAGATATACAGCTATATCTAGCAGTGCCCCGATGGACTTAAGCATAGCCATAGGAGAGAATGTCTTATCGTAGTTGATGCCTTCTCTCTGTGTGTAGCCTTTGGCTACAAAGCGTGCTTTGAAAATCTCTACTTCCCATCAGATCCCCTCTTTCTCTTGAACATCCATTTACACCCAATGGGTTCTACCCTCTTGGTGGATCCTCTAGGGTCCATAACGAATTTTATGCATGAAGTCTAATTCAAACTTCATTGTTGTCATCCATCTATCCATGTCATGATCTGTGATTGCTTCATCAAAAGAAGATGGATCATTGTTAGTTTCACCTGACACATGAAATCCGTACCTTTTTCGTGGTGCAACCACCCTCGAACTTCTTTGAAGAGCTATGGGTGTTACATCTTCATTTACTTCCTTAGTTTCTAGTTCAGGAAACTCGGTATCCTTAGGGGATTCAATGAGTTCCTTTAATTCATTTTTTCTTGACTCTTAAGGAATTCATCCTCAAGTTACATCTCTTTTGATGAATAGATTCTGAGTCTCAGGGTCATAAAGCTGGTATCCAATACCATCCTTAACATACCCAATGAAGTAGCGTTCATGAGTGAGAGATTCTAGCTAACTTGCATTCACGTTCTTCGAATTGATCAAGCAACCCCAAATCCTCAAGTGTCTAACACTGGATTGATCCCATACCAATGCTCATGAGTAGTTTTAAGTACGGATTTGTTAGGAATCTCATTCAGGTTATATACTGTAGTATGTATTGCATATCCCCAGAAAATAAGTGGTAAATGCGCTTTACTCACTATTGAACGGACCATGTCCATGATGGTCCTGTTGCATCTTTCAACAATACCATTTAGTTGGGGAGTTCCAGAAGAAGCGAGATTGGGACAATTCCTCTCTCTTTAAGGTATTATTTGAATTCATCATAGAGGTACTCACCACCTCGGTCAAATCGAATCTGTTTGATCTTCCTATCGGTTTGGTTCTCAACCAAAGTCATGAACTCTTTGAACTTTTCAAATGTTTCAGATTTATGTTGTAATAGGAAGATAAACTCATATTGTGAATGATCATAAATAAATGTCAAATAATATCGATATCCATTTTGGGTCACGGTACTGAAGGAATCGCATACATCAATATGTATTAGGTCAAGAATACCTTCACATCTTGTAACCTTGTTTTGGAGAGGCATCCTAGTCATTTTACCTCGAATATATTGTTCGCATGTAGGCAAAGACTAGACCTGTAGAAAATCTAAGGTTCCATCCTTTATCAATCAGTTGATCCTATCAACAGATAAATGACCAGTCCTTTGATGCCATATCATATTTGAATGATTTCCATCATCCTAGTTCTTTTAGGGTTTTTATTAGTGGTAGTAATATTCATGACATTTTCATCAATGCACAATTCATAAAGTCCATCAGAAGTCAGAACACCGTCCACAATATAATTATTAACGATTTATGACAAGTTTATTACAGAACATAAACGAATATCCGTTTCTAACTAACTTAGATACAGATATAAGGTTCCTTCTGACATCTGGAACATAAAGACATTCTTTAAGTACTAAGAATATTCCACTAGATAATGATAGTCTGTAGGTCCTGAGGTGACAGTTGCAATGATTGCATCAGATCCCATCTGGATGACTATCTACCCTTCATTGAGATTCCTAGTTTCTTGAAATAGATTCAACAAATTGCATATATGAACAGAAGCACCAGAATCGATGACCCGACTACCTTCTCATCCTATGAGAAAATTGTTTCAATGATGAGAGTAGAATTCATACCTATTGGGGATTTACCTTTATCAGCAGATTTGAGGTACTATGGGTAGTTACGCTTCCAGTGCTCCGACTTCTTGCAGTGATGACATACATTGGTTTTCTTTGTTGCCTCAAGAGAAGAAGCACTAGAAGATGAGCCAATACCTTGACTCTTCTTCTTTCTCTTTTGGGTCGTGCCTTTAAAAGATCCTTGCTTCCGACTGTGCTTCCTTTTGACCTCCGCAACCATTGCACTTCCAGAGGGATTATCTTTCTTTATTACTTCTTCTACAGACCTTAATGAACCCATTAACTCAACGTTAGAGTAAGTCATCTTATTCATGTGGAATGATACCACAAAGTTATTGAAAGATTTGGGCAGAGATGGCAGAATGAAGTCGAATACATATCTTCATCCATATGAGCCCCGAGAGTTTCTAGTTCAGACAGGTAGTCGAACATTTTGTGCATGTGTTCTCTAATTGAAGTCCCTTCCTACATTTTGCAGCTAACAAGCTCTTTCATAATGTTTTAGTGTTGAGTGTGGTTGACATCACCTAACATCTCCTTAAGATTCAGTATTATATCGTGGTATTTGTCCATCTCCACATGTTACTTCTGAAGCACATTTGAGGGAGATCTCAAAATATAACACATGGCCATTTTATGATCTTCATCATATTTTTTATTGTATTTGATTTCTTCCGGTGTCTTAGGGTTTGCATGCTTGTCCTTAAACAACACATAGGATTTGCGGTCCGCGAAAAAGATAAGATCCAAATTATGGATCCAATCCGGGTAATTTGGTTCGATCAATTGGTTGACCTCCAGAAACCTGATTAGTGGGTTCATGGACTTCATTGTCTGAAATTAAGAATGCACTATATTAGAACATATACATACATATATATTCAATGTTAAATTCTTTGATTATGGATTTTTAATCAAATCAATCGTGTCTTTTCAACTTTGAAAGTTCATTCCCTTAATAACTTTCAAAGCAAGAGATATACTTACCTCTATATCTCTAACAAGAACTGGGATCTCCTTTTCTACATTTATTACATTCCAATAATATGAGAAAAATATAACTCGGGTAAAAAGAAGCAGGAACACATTCCTCTTGCAAGTCCAACTTGCATTCCCAATTCGATCTTTAGCACATGGACCCACTACCCCTAAGGCGATGTTGATCGTTCGTTAATTGAACCAACCATCAACAGGAATAGAACTCGAATACGCAATCCAATATCGCTCCAATAATATGAGGAAATGGTATTGGTGTCACTACGTATATGGCCTTACTCTTTTGAGAAGCAAAAAGCCAGATCCATGAGCACTTGCATGCAGGAGTTGTCAATTCAAACAGGTGTCTCCTACATACAATCCATAGCGATGGAACCTTTCACCTTGACAGGAGACCATGGATGTCACTTATGTGATCTTCCATATCATTCTCAAAATTTAATTAATTACAACGAATCATATTCACATAATTAATTCTTCCAAGGGAAATACTACTCTATTCATAATAGAGTGTTTAATTCGATATAATTTATTTAATTATATTAAATCAATTATCAATCTAATTTAATCAACCAATAAATAATCTTGATTGTTACTTAAAGGATGTTATAACTCAAAATATGTATTATTCAAATTTTAAAATTAGAAAATTCCTCACGATCTTGTCAAGCATTATCCATTGTCATGGCAAGTACGCACAGGATCTGGGACAGACTGCTCATGGAACAACTTTCTACCCGAACGATCCCCGACTAGACATCATATCTGTCTCAGGTCAGGATAATGTGATTTGCTCATTTGTATTTGAGATGATGTTCGACATTACAACTGAAGTTATACCATATAATATTTATTAAAACCATTTTGATTAATATTATAAGGAGATTTTCTAAACAATCCCAATCTTATTCAAGTAATAATTTTTTGCATGTAAATATTGACCTACAACTATTATAGGATAAACTAGGGTTTTCATGAAACATACATTCAATGGCCTATGATGTAATCAATTATTTTTATAATTATTAGGAATCATAATTAATCAAGTTAAATTCATAATTTCATGATTTCTATTGAATTATAAACACATTAAACAAAGAGATTTGATGATCTAATCATCTTCCGACCCATCTTCATAAAATATGGAATATTTTAGGGCAAATGGAGTCAGAATCGCACGAAATAAATCCGAGCGGTTTTTGGTTTGATTATATAATTAATTAAATGTTTATTTCATTTTTCATGATGGGAAAACAATAAGGAAAAATAATTTTCTTACATATCCATGATTTCATGCAAAATAACTTTCATGGTCGGAACTCTTCGAATCATTTTCATGCACTTTTGGTACAAACATTAGGTTACTGATTTTTGGACATATTTAGGCATTATAAATACATTTTAATAACAAAAAAATATTTCCATACAATGCACAAGTAGTAGTTTTATTTTAGCAAAAAAATCGATTCGAAGCTCGCATCTAATGAAAAAAACAATGATTCCCGTGCATACAAAACATGAACCTTGATCTTGGGGTTTCGGATCATATCCAATACATCAATAAAGGTTCTGATACCATTTGAAGGTTATGGGGATAACTTTAAGCACATCACAGAAGCATGAAAATCACATCATATGCGATCGGGAGCGACTAGTCGCACTAGTTGCTTGGTGCAGCAGAATTTAAAAAATTTTAATTGACGAAGCCGCAAGATCTGAGTACTCAGATTGTTTCATACAAACCACAAAGGAGATGCAGAAATACCTCTTGAAGTGTGGTTCTGATCGTGCCTCTAAAGCAAGAGACCTCATGTCTCAAGTCTGATCCAACAGAGGAGACACTTGCGAGCATGTTGATGAAATGTGTGCTCCTCGCAATCCAAGTTGACAATCCAAACAGCAAATCTCCTGATATTGTCACATGAGATCGGACATCTTCTTCACGAGTGAGGTGCACCGAAGGAGACAGAGATCCACGAGCGGTCGAAGCGGCGGTACAACGACATGGGTGACGACGTCGATCTTCTCTAGGGCAAGAGGTGGACGACCACTCTTGATTAAGAGAAGGGGTGTGTATGAGATATGAGAGATAGATTCAATTCAATTGTGTATAATGAAGAGCTAGGGCTGACTCATCTTCTATAATATTTTGGAAGTCCATGGATCTTAATCCATGGACAACACAAATCCAATGGTTGATATTGACTTGTGTTTCTTTCAATGGCCATGATTTTATTGTAAAAATACAAAAAATTATTCTAATTTAATTAAAATTATATTGAATAATTATTAATATAAATTAATTCAATCAAATCAATAAGCAAGGAAGGAATAGGAAAGAGGCAAAGCCCCTTCCTAATGAGTGGACGACCATACTTGAATTAGGACTCAAGGTGGTTGTCCGCCCTCCTCACAAGGAAGGTCTCTTCTTTTTTCCAAATATGTGAGATATGGTATCTCCTATAATCCTTCAATATTTACATCAACTTTTTCTGTAAATTATTTTCACAAAAATAGTTTCAAATTAATTTGTGAAATATCAATCATGCCATTGGAAATGTGTGAATCACATTCACAACTCAAAATAAAATGTAAATTACATTTTCAATTATATGTCCAATGTGAATCCAATTCACATCAACATTTAAATTATAAATGTTATTTACAAATAGCTCTCTCTAATATATTATAAATCATATTTTCAATATACATGATTAATATGGATAGTGTTATCCACGTTATTCATATCCATGATAATAAAATCGCATTTAATTATATTGGATCAAGATTCTCAAGCATCTAAATAATATGAATCAAATTCGCATTATTCATGATAATTAAACCACATTTAATTATATATTTCTTATACTTGGATACGCATTTATCAATTGAATTATTCTTAAACTCTTTCAAGAATACTATGATTTCTCCGCAGATACTTGGAGATAAGGACATGGCAATTGTACTTTTTACATATAGTGACTTGGATTTTATGATAACATCTCAAATCTAGATCTTGGGGACCTCTCATAGATGCTTGATTAAATCAAGTTCGTAGATCTAATCTTCTCATTGCATCTAAATTACATTCAGATCAATGTCCAACATTTGGACTAAGATCATATCACTTCTCCGACAAGAGGAGTCACTAAAATCTAGACCTTTTTCATCACTCCCTCAAAATGGAAGCATCATGATTATACAATCGTTTATGATCACATCATCCTCAGGTACTCCTAATACATGTACACCCTGCATAATGGAAGGCCTGGAATAAACCCAAAGATAAAAATCAAATTTCCACTATCATCTTCAGGGTTTTATCACAAAGTTTCTCATTCGGTATTTGTGAGTTGGTATCGATCATATGCTTTCTAAAAAAATATATATCATACTTATAAATCCTTGTCATGCTTCCATAGCAAGACGAACATGCATGGAATTGGATCGGTCCCCAAACACCTCACGAGTGAGCTTATGTCTTCTGGTTCACAAGTAAACCTATATGATCCCTTTGAGAGATCGTATTACTCATATGCCCTTATATGCACACCGGCTCGTCGGTGTATAGACCTTGATTTGGCCATCAACCTATCAGTCTGCCAAATGTACATACTTAGGCATATAGCAATACATTTGTCTCTGGTCAAAAGATGTGTGCCTATATCGTGATAGTAGATGACAAAGGACTTTGTTATCTCGATCTCGTTAAGTCAACACTTGGACCTAAATAATCTGACACCTCCAAATTCTATTCTTATGTAGAGGACCTGCATCAAGAGGTCGGTCAGATATCATCCAATAGAGAAAGGTTTCCATCTCCTTCTCAGGTTGGAGATCATGTCTTAATAATCACATGACGATGCTTTATGAGTCCTCAATTTAACTCTTTGGATATTCGTCCAAGCACCAGCCTCTATGATTCAGCAACTGAATCAACAGTTCTATGATCACTAAGATGACCATGGTATATAACCCTAATTGTACTAAGGGGCCTTATAGTGCATTCATTTATTTAACCGTAAACATGGAGTGAAATAAATCAATAACTTTTATTGATATATAAAACATAATAATAACATTCATTATAGGAATGGTTCGCCTCGGTATCACATGACTAACAAGCACCTCCTCCTACCCATCCTCGTCCTTTAGCTCTTGATCCATCTTCCTCCCATGGGAAGTTAATTTTGATGACAGATCCTAAAGAAGAAGATAATGATGATGACGATTTTGACAATCCTATAACTCTTAAGTTCAACCACAACTCTGAGACAAGTGGTCTCGTTGAAAGTCGAAAGCACTCTCATCCAACACCTCATGCGGAGGATGTCGATTACGACAGTAGTTTATATATCCGCTTCTAGTGTTTTTGTTTCTCTTTCTAGTTGTTCTTTATTTTTCTTTCCAAACATCTATGAATTAAAACCACATTCTTCCTACGAATATTTTGTACTAGTTCAATCTTCTATTAATTAAAGATGTGTTTATGATTATCTCTTTTGTTTCTCCTATGAACCTTTTTGTTGATAAAACCAGGAGGAAAAAATAAAATATTATCTTATTATAAAATGGGAGAACATAAAACTAAAAAAGTAATTTACTAAAGGATTATTGGATTAAAGGGAATAACTTAAGATAAGCTTTTATTGGTACTCTCAAGTAATACCCACATCTTATAGTTAAAGAATTAAAAAACAATTCTACAATTTAGTAACTGCTTGATATTTAAATCTTGTTCAAATTAAAGTTATTAAATTCGCTTGTATTATGTAGAAGTTTTCTGCTTACAAAAGATTCATCTATTTAAAATTGTAAATGTCATGTCATCATTGAAAAAGAGAAAGACTCTTATATTTGTTTATATCCAAAATTATTTTAAAATATCACAGATATATCACAATCATTTGCTTGTATAATTGTTCATAGAACTGTAGGACATTTTAGTGAAGAAGCAATTATAAAGCGAACTATTTATGAAGCAAACTACGGTCGTCAGATGACAAAAGCTCAAAGTTCATTTGTTGAATCAAAGTTATAATGTTGTATTTTACATTGTATTTGGCAAAGTTGTAAAATCAAGCTATGTTATAGAACTTTCTAAATCAGAACAGGTCAAGAACTTAGAACCGATCGACCATCCATCATGTTTTATCAACCAACATTGATCGGTCAACCTTGTTTCACTAGTTGCCATTCCCTTTTCATTGATCGACCATATTTTGAATCTAGCCCCCCAACACTCATCAGATGATCGATCATCTCTTTTAATTGATTGGTCATCTAGATTTAGATTATCGATTAGAGTTGTAGAATCTCTTTGATTTCTTACTTATTTTGTATTCAACGACCATATTTTTTGGACCCCTATATAAAGGACCCCATACCAAACTTTGGAAGATACACAAATCACTATCACTATCTGTAAGTGAAGAAAAATTCTCTCTGAGTCTTGTTCTCATATTCTCTCACTAGTTCTTCGATATTTCTAAGAATAATAGTTCATAAGATAGCCTTCTCTGCAAAAGCTATCTGGAAGTAGCATTCAATCGCCTCCAAGCTCTAGAGTTCTTCTGATCTCAGTTAGCAAACTTTCTGTAGGCTTTTTAATCTAGTAATATAATTCTTTGATATAGTATTATTCAAATATGTTATTTCATATATAATTGCTTGTTCTTATATTCTGATAATATATCTAATTATCTATATTGTTGGTTATTGAGAATATCATTGTACTTACAATGAGAATTACTTTTGATATCATTAAATAATATTACGAATATTATTTCTATAATCCTTCTCTACAGGCACTTTTGGTGTTTGATCTTAAAGTTTGCAGATAGTTCTTAGATCACTAGAGTATGCTCTATCCAAGGAATTCCAAGGACAATCGGAGCTTGTCCACCCCCTGTTTTGTTAAATTCTAGATTTGTAGTGTTGACTTTGATGTTTGATCCAAAGTTAAAAAGGAGGAATCCTTGTAAACAATTTAGATATTCAAGTAAATACCGTGGGCTTTAGTGAAGCATTTGGTTGGCTCAGCTAACTCAAAATCCTAAGTCCGGTAAATCTGATCGTGGTTTTCATACGATTGAATTTTTACATAAATTCCATGTGCAGCGTACTTGATTAATTGGTCTATCGAATGTGCTCAAGTATATTTGTGAAAAACTTTATTTACCATCTATACATTATTCATATCCATGTAGAGTTATCTCTATCATCAGGAACTAGCAGTATGCCTATTGATATGATCAATAGACAAGTAAAAGATGGACCTTTAGAATTATCTAGAACTCCAAGATTTGACAATTTGTAAATATTATATTCAAAGTAAAATGTCTTGACACCTTCCTACAAAAGGTACAAAATGTGGAGCTACATTTTAACTCGTACATACCATTGTGTGCTCCATTCAGTACTGCAACACATAATGACCATCAATATGTAATATTTATTTATGATCAATCGCAATACTTTTTTGTTTTCCTATCATGTCATGAGTTTGAAATTTTCGAAAAGTTCAAAGAGTTCATGGCTTTAGCTGAGAACCAAGTAGAAAGTAAGATCAAAATAATTCAATATGACCAAGCAGGAGAATACCTCTCAGATGAATTCAAATAATGCCTTGAAGAGAGACGAATAATTTCTAATCTCACTCCTCTGGGTACTCCTCAAATCAATGGAGTTGCAACGAGACTTAACATATTGTACATGGTGAGACTAATAATGAGCAAAGCACAATTATCTCTTAATTTCTGAGGACATGCAGTAAAGACTATGGCCTATGTCCTAAACAAGATTCCAAGCAAACTAGTACCTAAAATACCTCATGAGATTCGGTATAAAATCAATCTAAGTGTTTGACACTTAATAATCTGGGGGTGTTTGGTCAATGCTAAAATGTGGATGCAAGCAAGTTGGAATATTGCACCTGAGAATGCTACTTCATTAGATACGTAAAGAATGGTATTGGATACCTAATTTATGATCCTGACACTAAAATTTTTTTGTCCTAGAGACATCAAACTTCTAGAAGACTATTTCCTTAAGAGTCAAGATAACAATGAAATAACGATACTTGTAGTGTCGAGTGAGATAAATGAAATTCATAGACTAGAAACTGAAGAGATAATAGAAGATGAAACACCAAATACCTATGCCTCTTAGAAAGAGTTAAAGGGTAGTAAGAACACTTGAGAGGTATTGATTCAATGTATCACAAGACTCTAGTGATGATTTGACTTCATATAATGAAGAACTAGCAAATCATGGCATGGATAGATGCATGCTAGCAATGAAGTCTAAAGTATAATCCATACACAATGGCCAAAGATACAAATGAAGGGTTGAGCCCATTAGGTGTAAATGGATATTTAATAGATAGAGGGGACCGAATATGAAGGTTTAAACCTTCAAATAACATATTGTAGCCAAGTTCTATATGTAGAGAGAAGGAATCATTTACGATGAGGCATTCTCTCATGTGTTCATGCTTAAATACATCAGGATAATGTTAAATATAGATTCACAACTTGAATATATGTGGTAGATGAATGTTGTGGTAGATGAATGTTAGGACGACATTCCTCAATGTGAAAGATTAATGAGGATATCCATATGGAGTAGCGGAAAGCTCCATAGTTGAGGAGGTCGTGAAAGCTTAATGAGGATATCCATCTGGAGTAGCCGAAAGCTCCATAGTTGAGGAGGTCAAACTGTACAAGCTAAACAATTCCATTTATGGACTTAAATAAGCTTTTTATAGTTGGAACGTATGATTCGATGAAATAAAAAAGAGTTGTGATTTAATTTTGAATCCTGGTAAACCATGTGTATACAAGGAACATAGTGGGAGTGCCATTATGTTAATTAAGCGTTATGTAGATGACATCCTGCCCATTTACAATGTTAAATGGTGATTAGTATTTTTAGTTATCCCAAACCTCTAAGATGAATGATATAAAAGAAGTTTCTATCCAAAATTTTTCAGATGAAGATAAAAGGGAATATTGGGACTATTGAAATACTGATATATCTAGGAAAGACTCTACATAGATAATTTCAAGAAAGGCTTCTTTCCATAGACATGGTATTGACCTATCTAAAGAGATGACACCTTGAAATGTTGAGGATGATAAGGTTATGGTTTTATGCCTTTACACATCAACTTTATGAAATTTGATGTCTACCATGATATATACAAAATCGGATATCTGCCATATAGTAGGTGCCATTACCAATTTAATTAATGATAGAAACACTTAACTACAATAAATAACATATTTAAGGACATAAGACTATAGAAATAGTGATCATTAACTCTTATCTTCGCATGTCTAAGAGATACTCAGACTATGTCTTAGCATATGGGGATAGTGATCTCCAAATCAATGGGTATTCTAAGTTATGATTTCTAGTCCAACAAGGATAATAGAAATCTTGTTGTATTTCATAGAGACAGATATGCATCTATATGTTTTATTGTGTACATTTGGTAAATTATTAGATTGATGGTCTGGCAACGTTTATATACTATCAAGCTGGCATGTATATAAGTAAATAAGATTGTATAATCACTCAAACGAATCAAATGAAATCTGAATTGGAAGACATGCACTCACTCATGAGACATTATGGTCACAACGAATTACATCGATGGTCATCTTAATCATTTAATAAGATAATAATGTGGGAATCCTAATGCGTGGGTTTGGAAATCATGTGATTGATATAGTAGTCCATTTATCAATTGAGAAATCTACTTATAAACCCTCAAACGAGGCAACCATTAATGGGAATGAACTTTCTGTTTAATCATAGTCTATCATATGTAGGATGCTTGAGTATTGAGAACGTTCTAGGTTCATGCAACCAAAATAGATTGTATACTGTGACACTTCCATTCGAGGGAATAGGGAAACTGGGTATATTTTAATGAGTCAAATTTGAGTCTTAAAGAAAGATAATTACTTGTATTAAATCTCAATTCACAAAACTAATTTCTAGATCCAAAGAGTCGGAAATTTTATCTGATAAAGTTCAGAGTCAATTAGATTAGATAACTCAAAGTAGTGAAAATCTTGATATTAGAATTATATATATCACTATATATGATCTATATAACTTCCCTTGTAATAACTCCAAGTACTCGTGAATGATGCACATGAGTCTTAATTGGATTAAGAATCATACATTGAGAAATTACAATCAAGATGATAATTGTTATTATCATCAAAAATTAATATGAGAATGCGTGAATATGATTCACACAATTGGTATTTAAATAATATGGAGATGGATGTATATTAATATGAATATGATTAATATTTCATTTGGACATATGTATATATGATTCACATATCTAAATGAATGTAAATTGGATTTACATTTAATATATTGATGAATTGGATAAATTATTTGATTGGATGATTTTGTAATTATCACATAATGTTTAGTGGTAGTTAATGTTTTAAATAAAATAACTAATACCCATATTTATCGTGAATGGATTTCTTATAGTTATATGGATGAATATTTGATGGAGAAAAGGTTTCATATTAGTTTGATGGCGATCGTCCAACATGGAACATAAAATGGAGACATTTTGTTTTCTAATTCAACCATTAATTCAAGTAAAAAAGAAAGTCCTACTACAAAATTAAGTAATTTAATTCAAATTTCCAAGAGAGAGAGAGAGTCTTCTTTGAAATATAATTGAAAAAAGGAAGAGATAAAGTAGCGAATTTTAATTCTTTATTTCTTCTCCATCGTCCCTAGGCCAACCAATAGAGGGCTTCGTCTCTCTACTTTCTCATTCAAGTCAAGTTCAACGAGTGATGTTTATTCCTGAGAATCAAGAGGAGCAAATAAAAGTGAAATGTTCTCCCATTTCTCTCCCCTTTGGTCTCCCCTATACCAATCACCAAAACCCCATAACCATCCACCATATAGCCTCTCTCCTTCTCCATTTCCTTGTCCAATTGCAAGAGGACCTATCCTCCTCTCCATACTTTGTAGTCAGAAAGAAGGACTTGATTTTGTGAGATGAAATCATGAGGAAAGATATCTTACTAGATCAATTTTGGTGTGGACAACTAGAGGAAATTGATTCTCCAGTTTGTGGAAAGATCTACTAGTCATCGTCGTGCCCCTGAATGCAAGCGTCCGTCATATCAAAGTTCATTTAAGAGGTCTCCTATTTTAGATACTCATATGTCAAAGGTATAATTCCTATATTCTTACACCACTGGAGATCATGTGATATGCATGTGCATCAATGATGAGAAAGACTGATTTAACCTGAGTCATTGGATCTAAGATGATCCAACGACCCACGACTCACCCCCTACCTGCGAGCCCCTCTTGCCACCTTGTTGAGCGTCGCCCCGTTCTCCGCCTGCCTCTCCATGTCCTCCGATGTTGACCAACCACCTCCCCATCTTCTCGCAATCCTTTTACCACCAACCTCGCCTGAACCCAATCTCCTCTCCCTCACGCCTTCTCGATCGCCTCTAGCAGTAGAAATTCTCAGTGTCTCTATCTCCTTATCCCTATTCCCATCGACCAACACATGTGAAACGATGCGGAAATAATGTCCATTACAATGTAGTTTCACATTGCAATCAAAATTTTGGATATACATTTTCCATGTCACCTATATAATAAGTATCCTTTATTTCAAATTTGATTCATATTTTTCGCATTGTTGTGATGTGTGAGATTAAACATCCTTCATGATCTACATTTCTGCCACCTATAAAATAAGTTATAAGAAGTTTTTTGTTATCCAATTCTTAGGTTAACGGTGGTTAGATCTTCTCTCTTATTTAACTATTAATTTGATTATGAGAACCAGAGATATTAAATCCCAATCTATTTCAGTATGGTATTTCTTTTAAAACCAAGAAATATATTTAAATTTTATTTTCACTTTGTAAATCTAATAAGATTATTTACAATCTATCATAATTTAATTTAAGACTATGCTTATAGAGCCTTCTTGTTATTCTTGAATTTCGTCTTAAATTTCTTTGGACAATATTCATACTTTTTGCTTCCTTTTTCTTGTTGGCTTTGTGGAATACCCCTTCTATGATGTCCCTTTTTCTTTCACTCAAAGCAAGTAAGTGCATCTTTCTTATCCTCCTTCTTCGAATTGAAGTTTTGTTTAGTGCTCATTAATTTCTTAATATTTCTAGTAAGCAAGGCGATATATTTGTCATCTAAATCCTGACCATAATTTTCATCTATTTGTTCATCAAAAGAGATTTTGGTATACTTGGAATGTGAACAAAAATCTTCTCAATTCTTCAATAGACTACTTTGCTTTTTTTTCTTGACTTCATATGCCACCATATTCTCTATGAGATCATTTATCACAATATAATCCTCCACATTTGCTTCTTTTATTGCAATAACCTTTTGTCCCACTCTTGTGAGAGAGACTTGATCATTTTCCTCTGGGTTTTCACAATGACTGTGAATCTTATATACATATATTGGATAAACTATGCTTCATTCATCTCAAAGTTTTCATTTTCACTAATTAACATAGTAACTTTAAAAATTTTATCTTTGTTTATATCTTGATAAAGACTTGAAAATTTCCCATATCTCATTTTTGGTCTTTGAGTGAGAAACTCTATTGTAATGATAGGTGGATAGAGCAAAATATAGCATGCTAGTTGCTTTGTTCCTGCCCAATTCCTTGACTGAGGTGATGGTGAAATCTTCCTCTCCTAACCTCAAAGTAGGTTTCACGAATGACTTTACCACTCATGTCTGCATCCTATAGTTGATAGATTGCATGTATATCTCCATATGATTAGCCCAATGCGTAGTTGCTTGCAATAAAGTGTGGTAGCTTGGATACTGTGTATGTGGATGAGCTTAAGTTAGCGGAAACATTTTCTTATGCTATTTTAGGCATACAAGTACGTAATTAAACATGTGAAACTTGCATATATTCTAATAGCATATGTGAATCCAACTTTAAAGGGAGAGGAATTGTGCAACAAACAAAATTTTCAAAACCTTTGCAATCTAAAAATTGCAAGCTACGAAAATAGAGATAGAACATGAATACCACAATGTACATGTCTATTTTGACAAGAAAACCCACACTAGTAAAAATCATGACCTAGAACTTCCTATTCTAGAACTCCTCCTTTGCTTTCTCAGTGAAGCTTACTTCCATTGTCATGCTGCTTGAAACCAAGAGTAGCATAACCACATCTATAACATGTGCATATCCTTGGACAAACTGGAGAGGATATTTTATATCTCACGGAGAAAAGAACCCAGAATCTAGTGCCTCTACCATAAGAGTATCTCAAAACACCGTTAGAATGTATAAATGAATTCTTAGCATGAGTGAACTATAATGGGACTTATGATTCATATTTATATTCAAGTGCTTAGTGGGCCCTTAAGGTAAGTAAAGATGGTTAGGTAAGAGGTTACTCATGGCTAGAACATAATATCCATTCAAAGAACAAACTAGTCAACTAAGAGAAAAGATAACTCAACTAATATGAAAATTAATTATCCAGAATAAAAAGTTAGTCGACTGGATATTTTAACGACTTGAAAATTGGGGTTAATGTTTCAAATACAAATCTTTTTTTAAAAAAAGTCGCTTGTTTTTTGGATAATCAAGTGAAAAATAAAGATAATAAGTATGTTTATTGAAGTAGATATTAGTCATCTGGGACTTTAGGATAGTAAACTAAGGAACAAAATGTTGATTTCAGACATTTATGAGATTATTTTATTTAATAGTTAAAGTTGTCGTGATCCCAAAAATCCCTAAATCAAACAAAAAATTATTTTTATTAATGAAAGAATAAACCAAGAAATTAATACAAAGAGAGAAATAGTGTGTTATTTAATTTTCTCTATAGCGTAAGTGACTGAACTCAGGGAGGCTACAAATCCCGAGGGTTATTTAATCAATGAAAAATTAGAGAATAAAAGAAATCATTTCTTTTTTTATGTATGTTTTTATGGGATTTTTATCTTTTTATCGTTTTATATGATTTTTTATCTTTTATATTTTTTCAATGTTTTCTGATTTTTTATCATTTCAATGATTTTGTTTTGCAATTTTAAATTTTTAACTATCAAACATAAACAAATAAAAGAGTATTGGAATAAAGAAATCAAACACTTTTTGTATTTTTTTCAAAAATAGAAGAACTGTCCAAAAAATAAAACAAAATTATTTTTGTTTTTTATATTTTTTACTATTTTTATGATTTTAAAAAAAATATATTTTTAAGGTTTTCAAAATAATTAAAAATAGGAAATAATAAAAACAAGAAATAAAGAAATTTTTTTATATTTTAAAATAGAAAATAAAAGTAAAAATAAGGAAAATATATATAAATGGAAAGATTATTTTTCAAACTTTCAGAAGAGCTATTTTATATTTTTTTTGTGATTTTTTAGTGATTTTATATGAGTTTTAAATGTTTTATGTATTTTGTAGTTTTTTTGGTTTTTATAAAGAATTTGAAACTAAATTTTGTATAGTAAGTAAAACAAATAAAATGAGCATAGACAAATTTTTTAGAATTTTTCAAATTTTATTAAATAAAACTATAAATAGGGAAAATTAATGAGGTTTTTAGATTATGAAAAATAAGAAAACTAAATATTTTGCAAAACGAAATTAGAAGTGATTAAACGACTTAACATGAAGTAATGAGAATTTAATCAGTGGGATTAACAAGACTTTAATCACTCAGCAGCACAAGGATGAAACTGCAAGAAAAACTTAATTAAAAGACTGAATTAAGAACAAAATAAAGAAATGCAAGGGCATTGCTACAATTTTCCACTAAAAAGACGCATGTCAACATACACGTGATTATTTTAATTCCAAGGGATGCATAGCAACACAAAACACAAGGGCCTTATTGAAAAATCACAAAAATAGCAAGTGCATAGCACGTGTTGCAGTTCAAACATGACTCAAAAGTAAATATGAAAAATAATAAGGGCTCAAATGCAATTATTCAACTCATCATAGGATGACATGTGTCCACAAATGACTTATTTACTAAATAAGAAAAAGGCAGGGGGTCAAGGAGAATTATTTACCGATCGCATGTGGTATGTGCGTGAGGATCGAATGGCCCTAATGATGCGGCTCGGATATCGATCAACGGCTGAACTTTGGGGCAGATCACACAAGTTGGATGGAAACTACGATGATTGTTCTTGATCAACAGAACGCACTGGAAGAACTCGGAAGAAGAAGGTCACCGGTGAGTTTTGATCGAGTGGATCTCGGTCTATCTCGTCCCGATTCACCTCCCGAGGAATGTTGTACACTCCCGCTATGCCTCTCCGTCAACGGTATATATTGATGATGCTCAAAGACCATTGGATCTAGATCTAGAGGTTGCAAGTGCTCTGAAGAAGAAAGCCTCGTCCCAGGTCCTGAATCCTTGCTCCTGTAGCATCCAAATCCCTATAGATATGTTCCTTGCTCGGAAATGAAGATCTGTCAATGTTATTAGCGCAAAACAATGAAAAATGGAAGGAATGGGCAACTCCAATGGAAAGTGGTCGGAGGTGGAGTCGAGGCTTGGATTTGTTGATGAAAGGAAGATGGAGAAATTAAGGAAGACAGAGAAGGGGTAGGGTGATATGTAGCAGGGATTGGATGTGAAATTAGATGAACGAAGAGCTCTGATCGAGCATATCAGAGCTAAATATAAGATGAACGGAATTAAGCTAAAATTGAGACTAAAACCAGAATTGAAAGCAAAACAAAAACTAAAGATAATCTAATTAAACCTACATATGAAGAAGGTGGATCGTGGCCTCGATTCTATCGTCGGGCAAAGAAACTTGAATGTCACTGGCTGAGCATTGACGGACGCGGTGGATCTCGCTCCCCGGTGGATTTCAACGCTTTACTGGCTGTGGGAGCTAGGCTCTGTCACTGCTTAGCTCACCAGAACCAACCTCGGGCAAAGAAAGTGATGGAAAATGGATCAGGGGGGCTGACGGAGATCTGGAGTGAAATATATAAACAGTGAAGGAGGATGAAATTTGAGTCAATGTTGCGTGCGAACCGAGGCTCGAGAATCAAATGTATTAATCGGGCGAGTTTATTGAGCAACTGGGCTACATAAATGAAGAAGGAAGCAGGTTGGATCGATGGACGGATCAACCAAAAAAAAGAGGTGAATAATGGTCGGCGCACCAATTATTTAGGTGGTCGAGTTGAACTGAAGAGTTGACCCAGGTCAACATACCCAAGTCCTTCCAATATGAAACAAGGGTCTGCTAGAGAACAACCAGATAAGTCAAAATAGTAAAAAAATGAAAATATATTAAAATAAATTATAAGATGAGGTTAAATAAATAAATCTTAATAAATAATAAAAACTTATTTATGATTATTTTAATAGTTTTAAAAAATTTAATAATCTGATAAAAACAAATGTTTACCTTTATTCATTGGTATATATACCTATAAATACAACACATGGATTCTTAATATCTTATTTTTACTAATAAATATATAATTTAATAATTTAATAATTTAATAATTTACAAAACAATTTAAGGATTTTAAAGAACATTTTTATTTTATTTTTATTACTTATTTTATTAGGTTTATGAAATATATGTATTTACAATATATGTAGGTGGTACATATACAATATATACATCATTTCATTTTTTTTTCTTTTTGGTTTAGTTAATTTTATTTACATTCTATATGGATTAAATTCAATATGCAAATATTAAAAAATACAATATGTACAAAAATAAAAGGAAATAAATACAAGAGTAAAGATCAAACAATATTATATAGACAAATATACAATACACTCCAAAAGGCTACTTTTCACATCTTAACTATGATTTTAATGAAATTTTAAAGCTTGTTTTATTTAGAATACAAGACATGAGTTTGCTTTTGAGTTTTTATGGAGAAGATATTGATCTAACAAGTTGGGCTCTGTGGCTTTTCAAAGTGTTGTTATTTTAACTATGTACAAGTTCTCTTCTTACAATTATTTTTAATATTTACAACCTATTTTTATTTAAAAGTTCCAAGAAGAAATATTTTTGTTATGTGATTTTGGTGGTAAATAAATAGAGTAAGAAAAATATGCATTATGTGCAATTTGTATGTGTGATGAATATACATGAGTTGATATTGGTTTTCTTTATTTTTCTACAATAGTCCTTATCCCCCCTACTTTATTCCATGTCGATCAAGTAAATCTTGACCTATTCTCAAGGTCAGAGTTATCATGTACTTATTTCATATATACATTTTTTATTTCTCTATATTTTTCCTTTTATTTATTTATTTATTTTAGGTTAAAAACAATGATAAATCTGCAATATATACACAAGTCTGTGGAATTATAAAAAGGTACAAGTGTTTTCTAAGCGATTTTAAGATAAAATAAATGAATAAAGATGATGAAATACATATTCATCATCTCCTATACTTTATCGTTGCTAGTCCCTTGGCAAACACTTATTTGAAGAATAAGTGACTAAAAAGAAAAAGAAGAAAGGGAAAAAACTTAGAGAATAATTTTGACTTTTAAACTAATCTTCATTAATCAAAGTATGGAGCTCGATCAAACCTTTAGATTATTAGTTCAGCATAACCATATTGGTAATAGGATTTAAGACCTAACAACCTTCAATTTTCACAAGTCTCTATTCAGGTCGCCTCAACGGTCAGGTCAAAACAAGTCCCAATACGCAAATATTGATGACTATGAATCTACTTGTACCATGTAAGTGAAATATAGCTCTCCACATAAGAAATGACAAATAATGTCTTCTCTTATCAAGGTAACCCTAATTCCCCAATCTAGCTACTCTTTCCGCGGGGAGCGAGTTATTTCCTTCTAAGTCCAGGTACATGTTGTGTCCACAATCGAAGGGGGAGAAGATAGAAGAATAAGAAGAGAAGTGAAGTTCGCTCAGTGTAGTCACATATCCTTGTGAAGCTGGATAGTGTAGCCAAGTCTCCACTAAGATATGTGCTCTCTAAGCTAGACCAATATGGTCAATATACATCACTCTTTTTTTATTGGAATAACTTTTTCTTCTATTTGGATGAAAGAATTGTTCCACTGCATTGATCTTATTGTGCCCCTACAGATATAGAATCTTTCTTCCCTACATATTGTGGGGTCTTAGAAAAAATTGTGCCAGCAGACCGTCCCTCACCCGAAACTTTTTTTCAACCCACAGCTCCCGCCTTTAGACGTCCATGCCACTAGACGAGGTGGGGGTGCACTGGCCACTCAAGGTGACTACATATGTTTCCATTCGTCTGCTTTTCTTAGCAAAGGATTCTACCCCTCACCACCTCATCAGTGAAGAGCTATGTATAAAGTGCTTATCTAGGTCATTGTTTAAAAGAACCATGTGTGTGCATGAAATATTCTACTTAGACCAGTCAATATGACGTGTGAACATTTTCTTGTGGACTCAAAGAATTAAGTTGCTATGACATGAAAAGTCTCAACTCCAATTCCTGTAATGTCCCTCTAAAATTAAGTGATGTCTGAACCAATCTTCATTCGTTGATTTTATTTCAGACTAGTTTAGGCATCAATATCATTCTGAAAAATGCACATGCAAATGCAAGAAAAACAACACACATTTTTTCGTAGAAAAGAAGAGGAAAGGAAAGAAAAGTTTAAAAGCTTTTTTCAGAGAATTTTGCAAATTTTTATAGATTTTATATTTCTCAATTCTTATGGGATTCTTTATAGAGAAATATACACATTTATAAGAATTAACAAGAATTTTATACAAAACTATATGCAAGAATATACACATTTTATACAAGATTTTACAAAAAAAATAATTATTTACAGATTTTATGTACATATTTTACAAAGGATTTTATTTATAAAAGATTTTTTCAAATTTTAATAAAGAATTTTATAAACAAATTTCAATCACAAGATTTATACAAAAGAATTTAATTGACAAAAGAATTTATTCACATATTTTACAAGAATTATTTACAAAATATTTTTTATTTACAAAAACTTTTTACAACCAAGTATACACGCATATATACAAACAAGTTATTTATAGACAAAGTGATAAAATAATTTGATAAACTATTTTATAAAAATTTTACAAATATTTTCAAAACTTTTACAACATCTTTTACAAAAATATTTTACAAAACAATTTACAAAATTTTACAAAAATTTTACAAAACAATTTTTACAAATATTTTATTCAAATATTTTACAAATATTTGTACAATATACATAATTTTTAATACAAAATAATTTACAAATATTTTATAAACAAAATATTTATAACTGTTTTACAAAATTTTATACCAAAAGCATTTTACAAAGATTTTGCAAATTATTTACAAAACTATTTTACAAAAATATTACAAAAGAAATTTACAAAGAGTTTTTAAAAAAATTTACAAAACAAATTTTATTCTAGTTTTATTAGCCAAATTATTAGACAAACAAAAGTACGAGTTATTGCTAAAGTGTATATATAATATATATGACACCACCCTATACTTACCTCGAACTATGTCCTCATAGTGACCAAGAAGCGACAAAGGAGGACATAACTCGTGCTAAGTATAGAAAAGTAAAAAGAATCTACTACAATGACTCAAAGAATAAAAGAATAAAATAAATAAAAGTTGGTGACCCTCCTCCCATAATTAGGATCAAATAATCCTAAGCATAGAAAACTATACATACATGGAAAACCATGGAAAAGAATGTGCAAACTCAACGACTCGACGTGTCCTCCTATATACTTAGGGTAAAAGATCCCTGCGTATAAAAAAAGAATATCAACATGTTGAAGGATAAGCGAGAGAAAAGAAGAAAGAAAAAGAAAATAAACAAAAACAAAGAAGGTGAAATGAACAACATCACTCCTCAGTTCTTAGGGTAAAGGATACCTAAGTATAGGAAATAACAAGAGTGATAAAACAAAATGAAAATGAATAACTCATGTCATTCACCTCCCCTATACTTAGGATAGAGTACATCCTAAGTATAACATACACATGAGAAAGATGTAAATCATAAAACAGAAGAAGAAAGAATAAAATGAAAGGATATATACAAGAGAATATCGGCTCATGTATCAGATACAAAAGATTTCAAAGAATCATTGTCTAATACTACATGAATAGAATCAACCATGGACAAGAATCTATGATGATCGAGATATGGCTTTAGCAACTGTCTGTTCACGACAAATGGTTGTGCGTCAGGTGACAACCCAGATATAACAATACTACCATTGTCACGCACATCTTTAACAATGAATGGTCCTGACCATTTGCTTTTAAGTTTTCCTGGAAGAAACTTCAACTTTGCATCAAATAACAAAACCTTTTGATCTGGCACGAAAATCTTGCTCCTAATATGTCTATCATGCCAATGCTTGGCTTTCTCCTTATACATCAGGTTGTTATCATAAGCAAAATCTCGGAATTCCAGTAATCTGTTCAGATACACTTTCCTACTCTGTTCTGATCTCTCATGATCCATATTGCAAACACGGTTTGTACATGATGATTTGTGCATAGGAAGATATACCCAATGGAGACTTCTTTGTCGTCCGATAAGCCCAAAGAACTGAGCCAAGCATGTGAGACCAGTTCTTTCTATCTAGACTACAAGCTTCTGAATAATCGTCTTGATCTCCCTAGTCGAAATCTCAACCAAGCCGTTAGTCTGTGGGAGGTAAGGAGAAGCAACACGATACTCAATGTCATACTCCTTAACTAGCTTTGTAACCTCTCTATTAATGAAATAGACTCCCCCATCTGAAATAAGAATCTTGGGAATCCCAAACAGTGTAATAATGTTATCCTTGAGAAAGTGACAAAGTATACGATTATCAACGGCTCGTGTGGGGATAGCCTCCACACAACGACTAATATAATCCACGACAAGCAGGATGTACTGAAATCCCTAACTGATAGGGTACGGGCCCATGATTTCTATGCCCCAAGCATCAAAAACGTCTGAAATCTGAATATATTAAGTAGGCCTATTATTTCCTTGGCTCAACCAAGATAATATAAACTATTACTAAGTGAGCTCAAGCACAAGAAACTGCGAGAAACAAAAGAAAATAAAAGTCAGAGAAAACAAAAACCGATGAGGTCCACCAAGTGCATTGGTACTTAGTGAAACAGACCCCACAATCATAAGGTGTGAAATGGCCTACAAAATAGAAAAAGAGGCAAGCGCCAAGAAATAATTATAGATTATTACAAAAAATATGAAATAAAATGCTAAAAATAAAACAAAAAATAAATGCTCCAAATGCTCTTCCAAATCTCATGCTTCTCCTACGCTCTTCTATTGATCGTTGAAGAAACGATCAGCCTCTGCTTCGCCCAGGTGCATTGACACTCCTATGAACTCCGCCTTCTCTCATCGGGCCCTCTCAAAAAACGTAAATAGAAAATATGTCAGATAAATTTATGAAAAATACGAGTAAAAGAAATAAAGAAGAAATTGATGGAAAATAAAAGAGACAAGTGTAATAAAAGAAACAGAGTATCTACAGAACCAAGAGTAGAAGGGAAAGAAAGAGACCTAAATACCCTCATCGTGCCTCCCCGACAAACACGTCATTTGTTGATATCAAATATTCATGGGATTATTTTATTTAATAGCAAAAGCGTGATCCCAAAAGTTATCAAATGAAACAAACTTTTTTATTAATGAAAGAATCAAACCAAGTAAGAAATGCAAATAGAGAAATAGTGTGCTATTTATTTACCTGTATAGCGTAACTCAAGGAGGCTACAAATCTTGAGGATTATTTAATCAATGAAAAAATAAATTATAAAAGCAATCTTTTCTTTTTCTACTTTTATTTTTTATGAGATTTTTATCTTTTTATATTTTTACGAATTCTTATTTTTTATATTTTTCATTTTTTTTCTGATTTTTATGTTTTTAATGAATTTTAATTTTGTTATTTTTATATTTTTATTTTTAAAGCAAAATAAATAAAAGAAGAGGCTACATATACAATACATACATAATTTAATTTTTATTTTTTTATTTAATTAGTTTTATTTGCATTTTATATTGATCAAATTCAATATATTCAAATATTTAAAAATGCAATATGTAAAAAAATAAAAGGAAATAAATACAAGAATAAAAATCAAACAATGTATAATACATACAGATATATATAATACACTCTAAAAAATCCACTTTTCACATCTTAACTTCGATTTTAATAAAGCCATTTTCATTTCAAAGCTTATTTAATTTAGAATCCAATAAAAGTGAGTTTGCTTTATTTTGAATTTTTATGGAGAAGATAATGATCTGACAAGTTGGGCTCTGTGGCTTTTTGAAAATGTTGTTATTTTAACTACGTACAAGTTCTCTTCTTGCAATTATTTTTAATAATTACTACTTATTTTTATATACAAGTTCCAAGAAGAAAATATTTATTTGATGTGATTTTGGTGGTAAATGAAATAGAGTAACAAATATACATTTTGTGCGATTTGTACACATGATGAATATGCATGAGAGGATATTGGTTTTCTTTATTTTACTACAATAGGCATTATCTCTATCTACTTTATTCCTTGCCGATCAGGTCAAGTCTTGACCTAATTTCAGGGTCAAAGTCAGCCCGTATCTATTTCACATATATAGTCTTTATTTTCCTTTATTTTTCCTTCTATTTATTTATTTATTTTATGTTACAAACAATGATAAATATACAATATATATACAAGATTGAGGAATTATAGAAAGGAAGATTTATTGATATTTACAAGTGTTTTATAAGGGATTTTAAGCTAAAATAAATAAATAAAGATGATGAAATGCTTCATTACATACTAGTCAACTGAAGCAAAAGGTAATCTGCTAAAAACGTAATATTGAATGTGGTTTTCAAACTTTCAAGTGCAGTCGATTGGAAAACTCAATAGTCGATTGAAGATGAAATTAATCGACCAAAACTGATTAGTCGACTGGTTTAATTGACATATTTTTTATTTATCAAGAATATATAGAAGTAGATGACATGCTTTCGACGAAAATAAAAACTATGGAAATCATCTTACTTCTTAATTTTCACAAAACCATGCTTGTCCTCTACTTGTTCTTAAGCTTCAAGACTTTGAATATTCATTCTAAGAATCTTTGTGTGTTAGTTCTTTGATCTTGAAGTTTTGACAAAACCTTTATCTCCATGTCTACACCAGATTAGTTCTCATACATTTTTCATCCTTTTCATTTTATGAGTTTGTTATTTTTTGGGCCAGCTTTGGTTCATCTTGCTTTCCATCTACTTAAAAATTAAATATTTCAAAATTTGTGCCCACACCGTCCTCATCAGGTAAAAACTTCATAAAGTCATCTGGTTGGTTGTTTATATTGATGAGATACTTATCACATGTGATAATAGTGATGAGATCACTAACTTGAAAGCCAACCTTGCTAACAAGTTTGAGATCAAACGCTTGCAAAAAACTTCAGTATTTTCTCGACCATTGAAATTGTTTGATCTAGAGGTAGGCTAAGCATCTGTCAAAGAAAATATGTTCTTCATCTATTAAAGGCAACAAAAAATTGAGATGGCATAATATTATATCTAAAAGAATTAAAAACAGATGATCCCACTTTGCTTCTAGGTAACCAACCCATTTACCTCAGAGGAAATCTCATCACATATAACCAAGAGGAAGACTGCTAAATTGAGTGTTTATGCCAAGTGTCAGTCACAGTTCGAGACTGCAAAAAATAGTATGGCTTCAGGTCATGCTCAATGATATTGGTATCCTCGTCATATCTATTGCTTTACTGTTACAACAAGGACCTCATCAAGCTTGCAAATATTCGATTACAGCATGATCACATTAGACACGTTTGAGAGTATATCTCAATACAGACTCCCAAGAGAAACTTATTCCTCCAGCATTACAAATAGGGAAAACACCTAAACCTTCAATACCCACTACATTTCAATTCCTTCTCCCCTCACCTCGAAACAATTCAAACAAATCCGGAAACAAATAAAAAAGCAAATTTAAGACGCTATTCCCATTTAACCCACAATATTAAAATGGAATAAGAGGCAACAAGTCAAAATAAATGATTTTTTAATCTTATTTTTCCTTGGATGAGTAACTTACAAAAGGGAAAAGTATAGGTCTAATTAATTGCTAACGAATGGCAAAATATAAACATGTTGGTCCTCAGCCATAACCTTTTTGAGTTATCTTTAAAACTTGCAGCACAACTGCATTTCAAGAAAACCACAACCACGCAAAACTCTGTTAAATGAAAAATATTACTAAATCTAACCTAAAATCCTACTATTGGAAACAATGGGCATGAATAATTCACCGAGGTCAAAGAGGAATTTATCCATATTATATGAATGTAAATGAGGAGTTTTGAAATACAAACGCGAAAGCAAAATCGATAATCAAGAACAAGAAACATAAAATAAAAAAGTGGATGCTCAGGTTATACGTGAAACCCAACTTCCTAGGAGCGGGATAAAACCACGGTAGAAGGCCTTAAAGGGTCGGATATTCTATTACAATATCTAAATGAGTACATAGGGTGTGAGACTTCTTATATAGCCCCACATACAGACCGGAGTCCCACCAAGCCACTGATCATCAATGTAGGACTAAACATAAGTGGAATAATTGGATCTAGGAATAAAAAGTAAATATAAGGAAACCATTATTTGGTGGTTGTACAAACGAAAGAAATAAACTGACATCATTGTTTTTCATCTTATTCTTCTATACTTTAGACTTTCTTTCTATTTCTAAAATAGTGCCTTATATTAAGATATGTTTGATTGTGGAATTTATTCTCAGATTACCCTTCTGAATTCAATACAAACCCTGCAAAGTTCCATTAGCAACTACATTCTGAAGACACCATATCTCGTCTCCTCCTTCACGGGCTTAACTGCAGACAAAAGGCACAGTCCCAGGATTTTTCTGGTGTCCGCGGGGTCTATTATGCCGTCGTCCCAGAGCCTCGCAGTTGAATAGTACGGGTTTCCTTCTTTCTCGTATGCTTCCACAACTTTGCTTTTAAATTGATCTTCCTCTTCCTGTGGCCACTGCGGATAATCAGAAAATAAGTTATATTATGATGTAGCTCGATTTTCATTGCCACTACAAGGGAAAGGAAATCAGGAATGCTTGGTAGAAAGAAGCAAAAACTAAGCTCACCTCTATTCCTTGCCTTTTTCGGTTGCTTCTCTCTATTTGTGCAAGAACTCCAGCTGCCTGTTCAAGAGACGGATGTTTTGCCTTTATTTTACATTACTGTGACGTGGAAGCTAGCCATGCATACCCACGGAAATCCGATGATAAGCATAAATAAGACAAGTCCCTTTCGATACCCATATTTGTCATGATTATTTCCTGCTTGATTTACACAAGAAACTATCCTACTCCTACTAAAGTATGAACTACATTCACAGTAGTTTAGTTTCTTGGCAAGTGCAAAACATGGGAAGTGAAAAAAGCGCTATTTAAAGTCTTGAAAAACATCTCAATGTCTCAAAAATGGATGGAATTTTCCTGTACGGTAATTTGAAACATATCTACAAAAACACACCCCAGAACTAAAGGGATATTTTTTTCTGAATGGGCTTATGTTTAGGGATTGGGGTTCTCCCCAATGAGACACTTCGACGTTTGGTTGTTAATTAGCAAAAGCAATCTACAAGTCCTAGTATGAGATTTATACGTTTCAAGGTGGGTTGGAAATTTGGTAAGCAATCAGAAGACATTTACTTCGATGCCCCTATGTATTCAATGGGGCTGCCCCCATCCTATTTTCCGGCATTTTTTTTTTCAAAAACAAAGCCATGTATTGTCATCACTATATCCCTCTAATATGTCATTCCAATTTCATCCGAAACAGACTCCTATGCCCTTCATCTAGAACATGTCGATTACAACAATTCTAAGACCATTAACATTACATGTTCTAGATAGGGATACAGTGACGAAAATACATGGCTTTATTTTTGAAAAAAATATATTAAAAAACGCCGGAAAATGGGGTAGGGACAACCATCCCATTTTTTCCACACACACACACACATATAGGGTTGATCCTGTGAGCATAAAACTTGTTAGAGCATGAGAATAACGATTCTGTACCACTAAATTATGTTACCTCTCATTGATTGCAAGAGGAGATAGAAGAGCGAAATCTAGTGGTCCAGATTCGCTGTTAATCCTGTGAGAGCCAAAACATGTGAGAGCATGAGACCAACGATTCTGGACCACTAAATTATGTCACATCTCTCCTCATTGATTGCACGAGGAGAGAGAAGAGCACAATCTAGTGGTCCAGCACCTCTCTCCTCCTTGATTACAGTTTTTCTCTCATATATATATATATATATGGAAAAAATGGGGCTGCCCCTTGGCTGCCCTGCCGTATTTTTCTGCAATTTGTTTTATTTTTTTGAAAAATATCACCATATATATTCATCTATATATCCCTCCAATATGTAATTCAAATTTTGTCAGAAACAGACTCATATGCCCTCCATCTAGAACAGGTAATTTGAACGGTTTAAACATTGATGTAATCGACCTGTTCTAGATAGAGGACATAGGAATTTTTATTTCTGATGAAATTCGAATGACATATAGGAGGGATATATAGATGAATATACATGGTGAAATTTTTGAAAAAAATGCCGAAAATGGGGCAGGGGCAACCTCATTGAAAAATAAATAAATATATACGTATATGAAAAAATGGGGCTTCCCCCGCCCCATTTTCCATGTTTTTTTTTATTTTTTTATAAAATAAAGTCAGTATTTTCATCACTATATCCCTCTAATATGTCATTCCAGTCTCGTCAGAAATAGAAACTCATATGCCTTCCATCTAGAACAAGTAATTTTAACGGTGTTGACGCATATGCTTTACTTGTCCCATTTTGTTATTTTATTTTTCTTGTCATTCTCTTTATGTAATTTACCCATAGGCTACTCTCCTATATAAGAGAGCCTAGGGCTATGGAATAGATCATCTCATTCACGTTTCCCAACATGGTATCAGAGCGACGGTCCTAGACCGGAGTTCTCGAAACCCTAACCCTAGACCCCACCCGCCGGCCCTCTTCTTCTCCCTCTCTCGATCGGGGCATCTCCATCGCCATCGCCCCGTGCTGTGCGCTCCTCCAACGCCATAGCACAGCGCCTCCGCGGCGATCTGTGCGCATCTGCAGTCCACGCGCCTGTGCGCGATCTGAGCCCTAGCACCAGCGCGCCTGTGCGCACTCCTCGGCGCAGTCCTCGGCGCCTGCGTGCATCTGTGCCCTAGCATCCACGCGCACACTTTGGCGCGTGCGCGCTACACCTCCAGCGCCTAGTGCCTGCGCCCCTGTGCGCTAGAACCGTGCGCATCTGTGCGCATCTGAGCGCACTGGTGCGCTAGATCTGCGCACATTGGTGCGCGTTGAAGCAGCGCATCTGGGCGCAGTACAGTAACGTACTGTGCGCTAGTTTGCTCCAGTCGCACACGCGGGTAGCGGCTCTGTGTTGCCCCTGCGTGTGATCTTTGTGCTCGTGTATCCAGAACATATCCAGAGCGTAGCGCTCACATATTCATGGGGATAGTTGCTTGACGTCTACACATGCAACTAATCCCGTCTATGTCATTGTAGACAAAGATTATCTTCTCTTAGTCATTCCAGTCTTCTATCTCCAGTATGTCAGACAGCAAGGCAGATATCCCGTCTATGGGCGCATTTCGTGGTCCAGCGCCCATTGTCAAGATGGACGGTACGAACTATGAACTGTGGGCAATGCAGTTCATGAGTATGATGAAGTCCACGGGCAAGAAGCATATTCTCACAGAGCCCGAACCTGCAGAGAAGACTGGAGTCCATGCCTCATGGGAGGCTGACGACGCATATGCCAAGGTGTGGCTATCGGGCACATTGGCTATTGAGATCGCCAATGACATTCTACATCAACCCACAGCCAAAGACATGTGGGATATCCTAGCAGCGACATATTCTCAGGCAAAGAATGAGACCAAGATCCTGCAACTACAACATGATATATTCACAATTAAGCAGAATGGTCGCCCATTACATTCTCTTTACACATCTTTGAGAGGAATGTTTGAGAAGCTCCATAGCTTCATGCCTCTTACCGCCACACCAGAACAGCAGAAAACATACAGGAATGCGACGATGGTGGGTGTGTTTCTCGCTGCACTCGATCCAGAGTATGAGGCAGCACGTTCACAGATCTTGGCGGACTCGACTATTCCTCCCATGGAGGAAGCTTTCCACAGATTGAGCAGGATTACTGTACCTTCAGCAGCCACTAGTCAGAATCCTTCAGCCATGGCAGCCAATAGAGGCCGTGGGTCTCAATACCAGGGCCGTGGACGTATTCCCCGTGGAAGGGGTGGCCGCACTAGGCCAACATGCTCATATTGTCACAGAGTCGGCCATACTGAAGACACATGCTACTCAAAGCATGGATTCCCTGCTTCCGCACGAGCTGCTGAACATATAGAGCCTCCATCTGCTGCTTCACTGGATCAGCGCTTTGATGACCTAGTTGCCCGACTCAGGGGCATTATCCCACCATCTGGCCCAGCACCGACTACAGAGAGTCATACTGATACTGCCGCCTCTGCCACTGCTTCTGCATCTACCAATACTTCAGGTAGTACACTTGCACTCCACAGTAGTAGATCTCATATACTGCCATGGATCATGGACTCGGGCGCCACACATCATTTATGTGGTGACCAGGGTCTACTTACAGGATACACCCAGATCCCTCCAGGACGGACAGTAGTAATTGCTGATGGCACGCATTCCCCTATCACTGGTCAGGGGGAGATTAGATTGACACCCTCTATGCAACTGAAGAATGTCCTACATGCACCACATTTTTCTATGAATCTGTTGTCGATTAGTCAAATCACGAAGGATCTTCACTGTCGAGCTATTTTTGATCCATCTTCTTTGATTTTTCAGGACATCCGTACGGGCAACGTGATTGGTCATGGCTATGAGCAAGGAGGCCTTTACCGTCTGAACCAGACCCCATTTGCTGGAACCACATCCTCTCCTGCTGAACAAGTATCTCCTTTCCTGTGGCATTTGCGATTTGGTCATTTACCGCTTCAGAAGTTGCGTCTAGTCCTACCATATAGTATCTCTCACACACCTATCCAGTGTGAGGCATGTCAGTTGGGAAAACATCACAGGTCGTCCTTTCCCAGTAGTCAAGGTCGGAGTAGTAACTCCAGGTTTGAGTTGTTTCATGTCGATGTCTGGGGTCCAAGTCGTGTTCCCGATCATCAGGGACACAGGTTTTATATTGTTTTTGTGGATGATTTCTCTAGAGCATCATGGGTCTTTCTGATGAAAAATAGATCTGAAGCTGGAAATATTATTATCCATTTTCTAAATGAGATTCAAAATATTTTTTTCTACATCTGTCAAGATTGTGAGAAGTGATAATGCCTTGGAATTATGTACCAACATTCTAGCCAATTACTACTCCTCAAAAGGGATTATTCACCAAACATCGTGTGCTCATACGTCTCAACAGAATGGGGTTGCCGAAAGAAAACACCGTCACCTACTTGATGTTACAAGGTCACTTCTTATTCAGAGTCATGTTCCGTACTCCTACTGGGGTGATGCAGTCCTTACTGCATGTTACCTTATCAACCGTATGCCTTCGTCTGTCCTGAATGAACAAATTCCTTTCTCACTTATTTACCCTGACAAGGATTTGTTCATTCTTACTCCTCGTGTGTTTGGTTCAGTCGCATTTGTCCATCAATTGTCGCCTGGTACTGACAAGCTCTCTCCTAGGGCTGTCAAGTGCGTCTTTGTGGGGTACCCCAGAACCCAAAAGGGGTACAAGTGTTTTGACCCTGTGCGTCGGCGGTATATGATCAGCGCAGATGTTACATTCTTTGAATCCATTATGTACTTTTCAGAATCCGGGAACATGCAGCCACCACCATTATCTCCTGATACCGTATTCATGGCACCACCAACATTACAGCCGTCACCACCATTACCACCACCACCACCGCCACCGCCGCCACCAACAATATCCCCGTTACCATTCCATTACACCCGACGGCCGAATCAAGCTCATGGTCCTGACCAGTCAACTAGCTCGCCTATGGTATGTAATGAAAATATTAATGTTGATGGATCTGACGACATTTCTCAGCAGGATGCCTTACAGGAGCATGGTGATACCACAGAGGATCTGGATATTCCAATTGCTCTACGCAAGCCGAAGAGAAGCTGTGCCAAGTATCCAGTATCAGCAGCAGTTTCGTTTGAGAGGCTATCTGGACCATTCAGGACGTTTGCATTGGCACTCTCAGCTACAGATATTCCACGGAACCACCATGAGGCTTTGCAGGATTCTAGATGGCGGCTAGCAATGGAGGAAGAGATGGCGGCTCTTCAGTCTAGAGGTACATGGAGCTTGGTTACCATACCTCCAGATGTCACCCCAGTGAGTTGCAAATGGGTGTTTACAGTGAAACACAATGCAGATGGTTCTATTGACAGGTACAAGGCACGCTTAGTTGCAAGAGGATTCACACAGACATATGGGGTAGATTACCTTGACACATTCTCCCCTGTAGCTCGTCATTCCACTCTGCGGATACTCTTATCAGTTGCAGTTACTAGAGATTGGCCGCTCTATCAACTGGATGTGAAGAATGCTTTTCTGTATGGTGATCTGCAAGAGGAAGTCTATATGCAACAGCCACCAGGGTTTGCTGTTGAGGGGGAGTGTTCCAAGGTTTGCAGATTACATAAGGCCATCTACGGCCTTAAGCAGAGCCCCAGAGCATGGTTCCAGAAGCTGTCAGACCTCTTTGAGAAACAAGGATATAAACGCTCCAATGCTGATCATTCCTTGTTCGTGCAGAAGACGGCGAGAGGTATTACTGTAATCATGGTTTATGTTGATGATATCTTGATTACAGGTGATGATGACCAGGGCATTAAGCAGGCAAAGGAAAAGCTGGGGACCGAGTTTGTCACCAAGGACTTGGGAGTCCTTAGATATTTTCTGGGACTGGAATTTGCTAGAAATCCATATGGGCTAGTCATGACACAGAGGAAGTATGTCACAGATCTACTGAATGAGACAGGTATGCTAGGATGTCGGCCTGCTACGACACCAATGGATCCTAGCATGAAGTTATATGATGATGACACAGAAGAGGTTGACAAGCGAAGGTACAGAGAACTGGTAGGCAAACTGCTGTATGTCACGATCACTAGACCTGATATATCGTTTGCAGTGAGTCGTGTGAGCCAGTTCATGGAGCAACCACGCCAGGTCCATATGGATGCAATATACATGATTCTGAGATTTTTAAAATCATCTCCAGGTGCAGGCTTGCTATTTAAGAAAGGAAAGGAGATTTCTGTCACAGCATGTGCGGATGCAGACTATGCAGGATGCCCCAAGGACAGGAAGTCAACGTCAGGGTTTGCAGTCTATGTTGGAGATGCTATAGTTTCATGGAAGAGCAAGAAGCAGACAGTAGTGGCCAGATCCAGTGCTGAATCAGAATATAGGGCTATGGCCCAGGCTAGCACAGAAATGATGTGGGTGAAATCCTTACTTGCAGATCTATGCCTTGACATACCTCTTCCTATGATGTTGGAATGTGACAATCAGGCCGCCATATTCATTGCAAATAATCCAGCGTTTCATGAAAGGACCAAGCATATTGAGGTCAATTGTCATTACATACGTGACATGATTCAGAAGGGGTTCATTGCTACATCTCACGTCACATCAGAGAATCAGACTGCTGATATCTTCACCAAGGCTCTACTTAGAGGTCCATTCCAGAAGTGCGCGTCCAAGCTGAGCATGATTGATATCTATGCTCCATCTTGAGGGGGAGTGTTGACGCATATGCTTTACTTGTCCCATTTTGTTATTTTATTTTTCTTGTCATTCTCTTTATGTAATTTACCCATAGGCTACTCTCCTATATAAGAGAGCCTAGGGCTATGGAATAGAATTTTTGTAATCGACCTATTCTAGATGGAGGACATAGGAGTCTCTGTTTCTGACAAAATTCAAACGACATATTAGAGGTATATAGTGATGAAAATACATGGCTTTATTTTTGAAAAAAAAACGTCAGAAAATGGAGTAGGGCAGCCCTATTGAAACCATATATATATATATATATATATATATATATATATATACACACACACACATATATATATATATACATATACATATATATACATATACATATACATATACATATATGAGGGTTTATCCTACGAGAGCCAAAATTTGTGAGAGCATGAGAGCAATGAATCTGGGCCACTAGATTCTACTCTTCTCTCTCCTACTGCAATCAATGAGGAGAGATGACATAATCTAGTGGTCCAGACTAATTCCTCTCATGCTCTCACACAGATTTTGGCTCTAAAAGGATCAGCCCTCATATATATATATATATATATATATATATATACGGTAAAATGTATATGCCCCCTAGGGGGAGCTAACTTAGCTCCCCCCGCCCTATTTTTCATGTGTTTTTGTAATTTTTTTTGAAAATAAAAAATATGTAAATTCATTATTATATCTCAATATTATGTCATTCAAATTTCATGCAAAACAGAGACTCCTACGACCTCCATCCAGATGGGATCGATTTAAAAAATCCTGAGACCGTTAAAAAAATGACTGTCTGGATGGAGGCAGTAGGAGTCTCTGTTTCACACGGAATTTTTATGACATAATATAGGGAGATAGTGATGAATATTCACGGAAAAAAATTTCAAAAAAAAATAAAAAAAGTGAAGAAAATAGGGCGGGGGGAGCTAAGTTAGCTCCCCCTAGGGGGCAGCCCCATTTTCCTCATATATATATAGGAGTGATCTTGTGAGAACATGAGCAGTGATTCTTGAGGTGCCACCTTACCATGAGTATGGTGTGGAACACCTTATCAACCGTTCGATATTGATCGCCCTCGTCAAAACCATTTATCTATATCAAAATCATTCTCTAAACCGACTACAATATGTCATTTTTAGAAATGAATATTTATATTTCTTTCAATAACGGATTTCATAACAATATGCCATTTTTAGTCGCAATTCGTTCAATTTTTGTTATCAAAATAAAGTGGCGACGTATGGTAATAAAAAAGGCATCATTGGGTGGTGGATCTCGCAGAGATTGGAGGTCCATCCTCATCCTCCTCGATCCTTGTTCCCCTCAGCTTCTGTCGATACTCGCACGATTAGGTGCGTAGATTCATGTGAAATCCTAGACTTCTTTCTATCGATAATGACGAATTGTGAATTGGGATGTTATGTCCATGACGATCTGAGTGGAAGGGGCAAAGAAATGACGTCGAGGTCCCGAGTAAGTCGGAGGTGCGGGGGTTTGGATTTTAGAGATCTCGTGATGGTTTGTTGTGTACGTTTGGAGTAATGTTTGGAATTTTTGTGGAATTTTGGTTTTGTATAGGTTTATGCAAAGATAGGGGTCGGATTTGCTAAAGATTGGATCTTTGGATTGGTTTTTTTGCCTTTGACAATATTGCAATTCTTGTTTTCTGGATTCATGAGGTTTTGCTTGAGAATGGGATTCGTTTCCAAATGTTTCTATGTATATTCGAACTCTCACATCGTAGGTTTTGGTAAAGGTTACAGCTTAGTTAATTGCTAATTGTTAATAAATTATACACAAAATATTAAAAATATGCAATTCATTTTACAAAATTATTAAAAAGTTTAAAAAGAAAGATGTATTTTACAAAAATCCGATTAGTGGAAATTTGATTAGCGAAGCTCTTGTTTCTTCTATGTTTTATTTTTAAATCAATGTCTTCATTTCTCTAGAATACACATCTATTTTTTGAAGTTTTTATCTAATAGTTGTAATTAAATTTCCCTACTGAGATTATTAACACATGGTATGAATTTAAGGGGATTTCGCTTGGACATGTTTATCTAATTTGCAAGTTGATGGAGCGTCAGATTCAGACATATTGTATTCATTTAATAATATTCTGTAGGATTGCTTAATGGTTCCATTAGCATGAAAATGATGGTTATATATTTACATTTTCATCTACAAAGTTAAATAATTGATATTATAAGTTATAATTTATTAATTGTTTTATAATTTTATATGCATTTTTACATGTTCTTTTTCTAAATTATAAATGATAAATTACTAACTGGATTTTTACTTTGCAGGTCAATAGATAAATTTTACAATGAGGGCATAGATTTTACAAAAATCACATAAACTTTACAAAGTATGACGAATTTTGAGATGCGTGATATTGGCAAACTCGTTGATTGGAAACATAAAATAATTTATACATTAATAAAAGCATTTTATTTTACAAAAATCACATGCAGTTTGCAAAAAATAACACAGTTTATAAACATTGCTCTCACATAATGTTTGAATAAAAAATTAGAAAAACAAAAGTGTTTAGCAACCACACATTTTACTAACAAATGCTGCATCTTATAAAAATCACATTTAATTTACAAAGAGACCATGGAAATTACAAAAAAAATATCGAAGTTTACAAATATTACTCCCACAAAATGTTTGGTAGAAAACAAAATTAGATATCGACATCTCATTTTACCAAAATCATATGCAATTTACAAAAAAGATCACGATGTACAAAAAAACGAGATGATTTACAAACATTAATGGTTGCTGAAAATGAAATTTAGCATGTATTATGATATGATTTTTCGTAATTTGAAAATTAAACAAATACATCGCATGTTTAATAACACCCAAAATTACTATGGATATGATGTGTAACATATTTAATGTGTTTGTGATTTACCCATCTAATATATTAGGAAATACATTTGTAACAAAAATCCCATCATTTTAGGATTGTTATCTACGTGTAAATCAAATAATTAACACATGGTAAAAAAACCTATATTTTAAGAAACACGGCTACATGTGTCCTATCCTTATTTGATTTATTAGGAAATTTAGTGGTAACAAAAAATCCTTCATTTTAGGAAAGTTTCCCACATGTAAATCAAACCTAAGCACCCTACATATTAGGAAATATAGCTATGCATAGATACAACTACACAAAAAAAACATAAATTCTCGTCGGATTTAGGCTTTTTTTCTAACATCAGTGGTTACGCTTTTGTAATTTATAACATGGAATTGTAAAATATTTCAATCGGTTGTAAATTGATAACAATTATTTCAAAATACGATCCTTTATTCCATCATATATTTCTGAAAAATTAGCACTAATTTAATCCACCCCTCATTTTAGGAATGTTAGCTGGCACGAAAACCACCTAGTGGTTTCAATCTCACTCGTACACTCATCATCCAATGGCCTAAGATGACACCTTTCCATAATCAAGGAAAGGTGTCACCTCAATTGAAGTACTCATATATATATATATATATATATATATATATATATGAGTCCTTTATCCAATAGACCCTATGCCCATTAGCATCTTGGTGAGCACCCATTCTAAGTCATACACGTGTATTAGCAATAATTATATTTCTGATTGTATGATAACACGTATTTAACACTTGCTATATTTCCAATTATGAGGTGACCCTAAAAAAAAGGAAGACAGGGCTTCAAATCAATGATTTCCTGTGATGATTAAGATCCAAACGCTAGAATAGTAATATATATTTCGGTCAAGTAAATAGTTATTGTGGGTAGTAATACCAAAACAAAGATCAATAATTTATATCTAAATTATTACCTTGTACAGACTTTAGTAATATATATACACACACACACAATGGTCAAGTAAATGTGTGTTGCGAGATCAGTAATATCATAACAAATGGTTAATAATACCATTGTGTATTTAATGACCATTGCATTCAATCCCGTAATATTTTTTCCTTCTTCGTTAATAGAGTATTTCATTTAGTTTACTAATTTATTTTTCCTTATGTGCATGTATTTGATAACTTCTTTTTCAAAGTACCATTTCTATATTAATCGCGTAAAATGATAATATGTTACTGATTATATGTTAATTTCTTACTTGAGCAATGTTCACGCCTTATGATCACTACTTTATTATTACTGGTCTCATAATATTCATAACTTGAGAATTGTATATATATTACTGAACCTGTGATATAAGACATAGTATATACATTACTGAACACACAACAACAATTTACTTAAGAATTGTATGAATATTACTTGAGGATTGTCTCTAAATTACCAAGTTCTGTTCAAAGTAATAATACATATGAAAATTACCGACCATTTGTTATGGTTTTACTAACTTCACAAGAAGCACTTACTTGACTAATGTATATATTACTGAATTCTGTATCATATAATTAAATTAATGTCGATTAGCCACCGTTGTTTGTGTATTACTGATCTCGCAACAATCATTTACTTGAGTATTGTATATAAATTACTAACATGAGTATTTGAATCTCAATTTTCTGTAAGAAATCATTGATTCGAAACATTCTTCCTTTTTTTAAGGATACGATATAATTGGAATAATATTTATTATTAAATCATCTTGCATTTTAATATCCTTCTAAAAACATCCTTTGAAATAAGTAATCACTCAATTGATAATACACACGTGTGGCCTACAAATGGTGCTCACCAAAATGCTAATGGTCACAGGACTGAGTGGATAAAAATCACATATATATATATGGAAAAATGGGGCTGCCCCTGTCCCATTTTTCCCCATTTTTTTATTTTTTTGCAAAATATCACCATGTATATTCATCTATATATCCCTCCTATATGTCATTCGAATTCCGTCAGAAACAGAGACTCATATGTCCTCTATCTAAACATTATTGTAATCGACATGTTATAGATGGAGGGCATAGGAGTCTCTGTTTCTGACAAAATTCAAATGACATATAGGAGGGATATATATATATATATGGGAAAAGGGAAGCTACACCGGGTGGTGCAGCCAACTAGCTACACCCGGGCATTTTTCTCGTTGGTTTTTTATTTTTTTTGAAGGAAACCTATGGGGATTTACTTAGTTTATTGAGTGGAATATGTGTTTCAAATTTCATGCAAAACAAACATCTCTAACATGCTCATCTAGATAGGGTCAATTTCAATAATTCTGAGACCGTTAAAATGTGATAGTATTGATGGAGATGATAGAAGTGTCGAATTTAGTTGAAATTGGCATGATATCAGGGTGATATATGGTGATTTAAATCCCCCTATGTTTCATTTCAAAAACGCAAAAAAAACCAATGAAAAAAAGGGCCGGGTGCAGCTAGTTAGCTACACCCCCGGGTGCAGCTTCCCCAGCCCCTATATATATATATGGGTAAAATGGGGCTACCCCCAGGGAGTAGCCAACTTGGCTACTCCCACCCCTATTTTTCCGTCGTTTTTTTATTTTTTTGGAAAATAAAAATTATATTCATCACTATATCCCTCTCACATTCTATTAATATTTCGTCAGAAACAGAGACTCCTAAGCCCTCCATCCAGACGTCATTTTTTAACGGTCGCAGGATTTTTCAAATCGACCATGTTTGGATGGAGGCCGTACGAGTCTCTGTTTCTGACGAAATTTTAATAGAATGTGAGAGAGATATAATGATGAATATACAAATTTTTATTTTCCAAAAAAATAAAAAAATGAGGGAAAAATAGGGGTGGGAGTAGCCAAGTTGGCTACTCCCTGGGGGCAGCCCCATTTACCTCTATATATATATATATATATATACAGTGAATTTTTTCAAAAAAATAAAATAGAACACACGAAAATGGGGGGAGGGGCAACCTCATTTAACCCTATATTTATATGAAAAAATAGGTTTGCCCCCGCCCCATTTTTCGTATTTTTTATTTTTTTGCAAAATATCACCATGTATATTCATCTATATATCCCTCTTATATGTCATTCAAATTTCGTCAGAAACAGAGACTCATATGCCCTCCATCTGGAACAAATAATTATAACGTTCTAAACATTGATGTAATCGACATGTTCTAGATGGAGGGTAGGGGCAACCAACATGGCTGCCCCCGCCCCATTTTAAGGTTTTTTTTAAAATACCACCATGTATATTCATCTATATATCCCTCCTATATGTCATTAGAATTTCTTCAGAAACAGAGAGTCATATGCCCTCCATCTAGAACAGTTCGATTACAGCAATGTTTAGACCGTTAAATTACATGTTCCAAATGGAGCGCATAGGAGTATCTGTTTCTGACGAAATTCGAATGACATATAGGAGGGATATATAGATGAATATGTATGGTGATATTTTGCAAAAAAAGTAATAAAAAACGAAAAAATGAGGCTGAGGCAGCCCCATTTTTCAATATATATAGAGAAGGGCGGACTTATCCAATGGGTTATGCCCATTAACGTCTCGGTGAGCATCTATTCTAGGCCATAGACGTGTATTAGAAATAACTATATTTCTCATTAGAGGCTAACATGTATTTAACAATTACTATATTTCCAATTATGCATTGTCCTTAAAAAAGGGAAGACGGTTTTGGAAAGAAAAGCTTCCAATCAATGATTTCGTGCAATGATTAGGATCCAAACGTTAGGATAGTAATATGTATATATATTTCGATCAAATAAATGGTTGTTGTGAGATTAGTAATACCAAAACAATGATCAGTAATTCACATCCAAATTATTACCTTGTACAGAATTTAGTAATATATATACAATGGTCAAGTAAATGTGTGTTGCAAGATCAGTAATATCATGACAAATGGTTAGTAATACTATTGTGTATTTACTGAGCATTGCATTAAATCCTGTAATATTTTCCTTCTTCGTCAACAAAGCATTTCATTTATTTTACTAATTTATTTTTCCTTATATACATGTATTTGATAACTTCTTTTTAAGAGTATCATTTCCATGTTAATTGTATAGAAGGAGATTATGTTATTTATTATACGTTAATTTCTTATTTGGGTAATGTTTGCGCCTTACCGACCACTACTTTGTTATTACTGATCTCATAATATTCATTACTTGAGAATTGTGCGTGTGTGTGTATTAATGAACCTGTGATATAAGACATAGATATATACATTACTGCATACATAACGACAATTTACTTAAGAACTGTATGAATATTACTTGAGTATTGTCTCTAAATTACGGAATTATGTTCAAAGTAATAATACATATAGAAATTACTGACTATTTGTTATGATTTGATTAACTTCACAATAAGCACTTACTTGACCAGTGTATACATATTACTGAATTATGTATCATATAATAAATTTAACGTAAATTACTGACTGTTGTGTGTTTACTACTGATCTCGAAACAATCATTTACTTGAGTAGTGTATATATTACTGGCATGAGTATTTAGATCTCAATTTTCTGCAATAAATCATTGATTCGAACATTTTCTTTCCAAAACGTTCTTCCTTTTAAAGACATGATTTAATTGGAATAATACTTATTGTTAAATCGCCTTGCATTTTAATATCCTTCCAAAAACGACATCCTTCGAAATAGATAACCACTCAGTTGGCAATACACATGTGTGACCTACAAATGGTGCCCACCAAAATGTTAATGGACGCAGGATCCATTGGATAAAAATCATATATATATATATAGAGAGAGAGAGGGAGAGAGAGAGGCAGGGACGTTGTTCTGTGTAACAGCCAAGTTGGTTGTTACACGGAGCAGTTTCCCCCTTTTTTTATTTTTTTTTCAAAAATTCCACCATGTATATTCATCTATATATCCCTCCTACATGTCATTCAAATTTCGTGAGAAACAAAAACTCCAAACCTTCCATCTAGAACAGGTTGATTACGGCAAAATTCAGACCGTTAAAATTACTTGTTCTAGATGGAAGGCTTAGAAGTCTCTGTTTCTCACAAAATTTGAATGACATGTAGGAGGGATATATAAATGAATATACATGATGGAGTTTTTTGAAAAAAAAAATGGAGGAAATTGCTCCGTGTAACAACCTCCCTTTTCATATATATATATATATATATATATATATGGGAAAAGGAAGCTACATCGGGGGATGCAACCAACTAGCTACAACCGGCCATTTTTCTTATTGGCTTTTTATTTTTTATTTTTAAAGGAAACCTTTCAGAATTTACTTAGTTTATTGAGTGGAATATGTGTTTCAAAATTCATGTAAAATAAATATTCCTAACATGTCCATCTAGATAGGGCCAATTTCAACAATTTTGAGACTGTTAAAATGGGGTGCAGCTTACTCAGCCCCTATATATATAGGGGGCACTTCCAATGAGGTGGGTCTTTCTTGAAATTCAGAAAGCCACTGCTAAATTTGTAAATTATGTAATAATTTTGTAAATTTAAACTGCACATAGTAAAATAATGATGATCATACAGTTTTGTAAAATATATCATCCATATTGTAACAAACATTTTTGTCAAATATACTAATATTTTCATAAATCTTTCGTGACATACATATAATTTTAATATTCAGTATTAATTTTATGGAGTTAGGAATTGTAAAATAAATAGAAAAAATACCTAAATTGACGTGGCTTTCCATGCATCCAGGAAAGGTCCACCTTATTAGAAGTTTCCCCTATAATGGGGGTATATATATGGAAAAAATGGGGCTGCCTCGTAGGGGCAGCCATCACTCCATTTTTCGGCTATTTTTATTTTTTTAAAAAATAAAGTCATGTACATTCATCCCTATATCCATGTAATGTGTCATTCCAATTTCGTCCCAAACAGAGACTCATATGCCTTCCATTTAGAACAGGTAATTTTAACGGTCTTAGAATTGCTATAACCGTACATGTTCCAGATGAAGGGAAAAGGAGTATGTTTCTGACGAAATTCGAATGACATATAGGAGTGATGTAGGGATGAATATACATAGCTTTATTTTTTTAAAAAAATGCGCGAAAATGAGGCGGGGGCAGCCCCATGTAACCATATATATATATATATAGAGAGAGAGAGAGGATAGGGAGTATGCACCCGGGTGCATGTAATTTTACATGCACCCAGCCCAATAACTTCCACATTTTTTTATTTTTTCGAGAAATATCGTCATGTATATTCATCTATATATCCCTCCTATATGTCATTCTAATTTCGTCAGAAACAGAGACTCCTACGCCCTCCATCTAGAACATGAAATTTTAACGGTCTTAGAATTGCTGTAATCGACCAGTTCTGGATGGAGGAGTCTCTGTTTCTGACGAAATTGGAATGACATATAGGAGGGATATATAGATGAATATACATGACGGTATTTCTCGAAAAAATAAAAAATGTGGAAGTTATAGGGCCGGGTGCATGTAAAATTACATGCACCCGGGTGCATACTCCCTATCCTTCATATATATATATATATATATATATATATATATATAGGGTTGATCTTGTGAGAGCCAAAAACTATAAGCATGAGAGCAGTAATTCTGGACCACTAGATTATGGCATCTCTCTCCATAAATATATATGTGTGTATGTATATATATATATGTGTGTGTGAGGGTTGATCCTGTGAAAGCCAAAAACTGTGAGAGCATGAGAGCGGTGAATCTGGACCACTAGATTATGCTCTTCTCTCTCCTCATGCAATCAATCAATCAATCAAGAGATGACAGAATCTAGTGGTCCAGAATCACTGCTCTCATGGTTTTGGCTCTCATAGGAACAACCCTACATATATATATATATATATGGTTATATGGGCAGACCCTTGGGGGCAGCCAACATGGCTCCCCCACCCCATTTTTTCATATTTTTTGAAAAATGCTTCTGTGGATTTTCATCATTACATCCCTATATTATGCCATTCAAATTTCGTATCAAACAGAGTCTCCAACATGCTCCATCCAGACGTGGTCGATTTCAACAAGTCTACGACCGTTAAAAAATGGTTGTCTAGATGAAGGTCGTAAGGGTCTCTGTTTGGCATGAAACTTGAATGACATAATATAGGAATATAGTGATGAATTTTCACATTTATTTTTTTCAAAATAAATAAAAAAATGGGGGAAAATGGGGCGGGGGGAGGGGGCAAGTTAGCTCCCCCCAGGGGGCAGTCCCACTTCCTCGTATATATAGGAGTGATCATGTGAGAGCAAAAAATTGTGAGAGCATGAGAGCAGTGATTCTGGACCAGTAGATTCAACCAGGAGATAGAAAACAGAATCTAGTGGTCCAGAATCACTGCTCTCATTCTCTCATAGTTTTTTTTCTCATGGGATCACTCCTCATATATATATATATATATACATTTGTGTGTGTGGGTAGGGTTGATCCTGTGAGAGCATGAGAGCAGTGAATCTAGACCACTAGATTTGCTCCTCTCTCCTCCTACAATCAATGAGAGAGATGGCAGAATTTAGTGGTCCAGAATCACTGCTCTCATGCTCTCACAGTTTTTGGCTCTCACAAGATCAACTCTATCTCTCTCTCTCTCTCTCTCTCTCTATATATATATATATAGGGATAATTACACCCATAACCCTGAGTAATTCCTCAATCTCAATCATAACCCTGCATAATCGCGAATTACATGGGAAACCCCGGATAGTTACTCCGTTTCACATACATAACCCTCCGTTAGTTTAATATGTTAACTCAACCATATGAGTGGGTTTATCTAACCAAACTATGATCTAACGGCTATGATTAGCCAAATAAAAAAGTAAAGGAAAAAAATAAATGTCGGTTGGCTGACATGGCGGGGAGGGGGGTCGCGAGGAGAAGGGGCCATGGGTGGGTGGTTGCGGGCTTCCAGGCGGGAGTGGCTTACAGCCGCGCGGGGACGCTTCCAAAAAGAGGGTCGGCGGTGGTGGGCCGCAGTGAGGGGCATGACTCGCAGGCGCAGGGTGTGGGGGCGCCCAGGCAGGTAGGAGATGGTGGTGGCTCGCATGGAGGGGCGAGGTGCAGGCAGGGGGTGTGTGGCGGGCTCGACGGGGAAGGGCTAGCGAGGAGGAGGTCGGGGACAGCCTGAGCTGCCCAGGAGGAGGCAGGTGGGAGAGGTCGGGTGGGCAGGGGGTGAGGTCGACTTCCACAGCGGGGTGGAGGCAGGCTCGACAGGGGAGGGTTGGCTGAGGGGAGGTCAGGGCTGGCATGGGCTGCTCAGGAGGAGGCAGGCGGGGGAGGTCGGGTGGGTAGGGGATCGGAGGTGGTCGACGTCCATAGCACGCGTGGAGTTTGATGAGGGCTGGGGGGAGGTCAGGGCCCAGGAGGAGGCCGGGGTGGGGGAGGTCGGGGCCCAGGAGGAGGCGGGCGGGGGGAGGGGGCGGCAGGCTCGACGGGGTCCCAGGCGCAGGCGGGTGTCGGGGGGTCTTTGCCAGGATGGGCTGCGCTGCAGGAGGTATGCAGGAAGAAGAGAACAAAACAGAGGAAGTTCCCCTGTTCACCTGGGGAACTTAATGTATTTGTTTACCTGATGTAAATTTCGTATTAATTGGTTGAAAAAAGTTTGTCAAAAAATCCAATAAAAATCACCATCGCATTCGTAGCATATGATTTATCCGTGAAAGTACAAATATTCATATAATTTGAAGCATGGTTGGAGGTGGATTTGGAAGAGAAGAAGTGTTTTTAGGAGGAGGGGTCCTTGACATCGGGAGAGGCCTAGAGCAAAGGGGGCTTCGATGGTTGGTCGCTGGGGGGGAGTGCGGGTCGATTGCGCGCGCCAGAGCAGACCGAGGAAGCTTAGCTTCGAGGTCGGTCGCCGCGCGTCGATTGCGCGCCGTCGGTCGCCGGGGAGGTGCGGGCAGTTGGAGCTTGCAGGAAGGGGAGGGGGGGCTGCAGGGCGGAGGTCGGCAACGAGGAGGAGGAGGTGGTGGTGGACGGAGAGGAAGGGGGAGGAGGAAGTGGTCGACAGGGAGGAGGAAAGGGGGAAGAAGGTTGGGGCGCGGGCAGGCGGGAGGAGGATCCGGGCTCCGGCGGGCGGGGGGTTGGACCTCCGACTGGTGTGGGCCTTCCAGGCTTCCAGGGGCATCAATTTATAAATATAAGAAGTTCTGAGGGGCAAAATTGTCCACATTTAACCTTTTCCATCTGAGTTAACGGAAATTCGAAACGGAAGTTGACACAGGGTCATGTCGTGTAAAGGTTAAGCATTACTCAGGGTTCCTCATGTAATTCGCGATTATGCAGGGTTATGATTGAGATTGAGGAATTACTCAGGGTTATGGGTGTAATTATCCCATATATATATAGGAGTGATCCTGTGAGAGCAAAAAATTGTGAGAGCAGTAATTCTGGACCGCTAGATTATGTATTCTCTCTCCTGGTTGAAGTTAGTGGTCCAGAATCACTGCTCTCATGCTCTCAGAAATTTTGGCTCTCACAGAATCAGCCATATATATAGAGAGAGAGAGAGGAGTGATCTTGTGAGAGCAAAAAACTGTGAGAGCGTGAGAGTAGGGATTCTGAACCACTAGATTTTGTCTTCTCTCTCCTAGTTGAATCTTGTGGTCCAGAATCACTGCTCTCATGCTCTCACAGGATCACTCCTATATATATATATCCCTTACCTTTCAAGGTAAGCTTTGTAAAATACAAATAATTTGATTGATGCTATTCTTTAAATATATACTTCCATATGCGAATTTTTTTCGTAATATTGAATTTGCTCGCAAATAAAAGAATAAATGGTGTTGGACGTGTTTGGACACAACGCCTCAAAAGATCTATTCAATCTCTTTCTAAATATAGAAACCAAAATGTAGAAATCAAGCAGGTCGTCATATGAACCATAAAAAATCCAAGGATTCATCTGGAATCCTGATCATTGGATTAGGGTGATAGAAAAGGATGACCATGTCACTTGCCCTTCCATCTTCTCCTCCGCCAAATGAAGATCCGTTATAGCTCTGACAAATCAACAAGACATGCAATCTCCACAACTCCAATGAAAATTTTGGTTTTCTTGGCTATGGTAGCAAACACCCATGATTCCCTTCTACTGATGATCAACAAAAGATTTGGTGTTACTCAACGTGACTGCAATCTCTGCCACAACCAACCATTAGGTGACATCATACATCGTTGAGTCTCCTCATAAGTGGTCCAAACGAGGACCCTATGTATGAACCATGCATAAAAGGTCTCCCTCCATGAAATAAGAAAGAGAATCACCCTCATTTCATAAAAGACTGAATCCTTGACTATAAGAGGAGAAATTATGAAGAGGCCTAAGACACTTTGCTATAAGGAATTAGCGAGCCCGATCTTTACTCTGTAAAATATTTGAAAGTGGAACTAGTTGAACATATTCGTACTGTGATATTGTATGCTTTTACTCTATTTACTTATTTAGCGATGGACATTTCCCACTTCAATCATAAGAGTTACTCTAGTCGTAGCATTTGATATTTTTTAGAAATAAGTCATATCATTTGAAGACATATATAGGAAAAGTTAAGCATACTTCCCATGACCAGGCAAGTCGAAGAAGATCATTTCTTTCCACTGCCTCTGATTTGATAATTGAGTAAAATGTGGAAGAAAGATAATATGACAAGGTGAAATCGCTTACATGGCCTTTAATTGCTAAAAAGGCACAAAATAAGGATGTTGCATTTATGGGTCTACCACTGCAAGTGATAAAGATCTACCAGCCTATGTACAATGATATCCTCAAAAAGAGAACGCTGTTAACCCCTCCCTCACTCCCTTAGTGTTTCATGTAGACGACGAACAAGAAAACCAAGTTAAAGATGAAGGTCCAGATGGGATCAAGGACCTAAAAAATCGAAGAAGTATTATGAAGGGCCATCCCGATGGTTGATAATATCAAGTAGTCCACGACTCCGACAACAAAGGTTCATAAGGAAAAACACGATATACTAATGTCGCTTAAGAAGGGGCTAAAGCCAATCAACAACGGGAAAAAGTTCAAATATATAGAAATCAGAGGAGCCAATTATCTCTGTGATCCTAGAAAGTGAATTCATTTGAAAATCAGGTGCATATAGCACATTATGCAGGCGCATGGATGATGTCAAATGAACCTCCCCCTGTACTGTAATGGGTAAATGACCCCCGTTCACAATGACAACCCATCAACCAAGGGGTATAGATCTGCATGAACTAATTGTGCTCTGTCTCCATACAGATGGTGGGAAGCACCCGCGTCCAAGATTCATTGTCATATTATCGTGCTATAACTAGTAAAAGCAGCAGGAGCTCGAAGAGGCTCTAGCGGTGGCTGCAAAATCTGGGGACTTGTAGTGGTGCCGACAACATGAGACATTATCTCTTACAGACGGGAGACGATGTCATCAAGATGTGAATCTGTATGAGGAGCTGAACTATCAGGAAGCTAAATTTGCTCATCCACACTTGCATATGTAGGGTATCCATGCATCTGACAGCATGTATCCTCATAATAACTTGGGCGACAACAATAGGTGTAAAGGCTATGCTGACGTCCACTTCGGCACTTCCTCTGTCACGAGGACCATGCCCTTAAAACTGAGTAGAACCTCCCCTGCTGCAAGATACGGCCATCGTTGAGGTCTATGTAGTAGTAGGTGGTAGGACAAGTAGCCCGCTGAGGTGACTATATGCCTCCATAGGAGATATGGTCGCGCCTATACGAAGCGGTGTGCGTGCTGCCTCGTGCTCAGGGTCCGGAGCTGCCAAGAAAACTCCAACAATAGTGGAGTTCATGCATGTCATCTACTGCTCATTAGATGTAGTAACAGGCATGAAGCTCTGAAGCTTCTCGAACATGCAATGAAGCGAAGAGTAGAATGTATGCATAGGACGACCATTCTGCTTAATCGTGTAAATGTCGAACTGTAAGTGGAGAATCTTGGTCTCATTCTTCGCTTAGGCATGTGCGGCTACTAGGATATCCCACATCGCCTTGGCGGTGGGCTATTTCACAATGTCATTGGTGATCTCCTAAATAAGAGTACTAGAGAGCCAAACACGTGCATACACGTCATCTCGCACCCAGAAGCATTCTGCTGACTTACTCATTGGCTCGGGCTGTATCAGAATGTGTTCCTTGTTATTGCACTGCATGAGGGTCAAGAACATGGTTTCAAATTTCGCAAAATATCAGTGAAATTTCATCGAAATTTCAGTTTCGACATGGGACCAAAATTTTGAGTGAAATGTCAATATAAGAGCCTTCAAATCACAAAAGTTGCTCGATTTGGGTGAAATGTCATCGAAATTTCCTCATTCGATGAAATTTCATTTCAACATGGTATCGATACAATACCCGATATCAAAATTTAAAACCTTAGTCAAGAACTGCACAACTCATAGTTGGTTGCATCCATCCTCACGATGGGAGTTAGGACCCTGAAGGCACCAGACGAAGAGAAGATGTCACCCTTGGTCTCTGACATGATGAAAAGAGGCTGCAACGGAACTCGAATGGGGTAGTAGATTGATCCGAGTGAATCTGTACGATTATAAAGAGGATTGTTGTACGTGTAGACTCATACAACCATCCTCGTCAACCCCTGATCGACACAAGAGATGAAAAATGTCATTGGTAGTCTGAAATCACCTTTTTCAGTCAAAATCAGACCGTACAACAGATATGGGCGGCACCGAAGAGCAGTATAAGAGCCCTAGGATGCCTATTGAGGGCCAAGGAGAGCCTAACAAGGGTTTAGGAGGCATGGCGGAGGCGTAGGGTGCTTAAAACAAGGTTATGTGACACCGAGGGTCACTTAGCGACAGTGACGAGGGCCTCCAACGGCCTGGTTGGCTTTATATCCCCAAAGAGAGCTTGCGGCGCTGATTGGGCTCCTTGGGGGGCTAGTAGCAGCAGCCCTGGAGAGTTGTAGCCCTTCGGTGGTGGTGTTAGGACCCTAAGAGGGCCTTGTGGCACAACCTAGGGTCCATGAGAGGTCGTTGGGGGCGACACACGATGGTCCTCGTTGATGGTAAGAGCGGCGCATGCAAGGAAGATGAGAAGGAAGGGGTAGCGGGTGGGGTTACAGCATGGGGTACGAGAACTCCGGTCAACAATCGTCACTCAGATACCATGTGGAGAGAAAATAATGAGTTGCTTATTCGTGAATCCCTAGTGTTCTCTTATATAGAGAAACATGTTGGGAAAATTACACTAATGTAAACAGAAAGAAAATAGAATATATAAAAGTGATAAAAGATAACTAATATCTCAACATAACTGAAATGACAATAATACACCTATTTGTACACTACAAATAGCCTATGGAGTCATTTTTTAGAATGTTTTGATGATGTAGCACTAATTCATGTCACGTTGCACCTATACATTAGACAGTTGAGCTGATTTCAACAATTGTTGTGAAGATATTTTGGATAGTTGCTATTCTTAAAACACCGTTAAGCATAGAAAAGGACCTACTTTTCACCATTTTCAGGACACACCAAGAGCACAAGTTCTCTTAGAATATTATCTGCTCTCTTGTGAGTCATTTGGTGCGCTCCAGAAGATTTTAGCTTTGCGAAGTGATCTTTATTCTTTGTGTTCTTTTAGCTCTTCAACTTCTCTCTCAAAGCCTTCTGCTCCGATCTAATCTGTTTGCATTTCATATTCAACTTATGTTCTAAATGTTTTATCATAATATTATATTTTCACTTTACTCTTGGCTAGAAGCGTTCTGCGTAAGGCCATTCTTCTCAAACAGAAAATAAACAATTCTGAGCAGATATGTACCTTGAGGCCTTTCTCTGTAAAAGATGTTTTCTTGTATAGAAATTAAAGCTGACAAGTTGTATGCTTGTAAACAATTTGGACTATACCAGAAGTAGTTCGTATAAAGAGAGTGTGTAAGCTCTAGATAGGCAAAGTTCGAGCATGGGACATAGCTCCTGTGTAGGGTGAACAAGTATAAATCGTTGTAGATTATAGCTTGCTTGTTGTGGATTGATTTTATCTACGATTGAGCTATAATTGTTTCATATCGATCATCTGTCGCATAGAACATTATTTATCCCCTCTAGTGTTTCTTCATTTGGTATCAAACTATTCCATGTTATGTGATTTTGGAATTACTTATGTATACTTATAACAAGGAGCTCAACTTATGTCAACAATAGTGATGAAGGACATTCAATAAATCAACAACCCCACTTCGATGGCATTGGATATACACATTGGAAGAAGAATGTGGTTATCTATTTGAAGCCATCCACATGAGATCTTAATCTCAAAAGATCACTGAAAAAGAATTCAAGGTTCATGAAATCGACAAAGATTCAAGAGACTACTCACCTACTGATGAAAATTTCGTAAGGAAATGTGCATTTTATAATCTGCCTATCTAATAATAAAATAAAGATCTCATGCAGAGATTGCCTATGAGATTTGAAAATGTGAGGTTACTCGTGAAGGGACTAACAAAGTCATTAGAGCTCATAAGAATGAGTTTGAATTTTTCAGAATTATATGGACCGCATCCATATGTGTCTATCTAGGCTGCTCCATGAACTGACTCACTCTGCTCACTGCAAAGGATATATCGGGTTTATTAATGGTCACATACAAGAGCTTCCCAACAAGATCCATGTACCTCCTCTTGCATACCTCCTCAGTGTCATCATCATATAGCCTTATGTTGGGGACCATGGGAGTAGCGACAGGCCTGTAATCTTCCATACCTATCTCAGAGCGAAGATCTGTAACGTACTTCTCATGGTTATCACAAGACCTCCTTGGTTCCTAGAAAACTCAAGTCCAAGGAAGTAACGTAGGTTGCCAAGTCTTTGTTTACAAAATGTTGGCCTATCTTTATCAGCATGGATGCCCCGCTCATCATCCCCTGTAGAAACAATGTGACATACGTGTGGTGCGTTGGATACAAGGTTCGAAATTTCGATTTCGATCTCGTTTCGATAAGGTGTAATACCGAAATTTCGCCGAAATTTCGGGAAATTTCGACGATTTCGGTGGAAACGTCGGAAAAGGCTAAAAAATCCAATTTTTTTCCAATTTTATTGAAAATTTCGATATTCCAAGTTATTAGAACAATAAATAACATACAAATACACAACTATTTCACACATATTGGTCATCTATACCCTATATATAGACATATCGGTCATATCGGCCATATCGGTCATATCGGTGGTCATATTGTTGGAACCCAAGCAACATGTCTCGATCGATATGGGGTCGAAATGACCCATATTTTATCCATATCATTGCAATTGAGGATCTCCACCCCTCTATACAACCTATCTCGACCGAAATCTCATAAGACAGTTAATATATAAAAGTTGAAACCATGGTTGTAACATTGTTAATACATAATAAAAAAGAGTAATAGTCTAGTCTTACAAATACAATACAACTTACAACAAGTTAAAATTATTAAGAACATGCATATTTCTGATAAATGCAATAAAAGAGTAAAGATTAAAATATAGTACCTGCCCTGGTGACATGTTTTGTTCAGAACCAGGAGTTCCGTGGTGGATCTGAATGCCCCCCCTTCCTTGCTGTCTCTCATAGCGCATCGCAGATTCTATGAACTCGCAGTAGTTCTCCCATGTCATGTACGAGTACATGGCCTTGTAATCCATGACATACTGCCTGTATTGGTGGTCATCGATGCCTATGAGCATCCCGAGTCGAGGATAAGCATCACTGGATCCGGTATCACGAGTGGCACGACGAGGTTGCTGCGAACTACTGCCCTGAGATCCTCGGGACGACGACGACGGAGTAGGAGAAGATCTCTGCGAAGGAGTAGGAGGAACTGCCGTGTAGTACTCAGGGAAGAAACCGTAGCTGGCACCCCCAAAGAAACTGCCCTGGCTCTGCTCACGTTGGCTACTTTGGTAGTTGTCTCCGCTACTGTATCCCCCATATCCACTGTAACCATATGAATATGCTGGAGGTGCGTACTGAGGAGGAGGAGGAGGAGGTCCTGAAGGAGGAGCTTGAAAGTATTCCGGGAAGACGCCAAATGATCTCTCATCGTGCGACGATCCATATCCGCCTAAAGGACTTTGTGCTCCTTCGCGATATAGGCTGTCAATATCCATGAAGCTCAAAGAACCTACAGATGATGTCAAATCTTCCATGTAGCTGTCGGTTGGACGATGCCCTCGACCGTAGTCGTAATCCCTAGGCCCTGGACTCGGACTTGGAACAAATTGTCCGTGTGTGTTCCGTTGTCTCTCCATATATTCACGTCCTGCTTGTAGGCCTTCCTCAAGTCTGGTAGCTTGTGGTCCACGACCACTCCCTCCTGACCCACCTGAGTTTGACTCCCCACCACCACCAGGTCCAGCACGACCAACATCATCATCATCATCATCTCCACTATCATCCTTTGACTTTGACTTGGATTTGGAGCTACTGGAGAGAATTTCATGAACAGCTGCATCAATCTTGCCCTCCAACCCTCCAACAGGGTCTGTAATCCGCCCGGATCTGGCCAAAATGTCACCAACGTCTGCTCCCATTTGCTGGCTTATGTTCTCATTCGGTCTTCCACCTGGCTGATCGAGAACTGGGGCACCATTGGAATCCATCCACCTCTGGAGAACGTCCTCATCAGCATCGCCATCGTGCATCTTGAAAATGTATGCAAGGTTAATAGGGTCTGTATATTCATCTTTGTCATGTCCCTATTGCATGCTTCAATTTCAGCCTCAAGTTGTAATGCACGAAGACAAGGTCATTGAGCTTCTTTTCTCCTAACATGTTCCTTCTCTTCGAATGTATCAAATTGAACGTGCTCCAGTTCCTCTCACAACCGCCAGCAGATGCGGTTTGAGACAACACTTTCACTGCCACTTTTCGAAGGTTGGGAGCTTCCATCCCGTGTAACATCCACCATTCGACTGCAAAAAAAGGAAGAGACAGAAATCATAAGTACAAATAAATGTACACACAAGTAATGGTTTTATTTGCCTCCGTCCCTACCAGGAAGAGTATTTCCACGACCGTTGACCGCAGTAATCCGACCAAAGGAACCCAATGCATCTCGGTAATACTTAACCTGCACAACGCACAAATAGGTTCAACCCAAATATCTTGTGACTCAAAATATAGGTAGAAATTGAGGATAGTACCTCATTCATGCACATGATCTGTAACTTCTCGTCCTTGACGAGCTTCTCCACCACAATCTGTACGGCTGAGAGAAGGTCACCATTTGTACCAAGTCCATTCGGCCTTGTGAAGAGGATGTGAGAGCATCTTGGACCATCGCTCGTCTATGATGTCCAACCATGCTTTCGATCCCTTCCCAACCGCCTCTCTGACCTTCTCTCTCATGCAGCGCACTGCCTCGTAGATGACTCCCATGGTGGGCTTCTTGTCGCCATCCACGATCCGCAATGCAGATACAACTGGATCCATGATCCTCGTGACCCGAGTCACGTCATCCCAAAAGGAGATATCATTGATCAATATCTCCACCTTCCGTCCTCCTTCAGTCCGAGCTTCAGGTATCTCGAACCACTCACCCTAGCAACACATGGTTTTCAAACCCGTCTTATGTTGCTTGAGGCTTTGCAACGCTATAAAATTGGTTGCAAAGCGTGTGATGCCAGGCCTCACCAACTCCCCATTGCACATCCGCCTCATTAGTGCCAACACTTTGCTGTGGTTGTAGATGAATGTGGTGATCATTCGTGCTTTCTCCACCACCCTTGAGACGAGCTTCCTCTTGCTGAAATCCTTAAGGATCAAGTCAATGCAATGCGCAGCACACGGTGTCCAGAAAATTCCGTAGCTGCTGGACTTCATAATTGTTTCACCAGCCTTCTTGAAGTTGTTGCCGTTATCTGTCACAATTTGCACAATGTGCTCTTTCCCAACCTCCTTTATAACATCCTTCATCAACTTCAGAAGGTACCTGTGGTCCTACACATGCTCAGATGCGTCAACAGATTTCAAGAAAATTGTCTTCCCATCGCAGTAAACAAGGAAGTTGATGATCTGCTTCCTTATGTAGCTCGTCCACCCATCGCACATAAATGTCACCCTATACTCTGGCCATCTCCTCCTCAACTCGGCGATGTACTCATTCATCTCCTCTTTCTCCATCCCCAGATATTTGTTCATGATCTCGTAGGATGTAGGAGCCTTCACTCCCGTTCCCGCTGCAGCGATCTCATCAATGGCATGCTGCAAGAATGGCCCGCTTGCAATGTTGGCAGGAATGCTCTCCCCAAAGAAGAGCTTGCTGATGGCTTTTCCCACCCTTTCTCGTGCATTGGTGAACATTCCCTTCACTGTTTTCTGCCTCGGATCCTTGCTTGCCTTGTTTTGCATGGATCCGCTCCTCGTCAAGAAGGGCTCAATTCCCTTCCCCTTGTGTTTCTTGGTGGGTGGTGGTACTGGTGCGCCTCCAGAACCACTCCCACTCCCACCTGCACCATAGAAGCCGCCCCGTGCACCACCGAGTTCTCTCCTCTCGAACTCGCTCTTCAATGATTCTTGTGTAGCCCTTCTGTATGCCCTCCTCTCTGATGCAGTCTGAATGTCGGCGGGGTACACAAAATCATCGTCGTCTGAATTAGAAATGACGCTGAATTCTTTCTCGAACATGAACTCCTTCATTTGTTCTTCCCTTCTTACTCTCTCCATCTCCTTTTCCTTCTTTCCGTCCAAGCTCGTCTTGACCTTGTCCCTCACATCTTTGGGACAACGCGTGCAATTGGCAACATTCTTGTTGTTTCCAACAAGATGTTGCTTCATCCTTGTGATCCCGCCTCCTCCCAACTTCTTCCCACAGAAATTGCATTGCGGCTTCGCCTTATTTCCATCAGGAGCGGACGCATACCTCCAGCCAATGTCCCCACTGAATTCTTCCATCTAATCATCAGAACGGTCAGATCCAGAACCGGAAGCAGAATGTGCCATGGTGAATATCCAAATTAAGAACCGGAACCGAAACCAGAATGTGGTAGAATGTGCCATGGTGAATATGAACGTCGAAATCTGCGAGGAAAATCAAGAACAAACACTAAGTTGGCATACAATGCAACTGCTTATGAATATGCAAATTATTTTATTTTTTTAATTTCGGAATTATTATATATTTAATTTTTCCAACACCTACTTTCTGATTTACAGAAAAAAGACCTTGGATCTATACATTAGGATCTTAGATCTACAAATTAGGGGACCATTTTCAAGAAAGACTACGTAATTGACACAAAATATGAACACAAACGTAAATATTTAATAAATGATTCTCGGATTTTCTATATTTTTAAATTTTATTAATCCAAAAAAAATTTCCTGACTATGATTTCTACTTTCAAAACTCAAGAATTGAATATATAATACCACAACTCATTATCGTTCCACATTAAACCTCAAAAGCCCTAATTTCCTCTAACATAGATCCAAGAAAATATTCTCCAACAATGTTTTACTTCATGTTAACTTCAGATCTGCGATACAATGATCATAGCTAGCACTATTGTGCAAAAAAAACACAAAAGCCCCAATTTTCTTCTCCAAATTTATACCTATTTTGGGGGAAATCTCTCAAATTAAACACCATGCCAAGCTATATCAACATCCTAACAGTGAAATCCCTAAAACAATTAACGAATTTGAAGAAGATTTATCATAATTTGGCTTACCTCAAAGGAAGAAGGTCTTGGAAGATGAAGGAGAGCAGCCTCTGCACCAAGACGGGCGAAATGGAGAGCTTTCGGCCGATATTTCAGTATATTTCGACCTTTGCCTGAATTTTCTATTCAAAGATTCCATATGTCGGCCGAGATATCGAGATGAGCCGAGATATCGGCGAGATATCGAGATGAGCCGAGATATCGGCGATATCTCGCGATATTTCGACCGAAACCGAGGAAATTGATATACAGTGTAGTTTCGAGACCCGATACCCATCGAAACTGAAATTTCGTCGAAATTTCGGCAAAATTTCGCGAAATTTCAGTCCATGGTTGGATAATGGGGAAGGTTCATGAGCAGGTGTAGCTGTGTGAGGCCCGCGAACATAGAAATGTGATAACAAATAGGCCAATGTGATGAACCTCTAAGTGGCTAACTTAGTTTGGCCTCATTGTAATACGACCACTTGGTGATCTATCATAACTGAGTCGGATATCTCCGTAAGGAGGATTCAGTTAAAATATTTAATCTAGATAAGTACAGGGTCGAACTCAGGGACATGAGGTCTCGATACTACGGTTAGAAATCGAGAATTCAGAAGCATAATATCAGAGAAATATAATAAAAATGAAGACCATTGGGATTTTACGTGGAACCCTACTCCATGAGGAGTGGGATGAAACTACAGGAGAATGCTTCAAAGGGTTTGTGTTTTCTATTCACTTTCCTCATCTGATACAATGGATGTGGGGCTTCTTATATAGCCCACACTGACTATCCAAGTCCCACAAATAGCCGACGTGGGACTATACCACTGGATGTCATAATTGGACCATGGAGTGATCCAATTACCCATCACTACAATGACGCATACTCCAACACTCCCGCTCAATCTAGATTATGCAATGCTCAGCTTGGACAAATAAAAGAAATCTCAAACTTACAATACAAGGCACTACAGACAATATCAACTCAACGCATACTGTAGTGTCATTTGATGTCAAGGATGTTGTTTCTCATGTTGTGCTAATGAGGAGAAATGAAGGGCTGGAGTGGATTGAATTGGGTCTCCACATCGTAGAACATGTGCTCTGTACTGCGCCTATCAGAGTCACTGAAACTAGAATGAGTCTCCACCTGCAGAACTCTGGTCCGCAACTGCTCCATCTCTAAGAAGTGCCAAATTGGAAAGGGTCGTAGAAACATTCTCGTCGGAGTCCACGATAGTTTAAGAATGGAGTCTAAAAGTCTCCTCGTCGGAGAACTGAGTCTCTCCCATACCGGCTCAGAGAATGGGATCTATACACTGGAGTCCCTAAGACACCTCATGAAAACCCTAGCCCATAATGGCTTAGAGAATGGGATCTCTACTATGTAGTCCCCCTATGGATCTATGAAAACTCCGAGTCCAAATAAAAGATGGAGAACATACAAACAATGATCGCACACATGTGCTCTTGAACTGGAGACTATGAACCAATCTGTAGTCTGATTCTGATAATCTGTAGAGTCTAAATCTAACAATCTGTAGTCTTAAATCTGGCCTGGAATCTGGAGAATCTGACTTGTAGAACTCTATACAAACTCCCCCTTCTCCCATACTGGTCGGAAAACGACATCGACCAATTTGGGAGAATACATTAAGATGGGGAAGAACAATATAAAAAGAATTTTTTATTTACAAATATTTCTTTTGTGGAGAAGAGAGACAAATGGGATATCTATTCCATAGGGCTAGGGTCTCTTATTATAGAGAGAAAACCCTAGAGAGTACAAGAGGAAAAATAAAATGCCCCTGAGGGGTTACGGAACCTGAAGAGTTAAGGGTTACGAAACTCGAAAGGTTACAAGTATAATTGTAATAAAATAATTCTAACACTCCCCCTCAAGTTGGAGCATATCTGTCGATCATGCCCAACTTGGATACTAAGTACATTAGGTGCATCCTTGGAAGAGCCTTTGCGAGGATGTCTGCAAGTTGAAGTTCAGTGGAGATGTGTGAAGTGTTGATTCGTCCTTCTCGTACTGCATCATGAATAAAATGGCAATCAACTTCAATGTGTTTTGTCCGCTCATGGAAAACTGGATTGGTGGCGATGTACGTGGCAGACTTGTTGTCGCAGTATAAGGGTACATGAGGGACGACTAACATGCCAAGTTATGTTAGGAAAGAAACAAGCCATGTGATCTCACATGTGGCCTGAGCCATTGCCCTGTATTCTGCTTCCGCACTGGATCTGGATACCACTGTCTGCTTCTTGCTTCGCCAAGTGACAAGGTTATCCCCAACAAACATGGTGTATCCTGTAATGGATCGGCGGTCCTCAGGAGAGCTAGCATAGTCATAATCTGTATAGGCGGAGATATTATCGTGTCCATTCACCCCATAGAAAAGTCCACTTCCGAGAGATTTCTTTAAATATCGAAGGATCAAAAGAACATCCTACCAGTGACTGTAAAGAGGCTTCTCCATATGTTGACTGGCTCTTCTCACAGCATATGATATATCAGGCCTAGTAACAGTGAGATAGAGTAATTTTCCCACTAAGCTTATGTATCGTGTTGCATCCTCAAAAGCCGGATCAGTAAATGCTGAATATTTTCTCACTTCTGCAGGGATGTCAGATGGCTTGCATCCAAGAAGTCCAACCTCAGTAAGAATATCGAGGCAATACTTTCTCTATGAAAGATGGAGCCCCTCTGTAGTGTGTATTACTTCAATGCCAAGAAAATAACGAAGTTGGCCGAGATCTTTCGTGACAAAGACCTTCTGGAGGAAGGCCTTGATCTCCTGACTACAATCTACATCATCTCATGTGATAACTATATCATCAACATAGACAGCAAGGATGATCGTGCCAGTAGACCGTAGTCTAACAAAGATAGAGTAGTCAGATGTTGTCCTCTAAAAACCAAGTTTGTTGATCTCCGTAGTGAGCATGTCAAACCATGCCCTTGGGCTCTGTTTCAGGCCTTAAATGGCCTTACGTAGTCCACATACATGCTCCCCCTCGACTACATACCTTAGCGGTTGCATCATGTAGACCTCCTCCTCAAGATCACCATAAAGAAAGGCGTTGTTCACATCAAGTTGATAAATGGGGCAAGCCTTGTTGGCAGCAACAGAGAGAATGGTACGTATCGACCCCATTCTGGCAATAGGCGAGGTCTCGAAATAATCAACTCCAAAGGTTTGTGTGAAACCTTTGACAACAAGTATGGCCATAAATGGCCTTACGTAGTCCACATACATGCTCCCCCTTGACTACATACCCCGACGGTTGCATCATGTAGACCTCCTCCTCAAGATCACCATAAAGAAAGGTGTTGTTCACATCAAGTTGATAAATGGGCCAAGCCTTGTTGGCAGCAACAGAGAGAATGGTACGTATCGACTCCATTCTGGCAATAGGCGAGGTCTCGAAATAATCAACTCCAAAGGTTTGTGTGAAACCTTTGACAACAAGTCGGGCTTTCAACCTGTCAATAGAACCATCAGGCGACTGTTTGATCGTGAAGACCTATCGACAAGCCACATGGCGAACTCCCGGGGGGCACGGTACAAGATCCCACCTACCCCGAGAGGTAAGTGCACCCATCTCCCCATCCATGGCCTGTCGCCAACCATGATCTTGCATTGCACTGAAATGATTTCTTGAAACGGTAATAGCATTCAGAGCATTTGCAAATCTCTTGTCACAGCTAGATGAACCACTGTAGAAGTAAAATGTGACATGGGGTGATGGGTACATTTCCTTTTTGCCTTGTGCATTTGCAAATCTCATGTCACAGCTAGATAAACCACTGTAGAAGTAAAATGTGACATGGGGTGATACGTATGTTTCCTTTTTGCCTTGTGTAGAGCTATAGGAAGCTCCCCAGGTACATCCGGGACAGCAGTGGTGGGAGCACTCGAAGTGGTCATATCATTCTGCATAAAAGGGACATGCAAAGATACAGACACTGGTGCAGAAGGTATAGAGGTACGCTGGCGAGTATAGATGATCGGTGGAGGGAGGTCCAGAGGAATGTCAATCACAGTCTGTGTGAAATAACTTGTTTGCTCAAAGAAGGTGACATCAGCAGATACATAGTATCGACGTCCAACAGGATCATAGCAGCGATAGCCTTTCTGGGTACGAGAGTACCCAAGAAAGACGCATTTGATGGCACGAGAGGATAATTTGTCAGCTGCATGAAAGTTATGAACAAAGGCAATACAACCAAAAATTAGCAGAGGTATAGGAAAAGGAGACTCGGTAGGATAAAGTAAGGAAAATGAAGTTGCCCCTTTGAGAACAGATGAAGGAACACGGTTGATGAGATACACTGCAGTAAGGATAGCATCTCCCTAATATTGTGTAGAAACACTAATTTGACTAAGAAGAGATCTGGCAACATTTAGCAAGTGTCAGAGTTTCCTCTCAGCTATACCATTCTGTTGTGAGGTATATGGACATAATGTTTAGTGAATAAATCCCTGGGATGCAAAGAAAGAGGTCAAGTCATGTTGGGTTAACTCAAGAGCATTGTCGGTACGAATGATCTTAACAATGCTAGATAAGTAAGTTTTAACATATTAAAAGAAATTTCTGACAATTTGATTAATCTCTGAACGCTCCTTTATTAGATAGACCCAAGAAGATCGACTATAATCATCAATGAAAACTATAAAATAACGATGACCACTTAATGTACGGATCAGACAAGGTCCCCAAACATCACAGTGAACAAGAAGAAAAGCAGCAGTACTACGAGACTCAGTACGAACAGGAAACGATGTTCGATGGTGTTTCCCGAACTCACATGCCTTGCACTGAAAGGGCTTCAAAGCAGAGAGTTCAGGAAACATCATGGAGATGGCCTTGGCAGAGGGATGCCAAAGGCGTAGATGCCATAGGAGCAGATCTTCGGAGATAGATGCAACACCAACAAAATTGGAGTCTGAGGTTATGTCAAGGTAATATAGGTCGTTCTTCTCATGAGCCCCACCAAAAATCTGCCTCGTCCGAATGTCTTGAAGATAACAACAAGACTCGTCAAATATCACACGACAATGAAGCTCAACACAAAGCTTGTGAACTGACAGCAAGCTAAGAGGAAAATCAAGAGCACAGTGAACCCCCGAAAGTCGGAGCTTGGAAGAGAATTCCATAGTTCCGACAGTAGTAATATGTGATTGATCCCATTAGCGATTCGAACTGACTTCACAGAGGTAGATGGTATGGAAGAGGTGAAAAGACTACCTTCTCCAGTGAGATGAGTAGAGGCGCCGGAATCAATAATCCAAGCTGGAGTAGGAGTGATAGCAGAGTTGGCTATTGTACCTGAAGGAGTGGCTAGAGCAGCAGTTGTAGTGTTACTAGTGGTGGTAGGTCCTGGAGTCTGAAGGATCTGCATTAGGCGGGAGTAATCTACGTCATTAAGATGAACAGTCTTGCCACTGGAGGTAGGCGACACCTCTTCCACATCATAGGCATCCTCATAAGCATTATTGGTGTGATAAGAAGGTACGCTAAACTTCTGCCAGCACCGTTTAGTCGGGTGGTTCCACCTACCACAGTGAGTGCATGGGGCAGTAGAGTCTCGCCCACGACCACGACCACGACCAAAGTCACAGCCTCGTCCAGATTCCCATCAACGGCCACGATTTGGATCATGACCACATCCTCCTCACAAGCCGTATCTGCCTCCTCTCCCAGATGAGGTGATGTGTGCAAAGTTCTCTGTTGAAGGTAAGAAGGGAGGCTGGGCAGCGGATGTCTCTAGCTCCTCAGGTCGGCCAAAGATGGCCTTCATTGTTGGCAGTGTGTCTGATATAAGAAATTCCTCCTTTGTTGCATGGTATCTAGAATGCAGTCCATCAAGGAAGCGGTATACCTGCAAGCTAGAACGCTATTGTATGTGTTTAGTCCAACATGAGGGCAAGAATATTGCAAGCTCCTCATTCAATCTGGATAGATGCTTGTAGTACTCGATGAGGGTGGAATCACCCTGAGATACCGACCAGATTCTCCTGTAAATGTCTGCAAGGCGTGACTTCGTCTTCTTCTGGGAGTATGTTTGCTCGAGATCCTCCCACATTTCCTTGGTTGTATTTTTGTAAAGAAGATTTTAGGCAATATGCGCCTCAACACTATTAGTCATCCAGTTGATAACCAAATAGCTATCAGTCTGCAAGTTGTCGTACTCTGTCTGTTTAATCTAAAGGATCTTTAGTCAAAATGTAGAGTTTCCTCTGACCACCAATGAACATCATAAAAGATCGAGACCACAACACGTAATTTTCTGTGCCCTTGAGTTTGATAGTAGTGCCTTGTGCCATAATATTCGTGGCCAAGGTCTTTGTCTCGGTAGAAGAAGGTGTCATGGTGGTCTTAAAATAGAAAGACGATCATGTGATCAACTAAGGATGCATATAAGAGCTAAAAAATGCCCTAGAACTCACGTTTCCCCTGAAGAAGGGCTGAAAACCCTCAAGGGACAGCAGATCTGGATTCTTAGAAGCAGTTTGTGATGAGTTTTGGATCTCCAAAGAGTCCTACGGTACCCGTGGAGGGTAGCTGTGGGGCTGACGACCTTCGTAGGAGGTCCTGAAAGAGCATGGTAGCGCTAGCGGGAGGGTTGTTGCACTGGAGGCGATTGGAGGGCCTTGCACGGGGTCGTAATTCAGGGAAGAGAGCCTGCGCAGGCTTTTACGAGGCTTGAAGGTGGCGGTGGGGATTTTAGGTCAGAACCCCGGTCTAGGACCGTTGCTCTGATACCATGTGAAGAAGAGAGACAAATGGGATATCTATTCCATAGGGCTAGGGTCTCTTATATAGAGAGAAAACCCTAGAGAGTAGAAGAGGAAAAACCCCTGAGGGGTTACGGAACCCGAAGGTTTAAGGGTTACCGAACGCGAAAGGTTACAAGTATAATTGTAATATAATAATTCTAACACCTTTTTTTAGCCATCTCCTACTTTTTCAAAGCATTTTCGCATACAGTTTTTACTCTCTTTTTTGTACGCACCTTTTTTCCAAAACAAAACTAAATAATCTCCTCCCCTTTTTTAAGTTGTTCAATCTTTTTTCAGCTTTCATCTCTTCTTTTTTTATATGGTCTACTTAGGCCTAAACATATAGCTCTTTTCTCTCTATTTTTTAAAGAACTCAAGGCCCAACTCAGGCCTAAAAAGAACTCACCATTTTTTTAATTGCACTGCAACCCGATTGGTCTTAAAAAGCGTACATTTTTTCCAGCAGACCAACCCTCCTCCACTTTTCATTGAAGGACCATCGTGCCCACCTTTTTTCTCGTGTGTCGCTAGGGTTCCCAATTTGGGAACCCGTCTCATCTACACCACCGTCTCCCGGAGCTCGGCTTAAGGAGGAAGCAAGAATTTTAATTTCGCGAAATTTCGTCAAAATTTTGGTTTCGAGAGATCATGGGTATAGAAACTCCTACATATTTCGATTTCTCGGATTTCAACCAAAATTTCGGTCATATTTTGATATATCGACCCATTTCAGTTGAAATTCATGGGTTTCACTACAAAATTTCCTGATATTTCGACATATCGACCCATTTCGGTTGAAATTCATGGGTTTCAGCGAGACCCCCGTCTGGTAGGGTATGGTGTGACAAGAGGGTACATACGTCGATTATTCAACTTGGTGAGCTTCCTCTCCTTTGGGTTTAAGCAATGGAGATGAAACAACTCCATAGCTTCTATATAACTAATATAGCTTGTTCATTCCATTCGTTTGTCATTTATCTTCGTAAATAGATGCATCTTTATTGTAAGTCTATAATTAAATATGCAATTCATTCGAACTTTGTATGTGACAATTATTTCTATGAACAAAACATTGTTTAATTAATCATTATCTACATTTTAGAATAAAAAATTCTCGTCTACTTTAATAAACAAAAGACGTCTTCTAAATGTTGTTAACTTAATTATTGTGATTTCCATTTCCAGTATCTATCAGTCAACTCAACAATATGTTCGATATGACCGATATGGTGTGATAATAGGCATACGGATGAGAGATGTGTGTGATATAAGTGTGCATTTGTAAGCTATTGTTGTTTTAAGATCTTGGATTGGATGATATCAATTTCCAGTATGTGCCAGCCAAGAATCAACATTAACATCAATTTGGCAGATACGACCTATATGTGCGATATAAGGGGCATATATGAGCAATATGTGTGATATAAGTGTGTATTTGTAAGTTATTTATTGTTGCAATAACTTGGAAGATTTAATTTGCGAAAAAATGGTCGAAAAGTCATTTTCGACATTTCCATTAAAACATTCGAAGTTTCCTGAAATTTCACCGAAATTTCGGTTCTGGAGGGGACCGAAACAAAATCGAAATCGAAATTTCAAACCTTGGGAGGAAGGCATCGCTGTAGCAAGAGGGTCGACAAGATTAGGGGTTGCGTTAATGGGAATAATGGCCTACTTTGGGGCTTCCATCAAGAGCATGAGGATCGCCTATAGCCAGGAGGATCTTGCTGCCTCCTGAGAGGTGTTGTCGCCTCCTCCTTGGGCTGGAGAGGAGCAGCGATGGGGCCTGCCGATGGGCTTAAAGGTGGCTCCACCTGCAATGAGGCTCTGTCTGGAGTCGATGCTATCAAAAAGGGGAAACTGGAGGTGCTTCAAGTGCATCGTGATGCATCAGGCCGCATCTCGTTACCAAGAATGGAGTTCTATCACATGTGACGGAAGAGGCATGATGAAAAGATGGAGTTCTCCAGAACTCGCTGGGAAGGAGTTGCCACCTGGATTATGCGACTGGGAGAGGAAGCCGATCATTGGCTCCTTCTTCTTGTGCAGGGGCTCCTTCTCCTTTTTTTCTTTATTCTTTACAGCTTGAACTTGTGCGAGAAGCTACTAGGGGCGCCCATTGGAAGGTGTTGAATGCGAAGATGCCCAATGCCGCATGGTGTTGTTGATGTCAATCAAAGGACTTCTTACTTTGGAGATTCCTAGCAGCACCGACAATAGGCAGATAGGGCAATCAAGTTTCAAGGAGAAGGTTTTGGACAACTTATCTTGGGATTGTAACATAAGTGCAAACGAGATGTGGGAGGCGGTAGCATCTAGTATCGAAGGGTAGCCAAAGAGATGCTTGGCAAGTCAAAGGGAGGTCCTCTAGGCCAAAAGGAGGCTTGGTGGCAGAGTAGAGGGGGGCAAGAGAAGCTCAAAATTAAAAAATCGTACTTTAAAGCTACGTCTAAGAATAGAACAGATGGAATTGTAACAAACTACAAAATAACGAAGAAGGATTTAAAGAAGGCTGTAAGCGAAGCTAAGTTAAAAGCTTATGAAGTTTTATACAAAAATCTCGACTCTAAGGAGGGCCAGAAGGATACATTCAGGTTGGCTAAAGAATGAGAAAGAAAAACCAAAGACCTTTCTCAACTGAGATGCATTAAGGATGACAAAGGACATGTGCTTATCACTCAGAAGGATATAGAGAGTATATGGAAGCAATACTTCCATAAGCTTTTCATTGGGGAAGGAAATAGAGATATCACTTTGGGAAATCTAGCGAGTTGTGAAAGTTACTTGAATCGTGCAAGCTATAGACAAAGGAAGGAAATAGAGGAGGCTTTGAAGGTTATGAGATCTGGGAAAGGTGTACAAACTGATGACATTCCTATAGATCTTTGGAGAGTTTTAAGTGAGCGTGGTTTGACTTGGGTTACAAATTTTTTCAATGTTATTTGGCGAAGCAAGAAAATGCTTGAAGATTGGAGGAAAAGCATTGTGGTGCCTCCTTATAAGAACAAAGGAAATATTAAAAATTATTTAAATTACAGAGATATCAAGTTGATGAGTCACACTGTGAAATTTTGGGAATGTGTGATCGAAAGAAGGTTGATGCAAGTTTTCATAGTAAAAAAACAATTCGGATTCATGCCATGTCGCTCTGCTATTGAATCAATCCACTTGTATGATTCTGTCTCACGGGAGATATTGTTGAGAGTTTTGGACAAGAGGCAAGTAAATGTCCTATACATTGACCTCATAAAAGATATGTATGATAGGGCTTTATCTTGTGTAAGGATACAATCAGGGATGACTGACTATTTTGACATCAACATTGGTCTGCATCAAGGTTCAACTTTGAGTCCATTTCTTTTTACTTTGATTATGGACGAGTTGACAAGTCACATTCAGGATGAGATACCATGGTGTATGTTATTCGCTGATGATATTGTGTTGATTGATGAGAGTAGAGATGGAGTAAATGAGAAGCGTGAGATCTGGAGACATGCATTGGAGACAAGGGTTTCGTATAAGTAGGGCTAAGACTGAATATATGGAGTGCACTTTTGATGGAAGCAATGGTAAAGGAATCGAGATAAATATTGGTGACGATAACATTCAGAAGAGAGATTATTTAGATACTTGGGATCTATTTTGCAACATGGTGGGGAAATTAATAGAGATGTTACTAATTGAATAAATGCAGGCGGCTAAAGTGGAGAAGAGCCTTTACTGTTCTCTGTGATAAGAAATTCCTTTGAAAATAAAAGGAAAGTTTTACAAAGTAGCTGTGAAACCTGTTATGATCTATGGATCTGAATGTCGTCCTGTGAACCATGGACAAGTGCAGAGGATGGCAGTAGCAGAAATGAACATGCTAAGGTGGATGTGTGGACACGCACGTAAAGATCAGATCGAAATGATGCAATCAGAAGGAAAGTTTGTGTAGCTCCAATCGAGGATAAGATACGAGAAAAATCGCTTAAGGTGGTTTGTCTATTTGCAAAGGAGGTCAACAGATGAACCGGTGAGGAGATGCAAATTTTGAAATGTTGAGCTGGCTAAGAGAAGGCAAGGAAGCCCAAGAACTGTTGGAATGAGATTATACAAAGGGATCTTAGTTTTTTGGATCTAAGCCCGAGAAGGACCCAAGATAAATCTGAATGGAGGCACAGAATCCATGAGCCGACTCTACTTCATGTGGGCAAAGGCTTTGTTGTTGTTGAACTCCTCTCTAAATTAGCACTGAATATGTCGAAGTCAGTGATGACGATCTTCGCAACCAGAGTAGAACCTTTTATAAACTATGTAGAGGGTTTCAGAAGAAACCCTAGAATTTACTTGGACATGAGCATATCTTCGAACAATAGATGAACATAAATAATCTTCAAAATAATCTTTCAAAAATAACTAAGAATCAAATATGCTCTGTTAATTGAATCTTGAACAAATCATGAACATAAAATAAATCTTCGAGAATCGAACCCGCTCTGATATCATGTTAGAAATCGAGAATATGGAAGCGAAATATTAGGGCATGTTTGGTTGCAGAGTTGGGCAGGGTTGGCCCAACCCTGGTTACTATTCACAAGGGTACTTCCTCCTCACAGATTACTATTCACCCAACCCAACCCAACCCTGCCCAACCCTGCAACCAAACAGGCCCTTAGAGAACTAGAATAAAAAAGAACACCACGATTTTACGTGGAATCTTACTTCGTAAGGAGCATGATGAAATCACGGGAGAATGCCTATAAGGATTTGTGTTTGCTATTCACTTATCTCATATGATACAATAGGTGTGGGCCTTCTTATATAACCCACACTAACTCTGCAAATCTCACAAATAGTCGATGTGGGACTAAACCACTGGATGTGGTAATTGGAGCCTGGAGGGATCCAACCACCCATCACTACAATAACACATACTCCAACAATGACTAATTAAACTTTAATACCTAAGTTACGTGATTAATACATTACAACGTCAAATATACAAAACAATGCATCAATTGGACACATGAGACAAAAAAAACATTTTATTTTGGGTTTTAGATGCATGTTAGGTTGATACAAAATGCAACACAATGCAATTAAATAACATTCATACAAACACAAAGACGCCCCTAGATTTCTAAATTAACTTCAACATTATATAGAATAAAAATCAAAGTCAATTTGATGTTGAAGAAGAAGCTAGATTACATTAATGTCATTTTAATTCATAAACATGCATCAAATTGGATCTCTAATTGATTGATCGAAGTTTGTAACTCAAATCAAAGAATTGTCAATGCCATTATCTAGATGATTGAAGAAACATCAAAATCAAATTAAATCATTGAATGAAGTCCATATGCAAAAGTTATATCATAAAAATATCAAGGGACGTAACTGAAAGAAAACATAATAAAAATAAATACAAAAATATCACAAAAATGCCCTTCTAGGGGCTTAAAATCAATTTTAAAAAGTCAGAAGGGCTTAATTGTAATTCTTTCTTGTGCGTAGGGACATGCGGGCAATATCAGGAACCCAACAGGGGTCCCTTGTAATATTCCCAAGCACAGCATGTGTCTCACGTACATAATCGGACATGTTTGCGATTTTAAAGAATCTGAAGGGAGATACTGTAAATGACACGACCCCTTGCACACTAGGTACATGCGCAGAGGTTTGGACTCTGTTTCAGCTGGTTGCAGGTGGCTCGGGTAACGTGTGATGAACGCTAAAATCGAGGAGGAATCCTATCGTCCAGTCTTGAGGGTCTGCAGTACTCGATAAGTCAGGTCTGGTAACCGTTGTGTCGACCGCTCTCCAGGCTCTCAGATATCCTCAATTTAACGCATCAGCAATTAACCCACAATGGTTCAAGCAATGAATACATGTGAGCTAAAATTTATTATACCCTACTGAATGATATGTGTAGTATGCAAGTGCAGGGGTCGAACCATTAAGGAGCAACGCGAATATATAACAAAAATTGACAAAAAAGCCAATAATTATTTTAGTGTATTTATAGGGATTTTTTATTTTTTTGTGGGTTTTACTATTTAAATTTTTATTTATATTTTTTTATTTTGGTTTTAATTTTATAAATTTATTTTTCTTTATATATTTTATGATTTTTTATTTCCTTTGTCATATATGTAATATATATAAGATATAAAGATAATATTTATTACATAGATATATAGGATATAAATATACCATAAGTACAATCTTTTTCAATTTTTTAAGGGTTTTTTAATATATAGGGTATTTTTAATAATAATAATATAAGTAAATATAGTTATATATAATATAGGCTAGTATATATATATAGCTATAGATACTAAAAATAGGAAAATAAAACATTTTTATCTTTTTTATATTTTGCATTATTTTTGATATTTTTCTTTTAATGTTGCTAATTTTTTTGGTATTTTAAAATAAATAAAAAGGGAAAACAGTGAACAAAAATTTAGTCTCGAATTGTTTTGAAATTTTTAAAAAAAACTAAATAGCTCAAAATTTTTCAAAACTATTTTTAATGTTCAGAAAATGGAATTTTTAGATTTTCCAAAAAAAATAATAACTTTTAAAAGGTTTTTAGGGTTTTTTATTTTTTAGAGTTTTTCTTTTGAAATTTTTAATGATTTTTGGCCAGGAGTTTATAAATACAATAATAAAGCTACTAAAATTTTTTGAAATTTTTTGAATATTTTACGTATTTCTTAATGCAAACAGGTTATAAATGTAATATTTTCGAAATTTAAATATATGATATTTATTTTAATTGTCTTGAAAAAAATATACTGATTTAATATAATGTTAGGCACTCAAAATAATTTTCCTACAAATTTTTGGTGCAAAATGATATTTTTAATAAAAATACAAGAAATAAAAACATAGTACTGGTAAGGACCGAAACGTAATTTTCAAAAACTATTTATGCATTCCAGAACACTAGTTAAAAGTCCAAGGGTATATGCGCAAAAATCCAATAAATATTTAATCATTCACGTGCTGATAGTGGTACAAATGTAATATTCCAAAAGTTACAAGGTCTCCTTGAAATTTCCACCAAAACTAATATACTGGAGTGAAAAGTTCTAGGACTAAAAATAAATACATAAAACCTGGAGGGGTCCCTTGCAAAATGCTTGTCCCCTCACACGCACAGGCACGTGAGGTGACTTGGTGAGGGACCTAGCTGCAAATGACAAAAACTTAGGGATCTTACTACAAATTTTATAAAAATTATATAACTGCATATGAAAGTTTTGAGATTGAAAATAACTAACAAAAAGCGGGGGTTTATGTATGTAAAATACCCCTCGAAGGCAATCTGAGGGTTCTTGATCTCCACTTATCCATGTGTCATTGCCTCATCGCACTATACGGGTTTGTCGATCAAAGGATGCACTCAGAACCTCAAAGGCATCTTATGGTCTTTGTTGGTCACGATCGAACAGTTGTGATCAAAACTGGAGATGGAGGAGGATCCGACGGCCATTGCTCTCCCTGAAGAGCAGGGAAGAACAATTGCACTGGCGAGCTTCGATCGGTTGCTACTCCCTCCTCTGGTGGCCTCTGAAGCTGCTCAAGGGCTTGAAACGATCCTCTCATCTGTTCGCAGCGGCTGAAGGGACGAAGGGCTCCAAGAACCTCGGATGAGGTCCCAGGAGGTCGACGAAGTCTAGGAACATATGGAGCCTTCTGTGGAGCCAGAATTGCCTCCTATGAGGCTATTGATCGTCTGGACCTGCAAGGTTAGTTCATACACACAAAAAGCGTGGTCCAGGGGTTCAAATGGGGGTGGACATGAGCGAAATGGAGTCGGGCGGAGGTCTCCGGCAGAAGGTGATAGACGGAAACACTGACCGGAGCTCCGACGAACTACAAAAATCAAAATTTAAGCTACAACAATGAATTGAAATACGAAATAAAAGTAGAAAATTAAATCAAAACCTACAAGCTACCTAAATTACCATTACACCATGGCTCAACCTATCGGAGCAAGGAGTCGGATGGAGATCAACCAGGAGGTACTCCGACAAATCCAGATCGTGTTCCACCTCCCCATGCGCACGCTGCAAATCGCTCAAGGAGTTGTTGTCATTATGCTCGACTCAAGGGTGGGTTGATCTGAGGGACTCAGCGAGAGAAAAACGGATCAAAAGTTGAAGGAGTCCCAGCGAGGGTATATGTACAGGGTCAACTTAGCTTGGGAAGAACGTTCGATACAGATCTCCATCGATCAAAAAATGATGTTGGCGTGAAAAACCAACAATCGAGGAGAAAAAAGGGTAAAGGAATCATTTAAAAAATGAAAGAGTCAGCGGGGATAAATCGAGGAAAACAAGGGCCTAGCTTCTGACACACGTAGCCCTAGGGAGGCTGGGGAGTTGACCGAGGTCAACCCAGATCGGTCTCCCATTGGTCCACGTAAGCATGCTAAACGACAATACAAGATTTAAATCCTTTATTAATTCAACTAAAAAAATTAATGATTTTATTAATTTTTAAGCAAACCATGAAAAATAATTATTATTTTATGTAGTATTTTATGGTGATTTTTATTTATTTTTACAAGTTAATTTATTGTAAATTACTTTTTACATGTATAAGTATAGGTATATTTACCTATATAATATATATATAATTTTTATTTTGCATTTTAGATTTTATTATTTTATAAACTTACTTTATATATTTATAACTTATTTAAATATACATATTTATATTGTATTTTTCTGAGGTTAATAGTATACTTAAATAAATATGTATATTTATTATATAGGTATATCTAAGCACAATTCATCTATGTATTTTAGTATCATTATTTATTTTAATTTATTTTTAATTGTTTTATTCTAATTTTATTATTTACATGTATTTTAAATAATATTTATACAAATATATAAAAATATAAAGGATAAATACGATGAGTATTACATACAGGTAAATTGCACAATAGGGGTCCAAAAATCAACTTTTGCATCTTAACTCCAAATTGAATGAAACCACCTTCATTAAATACATAATTTAATTTTAGGAACAATAAAGGTGAGTTTGGTGAATTTTGAGTTCAGATGGCGAAGATATAGGTCTGGAAGTTTTCTTTGTGAGTTTTTATTCTGAGTGTATAGGGTATATTGTGCATTATTTTTAAGTAAAATAAATTTTATAATTTTTGTGTTTTTATCTACAAGTTTCATGTTCAGAGTTTACTAATTTGAGGTAAAATTAATAAAGAATAAAATAGATCCCAAATTGGATTGGTGTGAAATAAAAATTAGGGTTTTTATTCAGAATTTTGGTTATTATCTCCCCCTACTTTATTCATTATCGACCAAGTCAGTTTTTGACTTAGTCTCGGGATTTAGGGTCATTTAATACCCTTTGATATTTCATTTTGTTTTCATTTATTTTATTTATTCTTTTATTTTGGCATTCAATATAGTATTTACATAATATTTATAGTATAAGAAAGAAATATGATTTTATACAAATTAATGATATTTACAAGCATTTAGCTAGGTTTAAAGATCAAAATGAAAGAATAAAGGTGATGAAATGGAGATTCATCACCCTCTATACTTGCCTTTGCTAGTCCTTAGCAAACACTTATGATAATGAGTGCATAAAAGGAAACTAAATGAAGGAAAAGGAAATAAGTAGGATTGATTTTAACTTTCAAACTTATCTTCATAAAATCCAAATTTAGAGCTTAGTCAGACCTTTAGGATTTTAGGCTTGGTCGGAACCTTATTGGGAAGCGGACTTGAAACACAACAGCCTTTGAGAATCACAACACTCTGCCCAAGTCACCATAAAAGCCAGGTCAGAACAAGTCGATGTCATACGCAGTCCCTTATGATTGTGAGTCCATCTTGTACGATGTCAGTGATATGTAGCTCCTCTCGGTTGAAGCAATAAAAGACATGCTTCTCCAACATCGTGATCCTGATTCCCCAATCTAGTAACTCTTTCCTCTATAAGCGGAGTATTCCCTTCTAAGTTCAAGTGCAACCGGCTCAAGAAGAGGAGGCAGAGAAGAGAATGGATGGTAATCAGTGTAGCTACCTATACTGAGATGCTTAACTAGTGTAGTCAAGTCATTAGGCTACAGGCTCACATGTATCTTTGACATTGAAGCGCAAGCTTACTTATTGACTATCTATATATACTCCGACATGAATTTGATTTTTCGATTTTTACCCATCTATTTTTTTGGAGTTTTTTATTTTCCATTTTTTTCAAATACTATATACAACATCATTTACATATGGAATTTTTCCTCTTGAGATCGTCAATATATCGGTATCGACGAGATGCCGGTACATATATTCATATAGATATCCTTTTCCAGGATACCGGTCGATATATCGGTGAGATATCGGCAATATATAGCCATTTCGAGCCATATCGACCGATATCGAGCCGTTTCAATACAAATTTCCCGAATATCGACCGATCGTTGATATTTCGTTGATATCTTGTTGATATCTATATATCAATTATATTATCCTAGTATTAAAACACATCATGAATTATATTTTTTGTTTCGAATCGAGCACGTTGTCCCCGCACCCCCGCAAGGAGGGGTCAACCTGGGCCCACCTAACCCCCCCTGCCCAGGCTTGCTGACTGGGTAGAAAAACCCTCGTCTAGTAGGGTATGGTGCAACGGAGGGTGCATACAATGGTTCTTCACCTTGTGGGTGTCCAATCGATTTTAATTCATCTTCTTTCCCTTTCGAAAAAGGTATTGTGAATTATGTCTCTTTTTTAAAAATGCTTTTATGCTCTTTATTTGTTTGATTCCAAAAATATCTCAAACATTTTGTTTATACATAATATGTGATGCGATATAAAGTCTTGGATGAACTTCATTTCCAATATCTATACGTCAGCAATCACATTAACAATGATATGCTCAATATGACAGATATGTGCAATATAAGGGTCAGATGATCGATATGTGTGATATAAGTGCATATTTGTAAGTTATTTAGTGTTATAAGAACTTGGATGGACTATATTTCCAATATCCACAAGTTAGCAATCAACAAAACAACGATATGTTCGATATGACCGATATACGCGGTATAAGGGCCATAGATGATCGATATGCATGATCTAAGAGTATTTGTAAGTTATTTAGTATTCTAAGAACTTGGACGAACTCCATTTCCAATATCTATAGGTCAACAATTGATAGTACCAGTGATCTGTTCGATATGACTGATTTGTGCGATATAAAGGTCATAGATGATTGATATTTGTGATCTAAGAGTATATTTGTAAGTTATTTAGTGTTCTAAGAACTTAGAAGAACTCCATTTCCAATATCTATAAGTCAGGAATCAACATTAACATTGATATGTTCGAAATGACTGGTATGTGTGATATATGGGGTATAAATGACCGATATAAGTGATATAAGTGTGTATTTGTATGTTATTTGTTATTTTAATATTTTAGATGATCTCAATTTCTGAAAAAAAAAAGGAAAAAATGATATTTTTAGCCATTTCCGACATTTCCACTGATATCGTCAATATATCAACGATATATCTTGATGTATCCTTTTCCGAGGGGACCGATACAATATCGATGTCGATATGGCATTCTATGGATTCTCCCTCTTTTGAAGTATTATTGCAACCCACAACATCCTGTCATTAGACCTCAGTGGATGCAAACGGATGGATACGGATAAGGATACAGTTATACTGTATCCTTATACGTTTTTAAATACGAATACGGATGCACATACGGATATTGACATATATTAAAAATATAGTATCATATCCTTAAAAAACGGATACATATGTAAAACGAATACAGACGTAAAACGGATACTGATTGCATACAAGTAATGTTTGAAATACTATATAGAATCGACTTAAATATATAAGAAATGGATGTTGTTGTATATGGTTAAAAATAAATCTATGACTATATTTTTATAAGAAAACGGATATACGGATACACATACGGATGTTTGCGGATATCAAAATGATATCTGTATCCGTATCCATTTTAAAACAGATACGGATACGGATACGGATATGGATGTCAAAATATATATAAAACAGATACGGTGAAGAATCAGATATGGATATATCTGTAACCGTTTGCATCTCTAGACCTCATGGCTACTAGATCGGGTTGGGGCACAATGACCACAGAATTGTGACTTCGTATATTTCAATTTGCTTGTGTCTCAAGATGGCAAATCTAGTCATCTACCACTTCAACTGAGTTGAGCAAAGTGTGGGGTGCAGGTGTGCAAGTTAGGTCATTGTCGACAAAAGTCAGGCGTGTTTTCCAAAAAATTCTACTTAGGCATTCAAGATGACATTGAACCAAATCTTGTGGTCTCAAAGAATTAAGTCTAGCAGACCTGAAGCACCCCAATTCCAGCTCCTATAAGGTTCATGTGATTAAGTAGATTAAGGTCCAACCAAGCTCCAATCTTCGAATTTTATTTAGACTAGTTCAATTGCCATTATCAATTCAAAGAATGCAAATGTTGTGCACAATGCATGAATATATATTTGTAAAGCAATTTTCTTATTATAAATTTTTTATGGAATTTTGAAAAAGTTTTGTAAATTTTATTCAAGTTTTTGAAATGTTTTGCAAATTTTTAAAGGGTTTTAAATTTTTGCAATTTTTAGGTATTTTTGAAAAATATGAGTTACTGAAATAATTGTGCAGATTTTTACATGGGAGTGTGTCTTATTATTTACAAGAATTAGGTGAAAGAATTTACACTGGGGATTTATACAAATTCAGTTACAGTAAAGGAAATTTTATTTGCTTGAATTATTTATATAGTTCTTAAAATAATTTGAAAAGATTTTCACAGACATTTTGAAAATTTAATCTTCAAATAATTTGACAAATCATTTTTACAAATATTTACAAAATCTGAAAATCACTTTGCAAAGATTTTTCAAACAGTATGTATAGATTTTTCAAAGTATGTTTATAATCACTTTCCAAACTATTTGCAAATAAACTTCAAAATATTTTATTCAAATAAAAGAAAGAAATTTTTACAAATAAAATATTTTACAAAAGGGTTGAAAATATTTTACAAAATATTTTCCAAATAGTGTCAAAAGATTTTTCAAAGAATTTTACAACCATTTTCCAAATATTTTGCAAAATATTTTAAACCAATTTATTAATCAGTATATACAAAGAATTTTAAAGAATTTTATACATATTTTTACCTATTTATTCTTTACAACTAATCAACTGTATAATCATATGGTATTTTAGCCATATTATTTAAAAATACGAATGTACGAGTTATGACTGAAGTATATACAACATATAGCTTAAGCTATGTCCTCATTGATCAGAGAAAAAAAGAGGACATAACTCGCACTGAGTATAGAAGAGTCTCTACTACAACGAATAAAGAATGAAATAATGAGAAGTCGATTGTTTCCCCTTTACTTAGAATCAATTAATCCCAAGTATAATAGATTGTGTATAAAGTAGGGAGGGTCGGAGGTAGGAATAAATAGATCAACAACTCAGTCTATCTCCCCCCATACGTAGGGTAAAAGATCCCTAAGTATAGATAGGAAATATCAACCAGAAAGGAGATAGGCGAGGGGACCAACAAACTGATAAAAAGAAAATAAATATGTTGGAAGAATGTACGCATCATTTCCCATATAATTAGGATAAGAGATCCCTAAGTATAGGCAACAACAAGAGTGACGAAACAGAACAAAGAGAGACAAATCAATCTACACCTCCTATACTTAGGATAAAGTACTCCTATGTACAGACACAATTATCAGACGGTAGATCTGGAGTGTAGGACAAATGGGAGAAATAAGGAATGGAAGACGAAACATGTATATACAAGAGGTGGATTGTTGAGGTACTCTCAACGAGCACTAGGGTTTACGCCCTTAGCCGGGTGTAGAAGTTAGGATAACAATGTGTCAAGGTTCAAGACGGCTCTATCAAACAAATGTCGTACTCTTGCCATTCTCTCACAATGAGAACGGTGACGAACTCAAAAAGAACATTTATATATTCAATTAAGTGGGTGTGTAGCACCGGGAGAAGAAAATCAAAAATTAAACCAAGGTCTGATGGTTCAGAAGAAATGATGGAGTAAATGATCGAAGCCGACAAAATCAAACGTGGGGAAGGACGGATCAGTGATGGAATCCTCCACATCAATTGCGGTCCCACAAAGATACGAAGAGTAAAGATCATGAGACTCTCTAAACAGCTAGGCGTCCAATGGACATATGGTCGAGCGATCAGAGTAATCATCGACTGCCACAAAGCAAGGCTCGTCCTCACAGGGTTGTCGAGGAGAGCGGACTCAAAGGAGACACAGCAGACATCAATCGATCTCTGTAGTCGACAGATCGGATGCACAGTCGGTGGGTGCATTGTTTTTAAAAACGCTACTAGAGGCGCTGAGGCGTACGCCTCAAGGCGTTTTTCAAGGAAAAATGCCTCGAGGCTATAGCCTCATGCAGCCTCAGTGAGGCGTGCGCCTCGAGGCTTGTGAGGCATGCGGTTATAGCCTTGAGGCATTTTTCCTTGTGAGCTAATTTTTTTACAATATTTCTTTCTTTCTTTTTTGATAGTGAGTTTTTCATCTTTTGTAGACAAGTATTTTCAAGTACTTAAGCGCACGATTCACAAAAATGCATTTTTTAGTTTATTAACATATTAAGCTTATTTTTACTTTGTTATGCATGTTCTTTATAAATCAACATCAATAAACAATTGAGTCTCGAGTCCTTAAATCTAATGTCTCTACTCTTTAATATAAATAAAGCAGAAATGCTTTCTTTATTAAAATATTTGGATGCAAGTCCGCTACTTTGACCTAAATTTTGAAGAGTATATTTTTGTAAATATGTCTCATCTTTTCTTCTATTCAATCAGGACTAAATTAATACACATTAAAGCGTGCATGAACGAAGATGGTCATAACATGCAATATTCAAGTATTTTATCCTCCATTCCTTATGGTAAAGTAAAAAGTGATCACCGATTCACTGCTTACTCTCTTATCCTTCTCAATTGAATGACACACATATCTCACCTAATTTTGAAAATGATGTGATACATCTAGTCCTTTTAGTTAAATTTTATTCAAAACTTTAAATTTTACGGAGAGTTACCCATTATTATGCTTGCATATCCATATTCACTTGACTCCTTACAGATTTAGAGTCCAAAAAAGGGAGTTATATAACAACTTGGATTTTTGAACCATGATGTTAGCCTTGAAATGTCATGGAGTTATGTATTTGATCATAACTATTTAATTTCTAGAACTTAAAATTTATAATTACGATTAATTATTATGTTCTATGAAAAACTTTCTTTCACAAGTGAGGCTTAATTCTCGATACGCCTCGAGGCTTACGTCTCGAGGCCATACTGGGAAAATGCCTCGATACGCCTCACACTTTTTAAAACCTTGGATGGGTGAGACCAAGTACCTAGAAAGTGTTGCATACACCTGCAGAAAACCCTCGAGGTGTAATGCAAACTGATCAATGGAAAGCGAGGTCATGCTGGCATCTAAATTCTCATCCTCGAAAAATAATCGTACTCATCAATCGGGAGTATGTAATGTTCTTCTGAGGGGCTAACAAGAAGTGGCATATGACCATATAGGTCCTTAACAAACAACGTCCACTAGAATAGCTCGGGATATTGATCAAAATCTACAATGTGCTCTATGTAGATCTAGACATCAGGGGGAGGAAAATAGATCGGTCGGTAGGATGGTTGGCACAATGCGGATTCTGACTCCGTCTCCTGAAGTACCGACAGAGGTGGTACAACAGGCTCTTGAAACAAGACATGCAGAACTGACTTAAGGGTTGGTATTGGAAAATGGAAACACACAACATCGATATCATCCTCAATCTGTATTGCCTCAAAGATCACATCCTCAACCTGGTATGCTAAAGAACAAACCTCAATGATGGCATCACACAAATCAAATTCAAAATCCGCCAAAGAAAGCACATTCATTCCAGCCTCGAATATGCCTGACTTGGTAATATAAAAAGTGTCCTCAATGTGGGCCTCATCATACAGCATAGCATGCCTAGGGATAAGAGGAGGCGAAACGAGAGAGAACAAAGGAGGGTGAGACATACGAGACAAAATTTCAGATAAGACCCCAACCGCACGAGGATTGAGGTCAAAGCAGATGAGGCAAAATTGTGGCTCAAGAAGAGAGTCATCTTGAGTCGGACTAGGGATGCAGACTCTACGGTGATATGGCTGAAAATTAGCCGCAAGATCCTGTTGAAGATAAGGGTATCCCATGACACGATGAAGATGATGTTGAACAAGAAAAAGGAGTTAAGAAATGAAAAGAAGAAAACGACTCCAAGACTGCTAACTTGAAATAAAGATGAACGTACTTGGATTCACAGTCCACAATCAAACACAAAGCAAACTCCAATTAACCAACTCGACACAGTGAAGACCGTAAGAGATAGATCCTTTTATCTTTTCAGTTTTAGAGTTATGTGAATTTCAAACAAATATTCAAACTCACAGGTGTAGTCACCTAGAGTGGATGTGTTCCAGTTGGCGTAGCACACCTACTAGATTGACGGGACCACTTCGTCTATGGTCAGAGGCAAGTGCCTGCAGCAAGTAATAGGGTCCAAGAGCCGACCCAAGCGCTTAGGGCACAAGCCCAGGGATGGGGGCTCTAGCCTCTAGTTCTTAAGTGCATGTGTCTCTCCCAGTCTGAATATAACATGTATACAATGAGGGAGTTGCTCTTCCCAAAACAATGATTCCAATTACGTTTGATTTTAAGGTCACTCTAGTTCTTAAGTGCATGTGTCTCTCCCAGTCTGAATACAACATGTATACAATGAGGGAGTTGCTCTTCCCAAAACAATGAATCCAATTACGTTTGATTTTAAGGTCAAATGCAATTAGCAGTCCCGATTTTATTTGGTTATCACTTTTTTTGGATATTTTTCATGTACGATGCCTAACGAGGTTTGAAATCCTTTGCATTCTATGACGATCAAAATCAGAGGAAGAGATCGGCAAAGCAATGCAAGCGAAAAAATCAATGATGTATGCTAAGATAGAGATGCTCAACTTGCTTTCAGCTCTCTTCGTGTAGGATGCTAGACAGAATAAAAACTTACACTATATGCAAATACAAGCCAATGAAATCATCCTAAAATAGGAATTGATATTAATCATGAAGAATAGGTGCTAACTACCTAGAACCGAAACCCAAATATTCGGTCTAGGAGACTCTTTGGTGTCCGCCACGATAGGTCCTACTAGCACTGTATAGAGTCTTTCTCAACGCTCGATTCCAAACCTAAGTAGTTAACAATTAACTTTGACTAAGTCCAAGCGAAGATCTATATGTACATGTAATTAATTAGGGTCGTTGACATAGTCTATCGATCAAGCAGTCCTAAGCTAAGGCTCAATTACACAAAATGAATAAAAAGAAAGTCGAAAAATTCAAGATACGGAAAACAAACAAAATAAGGTGGAAAGGCGCGAAGAAATTTGACGAGGCCTCAAGTGAACAGACACCTGGGCATTGGACATCATGAAGTGTTGCAGTATCCTAGAGAGTCAAAGTTATTACAAATTCAAAATGTCTCTCTCTCTTTCACTTTAAATTACAAATAAAATAAAGAAAATAAAAATAAGTGGCATTGTCTTCAAAACTTCTCCAAGTCTTCTCTCGCTGATTTCTCTTCTCTGATTGTGCTGAAAAGCTGACTCTGCATCACATGGGTGCGTACGACTCCTAGGAGTACCTCCCTCGATCCGTAGTCACTCGCAATAATGTCAAATAAGGAAGATGGTTAAAACAGTACAAAAATAAAATCAAATAAAATGAGAAATAAATACATGAAAGAAAATAGACAAGAAGGACAAAAAACAATCTATAAGCAGTTGCTCCCCAGTAACGGCATCATTTGATAAATGTTAAAATCGATAAGGAATCCTATCATCTGATCTTGGAGGGTCTACGGTGCTCGACAAGTCGGGTTCGATAATTGTTGTGTCGACCGCTGTCTTAGCTCTCAAATATCCTCAATTTAGTGCATTAACAATTAACCCACAATGGCTCGAGCAATGAATACATGTGAGCTAAAATTTATTATACCCTATAGAATGATATGTATAGTATGCAAGTGTATGGATCGAACCACTAAGGAGCAATAGATCAAAAAAATCAACAAAAAAGCAATAATTGTTTGTGCGACTTTATAGGAATTTTTTATTTTTGTGGGTGTTTACTTTATTTTTTATTTCTAATTTATATTTTTTGTTTTGTTTTTACTTTTATAATTTTTATTTTCTTTTTATATTTTCTGATTTTAAATTTCCTTTTTAATCTATGTATGTATATATAAGATATATAAATAATATGTATTATTAAATAGTAAGTATAGTCCATTTTATTTTTTAAAGGTTTTAAAAATATATATAGGACATTTTAATAATAATAATAGTAGTAGTATAAGTAAATATAGCTATATATATAATAGGGTAAATTACAATTTGGGTCCCCATCTATGGGTCCCGATCTTTAAATTGTAACGATTCGAGTCCCAGGGCCATTAATATAAGGAACTTTTTGGGGCTAATGACGAGTATGCCCTTGTTTAAAAGTTGGAACTCAACCTCCATTCTCTTCCCAACAAAGGCATATTCGTCATGAACCCCAAAATTTCCATTTCCTAAATGGTCCTGGGACCCTAATCGTTACAATTTAAAGATCGGGACCCATTCTGGGATCTGACCCATAGATAGGGTCCCAAATTGTAATTTACCCTATATAATATAGGCTAATATATATATATATATCTACATATACTCAAAATAGGCAAAATGGCATATATTTATCTTTTATATATTTTACTCTATTTTTAGTATTTTTCTTTCAATTTTTGCAAATTTTTTGTATTTTTAAATTAATAAAAAATGCAAAACAGTGTACAAAAATATAGTGTTGAATTGTTTTCGAATTTAAAAAGAGCTAAACAGCTCAAAATTTTACAAAACTATTTTGAATGTACAATATATAATATAAATAAGATACATAAATACAAAATAGAATTTTTGGATTTTTCAAGAATTTTAATATTTTTAAGGTTTTTAGGGTTTTCAATTTTTAGTGTTTTTCTTTTGAATTTTTTAATGATTTTTTATCTGGAGTTCAAAAATACAATAATAAAGCAACTGTAATTATTTTTAAAATTTTCGAATTATTTTGCTTATTTTAATTAATTTTCCTATATTTTTTTGATGCAAAGTGATTTTTTTATTAAAAATACAAGAAATAAAAACATTGTATTGGCAGGGACCTAAACGTAATTTTTAGAAACTATTTATGCATTCCAGAATGCTATATAAAATTCCAAGGATATATGCACAAAAATCCCATAAATATTTAATCATTCATGTGCTAGGAGGGGTACAAATGTAACATTCTAAAAGTTACAGGACCTCCTTGCAATTTCCATAAAAACTACTGCAATGGAATAAAAAGTTCTTGGACTAAAAATAAATACATAAACCTCGAAGGAATCCCTTGCAAAATGCTTGACCCCTTACGCGTACATGCACGTGAGGTGACGTGGCAAGGGACCTAGTTGCAAATAACATAAACTTAGGGACCTTACTACAATTTTTACAAAAATTATATAACTACAGACGAAAGTTTTGAGACTAAAAATAAATTAAAAAAGCGGGGGTTATGTATGCAAAACACCCCTCTCGAAGGTGATATGACAGTTCTTGATCACCATTTATCCATGTGTTGTTGCCTCATCGCATGATACTGGTTCGTCAATCAACGGATGTGGTCAGAACCTCAGAGGCATATGATGGTCGTTATTGTGCACGATCGGATGGTTGTTATCAAAACTGGAGACGGAGGAGGATCCGATGATCACTACTCTCCCTGAAGAATAGGGAAGAACAGCTGCACTTGCGAGCTTCAATCGATTGTTGCTCCCTCCTCCGATAGTCTCTGAAGCTGGTCGAAGGCTTGAAACGATCCTCCAGCATGTCTGCAGCGGTTAAAGGCATCGAAGGGCTCCCAAGAACCTCATATGAGGTCCCAACATGTCAACGAAGCCCAGAAGTAGCCGGAGCCTTCTGTGGAGCCAAAATCGCCTCCTACGAGGCTATTGACCGTCAAGACCTTCAAGGTTAGTTCATACACAGGGGTTCAAATGGGGGTGGATATAAGTGAAATGGAGTCGAACGGAGGTCTCCAACGGATAGTAGCGAAGGGAAACATTGGCCGAAGCAGAGCTCCGACGAACTACGAAAATCGAAATTTAAGCTACAGCAAAAAGCGAAATAAAAGCAAGAAATTAAATCTAAACCTAAAAGCTACATCACATACCACTACACTATGGCTCAACCTGCCGAATGAGTCGGGTGGAGCTTAGCTAGGAGATACTCAGGCGAACTCGGATCGTGTTCCTCCTCCATTGTGCATGCTGCAAATCGCTCAAGGAGCTGTTGTCACCATGCTCGACTAAAAAGGGAGGGTTGATCTGTGGGCTCAGAGAGAGAAAATTAGATCAAAAGTTGGAGGAGTCCCGGCGAGGGTATATATACAGGGTCAACTTAGCTCAAGAAGAACGTTAGATACAGACAATCGAGGAGAAATATGGTGAAGGAATCATTCTAAAAAATGAAAGAATCAGCGGGGATAGATCAAGGAAAACAAGGGCCTAGCTTCTGGCACACGCAGACCTAGGGAGGCCTGGGAGTTGACCAATGTCAACCCAGATCGGTCTCCCATTGATCCACTTGAGCAGGCTAAATAATAAAATAGAATTTAAATTCCTTATTAATTCAATTAAAAATAATAATGATTTTATTAATTTTTAGTCAAAATAGGAAAAATTTTATTATTTTATGTAGTATTTTATGGTGATTTTTATTTATTTTTACAAGTTAATTTATAATATTACTTTTTACATGTATAAATATAAATATATTTACCTATATAGTATGTATTTTATTTTTATTTTGCATTTTAGATTTTATTAATTTATAAACTTATTTTATATATTTATAACTTATTTAAATATACATAAATATTTATTTATTGTATTTTTTGAGGTTAATAGTATACTTAATAAATATGTACTTATTATATAAGTATTTACATGTATTTTAAATAATATTTACAAACATTATAAAAATACAATGGATAAATATAATGAATACTATATAAAGGTAAATTGCACAATAGGGGTTCAAAAGCTAACTTTTGCATCTTAACTCCAAATTGAATGTAACTACATTCATTAAATAGATAATTTAATTTTAGGAACAATAAAGGTAAGTTTGGTGAATTTTGAGTTTAGATGGAGAAGATACATGTCTGGAAAGTTCTCTTTGTGGCTTTTTATTCTGAGTATACAGGGTACATTGTGCATTATTTTTAAGTAAAATAAATTTTGTATTTTTCTTTGTATTTTTATCTATAAGTTTTATGTTCAAAGTTTATTAATTTGAGGTATAAATAATAAAGAATAAAATAGATCCCAAATTGGATTATTGGGAAATAAAAATTAAGGTTTTATTGAGAATTTTGGCCATTATCTCCCCCTAATTTATTCATTGTCAACCAACTCAATTCTTGACTTAGTTTGGTCTCCGGGTTTAGGGTCATTCAATACCTTTTGGTATTTCATTTCTTTTTCTTTTCTTTTATTTGTTCTTTTATTTTGGTACTTAATATAGTATTTTATACATTATTTATAGAATAAATCAGAAATATTATTTTATACAAATTAATGCTATTTACAAGCATTTAGCTAGGGTTTAAAGAACAAAATGAAAGAATAAAGATAATGAAATGGAGATTCATCAGCGTGACGACCTGAGTGGCTTCGGAGCAGGTATGGTCCCACTGAGACTCCTGATTGGTGTCGAGGCTGGAATGGCAAGTGGACCATCAGATCAACCTCGATCGGATGGCATCTGTTATCCCTTGCTTTGTTGTTGTCCTCTTTGTGGCGGTGTAGATGGAGCTCCGACAAGCCCCTGAAAACTCCTCTATGCACCTCCTTGAGCCCTGAAGATCGAAGAAGATTCAAGGAAGGTTGGCAAAGACTCTGGATGAGAGAGGAAGCAATGGGGTTGGCTGGATCAACGAGTCGACTACCCCTCGTCAACATTGGATCTCTAGAACGGGGCTGCTTCGAAACTTCCGGCCATTGAAGATTGTTAGAAATCGAAAAGAAATCGAGAATGCGGAAGCGTAATATCATAGAAATAGAGTAAACATGAAGAACATCAGGATTTTATGTCGGACCCTACTCCGTGAGTGGGATGAAACCACAGAAGAACACCTCAAAGGGCTACTACTTTCATTAACTTTTCTAATCTGATACAATGGGTGTGGGGCTCCTTATATAGCCCCACTAAGTCTCCAAGTCCCACAAATAGTAGATGTATGACTAAACCATTGGATGTGGTAAGACCCTAGAGGGATCAATTACCCATCACTACAAGTGACGCATATACTCCAACAATATTCAAATTGGCCAAAGCAAGAGAAACAAAGAACAAAGTTCTTTCTTGAGTAAGATGCATTAAGGATGAGGAAGGGCATATGTTTGTTACTTAGAAGGATATAAAGACTAGATGGATGCAGTATTTCCATAACCTTTCATTGGAGAAGGGAATAAAGAGATCACTTTTGGGTATCTAGCTAATAGTGAAAGTCATTCGAATCATGCAAGCTATAGACCAATACAAAGGAAGTAGATGGGGCTTTGAAGGTTATGAAACGTGGGAGAGGTGTAGGACCTAACGACATTTATAATAAAAGTATGACAAGTTTTAGGTCAATGTGGTTTGACTTGGCTCACAAACTTATACAATGTTATTTGGCGAAGCAAGAAAATACATGAAGAATGGAGTAGAGGTATAACAATAGCTCTTTATAAGAATAAAAAAGACATTCAAATTATTCGAATTACAGAGGTGTCAAACTGATGAGTCATATCATAAAAATTTTGAAACGTGTAATCGAAAGAAAGTTGATGCAAGTTTCCAAAGTAATAGAAAACCATTTCGGATTCATGCCAGGTCACTCAACTATTGAAGCTATTTACTTGTTAAGTAGAACAATGGAGATTTATAGAGCTAAACAGAAGAACCTCCATATGATTTTTATTCATTTGGAGAAGGCTTATAATTCAGTCCCATGGAAAATATTGTTGAGAGTTTTAGAGAAGAGACAAATACATGTCATATGTAATAACCTTATAAAGGATATGTATAAAGGGACTGAAGGAAGAAGGTATGGCTGTGCACATCACGAAAATGTGATAATAGGATGATATCTAATCTAAATAGACTTGTTGTATGAGTCGCTATGGCAGCAGAATTTGAAAAAATCAATGGGACCACATAGATTGGGAATTATTCCCAATCCGTTCCACTATGATCATATAAATAAGGGGCATACCTTTGAAGCGTGTTTGTGATCCTCAAGTCTCTAATGGAAGAGACCTCCTGTCACAAGTACGATCAGATGGAGACAACAGTTACGGGTATGGAGATGAATTGTGTGCTTCCTGCAATCCAACGAGATGATCTGAGAGAGATAAAATTTGATTTCATCAAATGAAATCCTCTTCCTTCAAGAGCACAAGGTACATAAGAAGAAGAAGAAGAAGAAGAAGATCATCCATGCGACTTCAAGCAAATCAATCTGACAACACGACAAGGCGACCGTAGAAGGGACAGCCTAGCGTGAGGGAGACGGCCCTAGATCAAAGGACGGCCACATGGAAGGGGGGAGAGAGCTGGTGACGTGTGGATAGAGTCTTGAATTCCAATCAGGGAGGCAGGCTCTGCCTCTCCGTATGTTTTTTTCGGATTGTTACGATTGCAATCCTAATTATAAAATAACATTTTTTTTATTTTCCTTCATAAAATTCCATTCAGAGAGAGTCTTGAACTCCATTCAGGGAGGCAGGCTTTCCCTTCTTTGTACCTCAACGAGTAGATCCGCAAGCTTCTTATATCACTGGCGCATGCGCACCCATCCTGACTAGGTAGGCTCCATACTCTTGACTTCATCTGCATCGTCAAAATCACTCATTAAAGTAAGGCATTTAGCAAGAAGGTTGCCCCTCCACCGCCGGCAGCTAAAAAATTAGTGGGGCTCCTCTCTTGTAGACTGTCCTCTTAAACTAGATGAAAACTTCATCTTTAGCCAATGATGAATTCATTTGATATAGTAAGTTAGCCGTTGAGAGTTTAGTTCAAGCTAGACCCAGTCTTTGACCATCGATTTTCTATAAAGATAAGCACTTTTCCCTAGCCTTCCATAGACCACCTTGATTTATAGCATTCACGCCTTATCAAAACTCATTCAAAGTTAGTAGTCTTATCTAAAACTAACTTTTTTCCTTCTCTACTTATATTATTTGAATTTATCATGAAATCTAGGATCCATAACTACATCGCTGGACAGTCAACCAAGTCACCAAACCTCATCTCGTACACTAAACTGTGGCATAAATATAGCATCAGCGGAAGATACCATTTAAAAGTTCAAAGGGAAGCAGATCATGCAAATATTGCTGCGAGCGTAAGTAGTTACCTGATTGCCACCCATCACCGATATCCTGGCAGTCGGCCAAAGAAAAAGAAAATTTGGACTATATGCACGCCCGCACATTCCATAATTTCCAGCACCAAAACTTCCACCTACAATAATTGTTATTTTGGGGACCTGAAAAAATTCTGTTAAATGAAGCAGGTGCAAAACAATTTTGCATATGCAAGCAATTTCGGAAGTGCTAGCCCATATTTTTCTGTCAACAAGTAAATAAAATGCAGTTATAATAGGACAAATAAATGTGTTTGTGCAGCCCACCAAGATGCAGCTCAACTACTGCGAACCTTGAATTTGGCAAGGGAGATCCAGGTACAAATATTCCAAACAAAATTACTTGAAGTGTTAGCATGTGGAGTCCTTCAAATTCCCCCATAGTACCATAACGATGTGAACTTCTCAAAAAATCCCCATAGTACCATAACTATGCCTGGGATTGTCATCTTATTTAAAGACATTGTATGAATAATCTACTTAGCAGCCAACCCAAATGAGTTTGACATAAAATTTAAGATGTGAGGAGTGGGATGAAACCATGGGAGAACGACTCAAAGGGTTTGTGTTTCCTATTCAGTTTTTCCAAAGGATACAACGAGTGTGGGGTTTCTTATATAGCCCCCACAGAATCTCCAATTCCCACAAATAACTGATTTAAGCCTAAACAAAAGAGGGTGGGGTAATTAGACCCTAGAAGGATCCAATTACCCATCTATTGACGCATACTCTAACACTTCCCCTCAAACCGGAGCATGCAATGCTCAAATTGGACAAATAGAAAGAAATCTCTTTCATAATACAAGACACTACTGACAATATCAACTCAGTGCATACTCGATTGGCTGCTTGTTGAGGGTGTTGCTTCTCATGCCGTGCTGGTGAGGAGGAACTGAAGGGTTGGAGTGTGAGTTGAACTGGGTCTCCTCGTCGGAGAACATGTGCTCTATACTGCATCAGTCAGTCATAGAAACTAGAATGAGTCTCCACCTAGAGAACTCTGACCCGCAACTGCTCCATCTCTGTGAAGGGTCGAACTGGAAAAAGTCGTGGAAACATTCTCACCGGAGTTCACGGTCGTTGGAGAATGGATTCTGAAAGTCTCCTCATCAGAGAACTGGATCTCTCCCAACTGGCTTAGAGAATGTGATACAGCGTGGATCGATGAATTGAGCTCAATTAGGAATTTTCATCCGTTGAATTTTATCAATTAGGGTTTAATTCCATTTGTTTAATTAGAGTTGTTAATATAGTTAGAATTAGGGCTAATTTTATTTACGGTTAATTGAGTAGTTGCAAATTTATTTTAAATAGATCGCATATGATCTCAAATTAAATTAGTTAGTCGTTTATATTTAACAGTTAGTCGGTTAGAGATATTTAGAGTTCAAATTAGGATTTTATGATTTTATCCTTTTTTCCCATTTTTGTAACCCTACCCCTCCTCTATAAAGGGGATGGTAGTCCAATGTTTTACTAATACAATTCAAGAATCAATTTAATTTGAGTTTTATCTCATATCTCTCCTCTTCTCTCCTCCTCCATGCGATCTCCGTGCTTCCTCTTCAAATCCCTCGCAATAGGCGAACCTTCTCTTCTTTCCCCTCTATTTTCTTCCACAAGATTTTTCAACCATCAAAAAAAAACTTTCCATTGTCGCAAATTTCCCATTTGCATCAATTGGTATTAGGGCATGGCCTATCATCCCCACGATCTGATGATCCTTTCATGCATTCGCACAGGTACAAGATCAGAGCATACCAATCAACAAATCGTCTAACATGGGTTGGGGATGAAAAGGTGTTGACTATGTTGCTCCAACTCAAGTCAAATCTACAAAATATGTCAAAATCATTGTGAGATCCAATGATTAAGTCTCTGTAACAATAACCAGAGAAAGTCATCCCCAAAGTCGTTGTCCAGAACAATATTATTAGTGTTGCACCCATACAAGGTGAATTTGAAGGCCAAAACGAAGAAAAAAGGAAGAAAAATCTTCCCTAGTTGTTGTCCAGGAGGTTTCTGAAACACCACTACCATCGCCAATTGTTGTCGTTAGTGCAACCCTTGTCCAAGGTGACATTGAAGGCCATAATGGATGTGAAACCAAAGAAATTGAGGGAAAAGAACCCACTGGGCTTGTTGTCCAACGCATTTCAGATCTACCATCACCTTCGAAGCCTTTCCAGGCTGCTATCCAGGTCATTTCAGACATGCATCCATCACTCCTGAAGGAATTTCCAGCACCTTCAGCCCTCCTACAAGCCACATCACCACCCCCGCAGTCCCTTCCTCCACCAATACCACCTTCAACAACCATCTTCCTCACCATAGCCCCGTCGTCATCCCCCCCCCCCCCAATGTGGCCTCAGCACATCTACAAATGCCGCCAACCCCGCAACCACTACCACCTTTTCCGCAACCCCCTTCCCAAGCCTTCTACCCTACCACCGACCCTACAACCCCTTCCCTCAAGTTGCAGCCTCCCCCATATCATCTCTACACCTCCAGCCATCCATCGTTGTTGCCATGGATTGAAACTTCACGTCGTCGAATTTTCGGTTTCAACAGGTCCTGGGTATCGAAACTACCCTAGATGTCAATTTCCCGGATTGCGACCGAGATGCGTCGAAATATCGATGATATTCTGACATATAGACCCATATCGATCGAAATTCATGGTTTACAGTCCAAAATTTCTCGAATTTCGACTGATATCGGTGAAATTTTGCCAATACCTATGTAAATCAGCTATATTATCTATGTGAGCTTGATTTTACTACTTATTTACTGATTCCCTATATTAAAACACATAATGATTTGTATAGTTTGTTTCGGGTCGGGGGAGCGCACCTGCTACCCTAGACTCCGCGAGACTCCCGTCTGATAGGGTATGGTGAGACAAGAGGGGTACATATGATGATTATTCAACTTGAAGAGCTTCGTCCCCTTTGCGTTTAGCAGTGGAAATGAAACAACTCTATAGCTTCTAGATATTTGATATATCTTGTTTGTTTCATTCCTTTCATTTATCTTCGTAAATAGATCATCTTTAGTGTAAGCTTGTAATTAATTAAGTAATTCACTAGAACTTTGTCTATGATAGTTATTTCTATGAACTAAACATTGTCTCATTAATCATTATTTACATTTTAGAATCAAATGCTCATCTATGAACAAAAGACGTCTTCTAAGTTTTGTTAACTTAATTATTTCGATTTCCATTTATAATATCTATCAGTCAGCTCAATGATATGTCCGATATGTGCGATATAAGGCATTGGACGAGAGATATGTCTGATATAAGTGTGCATTTGTAAGCTATTATTGTTTTAAGAACTTGGATTTGATTGTATTCATTTCCAATATGTATTAGTTAAAGAATCAGCATTAACATCGAAATGGCTGACATGATCGATAAGTGTGATATAAGGGCATATATAAGCAATATGTGTGATATAAGTGCTTATTTATAAGTTATTTATTGTTGTAATAACTTAAAAGTTCTTAATTTACGAAAAAATGGTTAAAAATGGCTTTTGAGCCATTTTCGACATTTCCATCAAAACAGTCGAAATTTCCCAAAAATTTCCAGAAATTGAGATTATGAACCTTGGTTGTCACCTACCTCATCCCACCAACATTGCACACTCCAACCACCGCCTCCTCGTGGGCATCAAACCCCGGTGCTACCCCGTGCATCTCTTGCGCAGGCCCCACTACTGCCTTGCGCGCATCCGACGAAGTCATCATCACTGCCAATGTTGGGGAGACTACCACCGCCGCAGCCGAAGTCAGTGACGATGCCACTATATGCTCTACTGCCTCTGTCGCCGCTTGTCTCGGAGGATCGAAACCTGAGCTGCGACTAGAAGTTTCTCTCAAATGAGATCCCAATCCCATAATTCAAGGTCTCCAAAAGAGGCTTGGAGAAATTATGCCCAAGTCCTCAATTCAAAGACCTTTACCCAAAAGGTTAAGTTAAGGGAAACACGCCCTCTAAGTGAAAGGGTAGAAAAATTGCAGGAACGCCCTCCAATTGAGAAGAACCTGCAAACGTAATGTTGAATTAAGGAAGAAAGACATGTAATTGAAGCCAATTATTCAACAAGGCTTCTCCAATACCGCAACTGAAGACAAAGCCACTCATCGGGAGATGAGTATTTCGAAGCGACAGAGAGTTGATGCAACGTGGATCGACGAATTGAGCTCAATTAGGATTTTTCATCCGTTGAACCTTATCAATTAGGGTTTAATTTTATGTTTGTTTAATTAGAGTCATTAATATAGCTAGAATTAAGGCTAATTTTATTTACGATTAATTGAGTCGTTGCAATTTTCTTTTAAATAGCGATATCGTATGTGATCTTAAATCAATAGCAGTTAGACGGTTAGAGATATTTAGAGTCTAAATTAGGATTTTATTTGATTTTATTCTTTTTCAATTTTTGTAACCTCACCCCTCCTATATAAAAGGATGGCAGTCCAATGTTTTATTAATACAATTCAAGAGTCAATAAAATTTGAAACTTATCTCATATCTCTTCTCTTTTATCTTCTCCCTCCATGTGATCTATGTGCTTCCTCTCCAAATCCCTCGCAACCAACGGGCCTTTTATCCTTTCCTCTTTGTTTTCTTCCACCAAATTTTTCCACCATCAAAAAAAATTCCATCATTGCAAATTTCCCATTTGCATCAAAATGGGATCTCTACTCTGGAGACCCTATGAAACCACATGAAAACCCTAGCCCACAAAGGTATAGAGAATGGGAACTCTACTCCGGAGTCCCTATGGATTACATGAAAACCCTAAGCCGACTAGACTAAATATGGGGATCTCTCAAACAAAGAACGCACACAAGTGCGCTTTGAACTGGACTCTGAACCATATGTAGAGTATGAGTATGACCATATGTAGAGTCAAAATCTGATCTGTAGAATCTAATATGTGGCCTAGAGAATACATGAATATGAGGGTAGGAACAAAAATAATCTCTCTTTTTATAAACTGTCATCATCATTTTTTCCTTGGATTTTCGGTTCTTTTTTGTACGATTTTTTTTGTAAATTAGGCCACCTTTTTTTCTTTTGGCATGCCTATCCCTTCTCTTTTTTTAATACAAGATATGTTGGTAAGCAGCAGCATATTTTTTTTGTTGGAGCCCAACATGGGCCCAAAGCATCTTTATTTAGAGTTCCCTGATTGGAACCCTCTTCACGAAAGCTAAAGCTTACCTCCTGGAGAAGTAACGCGCGAGGTGGGATAGGCACCGCAAGAGGATCTGGGAGGAGAATCGACGACATCTGCTGTCACCACCGCTGTCAGGTGGATCTGAAGCTTGGAGAAAGGAGGCGGTGCGATGGAGATCAGACACTACTTCATGTAGTTGAAAGGGAGGAGCATCTCCGATCGCTCCTAATTGTGTGGGACGGTTGTCGTTGTAGTATGGAGGAGCATCTCTGCCAAGAGCAGGTGGCTCGCGATAAGCGCATAAGAGGAGAGGTGTTGTCGTTGGAGGTGATGGAGGTGTCTTCATTTTGAGGAGATGGGAATAATGTTCCAGATCTCCTTCTTGCTCGAGAACAAGAGCCCCTGTATTGGGAGCAGAGGCGTGGAGACACGTGGGATGAGGCTGGAGTTCGATCGACTGAGGGTTGCATGCAACCTGGTACTATTGTCGGGATGTAGAGAAGATCGCCACCACAATCTAGAGAGTGGTGCTACAAGGGAGATGTGTCGTCACCCTCTTCTTCTTCTTCGAGATTTGTGGTTGGATGCAGCCAGATTATTGTTGCGAGAACTTGAGATTGTCAACCCCTGGACATCATCGTAGGGTTTGAACAGCACCTGAAGGTGTTGTGAGGGCCTAGAATATGGCATGAAGAGCAAGGATTTCATGAACCCTAGATGATTGTCGAACTTGTTGAAATCGTGTTGAGGCCATCTTGATCATTGAACCTTGCTAAATTAGGGTTAAAAAACCCTAGAACTCCGCTAGAACTTGAATGATTCACAATCAAAATAATCTTCAAAAACAACGAAGAATCGAACCTTGACCAAATCGCATTGATGTAAAAGTCCCCCGACTGGCCCGACCAGTAGGTCCGACTAGTCTAGTCAGTGGGATGACCAACCGAGTACCGACTTATTCCGACTAGGCACACTAGTCGCCAATATTTGCTTGGAGATACCATATTTTTTTATGTTTTGCCTTTTTATAAACAAACGTAATATAATATGCTTAATGTTATATTTAAGTTATATTACTTCTTTTATTTTATTATGATAGTATAAAAATGTACAAAATCTATGTAAATATATGTATAAAAATGAGTTATATATTTAAAATTATCATAAAACTTAAAGCTAATTCCAACTAAATCCGATTAGTCGTCCGACTGTTGATTAATCCTTAGTCAGTGACCCGACCGACCGAGTACCGACTATCGACTTTTGCAACCTTGCCAAATCGTGAAAAGTGGTTTTAACAAGAACCCCAAAACTGAATTTCAATTCTTGAACATAAATAAAGAACGTAAATCCTTGAAAATCGAACTTGCTCTGATACCATGTTATAAATTGAGAACGCAGAAGCATAATATCAGAGAAATAGAATAAACATGAATAACACCGTGATTTTACGTGGAACCCTACTGTGTGAGGAGCGGGATGAAACTGCGGGAGAACACCTCAAAGGGCTTGTGTTTTCTATTCACTTTTCTCAACGGATACAATGGGTGTGGGGCTTCTTATATAGCCCCCACTGAATCTTCAAATCCCATGAATAAATGATGTGGGACTAAACATAAGAGGGTGTCGTATTTAGACCATGGAAAGATCCAATTACCCACTTATTAGTTATCCATGTGAGCTCGAGGCGAACCATATCTACAACAAATGTTATTGTAATCTTCGATATATCAATAAAGGCTGAGATTAAATGAATGAATGCACTTTAACGTCCTTTACTACAATTTGGGTTATGTACAATGGCCATCTTAATGATTATACAGTTGTTGATTCAATGGTCGAATCATAATGGTTGGTGTTTGGATGACAATTAAAGAGCTAGATTGAGGACTCATCAAGCACCGTCAAATGATTGAAAGAGATGATCTCCAGTCTGAGAAGGAGATGACAATCCTTCTCTAAAGGCTGATATCTGACCGACCTCTTGATGCAGGTACTCTGCATAGGAGTCGATATTCGAAGGTGCCAGATAAATTAGGTCAAAGAGTTGACTTAACGAGATCAAGATAACCAAGACCGATGTCGTATACTCTAACGATATAGGCATGCATCCTTTGACCATAGACAGATGTATTGCTATATGTCTAAGTATGTTCACTTGGCATACCATTAGATTGATGACCTGATCAAGGTCTATACACCGACGAGCTGGTGTACATATTAGGACATATGAGTAATGCGATCTATCAAAGGGATCATACAAGTCCACTACTGGACCATAAAACATGAGCTCACTCATAAGGTATTAGGACCGATCAAATTCCATGCATGGTCGTCTTGCTTTGGAAGCATGGCAAGAATTTACAGGTATGATATATGCTTTTGTAAAGCATCGATATCAACTCCCAATGAGCGAATGAAAAACCTAATGATAAAACCCTGAAGAAGATATGCTAAATGTGATCTAAAACTTCGAGTTTATTCTAAGTATTCCAGTATGCATGATGTACGGGTATTAGGAATAGTCGAGGGTGATGTGATCATAAACTATTGTATAACCATGATACTTCCATTCCGAGGGAGTGATGAAACATGTTTGGATTTTAGTGACTCCCTTCAGTAGAGAAGTAATCTAATCTTAATCCAAATGTTGGACATTGATCTGAAAACGATTCAGATGCAATGTGAAGATTAGATTTACGATTTTGATTTATTCAAACATCTTTGAGAGGTCCACAAGATATGAATTTGAGATATGATCTCAACATCCAAGTCAGTATACGTGGAACGTACAATCTACCTGTCCTTATCTCCAAGTATTCGCGGAGAAAGCGCATCATTCTTGAAAGAGTTCAAGAATAATTCCATTGTTGATAATATATATGAGCGTTGGAAATTTGATAATTAAATGTGATTTAATTATCCTGAATAATATGAATATGATTCATATTATTTAGACACGTGAGAACGGAGATTCATGATTATGATTTAATTATCAAGGATATGAATAATATGGATATCACTATCCATATTAATCATATTTATTGTAAATGTGATTTATAATATATCTAAGAGAGCTAAATGTAATTGGTATTTATGAATTAAATGTTAACGTGAATTAGTTTCACATTGTACAGTTAATTGTAAATATAATTTACATTTTATTTTGGATGTATGAATACAATTCATATTTTTCAATGACATGATTGAAATTGTCATATAATAATTTGGAATTATTTTGGTGAATAAATTTGCAATAAAAGTTGTTGCAAATTAAGAAGGATTATGTGAGATATAAAATCTCACATAATTGGAAAAAGGAAGCCACCTTCCTGTTATGGAGGGTGGACGACCACCCTTGAATGCTAAATCAAGGTGGTCGTCCACTCCACGATTGGAAGGAGGCGTGCATCCTTCCTAATCCTTCTATGCTTATTGTTGGTGAGAAAATAAAATAGCCTATTAATGAAGAGACCCAAGGGTTCTCTTATGAGAAAAGCCTTGGGTTAATTAAATAAAAGGTACATGAAAAAAATAGACATAAGAAATGAATATAAAGAGATACACATATCTCAACACTCCCACTGAAACCGGAGCATATATGTCTATCATACTTGCAAAAATCGGCCGACTATGTCTGATTAAACGAGTCGAAGGCATGGCCGACTCGACTACGGCCAAACCGACCATTAGTCGGGTTGAGCGAGTAGTCGGTCGACTAGTCGGCTTAGTCGATCGACTAATCGGTTGATTTTTGCAAGAGGGGTCCGGTTACCCGTTTTTGAAAGAGGGTCCGGGTACCTGACATTTCAATGGCCAATTTGTTTCGGGCAACCCCATTCGTGAAACCCTTTGCCCGTTCGCGCGAGAAGGTTTTGTATGCAGCCTCCTATTGCTGCCACCTCCCATCACCGCCTCCCATCGCCGCACCTCATCCTCTCACTCCAGCAGCTTCTCGCAACTCCCCTCTCGCTCCAACAGCCTCACACGTCCCTCCTCCCACTGTCGCCTCCTCCGTTTGCCACAAGGAACGAGGTTAGGGTTTCTAAATTTTCATTTTTTTGAAAAAAAAATAATATGCTGCATGTTTTTAGGTTTCCAGATTTTTAAAGTTCCTATTGTCCCGGTCTCAAGATTCCTACGAGGTATGAGATTAGCGGTCTATTTTTAAGAAGACGGTCAAGAAAATATCTGATGACTTGCATTGTCATCGAATTGCATAGTAGAAGACAGGATGCTCTATAATGGATGATGCATGGACGGACATACGAGGAAGGAGTATCATGAACTTTTGTGTCAACTACTCCTTGGGGACTTCATTTTTAAGATCCATAGATGCTTCTGATGAGACACACACCGTCGAGTACATCTTTCAGCTCGTGGATGAGTGCATAACTGAAGTTGGCGTGGAGAATGTTGTTCAAGTTGTTGCGGATAATGCTTCGGCAAATGTAGCAGCAGGGAGATTGCTGCTCACAAAATATCCTCAGATATGTCAGACTTCATGTGTTGCTCATTCCATTGATCTTGTTTTGGAGATCATCAAAGATTCGAAAGTGAAGAGCGCAATTAAAAGGCTAGGGCATTCATAATTTTTATTTATGCGCACACTAAAACTTTAAGCTTGATGTGGAAGTTTACAAACAAGAGAGACATCGCTAGACCAGGTCAAATAAGGTTTGCTATTACTTTTCTCACTCTTGAAAGCATTCTAGAGAAAAAAGACAACTCAGGTTGATGTTTTCATCAAATGAGTGGAGGACCTGCAAATTGTACAAGACAAAAAAGTGAGAAGAAGCGACGTCCATAGTCTCAGTGCTACCTTTTGGAACCACGTCGCATTTACAATCAAAATTTTTACACCTTTGGTTTGTCTATTGTGTGTGGTCGATGCGGATCGGTGCCTATCCATGGGCATTGTTTATAGAGGGCTTGAAGAGATAAAGAGAGAGATAATTGCAGCTTTGAATAGCGTGGACTCATCTTACAAGTTTTTTCTGGACGCTATTATCTATTATCTCCAAGACCAAGGGTAGGCTTGATACTTTATTGCATCTTAGCGGCTTACTTTTTGAACCCATACTTCTTTCATACGGAGTGTGGTGGTGATGCATATATTGTGATGAAGAGAGGTTTTATAGATTGCATGGAAAGATTTTATCCAAATTTGGATATACAAGATGATATCACCATAAGGGAGCTTCTTGATTATTGACATGGTCATGGGGCAATTGGGAAGCTATGAGCCGTGAGACAAAGGATGAGAAATGATGAAAATTTAGATGCTAGTATTTCAGGCATTATTTTCAATTAATGTCATTTGAATCATCTTTGATTTCATTGATTTAACCTATTCTCTATTTTATTAGCTAATTGATAGTAAAATTATGGAGATGGCGTACCACATTTGAAAGACATGGCCATCAAGATCTTGAGCACGACTTCTGCGTCCTCTGGATGTGAGTGCAACTGGAGTGTGTTTGATTCGGTAATGACTCTAGCGACCCATCTAATAGAAATACTAGTAGTAAATTAATAATTTATATAGTCATTACTCACAATTTTGTAATGTTGCTTACAGATCCATACCAAGAAGAGAGGTAGGTTGCAGACGAAGAGACTAAATGATCCTATGTACATTCGTTTCAATTCCAACCTGATGGAACATCGGCTTGAGAAAGGAAATGATCCTCTTTCCTCCCGTGATCGTGCACATTTAGGTGAATGGAATGGAGAGGTCAATGTACAAGCTCAAGATGAGGAGGTCTTTCCAGGTAGTGTTTTAAATTTCACGAAATCTCGATGAAATTTCGCCTAAATTTTGGTTTCGACACCCTACCAAAATCGAAACCGAAATCAAAATCTCGATATTTATCCATCCTTCACAAATCTAGGCCGATTTTGGACAAATTTTCAAAATTGTTTCATTTTTTCAACATCTCGAAATGGAATCGAAATCGAGATTTAAAATCTTGTTTCCAGGTTCCGGATTGACTTGGATGGCAGTGGCTCATACAAGTGGTGCAGAAGAGAATTAGGAGCTGAGAAGAAGCCAAAGAGGTGAATGTGGCAAGGGAGCTTCATCTTGGAGCTCAAACTTTGCACTTATAAATGAAGAAGAGGAGGAATTTCTACCTCAAGACATAGATGAAGAAGAAGATGATGATGATAATGATGAAGATGATGAAGAAGAATAGATTGATTTCGATGATGACTTTGATGGAGATGAATGACTTTTTACTTGCTACTTGAATTAATTGTATCTGTTTATAAACATTATCTAATGTTATGTAGCCAACATTTGTTCTTAACTTGCTACATTTTTCCTTCAATTGCTTCATTTTTAGCTCTTATAAAATTGAAATTTGCTAAATCTATGCAAATTTATGATTGAGTATATGTATAGAAAATAATTTATATATTTAAAATAATAAAAAAATCAAAATCGACTGATGCCCGATTAAATCCGATTAGTCGCCCGACTACCGACTAATCCTTAGTCAGTATCCCGGATGACCGAGTACCGACTGCCGACTTCTGCAACATTGACGTCTATCATGCTCAACTTGGAACATCATCTCTGAAATGGACCTCTAGCAAGGGCTTTGGTGAATATATCAGCAGTCTGATCTCCATTAGAAACATGAGAGGTTGATATGAGACCCTTCTGGATCATGTCTCTGGTACAGTGGCAATCCACCTCTATATGCTTGGTCCGTTCATGGAACGCATGATTATTGGCAATAAACAGAGATGCTTGATTGTCACATAAAAGCTGCATGGGAAGAGATACCTCAACTGCAAGATCAGTCAAACAGATCTAACCCACATCATCTCTATGCTCCCTTGAGCCATAGCTCTGTGCTCAGACTCTGTATTGGATCTAGAAACCATTGTCTGCTTCTTGCTTTTCCATGACACGAGTGAGCTGCCAACAAAAACAGCAAAGCCAAAAGTAGACTTCATATCTGATGCAAATGGAATTCGGTGACGGCGAAATAAAATTATTTGAATGGTGGGGTTTTCGGTGGAGAAGAATTGGAGGGGTTGAGAGGAGAAAGCTCGACAGAGAACGAGAGATTTAAGGAAGAAGAAGCGCGTAGACCGTGTGGGGAAGGAAAGAGACGAGAGAGGGAGATAGAGATAAAATCTCAATTTTTCATATCTTCTGAACTGACTAAACAACTAGTCTATCATCCCCTTATATAAGAGGGATGAGATTACAAAAATAGAAACTCAAATTCAAATTCAAACTAATTATCCAAATTTGACTCTAACCGACTAACTAACTAATTTTGAAATTCAAATTGAAACTAACTACTTTTGAGATCACAGGCGATATTTTTTATTTGAATAAAATTACGACGACTCGAAATAAACGTAAATAAAATTAACGGATAAAAAGTAGAAAAATACGGCCCTATTTATCCATTTCACGTTGCATCACATCCTCACAAAGGCTCTTCCAAGGAAGTGCCTAATGTACTTAGTATCCAAGTTGGGCATGATAGACAGATATGCTCCAACTTGAGGGGGAGTATTAGAATTATTATATTACAATTATATTTGTAACCTTTCGGGTTCCGTAACCCTTATCCCTCCGGGTTCCGTAAACTTTAACCCTTCGGGTTTCATAACCGCTCAAAGGTATTTATGTATTTTTCCTCTTGTAGTCTCTAGGGTTTTCTCTCTATATAAGAGACCCTAGCCCTATGGAATAGATATCTCATTCTGTCTCTCTTCTCCACAAGAATGTATTATGTGAGTGTTGAGGTCGCATTTTTTGAGTCTATTATGTATTTTCTCCTGCTGGTGACATGTTGTCTAACTCCGACTATGGAGAGGATGTTTTTGTTCCACCACCTTCGTTATCTCTGCCAACAACACACCATGTTAAGTCACAATCATCTCCACCTCCACCTCCTCCACCACCTCCACCTCCATCTACCCTGACACGGTTTCTGCCACGGTTTTACACTCGTACGTCCTCTACTCGCCCCTCTACTCATGCGCCTTCCCTACTGACCACATTATTTCTACTGACGGCATCAGTGATATACTTGTACCACAGGAGACTATACAAGAGGAGCTGATACCATAGAACAGAGAGGTCGATGACCTTGATGTTCCTATTTCCTTGAGGAAGCCGCTTTGTAACTGTGCCACTTATCCTCTAGTTGCTCATGTTTCTTTGGATCATCTTTCAGAGGAGTACGAGAGGTTTGTTGCGGGACTCTCTGTTGTAACTATCCCACAAACATACGAGGAGGCTATACAAGATAGTAGTTAACATCTTGCCATGGAGGAGGATATGTCCGCTTTACAGTCTTGTGGTCTCGGAGTGTTGTTTCTGCTCCTCCACATGTCTCTGTTGTGAGGTGCAAGTGGATATTTACAGTAAAGCAACATGCAGATGGCAATGTTGATCGCTACAACGCAAGGCTTGTAGCACGTGGGTTTACCTAGATTTATGAGGTGGACTATCAGGATACCTTCTCCCCAGTGGCCAGACATTCGACATTGCGCATTCTTCTATAAGTTGCTGTGACTCGGGACTGGCCTGTTTACCAACTTGATGTGAAGAATGTGTTTCTATATGGTTATCTACTGGAAGAGGTATATATGGAGCAACCACCAGGGTTTGCTGCTGAGGGGGAGTCTCAGAAGATGGGTAGGCTCCGCAAGGTGATTTACGATCTGACGCTGAGTCCGAGATCTTAGTACCAGTAGCTATAAGAGTTGATAAAGCACTAGGGGTTTGCGCGCTCCACTGTGGATCATTTGCTTTTTGTTCAGGGGACATATAGAGGTATATTTGCCATTCTAGTTTATGTTGATGATATTATTGTCACTGGTGATGATGAGCAGGGCATTCATGCTACCAAGGAGTTCCTAGGATAGCAATTTGTAACTAAGGATCTTGGTAGTCTTCGTAACTTCCTTGGACTAGAGTTCACAAGGAATCCTAGTGGTCTTGCGATGATTCGGAGAAAGTTTGTGATCGATCTTCTACTAGAGACAAGGATGACAGGGTGCAAGTCTGCTACTACCCCTATGGATCCAAGCATGAGATTATATGATGATGACATTGAGGAGGTAGACAAGAGGAGATACAAGGAGCTCGTTGGGAAGCTCTTCTGTGCTACTATCACCATACCAGACATATCGTTCGCTGGATGCAAGGTGAGCAAGTTTATGAACCAACCCAAGAGGGTTCATATGGATGTTGTTTATATCAAGCTTGCAAAAATCGGCCGACTAGGCCGACTAGTCGGTCCGATTACTCGAGTCGGCCCACTGACCGATCCGAGTTAAGAGAGTCGGCCATTAGTCGGGTGGACCGACTAGTCGGTTCGACTAGTCGGTCGATTTCTGCAACACAGATCCGAGGACCCGAATCCGGGGATGACCCGAATGATTCAACTTTAGCCCGAATGGTTCAACTTTAGGATACTGTCCGACAGTAACCTAAAGTCCCAACCCGACCTTTCATCCTCACTTCTCCCTCGCACGTCCCAGTCCCTCCTCCGTCGCCTGCTCCCGACGTCGCTCGCCGCTTGGTGGTCTCCCACCGGTCCACGGTCCCAGCACGACCACTCCTTCCCCGCCGTTCGGTGATCCCAGCTCTCCTGCTCCTCGCCATCCGATCGCCGGCCCGGTTAGGGTTTTTTTTTGCTATTTTTTTTTCCGAATTTCTATTTCCAAATATATTATAAATTCAAGTTGTGATATATGGAAGTTTCATCCCGTAGTTCTTCCCTTGCTTGTGTAGTTGCATCCCTTTTCGGCTATATATGGAAGTTTTTTTGGTGTGTTTGGATGCTTAAAACATGTTGATATTGAATTGAGATGACAGTGGCCAATATTGTTGAATTGATTTAGGTGTTGTAGACTTGTAGTTCGTTTGTTCTTAATTAAATGCAAAATGAAAATGTGTGTTATTAAAGTAATAATTATTAAATTGTTTATATCAAGCTTTAACTTGTGAGTTTTTGACAATGTAGATGGAAACACCTCCCACGAATGTCGCCTCTGGTGGTGACTCTTCCTTTTATGTGCCACCAGGATCAAGTGATCCTGCATGGCAATTTGGATATCTTTCAAACCGTGCAGATTCGAACACGGTTACTTGTAGGTTGTGCAAGAAGGTGGTGAAAGGAGGTATTTTTAGGTTCAAGCAACATCTTGCGCACCGTAAAGGCAACGTGGCTCCATGTCCTAAGGTGGGTGAAGATACGAAGAAGATGATGATCCAGGTCTTGGATAACGTTGCTAGAAAGAAGAGTCAAAAAGCTGTTGACCTTGCTGAGATGAGAGATGAGATTAATATCGGCATCAATGGAGATGCTGGATCTGCGAAAAGGCATCGATCTTCCGAATCTCTGGAACAGACTGTCGCCGTTCAAGGAACACGTCAGATGAGCATAAAAGATGCTTTATCTAAGGACCATCGTGAGAGGGTTGTCTCCTATATATGCAACTGGGCACGGCGATCCCTTTCAATGCATTGACCACGAAACAATTCAAGCAGATGGTGGAGGCAATTGGAGTGAATGGTCCAGGTCTCAAGACTCCTACGAGGTATGAGATTAGCGGCCCATTTTTGAAGAAGGCGGTAAAGAAAATTTCTGATGACTTGCAATGTCATCGAATTACATGGAAGAAGACAGGATGCTCTATAATGACTGATGCATGGACGGACATGCGAGGACGGAGCATCATGAACTTCTGTGTCAATTGCTCCTTGGGGACTTCATTTTTGAAGTCCATAGATGCTTCTGATGAGACACACAATGCCGAGTACATTTTTCAGCTCGTGGATGAGTGCATAACTGAAGTTGGCATGGAGAATGTTGTTCAAGTTGTTGTGGATAATGCTTCGGCAAATGTAGCAGCAGGGAGGTTGCTGCTCACAAAATATCCTCAGATATGGTGGACTTCATGTGCTGCTCATTCCATTGATCTTGCTTTGGAGGAGATCGGCAAAGATACGAAGGTGAAGAGCGCAATTAAAAAGGCAAGGACACTCACTATTTTTATTTATGCTCACACTAAAACATTGAGCTTGATGCGGAAGTTTACAAGCAAGAGAGACATCGCTAGACCAGGGCAAACGAGGTATGCTACTACTTTCCTCATTCTAGAAAGCATTCTAGAGAAAAAAGACAAGCTCAGGTTGATGTTTTCTTCAGATGAGTGGAGGACATGCAAATGGTACAAGACCAAAAAGGGAGAACAAGCGACGTCCATAGTCTTCAGCGCTACTTTTTGGAACCACACCGCATTTGCAATTAAAATTTTTACACCTTTGGTTCGTCTATTGCGTGTGGTTGATGCCGATTACCGCCCATCCATGGGCTTTGTTTATGGAGGGCTTGAAGAGGCAAAGAGAGAGATAATTGCATCTTTTAATAGCGTGGAGTCATCTTACAAGTTTTTTGTGGATGCTATTATCTCCAAGACCAAGGGCAGACTTGATACTCCTTTGCATCTAGCGGCTTACTATTTGAACCCATACTTCTTTTTCACGGAGTGTGGTTGTGATGCAGATATTGTGGTGAAGAGAGGTCTTATGGATTGCATAGAACGATTTTATCCAGATTTGGATATACAAGATGCTATCCCCACAAAGGAGCTTGTTGATTATAGAAATGGTCGTGGGGCATTTGGGAAGCCATTAGCCGTGAGACAGAGGATGAGAAATGATGAAAATTTTGATCCAGGTATTTCAGACATTATTTCCCATTAATTTAATTTTGATTATCGTTGATTTCATTGACCTAACCATTCTATATTAATCAGCTAATTGGTGGTACAATTATGGAGATGACACACCACATTTGAAAGACATGGCCATCAAGATCTTGAGCTTGACTTCTGCATCATCTGGATGTGAGCGCAATTGGAGCACCTTTGACTCGGTAAGACTCTAGTGACCCATCTAATAGAAATACCAGTTGTAAATTAGTAAGTGATATAGCTCTTAGTCACAATTTTTGTAATGTTACTTACAGATTCATACCAAGAAGAGAGGCAGGTTGGAAACAAAGAGGCTAAACGATCTTGTGTACGTTCGTTTCAATTCCAACCTGATGGAACGCCGTCTTGAGAAAGGAAAAGATCCGCTTTCCTCTCGTGATCGTGCATATTTACGTGAATGGACAGGAGAGGTCAATGTACAAGCTCAAGATGAGGTCTTTCCAGGTTCCGGATTGACTTGGGGAGCAGTGGCTCATGCAAGTGGTGCAGAAGAGAATTTGGAGCTTAGAAAAAGTCAACGTGGCAAGGGAGCTTCATCTTCGAGCTCAAATGTTGCATCTATAAATGAAGAAGAGGAGGAATTTCTACCTGAAGAAATAGTTGAAGAAGAAAAAGATGATGATGAAGAAGATGATGAAGAAGAAGAGATTGATTTGGATGATGACAATGATGGAGATGACTGAATTATTTTTATTTTGAAATGTTGTATCTGTCAGTGAACATTAGCTAATGTTTAGCAAACATTTGTTCTTAACTTGCTACTTTTTTCCTGCAATTATTTCTTTTTTAGCTCTTATAAAATTGAAAATTGCTAAATCTATGCATATTTATGATTGAGTATATATATAGATTAATATATTAATAATAATTTATATATTTAAAATAATAAAAAATTCAAAACCGATTTTTGCCCGACTAATTCCGACTAGTCGCCCGACTGCCGACTAATCCTTAGTAGGTGACCCTGCCGACTGCATACCGACTATCGCTTTCTGCAACCTTGGTTTATATGATTCTGGGATATATGAAGACTTCATCAGGTACTGGTCTTCTATTCAGCATAGGTACATCTCTTGAGGTGACAGCTTGTGCATATGCATATTATGCAGATGCCTTAGAGATATTGATGCAACGTGAAATGGATAAATAGGGCCACATTTTTCTACTTTTTATCCGTTAATTTTATTTACGTTTATTTCGAGTCGTCGTAATTTTATTCAAATAAAAGAGATCACCTGTGATCTCAAAAGTAGTTAGTTTCAATTTGAATTTCAAAATTATTTAGTTAGTTGGTTAGAGTCAAATTAGGATACTTAGTTTGAATTTGAATTTGAGTTTCTATTTTTGTAATCTCATCCCTCCTTTATAAGGGGAAGATAGACTAGTTGTTTAGTCAGTTCACAAGATATGAAAATTTGAGATTTTATCTCTATCTCCCTCTCTCGTCTCTTTCCTTCCCCACGCGGTCTACGCGCTTCTTCTTCCTTTAAACTCTCGTTCTCCGACGAGCTTTCTCCTCTCAACCCCTCCAATTCTTCTCCACTCAAAACTCCACCGTTCAAATAATTTTATTTCGCCGTCACTGAATTCCATTTGCATCAATTGATGCAGCGTGAAATGGATAAATAGGGCCGCATTTTTCTACTTTTTATCCGTTAATTTTATTTACGTTTATTTCGATTCGTCGTAATTTTATTCAAATAAAAGAGATCGCCTGTGATCTAAAAAATAGTTAGTTTCAATTTTAATTTCAAAATTAGTTAGTTAGTCGGTTAGAGTCAAATTAGGATAATTAGTTTGAATTTGAATTTGAGTTTCTATTTTTGTAATCTCATCCCTCCTATATAAGGGGATGATAGACTAGTTGCTCAGTCGGTTCAGAAGATATGAAAATTTGATATTTTATCTCTATCTCCCTCTCTCGTCTCTTTCCTTCCCCACACGGTCTACGCGCTTGTTCTTCCTTAAATCTCTCGTTCTCCGACGAGCTTTCTCCTCTCAACCCCTCCAATTCTTCTCCACCGATAACTCCACCGTTCAAATAATTTTATTTCGCCATCACCGAATTCCATTTGCATCAATTAGTATCAGAGCATGGCTTACAGATCGTCCTCACGATCTGTCGATCCATACAAAAGTTCACGCAAACATCATGCAATGAAGGGCCATCGTTCATCGGAACGAAAATGACAATCCAACGAAGCTTATGATAAGGAGATGCTGGACATACTGCTTGACTTCCGAACAAAACTACAAGGTTTGATAGCTAATTTCGAGACCCTATGCGTGATCGAATCAAAGTCTTCCACTACTGATGCCGCTGTCCAAAATTTTGACGAAGAAAAACTCGTCGTCGGTGATGATTTGCTCACTGTCCAGGCCGTTTCAGAAGAAAAAAATACCAATCTGCTTGCTGTCCAGGTATATTCAGATTCGCAAAAGCCACAGGAATCGATCTTCGGTCCCTCCGTGACCCTCTCGTGGACCCCCTCCACCATCCTCACACCTCCAGGCCCCCCTCTCGTTGCATCCGCATCCCCAGCTCCAGCTATAGCACCTCTCGTCCCCCCAGCACCCCTTCCTGCAATCCACGCACCACTGCCGACCCCCCCTGCCCCACCACCACCGTCACCACCCAACTCCACCACCCCGGCAACCCTCCCAGCCCCGGCTCTTCCTCCTACCGCCTCTTCCGCTACCCACGCACCGCCACCGGCCCTCCTTGCCCCCCCCCCTCACCGCTGCTACCACCCCCACGTGCAACCCCAGAACCTCCGCCTACCGCCAAACCCACGCCTCAGCACCCCTTTCCATCATCCCTGCGCCGCTGGTGCAAGCCCCTTCACCCCCTCCGTTAAATCCCCCACCCCCTCCACCGCTAACGTCCCTTTCCGCCACCCCCCTTCTCCTACCCCTCAGACCTCTCCAGCGATCCCCAGCACCATTCCCTCCACCAATCGCCCCCCAAAACCACATCCCCTTCGGTCAAGTCGCGCTGCTAACCTCTTTTCGACCCCCATCAGTACTTATCCAAGGTCTGCCATCCAGCCCAGCACCCTCATTAGAGGACTTTAAGCTTCGCCACCTCCCTCAAACCTTCAGGCTTCGCCGCTACTATCCCTTATCGCTCTGACGTGGCCGCAATCAACAAAATCTATGTCGCCAATGGAGTTTTTCCGAAAGCCCTTGTCGACGTCGAGACTTTGCGGAAGGAGAAGCCCTAACAATAGGCGCCCCTTCAAAGGGAGTCGGATCCCATAAAGTTAGGGATAAGAGGTTAATTTGGAATATTTGTAGGGAGACCCCTCCTCCCAAAAGTTTTTATCAAAAGGGTTATTTGGAGGATAGATTATGCCATGGATTTTATTTAAGTGAAGGGGTACGAAAATTGCATTCCAACCCCCTGGAGCAGGAATATTTAAAAAGTAGTGCTGAAAGGACAAAATCTGGATGGTCTCCTTATCCAATTAGGATTAGGATCATGGGTTTCACCTATTTAAAGGCCACATGGCTTAATTCATTGGTCACATCTCCTCCTCTACTCTACTTGTGATATTGCTTTGCTATCGACTCTCCAAAGGCCGAGTTGTTCGTCATGAAGATGCCCCATCAGTTCTTCAAGCACCATATCAAGGGGACAAAACCCGGATGGGCGCCCGCATTTGCGCCACACATGCTCTTCTGTCACGAAGCCAACGTCGCCAACATTCGCGCCACGCATGCATGGATTCCGCCATTTGCTCCACACCAGTTCTTCCATGGGATGATCGAGAACGCTGATTTAAACTTATCAACCTCCAAGCCTGCAGATCCAGCAATTCGTCGGGAGACGAATTTTTCAAGCGGAGGAGAATTGATGCAGCGTGAAATGGATAAATAGGGCCGCATTTTTCTATTTTTTATCCGTTAATTTCATTTACGTTTATTTCGAGTCGTCGTAATTTTATTCAAATAAAAGAGATCGCCTGTAATCTCAAAAGTAGTTAGTTTCAATTTGAATTTCAAAATTAGTTAGTTAGTCGGTTAGAGTCAAATTAGGATAATTAGTTTGAATTTGAATTTGAGTTTCTATTTTTATAATCTCATCCCTCCTATATAAGGGGATGATAAACTAGTTGTTTAGTCAGTTCAGAAGATATGAAAATTTGAGATTTTATCTCTATCTCCCTCTCTCGTCTCTTTCCTTCCCAACGCGGTCTACGCGCTTCTTCTTCCTTAAATCTCTCATTCTCCGACGAGCTTTCTCCTCTCAACCCCTCCAATTCTTCTCCACCAAAAACTCCACCGTTCAAATAATTTTATTTCGCTGTCACGGAATTCCATTTGCATCAGGATGTCTGCAAGTTGAAGTTCAGTGAAGATGTGTGGAGTGTTGATTCGTCCTTCGCGTACTGCATCACGAATAAAATGGCAATCAACTTCAATGTGTTTTGTCCGCTCATGGAAAACTGGATTGGTGGTGATGTACGTGGCAGACTTGTTGTCACATTATAAGGGTACAGGAGTGGCGACTGACATGCCAAGTTCTGTTAGGAAAGAAACAAGCCATGTGATCTCACATGTGGCCTGAACCATTTCCTGTATTCTGCTTCCGCACTAGATCTGGATACCACTGTCTGCTTCTTGCTTCCCCGAGTGACAAGGTTATCCCCAACAAATATGGTGTATCCTGTAGTGGATCGGCAGTCCTCAGGAGAGCTAGCATAGTCAGAATCTATATAGGCGAATATATTAGTGTGTCCTTTCATCCCATAGAAAAGTTCACATCCGGGAGATTCCTTCAAATATCGAAGGATCAAAAGAACATCCTGCCAGTGACTGTAAAAAGGCTTCTCCATATATTGACTGGCTCTTCTCACAGCATATGATATATCTGGCCTAGAGATAGAGTAATTTTCCCACGAAGCTTCTGTATCGTGTTGCATCCTCAAATGTTGGATAAGTAGATGATGAATATTTTCTCACTTCTGCAGGGATGCCAGATGGATTGCATCCAAGAAGTCATGCCTCAGTCAGAATATCGAGGCAATACTTTCTCTGTGAAAGATGGAGCCCCTCTGTAGTGCGTATTACTTCGATGCCAAGAAAATAACGAAGTTGGCCGAGATCTTTCATGACAAAGACCTTCTGGAGGAAGGCCTTGGTCTCCTGAATACCATCTACATGATCTCCTATGATAACCATATCATCAACATAGACAACAAGGATGATCGTTCCAGTAGACCGTCGTCTAAAAAAGACAGAGTAGTCAGATGTTGTCCTCTGAAAACCAAATGTGTTGATCTCCGTAGTGAGCCTGTCAAACCATGCCCTTGGGCTCTGCTTCAGGCCATAAATGGCCTTGCGTAGTCAACATACATGCTCCCCCTCGACTACATACCCCGACGGTTGCATCATGTAGACCTCCTCCTCAAGATCACCATAAAGAAAGGCGTTCTTCACATCAAGTTGATAAATGGGCCAAGCCTTGTTGGCAGCAACAAAGATAATGGTACGTATCGATCCCATTCTGGCAACAGGCGAGAAGGTCTCAAAATAATCAACTCCAAAGGTTTGTGTGAACCCTTTGGCAACAAGTCTGGTTTTCAACCTGTCAATAGAACGATCAGGCGACTGTTTGATCGTGAAGACCCATCAACAAGCCACAGGGCGAACTCCCGAGGGGCACGTCACAAGATCCCACGTACCCCGGGAGGTAAGTGCATCCATCTCCTCATCAATGGCATGTCGCCAACCTTGATCTTGCATTACAATGAAATGATCTCTTGGAATGGTAATAGCATTAAGAGCATCTGCAAATCTCTTGTCACAGCTAGATAAACCATCTGTAGAAGTAAAATATGACATGGGGTGATATGTACATTTCCTTTTTTGCTTGCATAGAGCTATAGGAAGCTCCCCAGGTATATCCGGGACAGCAGTGGTGGGAGCACTCGAAGTGGTCACATCATCCTGTATAAAAGGGACAGAAAAAGGTACAGACACTAGTGTAGAAGGTATAGAGGTACGTTGGCGAGTACAGACGATTGGTGGAGGGAGGTCCAGAGGAATGTCACATACAATCTGTGTGAAATAACTTGTTTACTCAAAGAAGGTAAAATCAGTAGATACATAGTATTGACGTCCAACAGAATCATAGCAGCGATAGCCTTTCTGGGTACGAGAGCACCCAAGAAAGACGCATTTGATGGCACGAGAGGATAATTTGTCAGCTGCATGAAAATTATGAGCAAAGGCAATACAACCAAAAATTCGCTGAGGTATAGGAAAAGGAGACTCGGTAGGATAAAGTAAGGAAAATGGAGTTGCCCATTTGAGAACTGATGAAGGAACACGGTTGACGAGATACATTGCAGTAAGGATAGCATATCCCCAGTATTGTTTAGGAGTACTCATTTGACTAAGAAGAAATCTGGCAACATTTAGCAAGTGTCGGAGTTTCCTCTCAGCTATACCATTCTGTTGTGAGGTATATGGACATGATGTTTGGTGAACAGTTCCCTGGGATGCAAAGAAAGAGGCCAAGTCATGTTAGGTTAACTCAAGAGCATTGTTGGTACAAATGATCTTAACAATGCTAGAAAAGTAAGTTTTAACATATTGAAAGAAATTTCTGACAATTTGATTAATCGCCGAACGCACCTTTATTAGATAGACCCAAGAAGATCGACTATAATCATCAACGAAAACTATAAAGTAGCGATGACCACTTAATGTGTGGATCGGACAAGGTCATCAAACATCACAGTGAACAAGATGAAAAGCAGCAGTACTACGAGAATCAGTACGAACAGGAAACGAAGTTCGATGGTGTTTCCCGAACTCACATGCCTCGCATTGAAAGGGCTTCAGAGCAGAGAGTTCAGGAAACATCATGGAGATGGCCTTGGCAGAGGGATGTCCAAGACGCAGATGCCATAGGAGCGGATCTTCAGAGATAGATGCAGCACCAACAAAATTGGAGTCTGAGGGTATGTCAAGGTAATATAGGTCGTTCTTCTCATGACCTTCACCAAAAATCTGCCTCGTCCGAATGTCCTAAAAATAACAACAAGACTCATCAAATATCACACGACAATGAAGCTCAATACAAAGCTTGTGAACTGACAACAAGCTAAGAGGAAAATCAAAAGCACGGTGAACCCCGGAAAGTCGGAGCTTGGAAGAGAATTCCATAGTTCTGACAGTAGTAATCTGTGATTAAGTCCCATTAGCGACTCGAACTGACTTCACAGAGGTAGATGGTATGGAAGAGGTGAGCAGACTACATTCTCCAGTGAGATGAGTAGAGGCACCGGAATCAATAATCCCAGCTGGAGTAGGAGTGATAGCAGAGTTGGCTATTGTACCTGAAGGAATGGCCAGAGCAGCAGTTGTACTGTTACTAGTGGTGGTAGGCCCTGGAGTCTGAAGGATCTGCATTAGGCGGGAGTAATCTGCATCATTAAGATGAACAATCTTGCCACTGGAGGTAGGCGATGCTTCTTCCACATCATAGGCATCCTCATAAGCATTATTGGTGTGATAAGAAGGTATGCCAAACTTCCGCCAGCATCGTTCAGTCAGGTGGTTCCACCTACCACAGTGAGTGCATAGGGCAGTAGAGACTCGCCCACGACCACGACCAAAGTCACGGCCTCGTCCAGATTCCTGTCCACGGCCACGACTTGGATCGCGACCGCGTCCTCCTCGCAAGCCGTATCTGCCTCCTCGCCCAGATAAGGTGATGTGTGCAAAGTTCTCTGTTGAAGGTAAGACAGGAGGACGGGCAGCGGATGTCTCGCGCTCCTCAAGTCGACCAAAGATGGCCTTCATTGTTGGCAGTGTGTCTGATATAAGAAATTGCTCCTTCGTTGCATGGTACCTAGAATGCAAGCCATCAAGGAAGTTGTATACGTGTCAGTCAGAACGCCCTTGTATCTGTTTAGTGCAACATGAGGGCTGGAATATTGCAAGCTCCTCATACAGACTGGATAGATGCTTGTAGTACTCGATGAGGGTGGAATCACCCTAGATGCCGACCAGATTTGCCTGTAAATATCTGCAAGGCGTGACTTCATCTTCTTCTGGGAGTATGTTTGCTCGAGATCCTCCCACATTTCCTTGGCCATATTTTTGTAAAGAAGATTTGAGGCAATATGAGCCTCAACACTGTTGGTCATCTAAATGATAATCAAACAGTTGTCAGTCTACCAGTTGCCGTACTCTTTGTCCTTTTCATCTAAAGGATCTTTAGTCAAAATGTAGAGTTTCGTCTGACCACCAATGAACACCATAAAAGATCGAGACCAGAGCACGTAATTTTTCTGTGCCCTTGAGTTTGATAGTAGTGCCTTGTGCCATAATATTCGTGGCCAAAGGCTTCGTCTCGGTAGAAGAAGGCGACATGGTGGTCTTAAAATAGAAAGACGATCCTGTGATCAACTAAGGATGCATATAAGAGCTAAAAAATGCCCTAAAACTCACGTTTGCCCTTGAAGAAGTGCTGAAAACCCCTAATGGACAGCAGATCTGGATTCTTGGAAGTGATCCGTGATGAGTTTTGGATCTCCAAAGTCCTACGGCACCCGTGGAGGGTAGCTGTGTGGTTGACGACCTTCGTAGGAGATCCTGAAAGCGCAGGATAGCGCTAGCAGGAGGGTTGTTGACTGGAGGTGATTGGAGGGCCTTGCGCGGGGCACTAATATAGGGAAGAAAGCCCGCGTAGGGTTTTGCGAGGCTTGAAGGTGGCGGTGGGGATTTTAGGTCAGAACCCTGGTCTAGGACCGTTGCTCTGATACCATGTAGAGAAGAGAGACAGAATGGGATATCTATTCCATAGTGCTAGGGTCTCTTATATAGAGAGAAAACCCTAGAGAGTACAAGAGGAAAAATACATAAATACCCCTGAAGGGTTACGGAACCCGAAGGGTTAAAGTTTACGGAACCCGAAGGGTTAATAGTTACGGAACCCAAAAGGTTAAAAATATAATTACAATATAATAATTCTAACAATTCTCCTACAGGATCAAAACATCTATACCCTTTTGGGTACGAGAATAGCCAACGAACACATACTTGACAGATCTTGGAGAGAGCTTGTCACGACCAGAAGTAAAATTGTGGTCAAATGCCACATATCCAAAGACTCTAGGAGTAAGTGTAAATAGGTCCTCAGGAAACGCAATCAAGAAAGGAACCTGTTCTCCAAGAATAGTGGAAGGCATGCGATTCACCAAGTAACAAGCAGTGAGAACCGCATCACCCCAGAATGAATGAGGAGCTCAACTCTGAATCAAAAAAGTCCCCGTGACATCCAGAAGATGGCGGTGTTTACGTTTAGCAACACTGTTCAGCTGCGAACTGTAGGCACCAGAAGTCTGATGAACAATACTAAGAGATCTGAGAAAGTCATATAGTTGTAAAGTGGAAAACTCCAAGGCATTGTCAGTGCAAATAAAACTTACATTAGCAAAGTTGTTCTTAATTTCAATAAGAAACGATTTAATGACAGTACTTGCTTCAGACTTATTCTTTAACAAGAAAATCCAAGATAATCTAGAAAAATCATCCACAACAACCATATAGAACCGATGTCCCTGATGATCTGGAACGCGACTGGGACCTCATATATCAAAATGAAGCAACTCAAACAACTGAGTACTGTGACGACTCTGACAACTCGGAAAGGAAGAACGATGGTGCTTCCCAAGCTGACATGCTTCACACTCCAAGGTAGTACGAGTAGAGATCTGAGGGAGAACAAGACACAGCTTCTACAAAGGAAGGTGTCCGAAGTGAAGATGCCACATGAAAGGAGAAACAGCGCCAGAAGGAATGGTAGCAGCACCGACACACGGAGGCTGGACAAGTCTGTAAAGCCCTCTATGCTCATGACCACATCCAATCACCCTGCCCGTGAGTATATCCTGAAACACAAGAGAAGATTGGTTAAATATGGCACGGAAATGTAAATCTTTTGTAATCTGACTAATATACAAAATCTTCATCTAAAATGCCGGAGCATGTAAGATATTTTGTATGCGCATTGAGGGGGCTAGGACAATCTCCCCTTGACCAACAATGGGTAGATGAATCACATTTAGCAATCACCACTGATCTACAGTAGGGATAGATCTATAAAAAGTAAAATGAGCTCGATCTCCACACATATGATGAGAAGCTCTGGAGTCCATGATTCAATCAGTCAAATCTGAGCTGCTACAACTGGTAAGTGCATAAGCAATACCTGACGAACTCGTAAAAGCTCTGGCAGCAGCTGCAAAATCTGCAAATCACGCTGCTGGTGTGGATGGTGTAATCATTATCTCTCCCTGTTTAAAGATAATATCATCAAGCCTCGCATTGTGAGAAAAAGCCGGAGTAGTCTATGCATGCTCAGCTACACGGGCATACGCAGGATATCCATGTTTTAGATAGCATGTCTCCTCTGAATGTCATGTACAGTGGTAATGTGAGCATGGGTCACGCTGACGTCTTCCTCGACCACGAGATCCTCGTCTGTGAAACTATGAAGTACCCCCTCTGCCACGAGAAGCAGTCATAGCAGAGGGAGTGTGGGTTGTGGTAGTAGATGAAGTAGGGATCCTGCTCAGCCTCTTACAGACCTCCATCGGTGGTATTGTCTCTCTAATAAGAAGTTGAGTATGTGTTGCATCGTACTCAAAGTCAAGGGAGGATAGAAAAGCTCCGGTCATAGTGGCATTCCAGGTATGCCTGATGTTGCTCAGTGGTAATAGTAATGGGCATAAAGCTATGGAGATGCTCAAACATGCCTCGAAGATGCGAGAAGTGGGCATGAAGAGGCTGACCATTCTGCTTGTAGAAAATATGTCATATTGTAACTGTAGGATCTTGCTTTCATTCTTGGCTTGCCCGTATGTGGCTGCTAAGATGTCCCACATAGCCTTGGATGCGGGCAGATTGACGATGTCATTGGCAATCTCCGTGGTAAGCGTCCCGGAGAGCTAAATCTGTGCATAGGCATCATCTTGCCTCTAAGAAGCATTAGCCCAGACCTTATTCGTCAGCTTAGAATCTATCAAAATGTGATCCTTATCATAGCACTGCATAAGGAGCGAAACTGCATGGACCACAACTTAGTTGGTCCCATCCATCTTTACGATGGGAGCCGGTCCCTTAAAGGTACCAGATGACGAAAAAAATCACCCTTGTTCTCTGACATGATAAAAAGAATGCCGAAAATCTGGAACAAGACTGAGGAGTAGACTACTTTGAGCGAGTCTACACAATCATATGAAGGAGTAGTTGTACGTGTAGACTCGTACAACCATCCTCTTTATTCCTTGTTGTAGTCTAGGGTCGGAAACCGTGATTTATATGTCTGAAATCACGGAATCTGAGGAAACTCAGACCGAATAGGCGTGTAGAATCAGACGAATTGTAGCCCGCGGAGTGTGCGACGACCCACAAGGGGTTGCGAGCAGCATGGGCCGTGAGGAGGGACCAACCAGCGGTCGGTACGGCCAGTGGGTGGCTTGCCGACAATCGCTGGGGGTTGGCTACATGGCGACGACTCGCTAGGGCTGGCAGCTGGCTAAGCCGGGTCAACGGTCGACTGGGGGGTAGGGTTAGGGCTTTTATGGGATATGGGAACCCCGATCTAGGATCGTTGCTCCAATACCATGTTGGGGAGAAAATAGAATAACTTATCAATGAACAAACCCTAAGGTTCTCTTATATTGGAGAAAAGCCCAAGGTTAGTTACATAAGAGGTACATGAAGAAAATAGAAATAAGAAATGAATATAAAAAAGATTCACATATCTCAACAATTATTGATTTGATTTATTTAAATTATATTGAATATTCTTCGATATATTTAATTTAATTTAATAAAAATTGATGTTGCAAATTTATGCAAAATCATGGCCATTGATTGAAAGCACAAAATAATATAAACCATTGATTTTGTGAGCACATGAATTGTGATCCAGACATCCAAAATAGTATAAAGGGAGAGTAGCCCTAGCCTTTTATTTACATAACATAAGTGCAAGAGCAAACTCTCTCCTCCATTCTCTCTACACACCCCATCTCTCTCTCAAGAGTGGTCGTCCACATCTTGTCCTAGAGAGCATCGTCATCGTCGTCACGCCGTTGTGTTGCCAGATCGACTGCTCGTGGATCTCCGTCTTTTTCGGTGCCTGATGCAGACAGCTTCCGGCGTCGACGTTGAAAATAAAATAATTTGTGCGGTGGATATTTGGTGGAAGAAAGAGAGGGATTGAGAAGAGAAAGTAGAGAGGTTGAGGAGAGAACTCGCCGGGATTACGAGAGGTTGGAGGAGAAGACCGCGGAGATCGCGTGGAGGGAGAAGGGAGAAGGGGAGGGGATAGAGATAACAATCTCAATTTTTAATTCATAATTGACTCTATAAAAACAAGGACCTACCCTCTCTTTATATAGGAGAGAGGGTGTACAAAAATAGTAAAATTGACAACCACTTATCTAATTGGACTCTAACAAACCCTAATTGACATCTAATTATTTTAATTAGACTCTAATTATTTAATTGACCAACAATTATAATTAAAATCTACGAACTCAACGTTGAGATCACAGGCGATCTCAATTATTAAATTAGACCACTACGACCGCTAAAAACGTAAATAAAAATGATAATTATTTAATTGAATAAATGTGGCCCCATAATTTGGGGTCACGCTGCATCAACTTGATTTATGATTTATCAATAAGCCGGAGGCGAACCATTCCTACAATAAATGTTATTGTAATTTATGATTTATCAATAAAAGTTATTGATTATTTTCACTTTCGTTCTGAGATTAAATGAATGAATGCACTATAAGGTCCCTCTGTACAATAAGGGTTATGTACCATGGCCGACTTGTTAATCATACAGCTGTAGATTCAACAATTGAATCATAGAGGCTGGTGCTTGGATGAATATCTAAGGAGTTAGATAGAGGACTCATCAAGCACCATCAAATGATTATTAAGTATTGATATCTAGCCTGAGTAGGAGATGGCAATCCTTTCTCTTTTGGTTGATATCTGACCGACCTCTTGATGCAGGTCCTCTGCATGGGAATAGTGATTCGAAGATGTCAGATTAGTTGAGTCAAAGGGTTGACTTAACGAGATCGAGATAACCAAAGACCTAAGTTAAATGCTGTCACAGCATAGGCACACATCCTCTGACCAGAGACAGATGTGTTATTATATGTCTGAGTGTGTACATTTTGCATACTAATAGGTTGATGATCTAATCAAGGTTTATACACCGACGAGCTGGTGTGCATGTAAGGACATATGAGTAATACGATCTCTCAAATGGATCATACAGGTTCACATGTGAACCGGAAGACATGAGCTCACTCATGAGTTATTGGGACTGATCAAATTCTATGCATGGTCGTCATGCTTTGGAAGCATGACAAGAATTTGAAGGTATGATATATGCTTTGGGAAAGCATATGATCGATACCAATTCCCAATGACCAAGACTAAGAAACTTGATGATTAAACCCTAAAGAAGACTATACAAAATTGATCTACATCTTTGGGTTTCATCATAGGTCTTCCAGTATGCAGGATGTACAGGTGTTGGGAATACCTGAGGATGATGTGATCATAAATGATTGTATAACCATGACGCTTCCATTCCGAGGGAGTGATGAAACAGGTCTGAATTTTAGTGACTCCTCTCAGTAGAGAAGTAACCTGATCTTAGTCCAAGTATTGGACATTGGTCTGAATGAGATTCAAATGCAATGAGAAGATTAGGTATGCGGCTTTGATTCAATCAAGCATCTGTGGGAGGTCCATGAGATCTGGATTTGAGATGTGATCTCAATATCCAAGTCACTATACGTGGAACAATACAATCGCCATGTCCTTATCTCCAAGTATCTGCAGAGAAAGCGCATTATTCTTGAAAGGTTTCAAGAATGATTCCATAGTTGAATTATATCTGAGCATTAACAGATTGATAAATAAATGTGATTTAATTATCTTGATGTGTGTGTATATTTATCCAATATAATTAAATGTGATTTAATTATTATGGATAAGAATAATGTGTTAGCATTATCCAATTATTCAAAATATATTATTAATGTGATTTATAATATACTAGAGAGAGCTTATTATGATTTATATTTGTTAATTAATTATTGGTATGAATTTGATTCACATTTTATAATTAATTGAAAATGTAAATTATTTTTTGTTTTGGGTTGTGAATGTGATTCACAAATTTCCAATGGTAAGATTCAAATATTCTCAAAATTAATTATGAATTATTTTTGTAGAATAAATTACAACAAAAGTTTTTGTATATTGGAGATTTTCATGGAGATATGCAATCTCATGAGATTGCCTCCACCATGGATTATGGTGGACGGCTACCGAAACCTATATGGAATTGGTAGCCGTCTTACCTATTTCATGGGGAGATGTAATCTCCATGCTAATGTCTCCATATTTAATTGATTTGATTTAGGATTGAATTATATTTGATTTATCAAATATATTTAATCTAAATTAAATTATTAGTTATTGATTTTTACCAACAACAATCTTGACCATTGGATTAAGCACAAATCAATTTCATCCATTGACTTGGTTTGTTACATGGATTGTGATCCATGGACACCCAAAATCCTATAAATAGAGAGGCACCCCTTGCTCTCTACGGCTATGCAATTGTGATACATCAAGCTCTCTTCTCTCATTCGACGCGCCACCCCTTTTCTCTTCTCCATTGGTGGCCGTCCACCAAACCCTAGAGGAGAAGCCCCGTCGTCGCTTCGCCACCATGTCGCCGCCTCGACGTTCCTCGGTTCTCCATCTTCTTAGGAGTGCTTCGCTCACGAAGAAGGTGTTTGATCTCGTGCGACGAGATCAAGAGTTCACCGTGCTTGGATCAACTTCCGCTCGCAAGCGTCTTCTCCGAAGATCGGACTTGAGACAGGAGGTCTCTTTTCATAGAGACTCGATCAATCACGCTACAAGAGGTATTCCTAGATACTTGATGTGATTTTAGATGAAACGATCCGAGAATCATTCTTAGATCATGTGGTTTCATCACATGAAAATTTTTTTCAATTCTGCTGCATAGAACAACTAGTTCGACTAGTCGTTCTTCGTCGTATTCGATAAGATGCTCATGCTTCCGTGATGCGCTTAAGGATTATCACATATCCTTCAAGTGGTATCAGAGTCAGGTTGAAGGTTTTGGATACGACCCGTAAACCTAGGATGACTTGGGTTCGTTAAGGTTGCGAAAGTTTTTATCGCATTTCATTTTCGCACTTCTATTTACTGAATAAATTCGTCCATGTTTAAAACGTTTAAACATGAATTAATCACTTGGATTTTGTTCCCCATTAAATAAGGAAACCATAGGATCTAAGTTTACGTAATAAGGGTTCTGTTTGATCGAGATATGGCTTTTTGAATAAACATGTATTCACTATTACGAGAACTGCGAATCTTAACACAATTAATGAGTTAATTATTGTTTTGATGCGCCTAGAAATGCGTGAAATATCAATTAGGTTCTATCATAAATCAAATTAGCAATCTTTGAAAACTGATTTTGCGTAATTTGGATTTGATTTGATTGATATATGTTAATTTTAGTAAGTAGGGGTCACTGCTGAAATTACATTCCTAATCAAGAATCGTGTGATTGTCAATTAGTGAAATTAATTGTTAATTTCCTGAAATAATTGTGGAAAATATTTGAGAAATATTTAATGATGATTATTTCCTTAATTGGCATGGCCTCAACCAATAAATTGATTAGATTTGATCTAGATCATAATTGGATACACAATCAACAAACAACTTGCTTGAATAGGATTAGGAATTTATCTAGCAAATTTCCTTATAATCAAAATTATTTTGATTATTACTATATGGCATAATTTCGATTGAAGAACCGATGATCATCTCAAGTACACATTGATCTATTTGGCATTATCCTTTCCTGAGGTGGATATGGTGTCTAGTCGGGTAGCATTGGGGTAGCAGGTTGCATCGTGTGCAGTCTGTCCCACTCCCGCCGGTACTGACCATGACAACGGGTAGGAACTCGATAATGCCGAAGAAATCAAGGTGTATTTTTCTAATTATTAAAATTTGAATTAAAACGTACTTTGAGATAATACCATATATATTCAAGTAAAATCAATCAAGTTTGTTGATTGAATTGATTGATAATTGATTTAATGAGATTGAATTAATTATATCCAATTAAAACACTCTATTATGAATAGATGTGTATTTTCCTTGGAAGAATTAATTATATGAATATGATTCATGATAAAAAAATGTGCTAAGCCTTCTCCCACTATAAGTAGGGTTGGCTACATGGATTCTTTCTCAAATCCATGTTGAAAGATTAAACTATTTTTTACGCTGGCCGTCGATTTCTGCAAGAGTGGGATTTGAACCCTGGTCTTTTGTGTGGTAGACACACTGTACTCCCACTAAACCATTAAGTGGGTACATGAATATGATTCATGATAATTAATTAAAATTTGAATATGAGGTGGAGGATCACATAAGTGACATCCATGGTGTCCCGTCAAGGCGAAGGGTTTCCATCGCCAGGGATTGCAAGTAGGAGATGCTTGTCCGAAGTGACAGCTCCTGTATGCAAGCGCATATGGATCGGGCTCTTTGCTTCTCGAAAGAATAAGGCCGTATGCGCAGTGACCCCAATATCGGGTCCTCATATTATTGGGGCGATATTAGATTGCGCATAGAGAGTACTATTCATGTTGACGGTTGATTTAATTAATAATGGGTCAACATCACATTAGGGGTGGTGGGTCCGGGTGTTAAAGACCGAATTGGGAAATGTAAGTTGGACTTGCAAGGCGGAATGTATTCCCGCTTCTCTTTATTGGAGTCACAGGTTCTCATATTATTGGGATGTGACAAAGGTAAAGAGGAGATCCCAGTTCTTGCTAGAGATATAGTGGTAAGTATATCTCTTGCTTTGAAAGTGATTAAGGGAATGAACTTTCAAAGTTGACAATGCAAGATTAATTTGATTTAAAATGCCTTAATTAAATATATATATAATTTTATGTTCTAATATAGTGCATTCTTAATTTCAGAAAATGAAGTCCATGAACCCACTAAGCAGGCTTCTGGAGGTCAACCAACTGATCGGACCGAATTATTCGGATTGGATCCGTAATTTGGAGCTTGTTCTCTCGGTTGAGCGCATAAGTTATGTACTCACAGAAGACAAGCATGAAAGCCCTAAAACGAAGGAAGAAAAGCAATACAATGACAAGTATGATGAAGATCATGTCTTGGCTAGATGTTATAACCTGGGTTCTCTCTCTAATGTTCTTCAGAAGCAACATGTGGAGATGAGCACATGCCAGGAAATAATGCAGAATCTGAAGGATATGTTTGGTGACATAAACCGCACCCAGTGTTACAATATTATGAAAGAACTCGTTCGCTGCAAGATGCAGGAAGGAACTTCAGTCCGAGAACATGTACTCAAAATGTTTGGGTACTTGTCTGAGCTGGAGACCCTTGGGGCAAATATGGATGCAGACATGCAAGTTGATTTCATTCTGCTGTCTTTGTCCAAGTCTTTCAATAATTTTGTGGTTTCATTCCACATGAACAAGTTGGACTTGACTAACGTTGGACTTCTTGCTGCATTAAAGTTTGCGGAAGACGTAATGAAGAAAGATGGTCCCTCTAGCAGTGCAATGGTTGCACAGGTCAAAGGAAGGCACGGTCGGAAGAAAGGTTCTCGGAAGGGTCCAGCACAGAAGAGAAAGAAGAAGAGTCAAGGCGTTGGCTCATCTTCCAATGCATCGACACTGATAGCTTCAAAGAAAACCGACGTCTGTCACCGCTGCAAGAAACCGGGGCACTGGAGACGTAACATCCCGGAATACCTAAAGTCGATTGACAAAGGTAAAGCCCCAGCAGGTATGAAATCTACTTTCATCATTGAAACTAGTTTTCGCATTGGACGAGAAGGAAGTTGGGTTGTAGATTCTGCTCCTTCTGTTCATGCATGCAATTTCTTGCATTTGTTTCAGGAAACTAGGAATCTGGAAGAATGAGAGATAGTCATCCAGATGGGATCTGATGCAACTGTTGCAGCAGTCGTCGTCGGGACATGTCGACTATCATTATCTAGTGGTAGAATCTTAGTACTTAAAGAGTGTCTTTATGTACCTGAAGTCAGAAGGAATTTGATATCTGAATCTAAGCTTGTTAGAAGTGGATACTCATTCCTTTTCTGTAATAAATTATTTATAAATCGTTATGATAAATATATTGCGGATGGTATTTTGACTTCTGGTGGACTCTATGAATTGTGCATTGATAAATGTATCATGAATGTTACTACCACTAATAATAAAAATCCTCAAAGATCCAGGGAGGATGGAAATCTTTCGAATGAGATTTGGCATAAAAGGCTTGACCATTTATCTGTTGATAAGATCAATAGATTGATAAAAGATGGACCTTTAGGTTTTCTACAGGTTCAACCTTTGCCTACCTGCAAACATTGCATTTGAGGTAAAATGACTAGGACACCTTTCCGTAACAAAGTTATAAGATTCGAAGTATTCTTGACCTAATATAAACCGATGTATGTGGTCCCTTCAGTACCGCGATCCGAAATGGATATCGATATTATTTGACGTTTATTGATGACCATTCGTGATACGGTTTATCTTCCTATTACGTCATAAATCTGAAACCTCTTAAAAGTTCAAAAAGTCCAAGGTTTTGATTGAGAACCAAACTGATAGGAAGATTAAATGGATTCGATCTGATCGAGGTGGCAAGTACCTCTCAGATGAATTCAAGGAATATCTTAAAGAGAATGGAATTGTCTCCAATCTCACTCCTCCTGGAACTCCCCAACTTAATGGTGTTGCTGAAAGATGCAACAGGACTATCATGAATATGGTTCGTTCAATGACAAGCAAAGCACATTTACCACTTAGTTTCTGGGGATATGCAGTAGAGACTGCAATATATATCCTGAATAAGATTCCTAGAAAATATGTACCTAAGACTCCTCATGAGCTTTGGTATGGAACCAAACCTAGTGTTAATCACTTGAGGGTTTGGGGTTGCTTGGTCCATGCGAAGAACGTAGACGCAAGTAAGCTAGAATCTCGCTCTCGTGAGTGTTACTTCATTGGGTATGTTAAAGATGGTATTGGATACCAGCTCTATGACCTTGAGACCCAAAAGGTTTTTGTCTCTATAGATGTGAAATTTCTAAAGGATGATTTCCTTAAAGGTCAAGACAAAAATGAAGTAGAAGAACTCATTGAATCCCCTAGGGATTCCGGACTTCTTGAGCCAGAAACTAAAGAGATAAATAAAAATGAAACACCCATACCTCTTCGAAGAAGTTCGAGGGTGGTTGCACCACCTGAAAGGTATGGATTCCATGTGTCAAGTGAAACTGACAATGAATCCGTCTTCAATTGATGAAGCACTCGCGGATCATGACATGGATAGATGGATGCTAGCAATGAAGACAGAAATTGACTCCATGCATAAGAATGATGTATGGACCCTAGAGGATTGATGAATCCACATTTCATCATCTTTATTCTATCTTTTTGGCCTCAAAAACTCTAGCAAATGCGTGAAAATACGCTTAAATCCAGCATCTTAGCATTCATGCATGTGCATATAAATAGTGTATAAAATACTGTAATTAAAGCCAAAATTATAGAATAAATAAAAGAAAAGAAAAAGAATAAAATATTGTAAATATTTTATGACTCGATACCCCGAGATCTAGTCATCTTGATGAATAGGTCGACAAGGAATAAAGTAGGGGGAGATGAGGGCCAGATACCTATTCTTTTTAATTCATTCTTTATTCATTTTGGAACATATTTTTGGTTCCAGTTTATATACCTCAAATAAAGAAACTTTGTACATGAAAGTTGCAGATAATTAAATAAAGAAAAATACAAAATTAATTTCATTCAAAAATAATGTACAGATAAAAAGTTATGGTCTGAATAAAATCCCATAATCCCAACTTTCCAAACCTGTATCTCCCTAATAAAAACTCCAAATGCATCAAACTCACCATTAATTGTATATAATTTAAAATAAGCTATTTAATGGCGGTGGTTTCGCATTTGGCGGAGCTACGGTTTGAAAGTTGAGTTTTGGACCCTTGTTGTATACTTGTACAAATTAAAATATTCATTTTATTATTTATTCATTATTTTTATAATTTTAGATTTTTATAATTTTGTAAATATTACTTATATTATTTGTACATTAAAATCAGAATAATTTGAGGCCTTGAGTGTTGGGGGAAGGCTGAGAACTCCCAAGGCTCGAGGAGCTGCTCTGTTGTGGTTTACAATTACAAGAAGCACTGCAAGATCTGGGACCTTGCCTATATTCTGCAGTGGACAAAGATCTCCATCGCTGGACTTAGTGTTCTTGGGCTGATTCGTGGATTGGGGTAATCCTTGCTGCTGGTGGGCGACATGGTGTAGGCTTTTCCCTTGAGTATTGTTGGGGCTAATTTAGCCCCTTGGTTTTGCAAGAAGAGCGAGGGAGTAAGTTCAACCCACAGTGTGTTTGACATTTTGCATAAGAAGCAGAAGGTGCAGCTGCATACCAAATGTTTGAAGAAATGTCTGAGAAAAATACTAATGTTGAAGGTGCAACCGCATATCAACTGTTTGATAACGTGATGGAGTACAAACCAGGGGATGAAAGATCTCCTGGGATTTTGGAGAAGAATGATAGTAATTTCCCATTACCGTCTCCAGTCATCTTTGGGAGAAGGGCAGATTTAAAAAATAGAGTGGAGATGGACAGCAAGGTCCTAAGGAATGAAAGGAAGGCTGCCTCTTGTGCGGCAGCCATTAGAGGAGTACATGTTCCTCCATTTTGTGGAAATGCCATTAGAAGGAATGGGGACCTCATCCTCCACTCCACCTTCGGCTTCCGATCATCTTCCTTAATGATTATCTAGATCATCCCTCTGCTTATCAATTCCTCATTGCCAACTCCCGAACATCCATCCTCTCCTCCAGTAACCATGGCTGCTTGAATTGGGAAAAGGATGGACAGCTCGCAGTGCTAGTATCCTAATTGAGTGTGGTGTGATCCAAATGCGACCAAGGCAGTGACACAACAAAATCCAACTGGAACATCTCCAATGCCTATGCGGAAAGCAAAAAGTAAGCAATACGTTTACCTGGATGATGAACTTCTCCAAGTATACTTGCTATTGACAACATTCAGGACCCCAAAGCTATTAAAAACACAAAATAAAAATAAATTAATAAAATATATAGATAAGAATAAAGGGTATAAAAGGGAACTTGTAAAATTATACCGCAAAAAAATAATTAAAAATCATAATAAAATAATTCATAAAATTATAAACATTTTTTATTTAATAACCTAAAAATAATCAGGGTTGTAAAAGTCGCCCGACTGGCCCGACTAGTAGGTCCGACTAGTCTAGTCAGTGGGGTGGCCGACCGAGTACCGACTAATTCCGACTAGATACACTAGTCGACCAATTTTTTGCTTGGAGATACCATATTCTTATATATTTTGCTTTTTTTATAAGCAAACTTATTATAACATGCTCAGTGTTTTATTTAAATTCAGTTGCTTCTTTTATTTTATTATGATAGTAAAAAATGTACAAAATCTAAATAAATGTATGTATAAAAATGAGTTATATATTTAAAATAATCAAAAATTCAAAACCGATTAAAATCCGACTAAATCGAGTAGTCGTCTGACTGCCGATTAATCCTTGGCAGTGACCCAACCGACCGAGTACCGACTACCGACTTTTGCAACCTTGAAAATAATAAAGTCATTTACTATTTTAATTTGAATTTACAAAGTATTTTTCAGGGGTTTTTCCTGGTTGGTCCATGTGGACCAACCAGGGGGCAGTCTTCGTTGAGCTTGGTCAACTGTCTGCCCTTCACCCATGTAGCATGTCAGCCTAGGTTTTGACCCGCTTTCACCCATTTTTTCGAGGGCACACCTTTCATCATTTCATATCGGTGCCTTCATTAGAATCTCTTCCCCTAGCATCAAGGATTCACGCCTACATGTTAACTTGGGCTTCGGATCATCGCAGCGCCTAGTGCGCCTCGAATTGCGAGCTGCGTCAGTCAGCCATTCAAAAGAACTTCCTCTCTTCCCTTCCTTTTTCGAACCGCTTTTGGCCAAGGCCCAGACCTCCAAGTGCCCGCCGTGAGTCTCCGGTGACAGAGGATCGACCCGGCTCCTTGTCGAGGTACGGTGTTGGCCTGAAGCGCATTCCACACCATCTCCGGTGGCCGCCGCCGTCGAGCTATCACCTCGCCACTTCTGGCTTGAGGTATTGCCTTTTACTTTATTTTTCTTGCTTGCTTTAACTCCCCTTAGTTGTAGGATCCTTTTCCAATCTTCCCTTTTGCTTGAAATTCATCCAGCTCACCTCCACCATCACCACGTCGGAGCAAGCTCCGGCGAACGCCTCCCTCGCCATTGTTCGCCTTCTTCTGTTGGTAGGAGGGGCGAGGCACTTTGCCCTCGCCCTCCTTGACATTTCTTGCAGGTACTGGAGCAGTTCACGTGCGACTGGAGGCTTTTTGAAGACTGCCGGCGACACCTGGAGCCTCGAACTTCGCCGTCATTGTGGGGAAGCTCTGGTGGCCGCCGGGGCATTTTGGCGCCTTCAGTCCAATCGGATCCACTTCAGGGAGCTCCGAGGGCATTTTGGAAGCTCCATCGCACGCCGGAGTGGGGTGGAACGGCCGATGGAAGTTCACCCCGGCCGACCTTCATCCCTGTTCATCCAGGCTACCTTGCAGCCGCCCGATCCTCCCTGTTCTTCGTGGAGCACAGCATCCATCGGATCAAAGCCTTCCTCGGCCGTCGATCGTCCTGTCATCTTCTAATCTCGGCCGCATGAGTGAAGGGGCATCGCGCTCCCCCGTGCCGACACGTGGATAAGTGGCTCTGGCCACACCGTTGGATCGCGCGCTGCTGCCAGCCGTCGGATCATCTCAGCAGGATCTAATCGGGGCCATTCAAAGACGAAGGGGCATCGCGCATTCAGGGCACCCTACGCGTCAAGTGACGGTTCACCACCGTCCGATCCGCCCAAGCGTGGGTATTTTGCTTAGAAACCCTCGTTATTTTTAATATTTTATTAGTTTCCAAACTTTCCTCGGTTGTGTTATATTTTTGGGTAAACTTGCAAATCGCGCCCGTAGTTTGTAATTTTGCAGTTTAGTCCTTGCCTGGTCACGTGCTCTGCGTACGTGACCTGGCATGTTTGCAGAACAGCCCTAGAAACTTTGCATATTAACCTTTAGCCCGAAACTTTTAATGGCAGTATTATATTTTTGGTACTTTTGCATTTAAGGCCCTGATATTTTTGTAAATTACGTTGGTGCCCCTGTCAGGTGCGCGTGCGACGCACGTGGGTCTGGTGCTTTTGCAAGGGCACCCTTGGCGGCTTTAGTTTTTTGTATTTAGTCCAGCAAACTTCTTAATTAGTTATACATTTTCTGGAAAATTTGCACTTAGGCCCAGGAACTTTTGTCTATTTACATATATGCCCCTTGCCTGCATGTAGTTCCTTTTTGTGGTTTCTAATTATTGAGTGCATCTATAAAAGTCTAAAAAATCCCAAAAAATCACATATCTTCCTGCTGCATTGTACTTCCATGTATATATTTTTATTTTGCATTTTATTGCATTTTAATATTTATTAAAAATCAAAACATGCATTTTCAGCACTGTTTGCATTAGAAAATGCCAAAAAAATATCAAAACCCCTTGAAAAATTCCAAAAAAATTTACCTAAGGTCTATTTTAGTGTGTTTTTGTGTCAGTCCAAAATTATTAAAAAATTCAAAACAAAACCCTTAAAAATTAGAAAATCCCTAAAAACTTCATAAAAATCTAAAAAACCCTAGAAAAATTCTAAAAATATAAACTCAGTTTCTGTAGTTTCTCTATTTTATTCTCTTTTATTTAAAATTAATTTGAGGATTTTTAGATTTTGATTTCTAATTTTAGTCCTCATTTTAATTTCGGCCAGTAGCTTAACCCACTGTTTTCTTGTATTTTAACTTTTAAAAATACCAAAAATATTCAGAAAAATCCCCAAAAATCACAAAAACATTAAAAAAATATAAAAAGACTAAAAATATTTTATTTTCTAATTTTTGAGCATTTTTCCTTATTTGTATAAATATCTTATCACCTCTTTTCTTACATTATTTATATATTCTATTTATAAAAAAACAAAAAAATATAAAATATAAAAAAGAAAATATAAAATCAGAAAATTAAAAATCAAAATATAAAAATACAAAAGTAAAAATTAAATAAAATAATAATAATAATAATTAAAAACCCACAAAAACATTGCATATTGTAGACACACATCATACTCACATTTTGCACTTTGCCCGATCTATCCTGCTTGCTCCCTGAGTTCGACACTCTACATACTTACACTATACAACTATTGTAGAGTTAAAATAAATTTGACTCCATATTTGTCTTTCATTGCTTGATATATACCGTTGTGGGTTCATTGTTGACTTTAGTCCGGGATTCATTGAGGGTCGCCGCAGCGACACTATTGTCTCTGCCTTGTGCGAGATATTTAGACCCCGTGATTCTCGGCTAAATCAAATGGCGCCATTGCCGGGGAGCAAGAGCGCGTAGTTCGGCTTTTTGCTCGTGCTTGTGATTGCTTGTCTACTTTTGCGGCTTTATTTCTTTGCTTTTTATTTGATATATCTTTTGAGTTGTCTAACCCCTCTCTTTGTTGACTTCGTGCGAGGAACCGCGGATCGAGGGAGGCGCTTCACTCGAGGCGCCGACGCACCCACGTGAAGCCGGCTCTAGCCAGCCTAGCACTGAGGAGATGAGAAGAGAATTTTAAAGACCGAGCTCCATCTTTAGTTGCATTTTCTTTTCTTGTAAATTAAGTGAGTGAGAGACCCATCTTATTTGTAATAATACAGGTACCCCTGAACATTGGACTTTCGAGCCTAATTTCCAGGTGTTTGTACACCTGGGGGCTCACCGCGGTTTTGTCGGCTTTTCATCGCATTTTTTTTGTTTTGTTTTGTTTTCTCGGTTTTGATTTTATTTCTTTTGTGTGATTGAGCCCTTAATTTTAGGAGTTGCTTGACGTAGTCTTAAGGCCAAACACCTAATATCTTTGCATGTGCCTACAGCCGCGTTTGGACTTAGTCAAACTATAAAACAGTCGCATCATCATCTTAAAGCCTATGTGCTGCGAGCCCACCCTGCTAAGCGCTGCTCCTGAACTCGATTTGTCGAGAGGAGGGGTGAGCCTAGACCGGGCTCTTGGATTGAGGATCGGTGACCGACTTGTGGTTCTTCACGATAATAGCAATTTCTGAAACTTAGGGTGATTTCATCGGCTTGCATTTGCATATAGATAGGTTTCAATTCTGTTGAGCATCCTTCCATGTAGAGTGCTGGAGGCAAGGTGAGCATTTACGCTTTAGCATTCATCATTGTTTGCCGCTTGCATTGCTTTTCCGACTCTCCCTCTGATTTTGCCAACTTAGGAGCTTAAAGGAATTGAATCCCCGATAGGATCGTGTATTCTCATTAAAAATCCAAAAAAAGTGATAACCAATAAAATTGGGACTGCTAACATTACTCGACCCTAAAATCGATCAAAAAGAAAATATTGTCTTGGGGCGAGTAATCCCCTCATTGTCTTCGTTTTACATTGCTCCCGCGCACACTAAGGTTAGTGCCCAAATCCCATTTTCAGCCCCCTAAGTGTTTGCGTATATATTTTTTGACTTCTCACCTAACTCTAAAACAGACGGGATAAAAAGACCGCTCTTTACGGTCTCCACCGAGTTGAGTAGGTGAATTGAGGGTTTGTCTTGTTTTCATTTTTGTTTGTGATTGTTTTGTGTGTGTCCTATATCATCACTGCGCATTTGCGTCTTTTCTCCACTCTCTTGACTTGACCATCGTGCTCTCCCGATCATTTTCCTTTTGTTTTCGAGATGGACCCCTGGAGCGCATTTTATTCGGACTTTGCGGATCCCTCGTTCACTCCAGTCGGTCCACCTCCCTTTTATCAGGAGGACCCTCCTCCTACTTTTTCTGATTTTTGTACATACATGTCTCAGACACAGCATCAGACCTCGGATTTCTACCCACACCCACCTCCACCTGTATATTATCCACCTCCACCTTCACATACTCCCGAGTCTGACATGTTGGAGTCACCTCCCTCGATCTCTATGAGTGATATATTGAACCGAATGATAGAGCGCCTTGATTTGATGAATAATGATATGGCTATCTTGAGGAAAAAACATATTGACGCTCCATTTATCGCATATACGGAATTCCTTGTGGGTGATCATGGGAGCTTGCAATCGCCAAAAATACAAAAAACGAGAAAAATTTAAAAATCCAAAAAGAGTTCGGGAGACTGTTGGCTGATTCAGACTGTGAGGACAGGTATCATTTGCCATATCATTTACCCACACAACCTCTCACACCTTGTCCCACCTCTGACCCCGAGGATGCCACTGTACAGACTGCTCTTGGCATGCCTCGTGTAGATGTTGATTCTGGCTTCCTCCCTTGTATGGAGGAAGTCCAAAAATTCAAAAAAATGTTGATTGAACCCGAAATGGTGGCCATTATTCATGAGATCATTCGTGCCCCACTTCAGCAGGCCATGACTGATATATCTGCTCCTCTTCCCAAGAAGAGAAAGCAGAGGAGCAGATCTGAGCGTCACATTCTGACCATGGCCACTGCCCACGCCATCACACACCGTCCCATTCCTAGAAAGAAGAACACAGCTACCCCTTTCATCACTTGCTCCATCTCTGACTACACTTGTGATCGCACTCTCCTGGACGGCGGTGCATCTATTAGCATATTACCCTTCTCGCTGGTACAGTCTCTTCACTTAGGGCCTCTAAAGAAAACCAGGATGATCGTTCAGTTTGCTGATGGATCTATCAAGAGGCCGAAGGGTATCTTTGAAAACGCCGTCATTTCTATCCAGGGTACGAGCTACCATGTTGATTTTGTCGTGTTGCCCATGGAGACCGCCACAGGGGAGCCATCTCCAATCATCCCGAGACGACCATTCCTCGCCTCTGCGAGGGCCGTTATTGACTATGGATCAGGAGAGATTCGTTTCCGTCTTGTTGACGAAAGCGAAGCGTCAATCACCGCACCCACAGTTGACCAGAGACCTGCACCTGATGCACCTTCACCGATTGTAGCTGACTCCGAGGCTTGTGACCGATCTGATGATATTAGAGATGTTTGCTTAGCGATCCCTGATGAGATCCGATGAATCCCCCGAAAGGGAAGGAATTTGGAAAGCATAGACCTCGCAGTTCCTCCTTCTAGTGTGTGGCGATGTGTTGATGAAATCCAAGGAATTTACGTGATTGATCCCATTAAGCGGAGGGCAGACACCAAGACTAGACAGGACGGATCTGGTTTGACTACTCCCACTAATAAGTCCGTTCCTGGTCACTCAAAAGTGATGATGATTGAGGTCGGTTATGATGCGAATGTTCAAAATTTTTGGCCTCCTGATGATGAAGATGATCCGGGTGAGACTCTTGAGGACGATCTGAGTTCGACTACTTCCACTGATGACTTCGTTCCTTTTGGTTTTGACCTGGACGAGACCTCGCAGGACGAAACCGACTACACTTCTTCCGAGGATGATGAGTTTGTCCCTTTCCACTTTGATATCAGCGAGACTCCTAAGGCCAGATCTGACCACACTTCTTCCACTCACCCGTCTGCGCCTTCATACCATAGGACCATCAAGGGTGAACCTAGCCATACTACTTCCATTGACCAGTTCGTCCCTTTCCGATTTGACTCCACTGAGGGCCTTCACCCCGTCGACCCTGATCGGCTTCTGTCCACTGTGGACCCTGATGTCGACTTGCACCACACTAGATCTATCCCTCAGCGGTCTAGCAAGAAGGTTAGCTTTCCACCTTCTTGATCATTTGTATATCCATTTCTGTTGTATATTCTTTTGTCTTCACCTCTATCCATCTCCCGTATTGCGCGTCCACCCATTCTCGTGTTTGCCTTACTTAGGACGTACTTTGTCTTAAGTACAGGGGGTGGACGAGCCGAGTGTTCGTTCTTCATTCCGTGTCATCACTCCTGTTGTTGCCTATACTTAGGGCTTCTTTTACCCTAAGTATAGGGGGAGTGACGTGTACGTTCTCGCGATCTCTTCTTCCATCTTCAGATCTCTTTTCTTCTTTTCTTCTTTTCCTTTTCTATCTTCTTTATCTATCAAAAAGATGCCGCCCCTTGTTGTCAGTTTTCTATACATAGGACGCATCTTCTTGTATATATATGGAATGCACCTTTGATGGAAGCAATGGTGAAGGAATCGAGGTGAAGATTGGTGACGATAACATTGAGAAGAGAGATTCTTTTAGATATCTGGGATCTATTTTGCAACATGATGGGGAAATTGATGGAGATGTTAGTAATAGAATAAATGCAGGCTGGCTAAAGTGGAGAGGAGCCTCTGTTGTTCTTTGTGATAAGAAAATTCCTTTAAAAATTAAAGCAAAGTTTTACAAAGCAGCTGTGAGACCTGCTATGCTTTATGGTTCTGATTGTTGGCCTGTGAACCATAGACATGTGCAGAGAATGGTTGTAGCAGAAATGAAAATGCTAAGATGGATGTGTGGACAGACACGTAAAGATCGGATTCGGAATGATGCAATTAGAAAGAAAGTTGGTGTAGCTCCGATCGAGGATAAGATGCAAGAAAACCGCTTAAGATGGTTTGGTCATTTGCAAAGAAGGTCAACTGATGCACCGGTTAGGAGATGCGAGTGTTGGGATGTTGAGCCGGCTAAGAGAGGGCGAGGACGGCCCAAGAAGTGTTGGAAAGAGACTATACGAAGGGATCTTAGCTTTTTGGATATAAGTCCGAGATTGACCCAAGATAGATCTGAATGGAGGCGAAGAATCAATGTAGCCGACCCTACTTAATTGTGGGAAAAGGCTTTGTTGTTGTTGGTGGTGTTGTTGAGGACGCACTTTGTCCTAAGTATAGGGGGGTGCACCCCGAGTTATGTCATTCTTTTCGATCCTCTCCATTGTCTCCTCTTCTTGTCTATACTTAGGGATATCTTACCCTAAGTATAGGGGGAGACAATCTGAGTACGATCTGTTCATTCCCACCCTTGACCCTCCCTACTTTGTGTACAGTCTGTTATACTTAGGATTATTTGATCCTAAGTATAGGGGAGACGGTCAACTTCTCATTCGTTTATTCATTCCTTCATTCGTTCTTTATTCTTTAGACTTGCCTATACTTAGTACGAGTTATGTCTTCTATTTTCTCTCTGATATATGAGGACATAGCTCAAGCTAAGTATAGGGGGGTCGTATATACTACGTATATACTTTAGCCATAACTCGTACTTTCGTATTTTCTTAATAATATGGCTTATAATTCTTTAAAATTCATTAAAAACCCTAATAAAAAGGTGTTTTTATTCCTCAAATTCTTTTTGTATTTACTGATTAATAAATCAGGTGAAAATGTTTTTTACAAAATGTTTGAAAAATAGTTTGAAAATCTTTGTGAAAATATTTTGAAACTATTTTGAAAATGTTTTGTTACATGTTTTCAACCTTTGTAAAAATGTGTTGTTTGTAAAATTTTCTTTTATTTGTGTGAAATAAAATGTTTGAAAAATGATTTGCAAATGGTTTGAAAAATGGTTGCAAAAATATTTGAAAAATCTATCTATACTGTTTGAAAACCTTTGCAAAATGATTTTCAAATGTGTGTACATGTTCGTAAAATGTTTATAAAAATTATTTTAAAATATAGTTTTCAAAAAAATTGTTTGAAAAACCCGTGTCGAATAAGTTTGAGGAATACATATATCACACTAAAATCCAATTCTTGTATATATAAGAAGCATTCCCATGTAAATATTTTAACCTAGTTTTCAGCCAAAAACTTTTGTTTTCAAAAAAATCACAAAAACATTTGCAAAAAAAATATTTGAAAATTACAAAAAAAATGCATATGCATCATCATCTTTTCGAAAATCCATAAAAAGATCAAAATCTTTGAAAATTGCATCACAAAAATATTTTCTGCATTTGCATAGCATGAGCATTTTTCGGATTGAGTTTGATAGTTGAACAAGTCTAAGTAAAATCCGGAGATTGGAGCTTGATTGGACCTCAAAATCTACCTAATAACAGGAACCTTATAGGAACTGTGTTTGAGGTATTTCAGGTCTAGTTGACTTAATTCTTTGAGGATCACGAGACTTGGTTCACTGGATTCTTAAATGCCTAAGTAGAGTATTTCGGAACACATGCACGACTCTTGTTGATAATGACCTAACTTGGACACCTGTACCTTTCACATGGCTCGACTCAGTTGGAATGGTGAGGGGATTGGATTTGCCGGTATGAGACGCACACAAGTGGAAACACTTGTCCTCCTCTAGAGAGGGAAGTGCACCCCAACTCGTCCAGTGATGAGGAAGTCTAAAGACAGGAGAGTGTGGGTTGCAATAAAGCTTCAAAAGAGGGAAAATCTACTGGCTCAAGAGGAAAAACTCCCTATGTAAATGCTGTTGTGAATAGTATCAAAAAAATGGTCAGGCCTGTACAAAAATAAAATGCATGCAAAGTATGTACAAATGCTGTAAAGTCAATAAGCAAGCTTGAGTTCCAAAGTCAAATCATGTGAGCCTGCAGCTGGATGACTTGACTACACTGGTATTGCATCCTAGGATAGGTAGCTACACTGGCTACCGTCCATTCTTCTCTTCACCCCCTCCTCTTGAGCTGGTTGCCACTTGAACTTAGAAGGGAATACCCCGCTCCTCGAGGATGGAGTTATTGGATTGGGGAATCATTGGGTTGTCATACTGGAGAAGTCAGACTCTTTGTCATTCTAGATTGGGGAGAGCCACAATCACTTACACTGTACGAGTCAGATTCATAGTCGTAAGTGTTTGCGTTTGAGTTGAGATATTTCTGACATGGCTATTGACGAGACTTGAACAGAGTATTGGGATTCTCAGGGACTATTGGATTTCGAATTTAGTTTTCATTAAGGTTCCGCACGCACTAAAATTCCAAAGGTCCGACTGAAGCTCCAAACTTTGATTTTGTGAAGACAAGTTTGATCATTAAACTAAATTCACTTTCTTCTTTTTCTTTTCTTCGGTTTTCTTATTAGCACTTATTGCATAAGTGTTTGCTATGGACTAGCAAAGGTAAAGTATATGGGGATGATGAATCCACATTTCATGATCTTTATTCTATCTTTTTGGCCTCAAAAACCCTAGCAAATGCGTGAAAATACGCTTAAATCCAGCATCTTAGCATTCATGCATTTGCATATAAATAGTGTATAAAATACTGTAATTAAAGCCAAAATTATAAAATAAATAAAAGAAAAGAAAAAGAATAAAATATTGTAAATATTTTATGACCCGAAACCCCGAGACCTAGGCATCTTAATGAATAGGTCGACAAGGAATAAAGTAGGGGGAGATAAGGGCCAGATACCTATTCTTTTTAATTCATTCTTTATTGATTTTGGGACCTATTTTTGGTTCCACTTTTTATACCTCAAATAAAGAAACTTTGTACAAGAAAGTTGCAGATAATTAAATAAAGAAAAATACAAAATTGATTTCATTCAAAAATAATGTACATATAAAAAGTTATGGTCTGAATAAAATCCCATAATCCCAATTTTCCAGACATATATCTCCCTAATAAAAACTCCAAATGCATCAAACTCACCTTTAATTGTATATAATTTAAAATAAGCTATTTAATGGCAGTGGTTTCGCATTTGGCGGAGCTACGGTTTGAAAGTTGATTTTTGGACCCTTGTTGTATACTTGTACAGATTAAAATATTCATTTTATTATTTATTGATTATTTTTATAATTTTAGATTTTTATAATTTTGTAAATATTACTTATAATATATTTGTACATTCTGAATAAAAACATAAAAAAACATAAAATAAAATACTTGTATATATCTAATACATAGGTATCATACCTATATATATACCTATATAATACATACTCTTATTTTATTAAATGTACAAAACACATCAGAAAAATAAAATACAAATATTTTTAAGTGTATAAAAATACTTTACAATTTATAAAATAATAAACAAAAATAAAATAAATTAAAAACACAAAATAAAAATAAATTAATAAAATATATAGATAATGTACCTATAAAGGGTATAAAAGGGAACTTGTAAAATTATACCTCATAAAAATAATTAAAAATCATAATAAAATAATTCATAAAATTATAAACATTTTTTTTAATAACCTAAAAATAATAAAGTCATTTACTATTTTAATTTGAATTTACAAAGTATTTTTCAGGGGTTTTTCCTGGTTGGTCCACGTGGACCAAACAAGGGGCAGTCTTCGTTGACCTTGGTCAACTGTCTGCCCTTCACCCCTGTAGCATGTCGGACTAGGTTTTGACCCGCTTTCACCCATTTTTTTGAGGGCACACCTTTCATCATTTTGTATCGGTGCCTTCTTGGAATCTCTTCCCCTTGCATCAAGGATTCACGCCCACATGTTAACTTGGGCTTCGGATCATCGCAGCGCCTCGTGCGCCTCGATTTGCGAGCTGCATCAGCCAGCCATTCAAAAGAACTTCCTCTCTTCCCTTCCATTTTCGAACCGCTTTTGGCCAAGGCCCAGACCTCCAAGTACCCGCCGTGAGTCTCCGGTGACAGAGGATCGACCCGGCTCCTTGTCGAGGTACGGTGTCGGCCTGAAGTGCGTTCCACACCATCTCCGGTGGCCGCCGCCGTCGAGGTATCACCTCGCCTATTCTGGCATGAGGTATTGCCTTTTACTTTATTTTTCTTGCTTGCTTTAACTCCCCTTAGTTGTAGGATCCTTTTCCAATCTTCCCTTTTGCTTGAAATTCATCTAGCTCACCTCCACCATCACCTCGCCGGAGCAAGCTCCGGCGAGTGCCTCCCTCGCCATTGTTCGCCTTCTTCTATTGGTAGGAGGGGCGAGGCACTTTGCCCTCGCCCTCCTTGACATTTCTTGCATGTACTGGAGCAGTTCACGTGCGACTGGAGGCTTTTTGAAGACCGCCGGCGACACCTGGAGCCTCGAACTTTGTCGTCATCGTGGGGAAGTTCTGGTGGCCGTCGGGGCATTTTGGCGCCTTCAGTCCAATTGGATCCACTTGAGAGAGCTCCGGGGGCATTTTGGAAGCTCCATCACGTCAGAGTGGGGTGGAACGGCCGGTGGAAGTTCACCCCGGCCGACCTTCATCCCTGTTCATCCAGGCCACCTTGCAACCGCCCGATCCTCCCTGTTCTTCGTGGAGCACAGCATCTGTCGGATCAAAGCCTTCCTCGACCGTCGATCGTCCTGTCATCTTCTAATCTCGACCGCAGGAGTGAAGGGCATCGCGCTCCCCCGTGCCGACACGTGGATAAGTGGCTCTGGCCACACCATTGGATCGCGCGTTGCTGCCAGCCGTCGGATCATCTCAGCAGGATCTAATCGGGGCCATTCAAAGACGAAGGGCATCGCGCGTTCCGGGCCACGCGTCAAGTGACGGTTCACCACCGTCCGATCTGCCCAAGCGTGGGTATTTTGCTTAGAAACCCTCGTTATTTTTTGTAATATTTTATTACTTTCCAAACTTTCCTCGGCTGTGTTATATTTTTGGGTAAACTTGTGAATCGCCCCCGTAGTTTTGTAATTTTGCAGTTTAGTCCTTGCCTGATCACGTGCTCTGCGCACGTAACCTGGCATTTTTGCAGAACAGCCCCGGAAACTTTGCATATTAACCTTTAGCCCGAAACTTTTAATTGCAGTATTATATTTTTGGTACTTTTGCATTTAAGGCCCTGACATTTTTGTAAATTACGTTGGTGCCCCTGCCAGGTGCGCGTGCGACGCACGTGGGTCTGGTGCTTTTGCAAGGGCACCCTTGCGGCTTTAGTTTTTTGTATTTAGTCCAGCAAACTTCTTAATTAGTTATACATTTTCTGGAAAATTTGCACTTAGGCCCTGGAACTTTTGTCTATTTACATATATGCCCCTTGCCTGCATGCAAGGTTTAAAAAAGCGCGAGGCGGTCCAAGGCGTTTTCTCTAAAATTGAGGCGAGGCGTAAGCCTCGAGGCGGTCGAGGCGTAAGCCTCAATTTTTTGAAAAAAAATATAAAATAAAAGAAAAATACATTAAAAAAGCATATAATAATATTAAGTTTGGCCAAAAACACATTCAAAAATAATTTTACACTAGTAAGAGATACAATACATAAGCGCTTATTCTAAGATTCGCAACTAACAATCTTGGAATAACTTTTTTAAGATTCACAACTTTATATTAATGCCAAAAATATTGATGTGCCAGTTCTTTGTGGCTAATGCAATGTATGTCGCAGATATTGATAAGAAAATTTTCCAAGCTAAATACTAGATGGACTCATATATCTGGAAAGTCATGGCTCTCAATATGATATAGTGCTAAAGATTTGGTGACCATGGAGCCAGCAACATTCAAACTTGCAACTAATATAAAATACTTATTATAATTCAAACTCAGATATGTATGCAATAGAACTATTATGTGCAAATGCATGATAAATTGAACATGATATATACAAGATCACAGAATTTTATTTGTTTCAAGCGATCTCTTCTCTTTACATGGAGCTACATATAGAAATATGCAAGGTTTAACATGGAAACAAAAACACAAACATTAAAAAAAAAATGCTTAAGGAAAAATAGGGTCATGTGCAAAGCACACAACCAAAAAGCTAAAAAAAAGCCTCATGCTCGAGGCTTACGCCTCTGCCTTGCCTCGAGCACCTCACGCCTCGAGCGCCTCACGAAGACATGAGGCGTACGCACCAGCAGTAGGTCTCGAGGCGCACGCCTCGAGGCGCTTTAGGCTCGCCTCACCTCGAGGCGTACGCCTCAGCGCCTCGAGGCGGCGCTTTTTAAAACTATGCATGCATGTAGTTTCTTTTTATGGTTCTAAATTATTGTGTGCATCTATAAAAGTCTAAAAAATCCCAAAAAAATCACATAGCTTCCTGCTGCATTGTACTTCCACTCATATATTTTTATTTTGCATTTTATTGCATTTTAATATTTACTAAAAATCAAAAACATGCATTTTCAGCACTGTTTGCATTAGAAAATGCCAAAAAAATCAAAACCCCTTGAAAATTTCCAAAAAACATTACCTAAGATCTATTTTAGTGTGTTTTAGTGTCAGTCAAAAAATCATTAAAAAATTCAAAACAAAAACCTTTAGAAATTAGAAAATCCCAAAAAACTTCATAAAAATCTAAAAACGCTAGAAAATTCCTAAAAATATAAACTCAGTTTCTGTAGTTTCTCTATTTTATTCTCTTTTATTTAAAATTAATTTGAGGATTTTTAGATTCCGATCTCTAATTTTAGTCCTCATTTTAATTTTGGTCAGTAGCTTAACCCACTGTTTTCTTGTATTTTACCTTTTAAAAATACCAAAAATATTCAGAAAAATCCCCAAAAATCACAAAAACATTAAAAAAATATAAAAAGACCAAAAACATGTTATTTCCTAATTTTTGAGCATTTTTCCTTATTTTTATAAATATCTTATCACCTCTTTTCTTACATTATTTATATATTCTATTTATAAAAATATAAAAAAATATAAAATATAAAAAAAAATATAAAATCTGAAAATTAAAAATCAAAATATAAAAATACAAAAGTAAAAATTAAAAAATAATAAAAATTAAAAATTAAAAACCCGCAAAAACATTGCATATTGTAGACACACATCACACTCACATTTTGCATTTTGCCCGATCTATCATGCTTGCTCCCTGAGTTCGACAATCTACATACTTACACTATACACCTATTGTAGAGTTAAAATAAATTTGACTCCACACTTGTCTTTCATTGCTTGATTTATACTGTTGTGGGTTCATTGTTGACTTTAGTCCGGGATTCATTGAGGGTCGCCGCAGCGACACTGTTGTCTCCGCCTTGTGCGAGATATTTAGACCCCGTGATTCTCGGCTAAATCAAGGATCCACCTAATGGGGTAAAATCCAGTGGGTGTAAATGGATCTTCAAGAGAAAGAGGGGACCTGATGGAAAAGTAGACTTTCAAGGCACGGCTCGTAGCCAAAGGCTACACACAGAGAGAAGGCATCGATTACGATGAGACGTTCTCTCCTGTGGCTATGCTTAAATCCATCAGGACACTGCTGGCTATAGCTGCATATCTTGACTACGACATATGGCAGATGGATGTCAAAACGGCTTTCCTCAATGGATACCTAGAGGAGAATATCTATATGGAGCAGCCCCAGAGCTTCATAATTGAAGATGGAAAAGTATGCAAGCTGAAGAAATCCATCTATGGGCTCAAGCAAGCTTCTCGTAGCTGGAACATCAGATCTGACGAAACCATAATGAGTTATGATTTTGTGCAGAATCATGATGAACCTTGTGTGTACAAGAAGCTTAGTGGGAGTGCCATTGTGTTCATTGTGCTTTACATAGATGACATCCTTATCATTGGGAATGATACAGGGATGATGACAAGTGTGAAAATTTGGCTACCCCATACCTTTGAGATGAACGATCTTGGAGAAGCCTCTTACATCTTAGGTCTGAAGTTGTTCAGAAACCGAGAAAAGAGGATATTGGGATTGTCACAACATGGGTACATTAAGAAGATTCTTGAACGATTCCGTATGGATAGTTCCACGAAAGGTTTCCTCCCCTTAAGGCATGGTATCCACCTGTCTAAAGGGATGGCTCCTTAAACTGTTGAGGAAAAGAAAGCCATGGCTGGATGCCCCTATGCATCAGTTGTAGGTAGCCTAATGTACGCCATGATGTGTACGAGGCCAGATATCTGCCATGAAGTGGGAGTGTTAAGTCGTTACCAATCCTGCTATGGAGAGCAACACTGGAATGCAGTAAAGAACACATTCAAATATCTAAGACGGACGCAAGATTATATCTTGGTCTATATAGATGGTGATCTCCAAGTCTTGGGATATACATATTCAGGCTTCCAGTCGGATATTGATGATCGAAAGTCGACATCAGGGTTTGTATTCCTGTTGAACGGTGGTACCGTAGGCTAGAGAAGCAAGAAGCAGGACAATAGAAGCCGAGTACATTGCCGCATCAGATGCTGCGAAGGAGACGGTGTGGTTGCGCAAGTTCATCCTAGAGCTTGGCGTAGTTTCCTCTGATACTCTAATCCCGTTACTCTGCGATAACACGGGAGCCATTGCCCAGGCGAAGGAACCCAGATGGCATCAAAAGAGCAAGCACGTGGAAAGGAAATACCACATCATTCGGGAGATTCAAAAGCGTGGTGATATCATCATCACCAAGGTGGCCTCCGCCGACAACGTTGCTGATCCTCTTAGCAAACCTCTAACACAGAAGGTTTTCGACCAGCATGTAATGAGTATGGGTTTAAGGATTGTTCCTGAATGGTTCTGAGGGCTAGTGGGAGATTGTTAGCCATGTAAGCCCGAGGCGAACCATTCCTACAATAAATGTTATTATAATTTATGATTTATCAATAAAAGTTATTGATTATTTTTACTCCCTTTCTGAGATTAAATGAATGAATGCACTATAAGGTCCCTCTGTACAATAAGGGTTATGTACCATGGCCGACTTGATAATCATACAGTTGTAGATTCATTAATTGAATCATAGAGGATGGTGCTAGAATGAATATCTAAGGAGTTAGATAGAGGACTCATCAAGCACCATCAAATGATTATTAAGTGTTGATCTCCAGCCTGGGTAGGAGATGGCAATCCTTTCTCTTATGGTTGATATCTGACCGACCTCTTGATGCTGGTCCTCCACATGGGAATAGTGATTCGGAGGTGTCAGATTAGTTGAGTCAAAGGGTTGACTTAACGAGATCGAGATAACCAAAGACATGTTAAATGTTGTCACAGCATAGGCACACATCCTCTGACCAGAGACAGATGTGTTACTATATGTCTGAGTGTGTACATTTGGCAGACCAATAGGTTGATGACTTAATCAAGGTCTATACACCGGTGAGCTGGTGTGCATGTAAGGACATATGAGTAATACGATCTCTCAAAGGGATCATACAGGTTCACATGTGAACCGGAAGACAAGAGCTCATTCATGAGGTATTGGGACTGATCAAATTCCATGCATGGTCATCATGCTTTGAAAGTATGACAAGAATTTGAAGGTATGATATATGCTTTGAGAAAGCATATGATCGATACCAATTCCCAATGGCCAAGACTAAAAAACATGATGATTAAACCCTAAAGAAGACAGTACAAAATTGATCTACATCTTTGGATTTCATCATAGGTCTTCCAGTATGCAGGATTTACAGGTGTTGGAAATACCTGAGGGTGATGTGATCATAAACAATTGTATAACCATGACGCTTCCATTCCGAGGGAGTGATGAAACAGGTCTGGATTTTAGTGACTCCTCTCAGTAGAGAAGTAACCTGATCTTAGTCCAAGTATTGGATATTGTTAGAATGAGATTCAGTTGCAATGAGAAGATTAGGTCTGTGGCCTTGATTCAATCAAGCATCTGTGCGAGGTCCATGAGATCTGGATTTGAGATGTGATCTCAATATCCAAGTCACTATACGTGGAACAATACAATCGCCATGTCCTTATCTCCAAGTATCTGCGGAGAAAGCGCATTATTCTTGAAAAGGTTCAAGAATGATTGTATAGTTGAATTATATATGAGCATTAAGAGATTGATAATTAAATGTGATTTAATTATCTTGATGTGTGTGTATATTTATCTAATATAATTAAATGTGATTTAATTATTGTGGATAAGAATAATGTGGATAGCAATATCCCATTATTCATAATATATTATTAATGTGATTTATAATATATTAGAGAGAGCTTATTATTTGTTGATTAATTGTTGGTATGAATTGGATTCACATTGTATAATTAATTGAAAATGTAATTTTTTTGGGGGGTTGTGAATGTGATTCACAAATTTCCAATGGTAAGATTGCAATATTCTCAAAATTAATTATGAATTATTTTTGTAGAATAAATTACAACAAAAGTTGTTGTAAAATATTGGAGATTTTCATGGAGATATGCAATCTCATGAGATTGCATGAGATTGCCTCCACCATGGATTTTGGTGGACGCCTACCAAGTCCTATATGGAATTGGTAGCCATCCTACCTATTTCATGGGAAGATGTAATCTCCATACTAATGTCTTCATATTTGATTGATTTGATTTAGGATTGAATTATATTTGATTTATCAAATATATTTAATCTAAATTAAGTTATTAGTTGTTGGTTTTTACCAACAACAATCTTGACCATTGGATTAAGCACAAATCAATCTCATCCATTGATTTGGTGTGTCCCACGGATTATGATCCATGGACTCCCAAAACCCTATAAATAGAGAGGCACCCCTTGCTCTCTATGGCTATACAATTGTGATACATCAAGCTCTCTTCTCTCATTCCACACGTCACCCCTTCTCTCTTCTTCATTGGTGGTCGTCCACCAAACCCTAGAGGAGAAGCCTCGTCGTCGCTTCGCCACCGCACTGCCAAGGTTGTAAAAGTCGCCTGACTGGTCCGACTAGTAGGTCCGACTAGTCTAGTCAATGGGGTGGCCGACTGAGTACCAACTAATTCCGACTAGGTACACTAGTCGACCAAGTTTTTGCTTGGAGATGCTATATTCTTATATGTTTTGCTTTTTTTATAAGCAAACTTATTAGAATATGCTTAGTGTTTTATTTAAATTCAATTACTTTTTTATTTTATTATGATAGTATAAAAATGTACAAAATCTATGTAAATATATGTATGAAAATGAGTTATATATTTAAAATAATAATAAAATTCAAAGCCGACTAAAGTCCGACTAAATCAGATTAGTCATCCGACTGCCGATTAATCCTTAGTCAGTGACCCAACCGACCGAGTACTGACTACCGACTTTTCAACCTTGCGCGTTGCCGCCTCGACGTTCCTCGGTTCTCCATCTACTTTGGAGTGCTTCACTCACGAAGAAGGTGTTTGATCTCGTGCGAGGAGATCGGGAGTTAACCGTGCTTGGATCAACTTCTTGGATTGCGAGGATCACACGACTCATCCCTGCGCTCGCAAACGTCTTCTTCGAAGATCGGACTTGAGACAAGAGGTCTCTTTTCGTAGAGACTCGATCAATCACGCTACAAGAGGTATTCCTATATACTTGATGTGGTTTTAGATGAAACGATCCGAGAATCGTTCTTAGATCATGTGGTTTCATCACATGAAAAATTTTTTAAATTCCGCTGCATAGAACTTAAGCGCTTCTGTGATGCGCTTAAGGATTGTCCCATATCCTTCAGAGCAACCATTTCTTCTTCCATGGCTAAACGTCATCGACTATCCTTCAATGCATCTCGGTAATTCCGTGGAATATCCACCACTGATAGTGCAATGACAAAGCTCCTGAAATCTCCAGTTAAGCGATCAAAAGACACAGTAGATGCTATTGGATATAACGCGCAGCTGCGCTTCTGCTTCCGAAGTGCAATAGGTAGATCCAAATCACCTGCCTCCTCATTTGGCCTCTGTAACACATCCTGTTCAGGGAGATCGTCAGATCCATCAATATTGATAATATTCTCAGAACATACCTCAGGCGAGCTAGATGATGAGCGGTGTCCATGAGCAGAAGCAGGCCTACGGGTATAGTGGAATGGCAATGGGGGAACAGGATCGGTAACAGGAGGTGTAGGGGATGGTAGCGGTGGAGATGGTGATGGTAGTGGTGGAGGTGGTGACGGTGGAGGTGGTAATGGTGGTGGCATGTATATAGCTTCAGTAGTGCCAGAGGATACCAACTGATCACCTGTAGAAGAGAAGTACATAACAGACTCGAAAAAGGTAACATCAGCACTAACGAGATATCTCATACGCAATGGATCATAACACATGTACCCTTTTTGCGTTCTGGAGTATCCGACGAAAACACACTTGACAGCCCTAGGAGAGAGCTTGTCAATCCCTGGAGATAACTGGTGGATAAAGGCAACCGAGCCAAACACACGAGGAGTGAGGGAGAACAATTCTTTGTCTGGAAAAACAAGCGAGAACGGAATCTTCTCACCTAAGACACACGACGGCATAAGATCACGAAAGCGGCTCCTCAGAAAGCTCGTATCCTAGCTGGGTGGCCCTTCTCCGAGAGTGAGTTCCAGTCCTCAGATGAAAGTTGCTTCAAGTAGGAAGTTATATATGAGCAGCAATGGAAGCGTTGGCACTGCAATCTTCCTGACTTTGAAATACTATCCTTCTGGCCTTAAAGACATCTATTTGAACTTTGATTTGAACTTGACCCACCGACATTTCCATAGCCCTGTTCTACAATTGATATTGGCACTTGCGGTGGCGATTAATGAGATAGCATGCTGTTAGAACAGCATCGCCTCAGAAAGAATGAGGGGCATGACTCTGTATGAGAAGCGACCTGGTGACATCAAGTAAATGACGATGTTTCCTTTCTGCAACCCCATTTTGTTGGGAAGTATAGGCACAGGATGTTTGGTGGATAATCCCTTGAGTTTAAAAATAATTGGAGAGAGTATGAGTACAAAATTCCAATGCATTATCACTTCTCACAATCTTTACAGATGCAGAAAAAACATTACGAACTTCACTGATGAAATTTATGATAATATTCCCCGCTTCAGATTTATTCTTAAACAAAAAGACCCAAGACACATGAGAGAAATCATCCACAATAACCATATAAAACATGTGTCCCTGATGATCAGGAACACGACTAGGACCCCAGATATCGACATGAAACAACTCAAACTTAGAGGTACTATTCCGACACTGATGACTGGGAAAGGTAGACCGATGGTGCTTTCCCAACTGACAAGCCTCACATTGGATGGACATGTGAGGTGAAACCTGGGGTAACACACGACACAGTTTCTGAAGCGGTAGATGTCCAAAGCGCAAGTGCCACAGTAAAGGGGAGATAGATCCAGCAGGTAGAGAGGAAGCTCCGGCATAAGGGGTCCGACTGAGACGATATAGGCCGCCTTGCTCATAGCCACGCCCAATCACGTTGCCCGTAAGGATATCCTGAAAAATGAGAGAAGATGGATCAAAAATTGCTCGACAATGTAAATCCTTTATAAGTTGGCTAATGGACAATAAATTCATAGAGAAATTAGGTGTGTGCAGCATATTCTTGAGGTGCATAGAAGGTGTCATGCTAATATCCCCCTGACCAGTGATAGGAGAATGCGTCCCATTTGCAATAACCACGATATAGCCTGGAGGGACCTGTCAGTAGGCTGTAAGTAGACCTTGAGCACCACACAGATGATGTGTGGCACCAGAGTCCATAATCCACTCTAAAGTATCTGATTCACTACTGTTAGTAAATGCATAAGTGCTACCTGAGGTACGGATGGATGCAGAAGCAGCAACATCGATGTGACTATCAGAAGCAGGTACTGATGCAACTAGGCCAGATGGAGGAAAAATGCCCCTCAGACGGGCTACAAGGTCATCAAAGCGTTGATCTAGAGATGAAGCAGATGGAGGCTCAATCTGTTCAGCTACTCGTGCGGAAGCAGGAAATCCATGTTTGGAGTAGCACGTGTCTTCAGTATGCCCAGAACTGTGGCAAAAAGTGGATGATGGTCGAAAACGACCCCCTCTACCCCAAGGTCCATGACCACGGGACTGATGATGACCTCCACGACCTTGATTCGCTGCAATGGCTGAGGCGGTCTGATTTGCAGTGGATGAAGGAACAGCAATACGGCTCAATTTTGTGACATGCTTCCTTCATCGGAGGAATGGTAGAGTTTGCCAAGATCTAGGAGCGTGCAGCCTCGTACTCTGGATCTAGAGCCGCCAGAAATACACCAACCATAGTGGCATTCCGGTAGGTCTTCTGTTGCTCAGGAGTGGATGTCAGAGGCATGAAGCTGTAAAGCTTCTCAAACATTCCTCGTAAAGATGTAACAATGAGTGTAGAGGTCGTTCATTCTGCTTGATAGTAAAGATGTCATGCTGGAGTTGCAGAATCTTTGTCTCATTCTTTGCCTGGGAATATGTATCAGCCAGAATATCCCACATTGCTTTTGCAATGGGATGATGGAGAATATCATTGGCAATCTCAATTGCCAGGGTTCCTGATAGCCAAACCTTGGCATATGCATCATCTGCCTCCCATGAGGCATTGACCCCAGTCTTCTCAGCAGGCTCTTCTTCAGTAAGAATATGCTTCTTACCGGTTGACTTCATCATACTCATGAACTACATTGCCCACAGTTCGTAATTTGAACCATCCATCTTCACAATAGGCGTTGGACCTCTGAAGGCGCCTGTAGATGGGATGTCTGCCTTGCTTTCTGACATTATGATAATGGAAGACTAGGGTAGTAGACTGAAGATAAGATCGTCTACACGAACATTAAAGGGTTTAGTTGCATGTGTAGACTCAAGCAACCAAACCCATTAATTTGGAAACACGCGCACGGAACGAGTGTTGGAGCCGCAAGCGCACTGACCTAGGACTGCACGCACACGAAAATCAAGAGCTTCGCACGCACAGATGTGCGTACAGGAGCACGCACAAGGGCGCACACAACAACACGGTACCAGAGCGCGCACAGGCGCACAGGAGCGTGCACAGGCGACACGCACAGATGCACCGGGGCACGCACAGGGGCGGCGCAAAGGAAACTGGTGCGCAGGGGCGCCGCTCTCTTGTGTGAGTTGCACGCGCGAGACCGAGTGGGGCCGAAGGCGGGGATACACCCTAGGCTCTCTTATATAGGAGAGTAGCCTATGGGTAAAATACAAAAAGAGTCCAACGGGAAAAAGAGAATACGAAAAGGTACAAAAAGAGAATAACATATATCTCTACACATGTCAAGTCTCCTAGTGACTACACCCTCCACCTCCAAATCTGACTAAAAAACACCACTAGATTTCGAAATCCCTCGTCCAGCAACCATGCTTATATATTTAAAACTAAAAAAATTAAAAAGGGACACATTAAAAACAAAGAAAGTTTACAGAATTTAAAAAGATTTTTATCTCTTATGTGCTTCTTAATTTCTGCAATATCAGTCATGCCCCTTCAGAAATGAGACAGTGCAAAACTATGCTCCCCCAGTTCTAGCAAAGAAGAAGAGGCCCATAAATCTTCCGAATCAAAGTAAGTACACACCAAAGTATCACAAAATTTGGGTGATCCATTTTTACATCAATGCCTTGTTCATCTTTATCAAGCTACAACTACCAAGACCTCATCATCCTTGAAAAGAATATACGTCCTCCAGTCAACCAAAACTAACCCACTGGAATCACCATAAGAAGACTAAAAGAAGTGTCTCGATGTGGTTTCAAGTCTCTTCCGATACCAGTAGGGAGAAGTCTAGAGGAAAGAGAAAATGAGAATAGCTGAAAGGACCAACTTTAATAGTACCAACCTACCACATCAAGATAAGCACATGGACTTCTAAATAGAGGGCCTCTTCTCCATCTTCTCATTCAGAAGTATGCAATCCGCCTGCTACAATCTTCCCAAACCAACGGAAGACCAAGACACGACAAAGGTAAGCATCCATGGGGGATCTCAGTCAGTTTGCACACAAAGTAATATCCCCTTCACTCAAGCCAAAAGGTATAAACTCCAACTTAGCTTTGTTGAGCATCAATCCAAAAACGACATCAAATAAATCCAACCGCTAATAAACCTCGTTGGGTGAAGAATAATCTATATTATTCATAATACCCTAGGGCTCTCTTTGATAGGGGAGAGTCTCAATGGGTAAATTACACAATGTAGATAGAAGAAATAGAAAATAAATAAATAGTGTAAAAACACGGAAATAGCTCTACACTCCCCTTCAAGATGGAGCATAGATGTCGATCATGCTCAGCTTGGATCTACACTTCTGAAACAGGCCTCTGGTCAAGGCCATGGTGAGATATATGCAGTCTACTCCCCTGAACTGACATGGGAGGTGGAAATGAAGCCTCTCTGAATCATGTCACGTGTATAGTGACAATCCACCTCAATGTAATTCGTTCTCTCATGAAAAGCAGGATTATTGGCAATAAATAACGCAACTTGGTTGTCACATTATAAATGCAAATGAAGTGGTACATCAATGTCAAGGTCGACCAGGACAAATCTGACCCGCATCATCTTAGTGATCCCTTGTGACATAGCTTTCTACTCTAATTTTGCGCTGGGTCTGGCAACCACTATCTGCTTCTTGCTCTTCCATGATACTAGAGAGCCACCAACGTATACCACAAACCCTGAGGTAGACTTTCCGTCCTTAGAGTATCCTGCATGTTAGAAAATAGGAAGCGGGAGCGAAAAATGATAAACAGAGCAAAAGAACAAAAAGAATAAACATGGAACACCATGATTTTACGTGGAACCCTAATCCGTGAGGAGCGGGATGAAACCACGGGAGAAGCCCTCAAAGGGGCATATCTTGCATTGCTTTTTCTCATTGGATACAGGAGGTATGGGACTCTTTATATAGCCTCCACAGAGCCTCCAAGTCCCACCACTGGTAGATGTGAGACTAAACTCTTGGATGGGGTAAATGGATCCTGGAGGGATCCATTTACCCATCTCCCTCATGTATGGCGTATACAATCAAGTACTCCAACACTCCCCCTCAAGCTGGAGCATGCAATGCTCAGCTTGGACAAACAGAACGAAACTCAACCCACGCTACAGGACACTACGGACGATATCAACCCATGCGCACAACTGTTGTTGTCGAGAACGTTGCTTCTCATGCCGTGTAGGTGAGGAGGACGAACGGGCTGGAGTGTGAGTCTGTTGAATCTCCTCGTCGGAGAGCATGTGCTCTGAACTACGCCTGTCAGAATCATTGCAACTGGAATGAGTCTCCTCGTCGAAGTACTCTCGCCCACCACAACATGTGGACAACTGCTCCATCTCTGAAAAAGGGTCAAACTGAATAAGGGTTGTGGCTGTGCAATCCTCGTCGGAGTCCATGATCGCTGGAGAATGGAGTCTGAAAGAAGTCTCCTCGTCGGAGAACTGGGTCTCTCCCATCTGGCTCAGAGAACGGTGCACTACTCTGGTGTACCTATGATACCACATGAAAAACCTTGCCAACATGGCATAGAATTGGTCCTCTACTCTGGACTCCCTATGGCTCACATGAAAACTCTGCCTTGACAACACAAGAAGAATGATGGGGACCACGACAAAAGATGGCAAACATGTGCACATCTGAAACAAAACCGCATACATGTGCGAGTCTGAAACTGACTACTCGGAATCGATCGTCGAGTCTGACAAAATCTGATCACCTGTAGAGTTTGGAAAATCTGCCTGGATTTGGAATCTGACATCTGAATCTGAATAGACCTGAGACTCTACTTATACTCCCCCTTTCTCCCATACTTGTCAGAAAATCAACACCGAAAAAGTTGGGAGAAGACAATAACATGGGGAGAAAGAAAACATCAAAGTAAGTCGTTCACACATTTGTCGACTTTTCAAATCATTCCTCATCATTTTTTTTCGAAACAAATTTTTTTTAACTATTGACATTTTTTTTAAATTGTGTACGACTTTTCTTCATGTACGTGTCTCTTCTCCCTTTTTTTTCAATAGCGTATGGCTTTTTCTTGTACGAGCCTTTTTTTTTCTTCCTTTCCCTTTTTTCCAAAGCAAACACATTTTTTTAAAAATAAAACATAAAGCCCACTTCGGTTTTAACCCCCCCCTCTCTTGCAAACCCCCCCCCCTTCTGGGCTCTTCAAACAAATAACCCCCCACAGTTTTTTATAATAAAACAAACCCCCACTCGATAGGACTCATTTAGTCCAAATAATATATATATATATATTAACAAATCAGTCCCTTCCCCTTTTTTTAAACGCAAACCGAAGGGGGCCCATTAAAGGGGTACGCATCCCCTGTTTTCCACGTACGAAGAGTAGGGTTCCCTTTTGGGAACCCGTTTCAGGAAATTGCGCCGTCCTTCACAGGGGAAATCGCGAGGGGTGCGGCGCCTCGCACCTGGGCGGTTGCTGGAGGTTCTACGCCGCCATTAGGAGCTCAAGCCGACGCCGCTGGGAGGGGGAGACAACTTCTGCTGCGGGGGGGCTGAAGCGTCGTGCGCGAGACGATGCGGGATGAGGGAGCCATAAGGGCCATGGAGAATGTCGTGAGGTCGTGCGAGGGAGAGCTGCCTAGAGGAAGAAGGGCTTCGTGCGCAGAGACAGAGAACGACACTGGGGCTTCGTGCGTCGGGGAAGGGTTCCGCCTGCGGATGCCGCCAACGATGACGTGTTGAGAGATGGGGACTTCGGCAGGGACAAACGCAGAGGTGACGCGTGCGTGAGGAGCAGAGGTGCCGCCCGGTGAGGCGACGCGGCTTCAGCGCAGGGGAAGCGCCGCCTCTTCGAGGGTCGCGCGTCGCGGAGGAATATGGCCTTCGGGACGCCATCGCCTAGGGTTTTGTTGGAGGTGCACACCGTTGGGATACGCCGCAGATGGAGATGTCGGCCTTGCGAGTGGCGCCGCCTTATGCGGCAGGAGGCCAACAACTAACAGGATAGTGCCCTAACGTGGCCCGTTGCGGCCTGGATCTTGCCGCCTGGAATCCTGGAAGAAAACTGAAGATCGGATGGTGCAACTTGCGAGAGACCCTATTAAGGTTTGGATCTGCAAGATCTGCATCTGAGGAAGTTGGTGCTCGTGACATACAAGCAGAAATTAGGGTTCTTGAAACCCCGAAACAAAATCTGGAACTTGAACGATCCCGAACATGACTCAGAATATAAATCTTTAAGACAAATGAACAATGAATTTGATACTCGAATCTTGAAAAAAAATATTGAACATAAACCCCTCGAGAATCGAACCCGCTCTGATACCATGTTAGAAAATAGGAAGCAGAAGCGAAAAATGATAAACAGAGCAAAAGAACATAAAGAATAAACATGGAACACCATGACTTTACGTGAAACCCTACTCCGTGAGGAGCGGGATGAAACTATGGGAGAAGCCCTCAAAGGGGCATATCTTGCATGTCTCAAACTATGGGAGAAGCCCTCAAAGGGGCATTCTCTAATTTCCGGCCGTTTCATCAAAATTCCATCGAAATTATACCGAATTTCTCTTCCAGGATTAATGAAACAAAACTAAAATATGACATTTAAGGCCTTAAAATCATACAACCATCTTCATCAATCCTCGATTTGCGCTAGAACCGAAAAAGATGATTTAGAGGTCTGAAATCACGTTTTCCGTTCAAAATCAGATTGTTTCATACCACAGTTTGGCGTTGGAGAGAAATAAATCGGCCCCGAGAGTCGTATATGGCGTCGAGAGGCACAAGGGACTGTGCTACGACAACCAGCAGCAACGGAAAGCGCTACGGCAATGTTAGGGCCACTGTGGGTTGCGACGGTGGTGTTGGGGAGTTGCTAAGGTTGTTGTGGCGGCACGCGGGACCCCGACGGCAACTGCAACGATGCGCGACGAGCGGGCGCTGCAGGCAAAGGCTGGCGGATGGGGGCTAGGGCACCGGTAGGGTACTCAAACTCCGGTCTAAGACTGTCGTGTTGATACCATGTTGGGAGAAAATAATGAGTTGCATATGCATGAAGCCCTAGGGTTTTCTTACATAGAGAGATCCATTGGACAAATTACATAAAGAGAACGGAAAGAATAGAAAATATATAAAAGAAACATAAGATAAATAATGTCTCAACAGAATCCAAAGTGTAGAATGGTGTACCACTAGTGAGAATGTATCCTGATAGTCTACCCCATACGTCTGGGTGACCCATGCGCAACAAGCCTTTTTTATAATGATGATTGTATCATATACCCGGTGTTTCATAGCGAACACCCATTTGCATTGCAACAACAACAGATGCCCTAGGGGAAGTTGGGAACTAAACTCCAAGTGCCACGTGATTGTAACGCAGTCATTTCCTCCTCCATCGCAAGACGCCACTGACTGTCTCACATAGCCTCCCGGTAGGTCTGTGGAATCTCCACGATAGATAAGCCGATGATAAACCTCTTGAAATTTGCCGACAGAGGTGCTAAAGAAATATTTGAAGCAAGAGGATATGATGTACAAGTACGCCTCTACTTCCTAAGTGCAATGAGTACCTCAAGATCATCGGCAATCTCCTCTAAATGCCCACTAGCCTCCTGAGAAAGGACATGCTCGTCGTGTACAATAGCATGTTCTGAAGGATATGGGGAGATCCTTAAGTGCATTACGGAAGCTTGAGGATCGCATCGTATGCGATCGGGAGCGACTAGTCGCACTAGTTGCTCGAGGCAGCGGAAATTAAAAATTTTCATGTGACGAAACCACATGATCCAAGAACACTTCTCGGATCATTTTGTCTAAACCACAAACAAGTGATAGGATTATCTCTTGAAGCGTGGTTGCGATCGAGTCTCTAAATAAAGAGACCTCATGTCTCAAGTCCGATCCGACGGAGGAGACGCTTGCGAGCGTGTTGATGAAACACGTGCTTCTCGCAATCCATGTTGATGATCCAAGCGGCGGATCTCCTGATCTCGACACACGAGATCCGACGTCTTCTTCACGAGCGAGGCGCACCGAAGGAGACGGAGATCCATGAGCAAACGATCGGGCAGCATAACGATGACGCTGCGGCAATGGAGACTCTCTCTAGGGCATCCATGGTGGACGGCCATGAGAGAGAGAGTGGGCGTGTAGAGAGAAAGAGAGAGAGACTTATGTTCTCGTTAGCATTTGAAGAGCAAGGGGTGCCCTTCTATTTATAATATTTTGGGATCCATGGATCTCAATGCATGGGTAACACAAATCCAATAGCTCTCATTGATTTGTGTTTCTTTTAATGGCCAAGATTTGTATTGGTTAACAACAATTAATTTAATTTAAATAAATATATATTGAATAAATCATCAATATATAAATTAATTAAATCAAATCAACATAGGAGAAAATATGAAGGAGGCATGCCTCCCTTCCATACAGGGGAGGGAGGCACACCTTGAATTCCAATTCAATGTGGTCGTCCATCCTATTTAAAAGGAAGGAGGCGCTCCTCTTCCTTTTCCATAAGATCTCATATCTCATGAAAATCTCCATGATTCACTATTGTTATAAATTATTCACACAAATAATTCATAATTATTTTGTGAATATTGCAATCTTGCCATTGGAAATTTGTGAATCATATTCACAACCAAAAATAAGATGTAAATTACATTTTTCAATTAATTGTCCAATGTGAATCCAATTCACATCAACATTTAATTAACAAATGTAAATTACAAATAGCTCTCTCTTATATATTATAAATCACATTTATAATATATATATATATGATTAATATGGATAGTGCCATCCACATTATTCAATATCCATGATAATTAAATCACATTAAATCATCTTGGATCTTTGTTCTCATGTTCCCAAATACTATGGATCACATTCACATTATTTACATCTTTGATAATTAAATCACATTTAATTATCTAAGATAACTCTCCTTATAATATGAATCAAATTCATATTATTCATGATAATTAAATCACATTTAATTATCCATTTTGTCAATGCTCGGATATTTATATCAACAATGAAATTATCCTGAACTCTTTCAAGGACAATGTGTTTTCTCCGCGGATACTTGGAGATAAGGACAGGGCGATTGTATTGTTCCACGTATAGTGACTAGGATATTGAGATCACATCTCAAATCCAGATTCCAGATCTCGAGCCTCCCATAGATGCTTGATTAAATCAAGACCGTAAATCTAATCTTCTCATTGCATCTGAATCACATTCAGATCAATGTCCAATATTTGGACCAAGATCAGATCACTTCTCTACTGAGAGGAGTGACTAAAATCCAGACCCGTTTTATCACTCCCTAGGAATGGAAGCATCAAGGTTATACAATCGTTTATGATCACATCACCATCAGGTATTCCAAATACCTGTACATCCTACATATTGGAAGACCCAGAATAATCCCGAAGTATAAGATCAATTTTACACTGTCTACTTCAGGGATTTATCATTAAGTTTCTCATTTGACAATTGGGAATTGGTATCGATCATATACTTTCTAAAAGCATATATCATACCCAGGTGTTAATATAAAAGCATATATCAAACCTACAAATTCAGTCAAGCTTCCAAAGCGAGACGACCGTGCACGGAATTTGATTCTTCCCAATATCTCATGAGTGAGCTCATGTCTTCCGGTTCAGTAATGAACCTGTATGATCCCTTTGAAAGATCGTATTACTCATATGCCCTTGTATGCACACCAGCGTGCCGGTGTATAGACCTTGATTAGGTCATCAACCTATTGATCTGTCAAATGTACATACTCAGACATATAGTAACACATCTGTCTCTGGTCAGAGGATGCGTGCATATATCACGACAGCATACGACATAGGACTTTGATTATCTCGATCTCGTTAAGTCAACTCTTTGACCTAACTAATCTGACACCTCCGAATCTCTATTCTTATGCAGAGGACCTGCATCAAGAGGTTGGTCAGATATCAACCTATGTGAGAAAGGATTGCCATCTCCTACTCAGGCTGGAGATCATCTCTTAATAATCATTTGACGGTGCCTGATCAGTCCTCAATCTAACTCTTTAGATATTCATCATAGCAACAGCCTCTATGATTAAATAATTAAATCAACAGCTGTATGATCATCAAGATGGCTATGGTACATAACCCTAATTGTATTAAGGGACCTATTATGCAAATTATTTATTCTTCATTTCAGATCAAGGAATGATATTCGCAATAATATTTATTGCATAATGGCTCGTCGTGGGCTCGCATGTCCAACATGTTCTAGAGACAAATCACCAGTGCCATCAGTAGAAACAATGTGCTCAAAGCATACCTAAGACATACTAGATGATTAGGAAGGCCCATTAGAAGTAGATGGTATACGGACGTAGAATCCTAGCAAGAACTGAGTCATGGGAATAGGAGGAGATGGTGGTGGTGAAATTGGTGGAGGAACTGGAGGTGGTGTTGGGACAAGCGGTGGTAGTGGTGAAGAACGAAGTGGAGGCATGTAAACCTCCTCTCCAGAATCGGATGGAGTCAACATGTCACCTGTAGGAGAGAAATACATCATAGACTCAAAAAAGGTGGCATCCGCAGTAGCATAATACCTTCGACGGACTAGATCATAATATCGGTATCCATTTTTGTGTCACGTAATACCCCACAAAAACACTTGACTACTCTAGGAGCAAGCTTGTCAAGGCCACGTGGCAATTGATGCATAAAGAATACATATATGGGAGAAAATTACAACACAGACTCAAAAAAGATGACATCAGCACTGACGTAGTACTTCCTACGAAGAGGATCATGATATCTTGTATCCCTTTTGTGTCCAAGAATACCCCACAAAAACATATTTGACAGCTCTAGGAAAGAGCTTGTCAAGACCAAGTGACAATTAATGCACAAAGGCAACTGAGTCGAATACACGAGGAGTAAGTGAGAACAATTCCTTCTCAAAAAAAGCAAAGGAGAATCGAACTTGCTTACCCAACACAGATGAGGGCATGCAATTCACTAAGTAGCAAGCAGTAAGAATGAGGAGCACGACTCTGAATGAGAAGAGTCCAAGTTACATCAAGCAAGTGACGATGCTTACGTTCAGCAACCCCATTTTTTTTGGAACATATAAGCACATGAAGTTTGATGAACAAAGATGAGAAGAACTGCGACCCAAAAGTCGAGCGGTCGTATTGATCCACAAGGCGGATCAACAGTCGATGTGTTGACCACGTCGAAATCCGGATTTAATCAACAATGAACCCACAATATAATAAATCAAGCAATGAGAACTAAATGTGGAGTCAAATTTATTTTAACTCTACAAGAAATGTGTATAGTGCAAGTATGTAGAGTGTCGAACTCAGGGAGCAAGCAGGATAGATCAAGCAATTTGTGTGTGTGTGTGTGATATGTGATCAAGTGTCTACAAGTATGCAATTTTTTGTGGGTTTTAAATTTTTTTATTTTTTTTATTTAACTTTTAATTTTATATTTTTGTATTTTGATTTTTAAATTTCCTGATTTTAAATTTTCTTTTTATTTTATATTTTTTTTATATTTTCTTTTTCAATAATAGAATATATATACAATATAAGAGAAAAGGGAATAAAGTATTTATAAAAATAAGGAAAAATCTCAAAATTAGAAAATAAAATGTTTTTTATCTTTTTATAATTTTATATTGTTTTTGTAATTTTTGGAAATTTTTCTGAATATTTTTGGTATTTTTAAAAGTCAAAATACTAGAAAACAGTGAATGAAGGTGCTGGCCGAAACTAAAATGAGGATGAAAAATAATAAACAGTACCCAAAGTTCCTCAATATAATTTTAAAACAAAGGTAATAAAATAAGGAAACTATAGAAACTGAGTTTATATTTTTTATTTTTCTTGAATTTTTTAGATTTTTATGAAGATTTTTGGAGTTTTCTAATTTTTAAGGTTTTTGTTTTGAAATTTTTAATGATTTTTGAACAGAAGTTAAAAGACACTAAAATAGACCTAAGGTAATCTTTCTGGAATTTTTCAAAGAGTTTTGATAATTTTTATGGATTTTCTAATGCAAACAGTGCTGAAAATGCATGTTTTTTATTTTTAATACTTGTGAAAATGCAATAAAAATGAAAAATAAAAATATAGCATGAATAAGCAAGCAAACAGGAGCCTATGATAATTTTTTGGGAATTTTTGGGGTTTTAGAAATACATGCAATAATTAAAAGAAACAAAAAGAGAAATCACATTGGCAGGGGCAATAATGTAATTAGCAGAACATCAAGGGGCCACAGTGCAAATTTCACGCAAAATATATAACTATTAAACAACGTTCCAGGACTGATTACAAATATTAAAACCCGCGAGGGCACGCCTGCAAATAACCCAACCCCACACGTGACTAACACTCGCCTGGAAGGGACCTAAGTGCAAAACACAAAACCCCCATGGGCTGCTATGCAATTTACCCAAAAATATTACACTTAATAACAAAATTCCTGGACTGAAACAAAATACTCAAACCCGCTAGGGTTCCTCTGCAAAATACCCCGCGCCTCACGTGTACTAGTCACGTGAGGTGACGTAGCCGAGGACCTGTTTGTAAATAATGGAAAGTACGGGGGTTTGACTGTAAATAGAACAAACTACTACAACGGCAGATGAAAGCTTTAATACTAAATATTAAATACAAAAATGGTCAGGGTTAACAGTGCAAAATACCCAGGCTAAAGGGAGGATCCGACGACGGATATATCTTGACTTGCCACATGTCGGTCTCTCACGCAACGATGCCGCTTCGCGCGCCGACGGCTGAGATTAAGACGTCAGGAAGTGATCGGACGGCTGGCGAAGCGCTCGATAATACGGCGCCTGGAGAATCTGGAAATGGAGCTCGATCGGACGGTCGCAGACCCCCCTGCAAGAACAGGGAAGAACCCGACCTCCGACGAGCTTCAATCGACGCTAGGGCGGGGCTCCGGCCTTCTCCTTATACACTGGTATTTTATTTTATTTTTCTTTTATGTTTTTATTCTGATTTCAATGTATAAATAAATTATGAGTAATATTTACAAAATTATAAAAATATGAAATTATAAAAATAATGAATATATAATAAAATGAATACTTTAATCTGTACAAGTATACAATAGGGGTCCAAAACTCGACTTTCAAACCGTACCTCCGCCAAATACGAAACCACCGTCATTAAATAGCTTATTTTAAATTATATACAATTAAAGGTGAGTTTGATGCATTTGGAGTTTTTATTTGGGAGATACAGGTCTGGGAAATTAGGATTCTGGATTCTTATTCAGACCGTAACTTTTTATCTGTACATTATTTTTGGGTGAAATCATATTGTATTTTTATTTATTAAATTATCTACAACTTTCATGTACAAAGTTTCTTTATTTGAAGTATAAAAAGTGGAACCAAAAATAGGTCTCAAAATAAATAAAGAATGAATAAAATAAAAGGTATTTTTGTTGTATTCTGGCCCTTATCTCCCCTACTTTATTCCTTGTCGACCTATTCATCGAGATGCCTAGGTCTCGGGGTTTCGGGACATAAAATATTTACAATATTTTATTCTTTTTTTCTTTTATTTATTCTATAATTTTGGCTTTAATTACAGTATTTTATACACTATTTACATACACATGCATGAATGCTAAGATGCTCTAATTAAGGGTATTTACACTCATTTATCAGGGTTTTTGAGGCCAAAATGATAGAATAAAGATGATGAAATGTGGATTCATCATCCCCCTATACTTTACCTTTGCTAGTCCCTAGCAAACACTTATGCAATAAGTGTAGAAAAGAAAAACGAAGAAAAGAAAAAGAAGAAAGAGGATTGAATTTGATTTTCAAACCTATCTTCACAAAATCAAAGTTTGGAGCTTAAGTCGGACCTTTGGAATTTTAGTACGGTCGGAACCTTAATGAGAACCGGATTTGAAATCCAACAGTCCCTGAGAATCCCAAAATTCTGCCCAAGTCTCCTCAATGGCCAGGTCAGAAATATCTCAACTCATACGCAAACCCTTATGACTATGAATCTGACTCGTACAGTGTAAGTGATGGTGTCTCTCCCCAACTAGAATGACGAAGAAACTGACTTTTCCAGCATAACAACCCAATGATTCCCCAATCCAACAACTCCTTCCTCGAGGAGCAGGGTATTCCCTTCTAAGTTCAAGTGGCAACCAGCTCAAGAGGAGGAGATGAAGAGAAGAATGGACGGTAGCCAGTGTAGCTACCTATCCTAGGATGCAAGACCAGTGTAGTCAAGTCATCCAGGTGCAGGCTCACATGATTTGACTTTGGAACTCAAGCTTGCTTATTGACTTTACAACAAATGTACATACTTTACAGGCATCTATTTTCGTACAGGCCTGACCATTTTTTTTTTGAATACTGTATACAGCAGCATTTACCTAGGGAGTTTTTCCTCTTGAGCCAGTAGACTATCCCTCTTTTGAAGCTTTATTGCAACCCACACTCTCCTGTCTTTAGAATTCCTTATCACTGGACGGGTTGGGGTGCACTTCCCTCCCTAGAGGAGGACAAGTGTTTCCACTTGTGTGCGTCTCATACCGGCAAATCCAAACCCCTCACCACTCCAACTGAGTTGAGCCATGTGAAAGGTGCAGGTGTTCAAGTTAGGTCATTATCAACAAGAGTCGTGCGTGTGTTCTGAAATACTCTACTTAGGCAGTCAAGAATCCATTGAACCAGGTCTCATGGTCCTCAAAGAATTAAGTCAACTAGACCTGAAGTACCTCAAACCCAGTTCCTATAAGGTTCCTCTTATTAGTTAGATTTTGAGGTCCAATCAAGCTCCAATCTCCAGATTTTACTTAGACTCGTTCAACTATCAAACTCACTCCGAAAAATGCCCATGCTATGCAATGCAATGCAGAATGCAGAAAATATTTTTGTGATGCAATTTTCAAAGATTTTGAACTTTTTATGGATTTTTGAAAAGATGAAGATGATGCATATGCATTATTTGTATTTTTCAAAGAAATTTTTCAAATGTTTTTGGTATTTTAATTTTGCAAATGTTTTTGGGATTTTTGAAAACAAAAAGTTTTTGGCTAAAAGCTAGATTAAAGTATTTACACGGGAGTGCTTCTTATATTTACAAGAAGTGGATTTTAAGAATTTACAAGGGTAAGTGATCAATTTTATACATATACAATAAAGAATTTTAGGTGTGATGTATATATTCCTCAAACTTAATTGAAAAGGTTTTTAAACAATTTTTGAAAACTATAGTCCAAAATAATTTTTACAAACAATTTTACAAACATGTACACACATTTGAAAATCATTTTGCAAAGGTTTTCCAAACAATATAGATAGATTTGTCAAAAAATTTTTGCAACCATTTTTCAAACCATTTGCAAATTATTTTTCAAATATTTTATTTCATACAAAGAAAATAATTTTTTACAAACCAAAATGTTTTTACAAATGTTGAAAACATGTAACAAAACATTTTCAAAATAGTTTTCAAAAGATTTTTCACAAAGATTTTCAAACTATTTTTCAAACATTTTGCAAAAAACATTTTCACTTCATTTATTAATCAGTAAATACAAAAAGAATTTGAGGAAAAATCAACATCTTTTTATTAAGGATTTTAATGAATTTTAAAGAATTATTAGCCATATTTATTAAGAAAATACGAAAGTACGAGTTATGGCAAAAGTATATACGTAGTATATACGACCCCCCTATACTTAGCTTGATCTATGTCCTCATAGATCGGAGAAAAAAGAGGGCATAAATCGTACTAAGTATAGGCAAGTCTAAAGAATAAATAAATAAAGGAATAAATGAACGAATGAGAAAGTGACCGTCCCCCCTATACTTAGGATCAAATAATCCTAAGTATAGCAGACTGTACACAAAGCAGGGAGGATCAAGGGTGGGAATGAACAGATCGAACTCAGATTGTCTCCCCCTATACTTAGGGTAAGATATCCCTAAGTATAGACACGAAGAGGAGACAATGGAGAGGATCGAAAAGAATAGAGAAACTCGAGGTGCACACCCCCCCTATACTTAGGACAAAGTACGTCCTAAGTATAGAAATTGACAACAAGGGTCGGTAACTTTTTGATAGATAAAGAAAATAGAAAAGGAAAAGAAGATTAGAAGAAAAGAAGAAAAGAAATCAACAGATGAAAGAATGATATAGACAGATGATCTATACGGTAGAGGATGGAAGTGATCACTATGTATGAGATGCAAATGTTACGAGTCAAAGAACACATCTCATACCAGAAGAATGGGGGCAACGTCAATGGTCGGCGGATCATGGTTTAGATATAGCTTCAGGCGATGTCCGTTAATACAGAAGGTGGATGAAGATGACGGCTCGGATATATCAATACTACCATTGTCATGTACCTTCCTGACCACATATGGACCTTTCCACTTGCTCTGTAATTTCCCTGGAAATAATTTCAGCCTGTAATCGAACAACCATACGCGCTGATCTGGCTCAAACTGTTTATGGCTGATATGAGAATCGTGCCATGTTTTCACTTTTTCCTTATATTGTAGGCTACTAGAAAAGGTTGTATCTCTCAACTCCTCCAAGGTTGTCAACTCTGCTTTCCTCTGTTCTCCTATACTCTTGGGATCCAATAATAACTCAGTGACTGCCCAAAGTGACTTGTGCTTAATCTCCACTGGCAGATGGCACGGCTCGCCATAGACGAGACGAAAGGGAGTGTCCCTAATTGATTTTTGAAGGAAGTCCGATAGGCCCACAAGACCGAGTCCAAAAGCTGTGACCAATCCTTTCGATCTGGACGGAAAACCTTCTGTAAGATAGTCTTGATCTCCCTGTTCGATACTTCAGCAAGACCATTTGTCTGAGAGTGATACGACGTGGCAACGCAATGGTCAATGCCGAACTCGTCTGCAAGAACCCTAACCTTGTCATTGATAAAGTGAGACCCCCGTCTGAAATCAAGACTCTAAGTACCTCGAACCGTGAAATGATATTTTTCCTTAAAAATCGACACACAGTCTTAGCATCTGCGGCTCGGGCGGGGATGGCCTCAACCCATCGGCTGACATAATCCACATCGAGCAAAATGTGTTCAAACCCCTGACTCTTAGGAAATGGGCCCATGAAATCGATACCACATGCGTCAAAAACCTCACAAAAGTGAATGGGCTGCATGGGCATCATATCTCTCTGTCCGCAAGTACCCATTTTCTGACAGTCAGTACACCTCTTCACGAACTCATCTGAATCCTTGAAGAGAGTAGGCCACCAAAGGTCGGATTGGATCACCTTCTGTGATGTCCGTCTCCCAGAATGATGTCCTCCTGCCTCAAGCTTGTGGCAGTATGTGAGGACGCTATACTGCTCTTCTTGAGGAATGCACCTCCTCCAGATACTATCCCCTCCTTTATGATAAAGGATGGGATCTTTCCAATGGTAAAACTTGGCCTTCGCCAGGAAGGTCTCAAGTTTCTGCCTGGGCCAACCTTGTGGAACCGTCTTGGCAACAAGATAGTTCACAATGTCGGCATACCATGGGAGCGAGGCGATAGCCAAGATCGTTTCATCTGGAAACGTCTCAGTAATAGGTGCGCTGGGCTCAGATTCCTCAAAGTTCTCCAAGCGGGAGAGGTGATCCGCCACCACATTCTTAACTCCAGGCTTATCCTTAATCTTAATATCAAACTCCTGGAGCAGAAGGATCCACCTGGTAAGGCGTGCTTTGGCATCCTTCTTGACCATTAAGTACTGGATGGCGGTGTGATCTGTAAAAATAGTCACTCTAGATCCGAGAATATACGATCGATACTTATCCAAAGCAAAGACTACGGCCAGCATCTCCTTCTCTGTCACAATATAATTCCGCTGAGCGGCATCCAAAGTCCGGCTGGCGCAGTGAATGGCAAACGTCAAACCATCCCTCCTCTGTCCAAGCACAGCCCCAACAGCAAAATCACAAGCATCCGTCATGATCTCGAATGGGAGAGACCAATCGGGTGGCTGAAGGACAGGAGATGTAACAACCATACTCTTGAGAGTCTCAAAAGACGCGAGACACTTATCATCTACAATGAACTCGGTGTCTTTTGTCAACAAATCAGTAAGCGGTCGGGCAATACGACTGAAGTCCTGAATGAACCGTCGGTAGGAACCGACATTCCCCAGAAAAGACTGCAATTGACGTAGATTGAACGGTAGATTGAGTTTTCTAATGATATCTACCTTGGCCGAATCGACCTCCGTGCCCCTGTTAGAGATGATATGACACAGGATCGTCCCTTGAGTCACCATGAAGTGACTCTTCTCCCAAGACAAGACAAGATTGACCTCTATGCAGCGCTGAAGCACGCGGTCTAGGCAGTCAAGACAAGCATCAAACCCATCGTCATAGACCGAGAAGTCATCCATGAAGACCTCTAAACAGTCACCCACCATGTCCGAGAAAATAGACAGCATGCACCTTTGGAATGTCGCGGGGATGTTACATAGACTAAAGGACATCCGTCTGAAAGCATAAGTCCCAAACGGACAGGTGAATATCGTTTTCTCCTGGTCTTCGGGCGCAATGGCCACTTGATAGTAACCGGAGTACCCGTCAAGAAAACAGTAGTGACTCTTCCCAGCCAGCCTCTCGATAATCTGATCAATGAATGGCAGTGGGAAATGATCCTTCTTGGTGGCATGATTCAATCCTCAGTAGTCCACACAGACCCTCCAAGAAGTGGGTACTCGGATAGTTATCTCCTCTCCATACTCACTCACAACTGTAGTGATACCCGTCTTCTTGGGTACCACATGTAATGGACTAACCCACTTGGAGTCGGAAATGGGGTAGATAAAATCGACGCTCCGCCACTTCGATATTTCCTTCATGACCACATCTCGAAGATTCGGGTTCAGCCGTCGCTGGAACTCACGCGACGGCCTAGCGTCCTCCTCAAGATAGATGTGGTGGGAGCACAGAGCTGGACTAATCCCCTGAAGGTCAGCTATACTCCATCCTATCTCCTTGCGGTTTCTTTCAAGAAACTCCATCAGACGAGATTCTTGCTCTCCAGTCAAACCTGCTGAGATAATGACTGGGTGCATATCTGTCTCACCCGCAAGGAATCTATACTTCAGTGACTACGGCAAAGGTTTCAGTTTTGGACAACTGGGAGGTGGCAGATCTGGCTTCTGATATGTCTGTGTAAAGGCTACTTAGCTGACTATCCGCACTATGCCCAAGGTAGGATCAGCGCTGACATAGTAGGTCTATGATTAGTTCTCCTACCTCAGTGAAAGGACGCAATTTGCACTTTGAGGGAATATATATTCGCGTTAGGGGTGGGACGAACCGGAAGCACCTCAGGAAGCAAAAGTGCGTCTGAGACTTGAAGAAGATCCGCGGTAGCTGCTGTGAGAGGCTAGCACTGGAAACAAAGGCAGACTCGAAAGATCATCATCCGGGTCGCGCATTGGTGCATGGGAAGGTGCATGAGAGAACTCTCGCTGTGCATGAGAATATGACGAAGGGAACCCTGTTAAATCTTCTATGAACTGTACTGGCTCGTACTCCGCCCTAGCTGTCGGCTCAGAAAGAATCAGACACGGCAAATAATCATCAAAATCATCCCAATCAATGTCTGAATCCGAGGGATCTGAACTAGAAGAATAAGATTGAAATTCATCACCACTCGTCTCACGACTGTCAGCCTCAAATGTATCTTCGTCCAGGTGTGTACTATCCAGGCTCTCAACTGCCATAAACTGTAAGTATGTTGAATCTGTAGGCAAGGCGAGGGTCGGTGCTATGGGATCTGTCCAAATGGATTCATCATCTGTCATCACAAAATCACACTCCTGGTGGGGGTCTAGCTCGTCCTCTGTCGTCTGCGCGACATTGCTGGACTGCTCTGAGCATGCATATTCTCTCGCTCTGCTTTCCTCGATCGTTTCTTTTTGTATGGTTTTGCCCTCTACGCGAAAACATACCTTCTCACTATCATGATCGGTCACCGCCTTGGCTGTGGCCAAGAATGGGCGTCCAAGTATGATGGGGGCAACAGTTACCGACTCAGGGATCTCCATGTCCAATACAACAAAGTCCACGGGGAATTTCAGGCCCTGAATGGTAACGACCACGTCTCTCAATAACCCCTTCGGCCTCTTAGTCGACCTATCAGCAAACTGAAGGACTGTCCTGCGCTCCTAAGAAGAGGACCAAACTCGAATCGGTCGAGTAAGGCTACCGGAAGAAGGTTGATAGAAGAGTCGTTGTCTAATAGAGTACGATCAAATTGCTGCTCCTGAATCTCACATCTGACATAGGAAGCTCCTGCATCAGGTCTCTTGGCTGGCAATTTGTTCTGAATGGTGCAGCAAGTGGAATGAGTGAGCACATGGATCTGCTCTCTATGGTTCCTTCTCTTCCTGCGGACTGTAGTTTTCTCTTTCAAGTTCTTTTTGAAGAGGGGGATGTGCTCAAGTGCTTCCTGTAGAGTCAGTTGAATGTGGAATCTATCAATCAACTGGTTGTTGAACTCTACCTGTTAGGTCTTTTTGGAATTTTCTCTTTTATTCCCCTCCGTCAAGCGGAGTGCTTCAGGGAAGGGGATGGTAGGGGCCTCCTCAGATGGAGGGATAGGAAAAGGTTCCTGCGCATGTGAAGGAATAGATTCCATACCATGATCATCATTCAACATATATGGATCTGAAGTGTAAACAGAAACCTTTCCTTTATTCATTTTTTTGGTCTTTTTGTTACTACAGTCCTTAGATACAAAAGGTGGCAACACAACATGTGGGAGCTCAACAAAAGTAGAAGTGGTGACCTCAGTACCACCAACGGTACCTGTCTTCGCGGCATCAGCACCGCGCTTTGGCTCTGCATCAAAAATAGTGGCATCAGCACCACCGTCTGCAACATCATCAGCGACATCAGCACCGCTACCTTGCTCATCTGCGCTCCTGGTTCCTCGTGTGGCTGTCGCTCAGATCAGATGAGGCGCCGCCGGCTAGCATCCTACCGCTCCTACTAGTCATAAAATCAGCATCATACAAAGAAGACGTGTCTCTCAAATAATCACTAGGAGAAGTATCCTCTGTAAATTGTACCTGCTCAGACTTCCTCTTCAGATTGTTCGGATTTGGATCAATCTGAGCTGGTATGGCGGCCTTGCCCTTGATGATATCCCTCATCTCCTGCCGAAACTCATCCATTTCCTGCCGGAAGGACGCTCGCTGTTCGGAAAGCAAGCGGGCAAGGTCATCTAGAGATGGGTTCTCAAAGGCGGGAGCCTGAGAACCGGAAGTGTTTCCCTGCTGGAAATGAGGATGTTGCTGCTGGTACTAGGGAGGATGGGAGTATGTCTGTTGAGGCTGCTGACGCTGCCTCCACTGCTGTCACTGATAGGCGGGACGAGGACCATACTGGTACTGCTAGTGGGCATACTGGGGCTGGTGTTGCTGCTGGTTGTTCTGTTGTCCCTGAGCCGGAGGCTGCTGCTGGGAAGAGGTCCCTCCGGTGGTCCATCGGAATCCTGGGTGATCACGTCGAATCCCGACTGGCTGTGGGTACCGGTCGTACCATATCACATTGACTTCCATCAATGGCTCCTGCTCGAAAGATGGTGGAGGTAGAACCGCCAGTGGCTGATCATGCTGATAGACCACCATCTGAGTGTCCTGAGATGGTGGCTGTGACGGATAGTACTGTAACAGCAGGACCGGCTCTGCTTGGATGCAGTTGACCTGGCGGTGTGAGGCAGAGGGCTGGGTTGAGTTGCTACTGTTGGGATCAGCTCGTGACCTGGGAGGCTGTTGAGTAGATGTTTGTGCCTCCTAGACGCAAAGAATCTGCGTCTTCAGGTCACTCATGGTCTTGGTTATCTGGTCCATTTGGGCCAGTCCTTGCATCTGCTTTTTCTCGAGGATCTCGAGACGGTCCAACTTCTCACTAATGATACCCATGTCGGTTGCGGCTGATTCGGCTTGGGTTGCGGCTGCCGACGGAGTATGAGGACCGGCATCGATGCGGACGATCCTTTGAAATGATCCCGCTCCTTGGGGGGGCTTCTGCTGCGTGTAGACTCTGGCTTGGACCATGACTATCGAGTTCTCTGTCATCCATTCATAGATGGTCCAAACGTCGTCTTCACCCTTAGAGAAATAGGACCCACCACAAGAGGCATTTACTAGCCCCTGCAGCTCCGGTGTCAGCCCACAGAAGAAACTCTGAACTAAGTTGGGCTTGGATATGTCATGATGTGGACACCGGTCGATGAGCTCTCTGAAGCGATCCCAAGCCTCATGGAATTGTTCATTCGGGATCATTGAGAAGTTACTGATCATAGCTCGTGTTGCGTTATTCCGGCTGAGCGGATAATACTTATTCAAGTATGCGGTCCGGAGTTCTGCCCAAGTGTCGACGAACCTCCCCAAATGTTTCAGCCAGTAAGCGGCTCTATCAACCAAAGAGAATGGGAACGCTATCATCTTGATGGTGTCCTCAGTCACCAGCCTGTCATGAATTGTACTGCAGATCATTTCAAATTCTTGCAGATGGAGGTGTGGCTCTTCGGTCGCCAGCCCATGAAATCTAGGCAGTAGCTGAATAGTGTGCGGGCGAAGCTCGAAAACTCCATGGATGGGAGGGAGTCGGATCCATCGATAAGTGAGGGATGCCGCTGGATTGTGCAACTCTCTCATAATTGTCTGTGGCGGCCTCTCCTGATTAGGTTCTCCTCCCTCGCCTGCTACTACTGGTATATCACCGCCACCGCCCCCAGGTCTGTCTTCACGTCCTTCTCGCATCTGCGCAATCTCCCTCATGAGGTCACCCATGAATACTCCCTGGTCTTTGCATTGTCTCCAGGGAAGCTAACAACGAATTGTTGATGGCAGCTTGATCATATAAGAATGGAGGGTGTTTCTGCTCATCTGGGTATTCTCCTCTATTTGCCATTTCTGGATTCTCTGAAAATGCAAAAGAACCCATCTCAGGTGTCGTCAAATGATCTGATCTCTGTGATGCACTAAACTTTGATACTCTTGGACTGATGGAAGGAGAAGGGTGGTCGAGGGGGAACAGGGTGGACTTGAACTCAGGCTCGGAGAGTGGGTCTGGACTCCCCGAGGTTGTCCTAGATGAATAGGGAGGAGTGCTGGATAGCGGTGCCGCCAAAGACGGCCTAAGAGATCTCCTTCCCATCATCGTGATTATTGAGAAGAGCAAGGTTAAGAAATGAAGAAAGGAGGAAGGGGGGGAAATTGCGCACAATTGTGCGGTGTTTTTGATCTTGACCTAAATTCAACTAGCAAATCAAACACAAAACAAGGGGTTCACCAACTCAACGCATGAAGCCGTGAAGGTTCGACTTTTATCTTTGTAGGTTTTAGATTGAATTCAGGCACTTATCTTTGAACGAGTCCTTAGAGCGCTACGCCTATAGGAGCGAGAGTATTGCCGGAAAAGAATCCCGTACTTGTCTTCCTCCTGTGTAACATGTAGCCTGCGCTTTTTAAGGTACATGTAACCCTTCCTGGATCCTTACTCAGCCAAAGAAAAGAGGGAGGAAGCCGATAGGCGAAACCGAAACTTCGGATCTCGCTCGCAACGGAATCACCCGTGAACGTGCAAGATCCTACTCGAACGCAAAACGATGAGACAGACACCCCCGTGAAGGTTTGGCCTATGCTCGATACTTCGGACAAGGTCGATGCTCTATACAATAGAGAGTTATCAATGGTGACCAAGCCCTACTCGTCTACGTACGATAGTAGCGCCAATACTTCGGAAATTCAGGCGATACACAAGGCAGCCACAGACTGGGTTTTGGGCCCTAATCCTTACGAAGCCGCTCTGCTCACTTGGAAGATCCCATGCAACATGAATACAAGTGAGGGTATTACTCACCCCAAGCAATGAGTCCAACTAACCAATTTTATTTAGGTCAAGTTTTCTTTAGGAGTCCCTTCTTTAATTTTTTTGGTGTTATCACTTGTTTTGAGTCAATTCAATACAAGCGCCTAACGTTTTTGTATTTTCTTTGATTCCTATTTGATCCAAAAACAGAGGGAGGAGAGTCGGAAAAGCAATGCAATGCGGCACCAAGATGGAAATCTCACCTTTGTGCCTAAATGATGAATGTAAAGATAGAAGACTTACAACGCCTCCCAGCTCTCTCCATGCGGGATACATAACAGGAATTTATAAACCTATGCTATATGCCGATATGCATATGGAAATCGTCCTAAACAGACAATTGCTAACGTGAAGAATCACAAGTCGGTCACCGATCCTCAATCTAAGAGTCTGGTCTAGGCTTACCCCTCCTCCTCTCGACACATCGAGTTCAGAAGCAGCGCTTGGCAGGGTGGGCTCGCGGCACGAAGGCTTGAAGATGATAAGTCGACTGTTTAATTTAAACTAAGTCCAAAATGCACTATAGGTACATGCAATGGTTATTAGGGTGTTTGGACCTAATTTACTCGATCAAGCAAGCCTAAAGACTAAGGGCTCACTCCACAAAAGAAAAGAAAAATAAAACAAAACCGGAAAATGACAAGCGGGAAAACCGATGAAAACCGCGGTGAGCCCCCAGATGTACAAACACCTGGAAATTAGGCCCGAGTGTCCGAGTGTCCAAGTACCTGTATTATTACAAATTAAATAAATGTCTCTCTCTCATAAAAGTAAATCACTATCTATCCTCTCTCTCTCAAATCCTCCTGCTCTCTCCTGCCGGCTAGGCTAGAATAGTCGACTCCGCCTCCCAAGGATGCACCGGATCCCTTAGGCGATCCTCCTCGATCCCCAGTCCCTCGCACGAAGACAAGAAAGAAAAAGTTTAGATAGCTCAAAAATATATATCAAAAACAGAGAGAGCAAGTAAAGCAATAATGTAGACAATCACAATTACGTAAAAATACGGTCTATACGTTGTTGCTCCCCAGCAACGGTGCCATTTGATAAACCCAAAAGTTGAGCGGTCGTATTGATCCACAAGGCGGATCAACAGTCGATGTGTTGACCACGTCGAAATCCAGATTTAATCAACAATGAACCCACAATATAATAAATCAAGCAATGAGAACTAAATGTGGAGTCAAATTTATTTTAACTCTACAAGAAATGTGTATAGTGCAAGTATGTAGAGTGTCGAACTCAAGGAGCAAGCAGGATAGATCAAGCAATTTGTGTGTCTATGTGATATGTGATCAAGTGTCTATAAGTATGCAATTTTTTGTGGGTTTATAATTTTTAATTTTTTTATTTAATTTTTAATTTTATATTTTTGTATTTTGATTTTTAAATTTCTTGATTTTATATTTTCTTTTTCTATTTTATATTTTTTTATATTTTCTTTTTCAATAATAGAATATATATACAATATAAGAGAAAAGGGAATAAAGTATTTATAAAATAAGGAAAAATTCTCAAAAATTAGAAAATAAAATGTTTTTGGTCTTTTTATAATTTTATACTGTTTTTGTGATTTTTGGAAATTTTTTTGAATATTTTTGGTATTTTTAAAAGTTAAAATACTAGAAAACAGTGAATGAAGGTGCTGGCCGAAATTAAAATGCGGGTGAAAAATACTAAACAGTACCCAAAATTCCTCAAATTAATTTTAAAACAAAGGTAATAAAATAAGAAAACTACAGAAACTGAGTTTGCATTTTTTTATTTTTCTTGAATTTTTAGATTTTTATGAAGATTTTTGGAGTTTTCTAATTTTTAAGGTTTTTGTTTTGAAATTTTTAACGATTTTTGAAAAGGAGTTAAAAGACACTAAAATAGACCTAAGGTAATTTTTTTGGAATTTTTCAAAGAGTTTTGATAATTTTTATGGATTTTCTAATGCAAAGAGTGCTGAAAATGCATGTTTTTGATTTTTAATAATTATGAAAATGCAATAAAAATAAAAAATAAAAATATAACGTGAATAAGAAAGCAAACAGGAGCCTATGATAGTTTTTTGGGAATTTTTGGGATTTTAGAAATGCATGCAATAATTAAAAGAAACAAAAAGAGAAATCACACGGGCAGGGGCATTAATGTAATTAGCAGAATATCAAGGGGCCACAGTGCAAATTTCACGCAAAATATATAACTATTAAACTATGTTCCAGGACTGATTAAAATATTAAAACCCGCGAGGGCACGTCTGCAAATAACCCAACCCCGCACGTGACTAACACGCATCTGGAAGGGACCTAAGTGCAAAACACAAAACCCCCAGGGGCTGCTATGCAATTTACCCAAAAATATTACACTTAATGTCAAAATTCCTGGACTGAAACAAAATACCCAAACTCGTGAGGGGTCCTCTGCAAAATACCCCGCGCCTCACGTGTACTAGTCACGTGAGGTGACGTAGCCGAGGACCTGTTTGTAAATACTGGAAAGTACGGGGGTTTGACTGTAAATAGTACAAACTATTACAATGGCAGATGAAAGTTTTAATATTAAATATTAAATACAAAAATGGTCAGGGTTAACAGTGCAAAATACCCAGGCTAAAGGGCGGATCCGACGACGGATATATCTTGACTTGCCACGTGTCGGTCTCTCGCGCAACGATGCCGCTTCGCGCGCCGACGGCTGAGATTAAGACGTCAGGAAGTGATCGGACGGCTGGCGAAGCGCTCGATCCTACAGCGCCTGGAGAATCTGGGAATGGAGCTCAATCGGACGGTCGCGGACCCCCCTGCAAGAACAGGGAAGAACCCGACCTCCGACGAGCTTCAATCGACGCTAGGGCGGGGCTCCAGCCTTCTCCTTCGATGCTGCAAGGCTCCAACGACTCCTGGAAGATCCTCCGACCCGACGGTGGGGCCAAAATGGCTCAATGAGCCTCGATGCGCCGTGGACGAGTCGGAGAAGATGATGGGGTCCAGGTACCTCGTGCTGCTCAAAATCGAGCCTCCAAGGGGCCCTTTAAGCTCCTGCGACTTGCCAAAATGGTTAATGGAGGCGAGGGCAAAATGCCTCGACCTCCAGTGGGCACGAACAATGGACGAGCGGAGATATGGAGGCTCGTCGGAGCTTGCTCCGGCGAGGGGAGTCGATTGTGCGAATCGATTGATGATAGTCGGGGATAAAGGTGGCAAATGGATCCTACGATTACTATGAATAAAAGAAGCAAGGAAAAGCGAACAATAAACACCTCAAAGGGGCAGAACCTTAGGTAGAAAGTACCTCGACTGATAAGTGGCCGGAGGTGGCTGGAACTCGCCCAATCCGCTACGAAACTCCTCCTTGGTCAGCTGAATCTGAAGATGTCACCTCCAGGTCGCAAAAGCACACGAAAGAGGGAGAAGGTCGGGACAAAATGGGGTTCGAAACTCAATGGAAGGAGAAGGGGGGTCTTTTGAATGGCTGACTGACGGGGCTTAAAGAACAAGGAATATCAGGCGAATCGATGGCCCTCTCCCCCAAAAAACACAAGGGCGTGTATCCTCGATCAAAGGCGAACAAAAGTCAAGGCTCCATTACAAGATGGTGTAAGTGGCTCCCTCGAAAAATCGTTGAAAATGGTCAACAAACGCAGGTCTGACAAGGTCCAGACCTCGGTCAGAGAGTTGACCGAGGTCAACCAACGGAGCCTTCTGGTTGGTCCACGTGGACCAACCAGAAAATTCCTTGGAAAAAATCCTTGTAAAATCCATTAAAAATAAAAATTGATTTTATTATTTTTAGGTTATTAAATGAAAAATATTTGTTATTTTATAAATTATTTTATGGTGATTTTTAATTATTTTTATGAGGTCTAAAAATAAGAGTTACCTTTTATAGGCTAAATAGGTATATATATATATCTATGTATTTTATTAATTTGTTTTTATTTTGTGTTTTTAATTTATTTATTTTTATTTATTATTTTATATATTTATAAAATATTTTTAAACACTTAAAAATATTTTTATTTTATTTTTCTGATGTAATTTGTACACTTAATAAAATATAAGTATTAATTGTACAGGTATAAGTATAGGTATTATACCTATGTATTATATATACACAGGTATTTTATTTTGTGTTTCTTTTATGTTTTTATTCTGATTTCAATGTATAAATAAATTATGAGTAATATTTATAAAATTATAAAAATGTGAAATTATAAAAATAATTAATATATAATAAAATGAATATTTTATTCTGTACAAGTATACAATAGGGGTCCAAAACTCGACTTTCAAACCGTAGCTCCGCCAAATGCGAAACCACCGCCATTAAATAGCTTATTTTAAATTATATACAATTAAAGGTGAGTTTGATGCATTTGGAGTTTTTATTTGGGAGATACAGGTCTGGGAAGTTGGGATTCTGGATTCTTATTCAGACCATAACTTTTTATCTGTACATTATTTTTGGGTGAAATCATATTGTATTTTTATTTATTAAATTATCTACAACTTTCATGTACAAAGTTTCTTTATTTGAAGTATAAAAAGTGGAACCAAAAATAGGTCTCAAAATAAATAAAGAATGAATAAAATAAAAGGTATTTTTGTTGTATTCTGGCCCTTATCTCCCCTACTTTATTCCTTGTCGACCTATTCATCGAGATGCCTAGGTCTCGGGGTTTCGCGTCATAAAATATTTACAATATTTTATTCTTTTTCTTTTCTTTTATTTATTCTATAATTTTGTCTTTAATTACAATATTTTATACACTATTTACATACACATGCATGAATGCTAAGATGCTCTAATTAAGGGTATTTACACTCATTTCCCAGGGTTTTTGAGGCCAAAATGATAGAATAAATATGATGAAATGTGGATTCATCAAAGCTCATGAGCACAAAATTCCAAAGCATTATCAGTTCTCACAAATTTAACTGTAGAGGAAAAGATATTCTTAACTTCATTGATGAAAGATTTTATTACAGTCCAAACCTTAGAATAATTCTTTAACAACAAAACCCATGACAACCTAGAAAAATTGTCTATAGCCACAAGATAAAACATGTGTCACCGGTGATTAGGGACACAACTAGGACTCCGAATGTCTACATGAATCAACTCAAAAACAGAGTTACTCCTCCGACCTTGACGACTGGGGAAACCAGACTGGTGATGCTTCCCTAACAGACATGTCTCGCATTAGAATGTGGAGCGAAGAGAAATCTGAGGAAGAATGTGATAAATCTTCTGAAGAGGAAGGTGGCCAAAGCGTAGATGTCATATAAGCGGGAAGACTGGTCATGTGGGGCTAGATGAGACACTAGCATATGGAGTGCGGACCATTCGATAGAGGTCACCCTGCTCACGGCCACATCCAATCACCCTAGCCGTAAGAATATCCTGAAACACAGGTGAAGATGGGTCAAAATAGCACGGTAATGCATATCTTTAGTAATCTGACTAATGGACAATAAGTTCATTGAAAAATCAAGAGCATAAAGCACATTCTGTAAGCACATGGATGGCCCCAGATTGATCTCCCCCTATCCTGTATATAGAGAGTGTTTCCCATCAGCTATGATAACTGATCTACCAGGGGGTAACTATATGTATACTACAAACTGACTCCTGTCTCCACACATATGATGGGATGCACTGGAGTCAATAATCAACTCTTTCATATCAGTCCTACAACAACTGGTAAGAGCATAAGTACTACATGAGGTACTGGTAGACGTAGAAGCTGCAACATCCGAATGACTTCCATGAGCAGTTGAGGATGCATGAGACCCAGTGGGAGGCATAATGTCTCTCAGGCGAGCAACAAAATCATCAAATCTTTGGTCAGATATGGAAGCTGCAGGAGGCTCGGCCTGCTCCGCTGCATAAGCAAAAGCCAGAAAACCATGCGTGGAGTAGCATGTATCCTTCGAGTGACACAGACGATGGCAATAGGTGCATGGATGGTGAATGCGACCTCCCCTACCCACGAGGGCCACGACCACAAAACTGAGAAGTGTCTCCCCTACCACGAGATGCAACCATTGAAGAGGAGTCTAAGTAGAGTCAGACTATCAAACGAAGATCCTGTTAAGCATGTGGTATGCCTCCTCCATGGAAGGGATTTTGACATCTGCAAGTATCTGTGAGTGAGCAGCGTCATACTCCGAGTCAAATGTTGCTAAAAATACGCCAACCATGGTAGTGTTCATCTACATCTTCTCTTGCTCAGAAGTGGCTGCAATAGGCATGAAGCTGTGAAGCTTCTCGAACATGCCACAGAGAGACGTATACAGAGAATGCAGGGGATGATTATTCTGCTTGACTGTGAATATGTCATGGTGCAGATGCAGGATCTTTGTCTCATTCCTCGCCTAGGAATACGTAATAGTGAGAATGTCCCGTGTCGCCTTGGCGGTGGGTTGGTGCAGAATATCATTGACAATCTCTACTATCAATGTGCCAAACAACAATATGTGTGCATAAGTATCATCAGCCTCCTAAGAGGCGTTCACCCCAGTCTTGTCAGATGACTCCTCTTCCTTAACAATATATTTCTTACCTGTAGACTGCATCAGGCTCATGAGTTGCATGGCCCATAATTCATAATCGTCATGTCCATCTTCACAATTGGTGATGGACCTTGAAAAGCGTCTGTGGTGGGGATATCAACTTTACTTTATGATATATTGTCGGATCCAAAGAATGGGATTTGTAGACCAAAAGAGTTTGTGATGCAGATTCGACTTTGGCGCGGCGTTGATAATTAAAATAATTTGGGCGGTGGAATTTTGGTGGAGAAAATAGAGGGGTTGAGGAGAGAACTCGTCGGGAACACGAGAGGTTGAGGGAGAAGAACGCGGAGATCGCGGGAGGAGAGAGGAGAGATAGAGAGAGATAATGAGATAAACTCAAATTTTCATTAATTCTTGACTGAATAAAAACACTGGACCCTTATCCCTTTATATAGGAGGGATGAATTTACAAAAATAGTAAACTAATTTAAATTGACAACTAATTATCCTAATTGGACTCTAACCAATTAACCGACCAAATTTAAAATCAAATTGACCACTAATTGAGATCACAGGCGATCCCATTTATTTAATTAAAAATTCGTTGACGTAAATAAACGTAAATAAAATTGGCCACTAAAATTAGATAAATATTTGGCCCTATATTTTAACTTCACGCTGCATCAACTCTCCTCCGCTTTAAAAATTCGTCTCCTGACGAATTGCTTGTGCTTCATTCCGTCTGTGGAGAATTTATCTGGATTGGTTGAGCAAATATCCCCCAATTTTGCTCCTTTTCAATGTTACGTTTATAATTTCTTTTCACTTGAGGGCGTGGTTGCAAATGTTCTACCCCTTCATCTAATGCAATACCTCTACAACTCCCACCAATACGAACCTTTATATAAAAATCTTTTGGAGGAAGGATACCTCTGTAATTTGCCCAATTCATATCCCAATCCCGATTCACAGGGGATTCGAACCCCCTTGTAGGCTTCTTCCCCCACGTTAGGGTTTTGTACCTCCATAATAGAAACGGCTGATGGCGGCGGGCTGGGTTGGATGGCGGTACGCGGCGGTCGCGCATCACGTAGGGAAGCCTCGGGTGGTACCGAGGAACGAGGTGCGGCGACCCTCGCTTGCGCGCGTGGTGATGGCTGCACCTGAAGCGCGTGCGATGGCCTCTGAAGCTCGAGATCAACCGGCGGTACTGTGGACGGCGGAGATGATGCACCTGCGGTGCGTGGGCTGTGCGCGAATCATAACCTCTGTGGTATTCGTTCCAGGAATGGCGGGGGTGCGCGACGCCGTAATGGTGACGTGGAGGGCGTGGAGTCATGCAAGGACGACCACGGATGAAATCGTTCTGGGGTTCGTAAAAGTCGGCACCCCAGCGAGGGGGTCTCGTGACCGAAACACGGCGTCGATGATAGCCGCACTTGATTTGCGTGTGTTGTCGCGGGCTGGTGACGCCGCCATGCGCGACGGATCGAGCTGTGGGGGGCGCCGCTATGGCCGGGGCTGAGTCGCAGGGAGGTTGGAGGTAGCGGGAGGGGCCGCCGGTGGTGCGGCGAGGGCCTGGACGGCCTGGGGGGCGTTGGGGGGGCTGGGACTGCCATTGGGGTTGGTATCGGCGATGGCGGATGGTTTGAAATATCCCGGACAGCAACTTCGACTTCGAATCCAGATTCTTCGTCCGCACTTTCATCAAGAATCGGCCCTTTGTCTTCATTGTTTGGTTGCACAGGAGTTGTATCAAATAAACCTTCATCTAGAGTGGAAATATCTTCATCTTTTGGGCTGAAATCAGGCTGAACAACAGGTGCATCACTCTGATTTTTGTCGTTGACGAACAAATCTTCATCGATTTGCGCAGCTAACCATGCTTGGACTTTGAGGCATGATATAAGTCGCTGATGGAACTTCTTTGAACGTGAATGCGAGCACGAACCGAGAGACGGACGGCTGAAACCAAACTTCAAACACCAATACTCGACAGGATCGTCGAATCGTAGGAACGATTCGGTATCCATGCTCTGATACCAATTGATGCATATTCGACTTTGGCGCGGCGTTGATAATTAAAATAATTTGGGCGGTGGAATTTTGGTGGAGAAAATAGAGGGGTTGAGGAGAGAACTTGTCGGGAACACGAGAGGTTGAGGGAGAAGAACGCGGAGATCGCGGGAGGAGAGAGGAGAGATAGAGAGAGATAATGAGATAAACTCAAATTTTCATTAATTCTTGACTGAATAAAAACACTGGACCCTCATCCCTTTATATAGGAGGGATGAGTTTACAAAAATAGTAAACTAATTTAAATTGACAACTAGTTAGTTATCCTAATTGGACTTTAACTAATTAACCGACCAAATTTAAAATCAAATTGACCACTAATTGAGATCACAGGCGATCTCATTTATTTAATTAAAAATTCGTTGACGTAAATAAACGTAAATAAAATTGGCCACTAAAATTAGATAAATATTTGGCCCTATATTTTAACTTCACGCTGCATCAGTTTGTCCACATAGACATGTAGGGAAGTTGTTGCACGTGTAGACTCAAAGTGCAACCATTCCCTTCAATCTTTGATGCGCCTTGTACCGACGGGTGATATATTGATATGAAATCACCCAAGAATCACCAAAATCAGATCGATGTGATCGTGCGATCACGCTCTCGGAACCTTGGGCGAGAGGAAATATGCCGCAGGTGATAGTCCGGAGGGTGGCGGTAGCCACCAGAGCCACTGGAGCAGCAACACCCATTGGTCTGTCGGCGACGGCAACCACGTATGGTGTTGTTGTAGCAGCAACAACAAGGCGGTGACCGCATCCGCTAGAGGAAGAGAGGCAGTGCCGCTAGAGGGAGGAGAAGGAGATGGGGATTGCGGGTGGGGTAGGGTTTCTAAGGTACACAAGCTCCGGTCTAGGATCGTCGCTCTGATACCATGTTGGAAGAAAATACTAAATATGTTTATTCTAGGGAACCTTAGGGTTCTCTTATATAGGGAGAGATCCAAAGGGTAAATTACATAATGTAGATGAAAGAAATAGAAAATACATAATCGTACTATAGCATAAAAATATCTCTATAATAGCCTCACATACAGACCGGAGTCCCACAGATAGTAGATGTGAGACTAAACACGAGTAGGGGGTAGTTTGATCTTGGAGAGATCCAATTACCTAATTATTACATATTCCAATAAAGGGGAAGAGATCGGTAGTGTTGCAAAGATAACAATGTAATCCCAGAAGAGAGTATGACAACTCAACATCGCTTGTTAGTCATGGATGTGCAAATAAAAGGGTTGGTAATGAAAAGGGTGGCTCCCAAGATCATTAGAACTAGATGTTGGAATCCTCAATTGAAGCAATCAAGCTTCAGGAAGAAGGTTTTAAAATATTTATCTTTGGATTGTAATAGAAGTGCAAACGACATGTGGGAGGCGGTGGCATCTTGTATCCGAAGGTAGCTAAAGAGATGCTAGGTGAGTCAAAGGGATGGATTTCAGGCTAAAAGGAGGCCAGGTGGTGGAGTGAAGGGGAGCAAGAGAAGCTTAAAATTAAAAGAGCATGCTTTAAAACTATGTATAAAGATAGAACAGAGGAAACTGCCAGAAACTACAAAATAGCGAAGAAAGAAGCAATATTCAGAGTGGCTAAAGTAAGAGAAAGAAAGATCAAAGATCTTTCTTAAATGAAATGCACTAAGGACGAGGAAGGACATGTACGCGTTACCCAGAAGGATATAGAACTTAGATAGAAGCGGTGTTTCCATACGATTTTCATTGAGGAAGGAAATAGAAAGATTATTTTTGAAGATCTATCTAGTAATGAAAGTTACTTGAATCATACAAACTATAAAGAAGTTTGAAGAATTCTAAGTGAATGTGATTCGACTTGGCTCACAAATTTATTCAATGTTGGTGAAGCAAGAAAATGCTTGAAGAATGGAGAAGAAACATCGGGGTTCCTCTTTATAAGAATAAAGGAGACATTCAAAATTTACTCGAATTACAGAAAATATCAAACTAATGAGTCATACTATAAAAATTTGGGAACACGTGATCAAAAGAATGTTCACGTAAGTTTTGAAAGTAAAAGAAAACCAATGTGGATTCATGCAAGGTCGCTCAAAGTCATCCACTTGTTGAGGAGATCAATGGATATTTTAGATGAAAGACAAGTACTTGTCATATACATTAACCTTATAAAGGATATCTATGATGGGCCTTTATCTTGTGCAAGGATATCAGTCTGGAAAGAGTGACTATTTTGACATCAATATAGATCTGCATCAAGGTTCAGCTTTGAGTTCATTCCTTTTTACTTTGATTATGGACGAGTTGAATAATCACATTCAGGGTGAGATACCTTGGTGTATGCTATTCGATGATGATATTATGTTGATTAATGAGACTAGAGATGGAGAAAATGAGAAGCTTGAGGTTTGGAGACATGCCTTAGAAACTAAAGGATTTCGTATAAGTAGGGCTTAAACTAAATATATAGAGTGCACTTTTGATGGAACTAGTGGTGAAGGAATCAAGGTAAAGATTGGCGACGATAACATTCAGAAGAAAGATCTTTTTAGATATTTGAGATCTATTTTATAACATGATGGGGAAATCGATGGAGATGTTATTCACAAAATAAATGCAGGTTGGTTAAAGTGGAGAGGAGGCTCTACTGTACATTGTGATAATAAAATCCCTTTGAAAGTCAAAAGAAAGTATTACAAAGTAGCCATGAGAAATGTTATGCTTTATGGATCTGAATGTTGGTCTTTGAACCATAGACATGTGAAGAGAATAACAATAGCAGAAATGAAAATAATAAGGTGGATATGTGGTCATAAGCGTAAATATTGAATTCGAAATGATGCAATCAGAAGGAAAGTTGGTGTATGTTCGATAGAGGATAAGATGAGAGGAAACTTTTAAGATGGTTTGGCCATTTGCAAAGGAGGTCGACTAATGCACCAGTTAGAAGATACGAGTTTTAGGATGTTGAGCCGGCTAAGAGAGGGTGAGGAAGGCCCAAGAAGTGTTGGAATGAGACTATCCGAAGGAATCTCAAATTTTTGGATGTAAGCCCGAGAATGACCCAAAATAGATTTGAAGGATGCAAAAAATCCATGTAGCCAGCCTACTTAATGTAGGAAAAGGCTTTGTTGTTGTGGTTGTTGTAGTGACGCAGATTATGCTGGCAATCACACTGATAGAAAAAGTACGTGACACCTAGCAATTTGAAGCGGAATACATAGCATGTTCCCAACTTCTTTGGATGAAAAACACTCTTTGATTTTGGTTTGACCTTTACCCAAAATCATTTTCTATGTAGATCTTTTAATATAACCATGAATCTTGTTAATTACTCTAGAATGAAGCATATTGATGTTAACCACCATTTTCTTCGTGAAATTGCTCAAAAAAGGAAAATATGTATGTAATACATTTCCACGGATAGGAAATTCCTAGACTTCGACTAAACTCTTAGTTGTGTTTCAGTTTAAGAAGATTAGATAAGATTTAGGTTTGTGTAATCTGAGAGATATTTGTTGAATAATTTCATACAAAAATGACTTCTCAAAAAGCATTGTTGATCGATCATCAGACAATAATGTTTGGTCATCCCAATCGATCACTTAAGATGTCTAATCGATCATATGCCTAATCGAGGACCGAAGGAGAGATGATCGATTAATCTAGGCATATTTGAATTTTTTCTTTTCAAAATTTGAATTTTTGAAGGATAACCTTTTAGGTAGTTATGTCAAGACACCTATGATATTGACTTATTGGGCGCATGTTAAATCAGAAACTTCTTTTTAACTGAGTTACCAAATTAACTTAATTTAACATCTTTCTAATCATTTGAATTTAAAACCTTGATTCATATCTCTTTCACCACCTCTACCCTCTATAATTATACAGAACCTCTGCAAGACCTCAAATCACATCATTTTTCCATCAGAAGCCATCAAAGCTGCCCTCCTCCAAGGAAAGTAGCAGACCCTGATCGATCATCAGGATCAGCCTGATTGATCATCTCAATCAGCCCTGATAGGTCATATGGTTTAAACACAACATTTTTTCCTGATTTTCTTCATTGTTTATGAAGTCCCTCTATGTATGAATAGGATGTTTTCTTCATCAAGAATTGCCCTTTATATTACATGGCTCACCAAAGATCAAAGAAGGGACAGTCTCCGTCCGGCAAACCCCAGTCCTCGTTTCCTCGAAACCGCCTCTACAACTATTTTACGTCTTACCCTCTCCACTTGCAGACCTATCCTCTATAACGTGTTCAAAAGAAGCTTCCCTAAGTATGGCACTTTCTTTGACCAAAACCATATTCGTTCTTTCTTCAACCCCTAATTCTAACCTAGATCAACCACCTCCCTCTTCCATTCCATCTCACTCTCCTCAATCGTAGAATTTTAAGCGAACATGGAAGACGTTGATGATTCCTCCACCTATCGCCTCCGAACCACTGTCCATTCACGTACGTTCGTGGTGGATAGTTTAACAATTAGTCACATTTGGGGTTGCCTTGATTTTGGTCAAACCCTTAGTGGCATCATGGAACATTTTGATCTTGATGAATGTCGTAATACTTTGATGCCGCTACATCAATTCGCAGCACATCTTCCTCTCACTGCTCCTTACTTGAAGCACCTTCATTGTTTCTCAACTGTATCTTCTCTCGAAACATCATGAACAAGACCACCAACATGACCCATGTCACCAATGATATTCTCTCATTGATATATATTTGTGCTCATTGGCACCGATTAATTATTGTTATTTATTTCTTTTTATTCCGGCACAACCACCATTGCACCACCTCTCTCCCGAACCATCCTAGTCCCCCACATTCTATCTCAATTCTGTCTGTGCCACGCGGCCCTAAGCTTTTCAAGAAGGCCAGACCCTTTGGCGTCGAGGCAATGCGCTCTAGGTGAGATTTTGATGATAACCCTCCCCCCACCACCAGGACCAAACCACATCCTACCCACTCCTGCTCCATATTTTCATGGATTTGTCCCTCTTCATGTACTCTCTTCCAAATTGTCTTCTTTTAATATCAACATTGATCACTCTTCGCTCAATTATCCCACTTCTACTTGGTTTGAGATAGATCTATTAGTTCTTTGTTTATCTTCGAGTTTATTCTAAAGATGACACACACACATATCAGGGTGATTCACGTGCATACTTGTTTACAGGACTGTTGGATAATTTAGCGAAGAAACAATTATAAAGTACACTTTAGACTATAATTTATGAGATTGCAAAAGCTAAAAGTTTATTTATTGAATCAAATTTGTAGTGCTGCATTTTATATTGTATTTGGCAAAGTTGTAGCCTAAAACTATGCTCTCAGAACTTTCTAAATCAGGATAGGTTAAGAACTCATAATTGGTCGACCATTCAACTTCACTAATTGATAAGCCATGATCAATCAACCTTATTTCATTGATCGTATTACGACAAAGTATGGGCTTCCCAAGACTACCAGCTCTCTCCAGGGCATGACTTCTCCCCGTCCCAACAAGACCTTATTGATGTTCATTCTCAAGAGTTCCACAAGAGCCAAGAGAATGATGACATGGTGATGTCTCACAAGTCACAACATCAATATGGAACGTTGGGTGAATAACTGCTCACACTTTGCCAATGCTCAGACCGAAGTCATCTACAAGCTCTTTGATGATGTTCGATAGCCAACCCTAGCCATAAACCCTTCTTCGACCAGACCCTGCCCTTGGAAGTTATGAATAAAGGCAATATAACCAAAAATTCGCAGAGGTATGGGAAAAGGAGATTCGGTAGGGTAAAGTAAGGAAAATGGAGTTGCCCCTTTGAAAACAGATGAAGGAACACGGTTGATGAGATACACTGCAGTGAGGATAGCATCTCCCCAATATTGTTTAGGAACACTCATTTGACTAAGAAGAGATCTGGCAACATTAAGCAAGTGTTGGAGTTTCCTCTCAGCTATACCATTCTGTTGTGAGGTATATGGACATGAAGTTTGGTGAACAGTTTCCTAGGATGCAAAGAAAGAGGTCAAGTCATGTTGGGTTAACTCAAGAGCATTGTCGATATGAATGATCTTAACAATGCTAGAAAAGTAGGTTTTAACATATTGAAAGAAATTTTTGACAATTTGATTAATCTCCGAACGCTCCTTTATTAGATATACCCGAGAAGATTGATTATAATCATCAACGAAAACTATAAAATAGCGATGACCACTTAATATGCAGATCGAATAAGGTCCCCAAGCATCACAATGAACAAGATGAAAAGCAGCAGTACTACAAGACTCGGTACGAACAAGAAACGAAGTTCGATGATGTTTCCCGAACTCACATGCCTCGCACTGAAAGGGCTTCAGAGCAGAGAGTTCAGGAAACATCATGGAGATGGCCTTGGCAGAGGGGTGCCCAAGGCGCAGATGCCATAGCGTATCTTCTGAGCATGGAAGGCCATATCCCGATATATCGGCGATATATCACCGATATATCGATATCGACATGGGGCCGATATCGAAATCGATATATCGATATATCCGATTTCAGGCATTTTCTTCAGAAAGATTCCTAGATATAGCGATATATCGGCGATATATCGATATCGACACGATATCGAAACGATATCGATATCGATATGTCCTTCCATGCTTCTGAGATAGACGCAGCACCAACAAAATTGGAGTCTGCAGGTATGCCAAGGTAATATAGGTCGTTCTTCACATGACCCCCACCAAAAATTTGCTTCGTCCGAATATCCTGAAAATAACAAGACTCATCAAATATCACAAGACAATGAAACTTAACACAAAGCTTGTGAACTGATAGCAAGCTAAGAGGAAAATCAGGAGCACAGTGAACCCCCGAAAGTCGGAGCTTGGAAGAGAATTTCATAGCTCTGACAGTAGTAATCTGTGATTGAGTCCCATTAGCGACTCGAACTGACTTCACAGATGTAGATGGTATGGAAGAGGTGAGCAAACTACATTCACCAGTGAGATGAGTAGAGGTGCCGGAATCAATAATCCAAGCTGGAGTAGGAGTGATAGCAGAGTTGGCTATTGTACCTGAAGGAGTAATCAGAGTAGCAGTTGCAGTGTTACTAGTGGTGGTAGGCTCTGGAGTCTGAAGGATCTGCATTAGGCGGGAGCAATTTGCATCATTAAGATGAACATTCTTGCCACTGGAGGTAGGCGATGCCTCTTCCACATCATAAGCATTATTGGCGTGATAAGAAGGTATGCCAAACTTCTGCCAGCATCGTTCAGTCGGGTGATTCCACCTACCACAGTGAGTGCATGGAGTAGTAGAGTCTCGCCCACGACCACGACCAAAGTCACGACCTCGTCCAAATTCCCATCCACAGCCACGACTTAGATCACGACCGTGTCCTCATCGCAAGCTGTATTTGCCTCCTCGCCCAGATGAGGCGATGTGTGCAAAGTTCTCTGTTGAAGGTAAGACGGGAGGCCGAGCAGCGGATGTCTCAAGCTCCTCAAGTCGGCCAAAGATGGCCTTCATTGTTGGCAGTGCGTCTGATATAAGAAATTGCTTCTTCGATGCATGGTATCTAGAATGCAGGCCATCAAGGAAGTGGTATACCTGCCAGTTAGAACCCTCTCGTATCTGTTTGGTGCAATACGAGGGTTGAAATATTGCAAGCTCCTCATACAGGCTGGATAGATGCATGTAGTACTCGATGAGGGTAGAATCAACCTGAGATACCGACCAGATTCGCATGTAAATGTCTGCAAGGTGTGACTTCATCTTCTTCTAGGAGTATGTTTACTCAAGATCCTCCCACATATACTTGGTCGTATTTTTGTAAAGAAGATTTGAGGCAATGTGAGCCTCAACACTGTCGGTCATCCGATTGATAACCAAATAGTTGTCAGTCTGCCAGTTGTCATACTCTTTGTCCTTTTCATCTAAAGGATCTTTGATCAAAATGTAGAGTTTCCTTTGACCACCAATGAACATCATAAAAGATCGAGACCAGAGCACGTAATTTTCTGTGCCCTTGAGTTTGATAGTAGTGCCTTGTGCCATAATATTCGTGGTCAAGGGCTTTGTCTCGGTAGAAGAAGGCGCCATGGTGGTCTTAAAATAGAAAGAAGATCCTGTGATCAACTAAGGATGCATATAAAAGCTAAAAAATGCCCTATAACTCACGTTTGCCCTTGAAGAAGGGCTGAAAACCCTCAATGGACAGCAGATCTGGATTCTTGGAAGCGGTCCGTGATGAGTTTTGTATCTCCAAAGAGTCCTACGGTACCCGTAGAGGGTAGCTGTGGGGCTGACGACCTTCGTAGGAGGTCCTGAAAGCGCATGGTAGCGCTAACGGGAGGGATGTTGCATTGGAGGTGATTGGAGGGCCTTACGCGGGGCCGTAACTCAGGGAAGAAGGTCCATGCAGGCTTTCGCGAGGCTTGAAGGTGACGGTGGGGATTTTAGGTTAGAACCCCGGTCTAGGACCGTTGCTCTGATACCATGTGGAGAAGAGAGACAAATGAGATATCTATTCCATAGGGCTAGGGTCTCTTATACAGAGAGAAAACCCTAGAGAGTACAAGAGGAAAAATACATAAATACCCCTGAGGGGTTATAAATACCGAAGGGTTAAAGGTTATAGAACCCGAAGGGTTAAGGATTACAGAACCCGAAGGGTTACAAACATAATTGTAATATAATAATTCTAACATTGGCAATGAACAGAGTGGCTTAGTTGTCACATTGGAGGTGCACAGGAAGAGGCACCTTAATAGATAGGTCAGTCAGAATTGATCTAACCCGCATCATCTCTACAATGCCTTGTGTCATAGCTCTGTACTTTAATTCAACACTTGACCGAGCGACAGCTATCTGTTTCTTGCTTTCCATGGTACTAATGAATTCCCTACAAATACTGCAAACCCGAAAGTTGACTTCGTATCCTTGGGACATCCTACGTAGCATGCATCTGCACAGGCTATAACAGCAAGGGATGTGCCTCTGCTAAACAAAAGACCAGTGCCATGTGAGGTCTTCAGATACCTCAAAATCATATGGACTGCATCCATATGTGTCTGTCTTGGCTGCTCCATGAATTGACTCACTTTGCTTATTGCAAAGGATATGTCTGGCCTGGTGATGGTCACATATGCTTCCCAACTTAATTCATATATCTCCTCTTGTCGACCTCATCAGTGTCGTCATCATAGAACTTCAAGCTCGAGTTCATAGGAGTAGTGGTTGGCTTGCAATCTGCCATACATATCTCTGATAGGAGATCTGTAACATACTTCCTCTGGGTCGTCACAAGACCTCGTTGCTTCCTGGCGAACTCCAATCCAAGGAAGTAGCACAGACTGCCAAGGTCCTTGGTTACAAACTGTTGACCCAGGAAAGCCTTAGTTGGTTGAATCCTCTGTGCATTGTCCCATGTAATGATGATGTCATCGACGTATACCAATATAGCAACGGTACCCTTCTGGGACCTCTGAACAAACAAGGAGTGATCTGCAGTGGATCTCACAAACCCCTTCTCTTCTATCATATCTGAGAGCTTTTGAAACCATGCTCTCGGACTCTGCTTAAGACCATAGATCGCCTTATGTAGTCTGCCCACCTTTTGTGGCTCCCCCTCAGTAGTGAACCCAGGTGGTTGCTACAGGCAGACTTCCTTCTGAAGATCACCATAGAGAAAGGCATTTGTCACATCAAGTTAGTACAGAGGTCAGTCCTGTGTGACAGCGACAGAGAGAAGAACTCGAAGAGTGGAGTGCTGAGCTATAGGAGAGAGTGTCCCGATAATCCACCCGATAAGTCTGGGTGAACCTGCGAGCAACAAGTCGTGCCTTGTAGCGATTAATGTTGTCATCTGCTTGATGCTTCATAATGAACACCCACTTGCATCCTACAACAGATACATCTGCGGGAGTTGTAACAGTCCACGTGCCACGAGACTATAAAGCAGCCATCTCAGCTTCAATGGCCAGACGGCATTCGCTCACTTTGAGTGCCTCATGATATATGTGTGAGATTTCAACAACGAATAATCCCACAATAAATTTATGGAAGTCTGGTGAGAGATGCTCCAGAGACACCTGACCTACCATTGGATATCGTATACAAGAACATTTGCCTTTCCGCAAGGCAATAGACCACCCTAAATCATTCTCTATTGGTGGTTATGGCTCAATCTGTATATCTACATGCTCATCATGTACATCATGCACACAACTAGTCAGCCAAAACCAAGTTTTCTGAATTTACTTGGGTGTGCTGGATGCTGGGGAAGGCATTGGAACATGGAGTACAGACTGAGGTATATGTGTAGGTGGAGGTGGGAGAATAACAACATCCTCATACTCAGGAGGACTCATCTTATCACCTGTAGGAGAGTAGTACATGACGGACACAAAGAAGATGATGTCAGCACTGACATAGTACTATCCCTATACAGGATCAAAATACTGATTCCTCTTCTGTGGATGTCATAATAGGCATGAAGCTGTGAAGCTTCTCGAACAAGCCATGGAGCGAGGAGTAGAATATATGTAGAGGACAGTCATTCTGCTTGGTCCTGTAAATATCAAACTGAAGCTGAAGAATCTTGGCCTTATTCTTCGCTTGGGCATAGGTGGATGCCAAAATGTCCCACATCACCTTGGCGGTGGACTGATTCACAATATCAATTGCTAACTCCGTAGTGAGAGTCCCAGAGAGCCAAATACGAACATACGTGTCATCTTGCTTCCAAGAAGCATCGGTCCCAGCCTTATCTATCGCGTCTGGTTGTGTCAGGATGTATTCCTTGTTATTGCGCTGCATGAGGGTCATAAATTGCATGGACCACAATTCATAGTTGGTCCCATCCATCTTCACGATAGGAGTCGGGCCTTTGAAGGCACCAGACGAAGAAAAGAGATCCCCCTTGTTCTCTGGCATGATGAAAGAAGACCAAAAAACAAAACTCGTTTGGGAAGTAGACTGATTGTAGCAAGTTTACACGATCATATGGAGATTGGTTGTACGTGTAGACTCATACAACCATCCTCGTCAATCTTTGGTGTGCGCTAGGGCCGAAAAACGTGATTTATAGGTCTGAAATCACATTTTTCAATAAAAAAAACAGGTTGTTTCAGACTGTAGATTGAGTTTTCAAAGGAGCACAAAGGCGAGCGGAGGCACATGGAGGCATGCGGAGGCGTGAGGTAGCTGCTCAGAGGGTGCAGCAGCCCTAGCGGGGGGTGCAGCGGCCCAAGCGATGGGCTCACGGGGCCCTAGCGGTGGTTGTGGAGGCCACGCGACGGGAGATAGGGTCAACGACGTCGAGTAGGGCTGGCGTTGGGGTAAGGAAATTAAGTCAGGGCTCCGGTCTAGGACCGTTCCTCTGATACCATGTGGAGATGAAAGAATCATGTGTATTACTGAGAGGCCCTGCGGTTCTCTTATATATGAGAGAAACATGTAAGAAAAATTATAAGAAGAAGATGAAGAAAATAGAAAATGCATAAGCAATATAAAAGATAATAAATATCTCAACATGATACAACATTGTCTCGAGATGATTATACGGAGATTTTTTTGGAATAATACTAGTTAACTAGGAAACTCAGACACGGTTGATCCTAAGTCGGGGTAAATGAGGAGGGTTGTGTTAGGTAGCCGACATTCAGCGTAAAACAGTCAGAGACAAATTCCTAAATAGTATTTTAAAAAACTATTTAGGAATTTGCCTTAAGACAGTCGGATCTTTTCAACATCGATTTAAGCAACATTTAACTGCTTAAGATGGTTTGGTCATTTGCAAAGGAGGTCGGTTGATGCACCAGTTAGAAGATTCGAGATTTGGGGTGTTGAGCCGGAGAAGATGTAACATCCGGAAACCACCAAACCCAAACTCGTTCGATTTTGGATCCAATGAACCCAAAAACGTTGGTGGTCAATGCCAAACAACCTAAAACGGTCAATTTATTATGAATCAAAAGTCGTTCGGGCGAAATCAACCGAAAAATGGTCGCATCGTAGCGCGCGCCGTGAAAAAGGCCGCGACGCAAATTCAGAAACCGCAAAATGAACCGAGACCATCATTAGATCCGATTCGACGATATAAGACCAACGGAATCGACCGTTCGTCAATCGGAGGTCGTTTGATATTTTAAAATCACAAAATTTAACCTTAAACAAAAACCGTATCCGAAAATTTCGGGTATTCAAAACTCGACCGAAAGTATATCAACATTATACTCATATTGATCGTCGTTTCGAAACGGTCAAAACAAGATATTTCGCGTTAAAATCCGACACTCGAGGCGCGAGTACGGAGGAATTTAGTATATTCAACAAGAAAGAGAAATATAAATATTATTATTTATTTTTCTTTTCCAACACCGCAGAGTAACGGCCGCTGGATTTTTCTTTCTCCTTTTTAATCCATTTGGCTTCTTAAATCCTCCACTTGTCATTCCCCTTTAAGCCCCTCCTTGTTATATAACACCAACTCACACTTCGTTTTTTTCCAACTTTCTCCCAAAACCTTCAAATCCATGCACCGAAGAAGCCTCTAATCTCCTATTTTCTTCCTCTACAAACGAAGGAAACCTCAGCTCTTCTTCTTCAAAGCAAGCTACCGTTGTGTTGACCAAGGAAGCCCAGCAAGCTACCGCAGACTGCTCCTTCTTCCCTGCTTTGGGCTTGAGGCCATTTTCAGTAGCAGGAATTGCTTCACAGTAGCAGAAAGCTACTGCAGAAGCCTCCAAATCAGCAAGCTGCTTGCATGCAATCTTGATCCTCAAAGTTAGAGGTCAATAGGTACATACCCCACTCTCTCTCTTACTTTCTTATAAATCCTAATGTTGGGAAGCCGTAATCTCCCTTCTCCTCATTTTCTTCTCCCATTTCCTATTCTCTCCAGCCAATTTCTTCCATGTTCTGTGCAGTCCAACAAGTTGGAAAAAAATCCTATTCTGCTCCATTACTCCATCAAGGGCTGCTGCGCTCAAGATCTTGGAGCAACCCCTTTTTGGTTGCAAATTTTGAGGATTTTTAAGGTACCTCCTTCCCCATTCCTTGCTGCCATGCATGAGTTCCACACCCCTTTTCTACTATCATTTTATGGAATCCAAGTAATTACAAGATTAAATGTACAATCCCCACTTCTCTTGCTGTCATGCATGATGATTTACACATCTTGATGCATTTTCTTGTGTAATATATGATGGGAATTAGGGGGGGATAATTGTAAGAAGTGGGATCTTTAATAAGCAAAATGTGTCCATACATGTGTAATTCAATACATTTCCCTTGCTACTCCTGGAATCATTTTTTTATGTAAGATCAAGATCAAATTCTTAATTAATGGAGATCTCCAAGTACAAGCCAACTCTCTTATGTGCTGTTATACGTATAAATATTAGTGTTTTACATGCAAAAAAAAATGCACTCCCTGGGTAGACCATATTTAGAAATGTTACAGAGAAATCCAGTATGCAAATAGTGGAAATCTAGTTCTGAATACTTATATGATATAAGGATTTCAGCTTTTATTTATGCATTCTATATAGTCTCAAATAATTCATTCAGAAAGGTAATACCAGTTTCTATGAACCTTATAATAGGAATGAGGGTGGAGCTTAAAAATATTGCCTTGTGTTTACACGTACCCCCTGTGATGAAAGGGATTACAGAGATGTCAAGATTTTTTTTTCACATATATTTACATTATCTGTCTAACATCATAATTTCAACAGATCCTTGTCAAAATATGCTCTTCCTTTGAGATATTCTATAGAATATCATTAGGCTGTTCAAGAATATTTTTTAAAAGTGGTTTTGAGAGTATAGAACTCAAGAAATGACCCTGTAAACTATTAACTATTCATCATGTTCTGCGACAGTATCAACTTCCATATGTAGTTTTGGGACACTTTATGCCTATAGGACTTGGGCTGACGGAATAAATGGGTTCTACCATTTATAATACAAAAAGGAAATAATGAAATGAAATATTACAGAAGATGTTTGGGGTAGATTTATAATTTGATAAGTTACAAGGTTAACAGGAAAAGCCCAGCCATTGGAGTGGTAAAAAAATATAATAATAAAATAATTTATAAAAGGCAATCTAAGTAAAATAAAAGCCAACTTAAGATCACAGATTCCGCAAGAGTCAAGAGATTGAGTACTAGCTTTATGCACTCTCATAATCTTTTTGCTACTAGATTTTTCCAATATGCATACGAGCATAATACTTGAGATTTCAGTAGGAAATTGAGGCTTTCCATGCATGGAAGGCAAAGTGAATCAGCTTCCTTAGTCTTCCTATGAATCATCATCATCGAACTAATAAGTGAAGAGCATAAACCCTCAAACATCAAAACTCGTCATCTTCAGCAATCCAAAACAAACCAATCTGTAGGAGTGCAAAATGAATCCGATTTTCGATAGTTATGTATCCACCCCAAATCATTTTACAATCTTATTGTGGTCTTGGCATCATGACTTGAACGTAAACTAGATGTATACATCGTAAATCATTTGATCGATATACATATATATATGTACATTTAGCCGGTTAATGAGTGTTCACACAAGATATATGGTTTGATGAACATCAGCAATGATAATTATTTGTGCCGGTCATGGTGACCTTTACACATGACCGTGCGAGGGCGCGGTGACCCTCAACTGGGCGGAGGAAAGGAAGCCCAGTTTGGGCAGCGGCCGCCAAGTGCGCGGGTCTAGGATCCCAGTCCCCCTTCGGTTTTTAACGTGAGCTCACAGTGTTTTTTTCACCTCGTTGGGATCCCGACTTTAGACCATTCCGCTGACCCTGTTTTAGGATACCCAGGCGGGGGATCCTTGGTTTTCAGTTTTACGTGCGAGCTCGGTTGCCCGTTACCGGTCGGGCTGTTTGTTTCTAGAGCGACTTTTCCGGGAAGTCCCTCTCACCCGTCTCAGTGGCGTAGTTGGGAGTAGACCTATCCCTCTATTGGACCGTCCTTCCAATTAGAGGGCGAGACGGAAGAGCCTTTTGTTGGCTTCTTCACCGCTTGAGTTTTTCTTCGCCAACAGACTTGGCGATGTTACATCCAGATCACCCATATCTATATCTATATCATTTAGAATTACATTTGAGACTGTTGCATTAAGGATTGAAGGGATTGATTATACATCCAGATCATCCATCTCTATATCCATACCATCTAGAGTTTCATCTGAGACAGTTGCACTTAAGGTTTTAAGGGATTATAATTAAAATTAAGTAAATGGCAAAGATACTAATCTAATTCAAAATCCCTTTGAGTTAGTGGACGTGTTGGGAACTTAGTTAGGATGCATTACACAACACCGCATGCCTACGGAGGCCCCCCAACCCTAAGACATTCCCCAAGTCTTAGAGTCATAGTGTGAGGTTTCACAAGAATCAAGACCACAGACTATCCACTAACTTAAAGGAGTAACTAGACTTCAGAATTTAATAAACCATTATATCTTCTCATCTTATTTTTCCCATCATCAAAATCCAATCATATGATCTCTGAGTAATATGAGAATAAAATATCATACTTATGATCAATTAGTTACCATAGGAATATACTCAGGTGGGAAATGTTGGGATAATGGCTGATCATAAGAGGTGCTTGTTAGAAATTTGGAAACCTTTTTCAATTGCAAGTAGAAATAAATTTTAAATTTGAGTTGATCATGCCTCCCTACTTGCTTTCTTTTGTAAATAATAAATGCCTGTTATTTTTATATAAGTTTTTAGGAGATACCAGCGATTGCTGACTCCTCTTCTTCCTTGCACGCATGGCAGGCAAGATGTCTGCTGATTAATAGCTATACATGGGTTCAGGAGATAAATTTTACACCCAACAGGTATGGTTTATTTTGTGCCAGTTTTTGTTCAAGTTATAATATATTATGTTTCCTTCTCTTCAGTCAGATTTTGGGATATACTGTATGTACTGTCAGACTTTGTACATCTAAAATATATGGAAGTTAATGAAATGAAATAAGATTTTGGTGACCATTGTTCTATGTGTCTGTGGTTATAAATGTGGATTTTGAATGTCAGATGAAATTATTTCATTCGAGAAAAATTTCCCCATAAAATTATGTTTTTAATGCGATGTCATAAATGGAATTTCGGCGAATTGTGTCGTAAACGGGTACCCGGATCCTGAGGGGATCACAGTTTTTGGTATCAGAGCAGTGGTACCCCGATACACACATTTGCAGTATTTCAATTCCGATCGCATTGAGTTCTCGGATAGCGGCAGTCTTCCGACTTGTCGTGAGTCCGAGAAGGGAAATATGACATTCGAATTAAATAACCACAGATGTCACCAATTTCATTAATTTTCATATTATATCCCAAGAAGAGAAAAGGCATATATTATAAGTATCTCCAAATGGTACTTTTACGACTAATTATGGTTCTAATGCAGAACCATGGCATCTTGATCAGGCCAGGAGACTGACCAGCTAGCACACATACTGACTGCTCTTATCGAGCTTTCCATGTTTCATTTGATTCTGCAGCGACACATTCATTCCTTGCTTCGAGACTACTTGCTTCTTTAGGTAGAGTCGCATAGACTCTCTCTTCCCCGTAGCATATCCGAGGGTCAGGTGATCAATTGTTTGTCATTTCCCTGATATTCGAGCACTTGCCAGTACTGATTGGCGGTCACGAGATGATCGCAGATTGTCTACTTCTGCGGCTTGATGAGTTTGACTTAATTTTGGGCATGGATTGGCTATCTACTCACCATGCACTTATTAATTGCTTTAGGAAGACGATTGTCTTCAGAATTACAGATTTACCCGAGTTCACTTTTGAGAGTGTTATACATGACTCCACCATGAAGTGTATTTCAATGTTGCGAGCTCATCGACTTGTTGATCAGGGTTGTAATTCAAATCTTACATTTGTTCGGGAGATGTCTGATCAGGAGCCGATGATACAGGACATCCGAATAGTATCCGAATACCCATATATTTTTTTTCTTTTCAGATGAGCTACCAGGACTACCTCCTGAGAGAGATCGAGTTCGAGATCACATTGCTACCAGATACACAGCCGATCTCTATGGCACCATATCGCATGGCACCAGCCGAGTTGAGGGAGCTGAAGGTGCAGTTGCAGGAGTTGCTTGACTTGGGATTCGTGAGGCCGAGCACTTCACCTTGGGGTGCTCCGGTTCTATTTGTCAAGAAGAAGGATGGATCCATGAGACTATGCATCGATTACAGGCAGCTGAACAAGAGAACGGTGAAAAACCGTTATCCTTTGCCGCGCATCGATGATTTATTCGATCAGCTCCAGGGATCTTCGGTGTCCTCGAAGATCGATCTTCGCTCCGGCTTCCATCAGCTGAGGATTCCTGAGTCGGATATTCCAAAGACCGTATTCAGGACTCGTTATGGACACTACGAGTCTGTGGTGATGCCGTTTGGGCTCACCAATGCACCTGCGGCTTTCATGGATATGATGAACCGTATCTTCCGTCCATACTAGGACAAGTTTGTAGTGGTATTCATCGATGATGTGCTCATCTACTCACGAAATGAATGGGATCATGCGAATGATCTACGGATTGTCTTAGATACATTACGAGAGCACAAACTATATGCGAAGTTAAGCAAGTGTGAGTTCTGGTTGTCCCAAGTCTTATTCCTGGGACATATCATTTCTGGAGCAGGTATCGCAGTTGATCCTGCAAAGATTGATGCATTTATGACTTGGGAGTAGCCCAAGACAGTTACACAGATTCGGAGCTTCTTCGGATTAGCAGGTTATTACAGACGCTTTGTCAACGGATTTTCACGCATCGTTCGTCCTTTGCTACGGTTGATGCAGAAGGGAGTTCCATTCATTTGTGATGATTCATGTGAGCAGGCCTTCCAGACACTGAAGAAGAGGTTGACTACAACGCCTATTCTCGCTCTTCCTTCAGGCACTCAGGACTATGCAGTCTACACAGATGCATCTGGAGAAGGTCTAGGAGCAGTGTTGATGCAGAGAGGACAGGTGATTGCTTACGCATCACGGCAGTTGAGACCACATAAGCAGAACTACCCCACACATGACTTGGAGTTAGCGGCAGTTGTCTTCGCCTTGAAGATTTGGCATCACTACCTATATGGGGTGAAATTTGAGATCTTTACAGACCACAAGAGTCTGAAGTACATTTTTGATCAGAAGGAGCTGAACATGAGGCAGCGCAGATGGCTCGAGCTGCTGAAGGATTATGATTGCACAATCTCTTACCAACCCGGTAAGGGAAACGTGGTGGCTGATGCACTTAGCAGGAGAACGCATGCTGATGGTACGGCGAACTGGCCATATACATGGAATACGCTAGCCGCTTTGACCGATTGGCATCCTCAGGAGAGCGCATCCATTTCTACCGCCGTACCTCCTCGATACAGCAGCCTTTGGGATCGTATTGTAGAAGGCCAGAAGACCGATCCTTGGATCCGAGATAGATACATGCGCGCCGTCAAGGACGAATTTGACGACTTTGTTGTGATGGAGTCCATTTTATGGAAGGCAGGACGAGTTGTTGTGCCCAACAACGAGCAGTTACGCAGAGACATTCTTGATGAGGCACACAGTTCACGGTTATCTATTCATCCAGGCAACACGAAGATGTACCGTGATCTGCGTCAACGTTTCTGGTGGGATGGAATGAAGCGCGATATGGCGCTACATGTTAGCAGATGCATGACTTGTCATATGGTCAAGGTTGAGCACAGGAGACCGCCAGGATTATTGCAGTCTCTCCCCATTCCCGAGTGGAAGTGGGAGAGCATTTCTATGGATTTATCACAGGTCTGCCGAAGACACCAGGTGGTCATGATTCCATTTGGGTCGTTGTTGATAGGTTAACCAAGTTAGCCCATTTCATACCTTACAACACGACTTACACTCCATCCAGATTGGCCAAGCTCTATGTGCAGAATATCATTAAACTGCATGGTAGACCACGAGAAGTGGTGTCTGACAGGGATTCGAGATTTACATCGTATTATTGGCATCAGTTCATGTCAGCACTACAGACAGAGCTGAAGATGAGTTCTGCATATCATCCACAGACAGATGGACAGAGTGAGCGCACCATTCAGACACTAGAGGATTTGCTTCGCGCATGCTCTTTGGAGTAGGAAGGGATCCTGGAAGGACCATCTACCGTTAGTAGAATTCACGTACAACAACAACTATCACTCCAGTATTGGTATGGCACCATTCGAAGCCCTATACGGGCGGAGATGTCTTACACCTCTCAGTTGACGGGAGGTAGGTGACCATGCTCTCTACTCCGTAGATCTCTTGGAGGAGACTGCGAGAGCTGTTGATCTTGTGAGACAGAGGCTTCTGACGACACAAAGCCGCCAGAAGAGCTATGCAGACCCTCGGAGAAGAGATTTGGAGTTCCAGGTAATCCAATCTTTCCTCTTCATCCATTCAATTATAACATATGTATGACATCTAGATTATCACATACTAATGACATCCCTGTAAATTACAGGTGGGAGATTGGGTATTTCTTCGTGTATCTCCCATGAAGGGAGTGCAGAGATTCGGTGTTCGTGGCAAGTTGGCGCCACGATATGTTGGACCGTTTGAGATTCTTGCGAGAGTGGGGAAAGTGGCCTACCGAGTAGCCCTTCCTCCACATCTTTCAGCTATCCATGATGTCTTTTACGTATCCAACTTGAGGAAGTATGTCCACGATCCTCGACACATCATCAGTTACGAAAATCTTAACGTGGAGCCAGACTTGACTGATGGAAAAAAAAACCAGTTCAGATACTTGACAGTGCTGTGAAGAAACTTCGCAGCAAGGAGATTCCATTGATCAAGGTGTTGTGGCACCGACATGGCGTCGAGGAAGCGACGTGGGAGACCAAAACCGACATGCGGGCACGATACCCGCAGCTTTTCTGGTGTAATCATCAAAACAAGCTTTTGTAATTAGATACATGATAAATATATGGCTTGTTTTCTCTTTGAGGTTTTTATGGGTTCCTAAACCCTTTGAGGTTTTTATGGCTATATGAAATCCAAACAAGAACACCTAATGACCTTGACTCGAGTCTCGAGGACGAGACTCCCTTTGAGGTTTTTATAGAAGAGCAGGCGAGGAAGGCCTAAGAAGTATTAGAATGAGACTATCTGAAAGGATCTTAGTTTTTTGGATTTAAGCCCAAGAATGACCCAAAATAGATCTGAATAAAGGCAGAAAAGCCATGTATCCAATCCTACTTAATTATGGAAAAAGGCTTTGTTGATGTAATCTGGTTAACTAGGTACATGTATACATTTGGCTAGGTTTTTTTATTCGAAATACATTTGGTTAATTGGGATATTGTTACTCTTCCCAAGGCGGACGGAAGGTGGCCTTGGAGTGTAAAGCCTCGACACAATGAATAAAGTGTTACTTCTTAAATGGGTATCCAGAATATGTAATAAAAGTGAGGATCATTGTTCTTGACTCATCTATCGGATCTATGGGATCCGCGCTCAAGGAGGGTTACCGAGCCACCGTCCCTTCTACTCTTAGGTCTTCTGGAAAGGTTTCAAATCCTTGATGCCACATTTTTAGCACATCTTTCGACATGTTTTTGGTGATGGTCAGTCTTTTGCATTTTGGACAAATGACTGGACCAATGGTGATCTGCTTGCTACTTTTTTATTGAAAGCAGGTGAACTCCCAAGTTGGGAGTCACCGCCCCTTGTATTTCATTGCAAAAGATTACATTACAATAGATGTCGGTTTATCAACTTGCTACTTCCTTCCCCCATCTCTTTGTTCTATCAACTGATCAGGAAGCTAAGGTGGCAGATTATTGAGAAAATGGATGTCGATTTCCTTCTTTTGTAGCGTACTTCTCAGACCAATGCCTTGAGGATTTTCTCCAGCTTATTGATTCCCTCACCAAGTTGTCGGGCCCAACGAAGGTATAGGTCATTAGACGTGGAAAGGAGTAGACTTCACAATTAAACGTGCTTATAAAATTGTGGACAGACATGCTACCCTGTCCTAGGATAATTTGGTTCCTAACTGCAATTTTATTTGCGATCTCAAGTTGTTGAGTCGCATTGGCATTTTTTTGACTCTGAGGAGAGATTGTATCCTGACACATGATTGTTGTTCTAGAATATTTGATGGTGCTTCTCAGACCTGCTCATTTTGTAATGATGAGATAGAGACGAGTACTCACCTTTTCTTTTGTGTTAAGTTTTTCAAGGTGTGGCAACAGCATGGTCTTCCATGGCGGAATATTCAAATCTCCAGGCCTTTTGGGATTCATTTTTTGTGAATATGCACCGTCAGAAGGAGGAACTCCCTTTACCAATAGTAGTGTTGTAGGATATTTGGCTTGTCAGAAACGGTGTAATCTTTTCCCCGGAGCCTTTTTATGCAGAAAACATATTTTTTCACACCATGACTCTTCTCGAATCATGTCTTCTATAAGTTCTTTCTTTCTTTTTAATTAATATGCATTTGGGCGGACAACATAGTGTGTTCCCCCTTTTTTGGTCATAAAAAGGCACCAACCATAGTGGTGTTCTTGTACGCCTTATGCTGCTCCAGTATCGTTGCAAGAGGCATGAAGCTATGAAACTTCTCAAACATGCCCCTGAGAGACGTATATAAGGTGTGGAGAGGATGACCATTCTGCTTGATTATGAAAATGTCATGTTGAAGCTGCAGTATCTTCATGTCATTCCTCGCCAGAGAGTATGTTGTAGCGAGGATGTCCCAAATCCCCTTGACAGTGAGCTAATGTAGGATATCATTATCTATAACAGCATGTGTGCTTACACATCATCAGCCTCCCAAGAGGCATTAGCCCCAGTCTTGTCAGTTGGCTCCTCCTTTGTTAGAATATGCTTCCTCCCATTAGAATACATCAAGCTCAAGAACTACATGACTCACAACTCGTAGTTGGTCCCATCCATCTTGACTATGAGTGTTGGACCTCTTGAGACGTGTAGAGATGAGATGTCGACCTTGTTTTCTAATACAGTGACATGGAGTCCAAGGTCAGACATGATCGGGTTGTAGACTAATCCGACGGTGTATATACAATCATGTGGGAATTAGTTGTGGGAGCAGACTCAAACCACAACCATCCCCCTCAAATCCGAGTCGGCGCTAGGGTCAGAGGGGTAATTTATCGAGTCTGAAAACATCATTTTCCGGTCTAAATCACACTACAATCAGTCCCTAGCCGCTAAAGAGTCGATGAGGGGAGAGGAGAGGTGGTCTGCAAGACCCTATGTCGTGATGGCACCGCTGATGGCGATGCGCAGGAGACATGGGAGGGATCTAGACAGCGATGAAGTCACGGTAGGGCCCTATGCGACTGTTATGGCCATGCATTGTTGCTAAAAGCACTGACCGCTTGCTGTTGGGTTCATGATGCGAGGTGGTGGTATCGCTGGGGGCCCGCTGCGAGGTGATGATGCTGCTTGGAAGGGCTCTCTGGGGCCTCAGTCCAGTTTGGAGGCGTGTGTTGCAGAGAAGTTGACGGCAACGACAGTGTGTGTGCGCAAGTATATAAGTGAAGAGGTAGCCGACAGGTAGAGGGAAAGGATTAAGACCTCGGGCTCTGTTCTAGGACCGTCGCTCTAATATCATGTGGAAAGAGAATACTAAATTGAATTATTCATGAGGCCCTAGGATTCTCTTATATATAGAGGAAAGATCCAATTGGGCAAATTACATAATAGGGACAGATTGAAAAGAAAATACATAAATAGGACAAGATAGAATAACTTTCAACAGATCTGTTTACTAATTTATTCCTATTATCGATAACTCAACAGGGTACAAATGGGAACTATGCATGTACCCATTATCAGGCAGACAAGAAAGTGATTATATGGATGTGATAGCAACGACACCATGTGCTGATGACAAGGACTCCGGTGGTATGATGATTGCATTGGTGGTTGGGAGTTTTCAAGTCATGTAACTGCGATGTTTTCTCATCAATCCAAGGTGGCGGTTCAGGCACTATTTCTAAAGGGTCGAAACTCATGGGATTGCTGGCTAGGATTGTCGACCACCTCATTGTCGTTGTCTTGTTTTTTCCGTAGATTACTTTAGTATGGCTTCCAAAATTTTCTCTACTTGTAAAGAAGAATTCAGATTTTTGGACATGACTAGCATGGCATGGAAAAGGATTTATTAGGATTTTCCACTTACAACTAAAGGAAGATAGTGGTCTTTCCATTGACTTTCTTTGTCTTCACGTAATTTGTAGGAGCATCAAGTTGTAAGGACGATTTGATAAGCATGTTCTAATACTATTTGATGCAGTCTGAAATCAAGGATGAGATGGGAACGGAGAAGCACGATCAAATTTGTGTAGTAGGGAGAAGAATGGGGATGGGATGATCAGATTCCAAAGAAAAAGAAGTAGAGAACAAAGTGAACATATGTAAGTCGAACTCAAATTTTCACTTCAATTTGAAATTCCTTTTTAATGTAGATGTGCCTAAAAGTAAACTACATAAGATTGTCCTAAACCTCAACATAAAAAAATTATAAATAAATTAATTTAGAAACCAACCCTTATATCCTAAAATATAAATCAAATTGTCCTAACAAATGAGATTGATGAGAAAAAGTTACTTATTATCCTACTGGTTAATATCAATAAATAAAAAACAGCTTATTTTGGGTTCTTGTAATATTTTTCATTATTTTCTTTGAATCCATTAGGCATCCTTTTTTATTTTTGGGGTTCTTGTAATATTTTTCCATGGATAGAAGGTTGTAAACGAAACAGAGCAAACTGTCACAAACTACAAAATAGTGAAGGAAGCAAAGAAGGTTGTAAGTAAAACCAAGTCAAAAGCTTAGGAAGTTTTGTATAAAAAGCTTGATTCTAAGGAGGGAAAGAAGGATATATTCAGGTTGGCCAAAGCCAGAGAAGGAAAGACCAAAGACCGTTCTCAAGTGAGATGCATTAAGGATGAAGAAGGTCATGTGCTTGTTATTCAGAAGGATATAAAGACTAGATGGAAGCAGTATTTCCATAAGCTTTTCATTCGGGAAGAAAATAGAGAGGTCACTTTGGGAGATCTAGCTAATAGTGAAAGTTACTTGAATCGTGCAACCTATAGACGAATACAAAGAAAGTAGAGGAGGCTTTAAAGGTTATGAGACTTTGACTTGGCTTACAAATTTATCAATGTTATTTGACGAAACAAGAAAATAAATGAAGATAAGAGAGAAAGCATTATGGTGCCTCTTTAGAACAAATGAGACATTCAAAATTGTTCAAATTACAGAGGTATCAAGTTGATGAATCACACTATGAAAATATGGGAACATGCGATCGAAAGAAGATTGAGGCAAGTTCTTAAAGTAAAAGAAAATCAATTTGAATTCATGTCAGATCGCTCAACTATTGAATCTGTCCACTTGTTGAGGACAATGATGGAGATTTATAGAGCTAAAAGGAAGAACCTCCATATGATTTTTATTGATTTGGAGAAGGCTTATGATTCTGTCCTATGGGAGATATTGTGGAAAGTTTTGGAGAAGAGAGAAGTACATGTCCTATACATTAACTACATAAAAGATATGTATGATAGAGCTTCATCTTTGTGTAAGGATCCAATCAAGGAAGACTGATTATTTTGACATCAACATTGGTCTGCATCAAGGTTCAACTTTGAGCCCATTCCTTTTTACTTTGATTATGGACGAGTTGACAAGTCGCATTCAGCATGAGATACTTTGGTGTATGTTATTTGTTGATAATATTGTGTTGATTAATGAGATTATAAATGGAGTAAATGAGAAGCTTAAGGTCTGAAGACATGCATTGGAGACTAAAGGATTCTGTATAAGTAGGGCTAAGACTGAATATATGGAGTGTACTTTTGATGGAAGCAATGGTAAAGGAATCGAGGTGAAGATTGATGACAATAACATTGAGAAGAGAGATTCTTTTAGATACTTGGGATCTATTTTACAACATGATGGGAAATTGATGGAGATGTTACTAATAAAATAAATGCAGATTGGCTAAAATGGAGAGGAGTCTCTACTATTCTCTGTGATAAGAAAATTCCTTTGAAAATCAAAGGAAAGTTTTAGAAAGCAGCCGTGAGACATGCTATGCTCTATGGATCTGAATGTTGGCTTGTGAACCATAGACATGTGCAGAGAATGGCAGTAAAAGAAATGAAAATGTTAAGGTGGATGTGTGGACACACACGTAAAGATCGGATTCAGAATAATGTAATCAAAAGGAAAGTTGATGTAGCTCCGATCGAGGATAAGATGCAAGAAAACCACGTAAGGTGGTTTGGCCATTTATAAAGGAGGTCGGCTGATGCACTAGTTAGGAGATGCGAGTTTTGGATGTTGAGCAGGCTAAAAGGAGGCGAGAAAGGTGCAAGAAATGTTGGAAGGGATCTTAGTTTTTTGGATCTAAGTCCGAGATTGACCCAAGATAGATATGAATGGAGGCAAAAAAATCCATGTAGCTTACCCTACTTAATGTGGGAAAAGGCTTTGTTGTTGCTGTAACATTTTTCTATGCCTTCACCTATATAAAGTGAGGTAGGGCTCCCATAATAATGTAATTTCCCTTCTCCCACAGTAGCTTTTTCAATTACCCCCAAAAAGATTAGTAATTTTATCGTAATATGCAACTCCTCAATCATTATAAAGAAAAGCCCAACCAAAAAAAAGGAAAAGGGCGTATACTTTCATATCATGCACAACAACAAAAGCATTGAAATGGATTTCACTCTGCTAGAGCTTATATTGAGAATGTTTGAGGTTCTGTTTTACTACCAAAGTTCATGGAAAGCAGAGTAGTAATAAATACTAACAATTCGTGACTCATGATTTCCATATGAAATGCGCTTTGATGGATGACCATGAATCTCTAATGGGCATCCTTTAGCTTTTCATAAAACAAAACAAAAGTTTTGAGATTGGTAAGAGCTTAAGCTTCAAAATGAAATTAGATCAAATATATACTTCAAAACTTTTGCATATATAGCTCAAATTCAACAGTCTAGCATCCTAGTATCCAACTACAGATTACACTTTTCTTTTGCAAAACCAAGGTTTTAGGTGCTGGAGAAACACATGAGCATCTTGCTACCAGTGTCGAGTTAACTTATTCATCTGATAATATTCAAAGAAAAACAAATTTAATTAAAAACAAACTGGTGACCTTTGCACATGAAACTGCCATCACCATTTTGGCTCCAGCCTTTGCAATGCCACTAGCTTCAGATCTCGAACCAACCTACAATGTAACGTGGGTACTAGTAAACATAGGTTTTTACCTAATTGCCTCTTTTTAGAAAAAACTATGCAATTTATTATAATGTCTGGCAGAAACTATTGTTTTACATACCGTCCTAGATACTATAATGGAAACAGAGACAAAACATTTCTATTTAGATCACGGTAAAGTAGAAATTTTTCAGATTTTCATGGTCAAAGATTTAGTTGGACTTCCCGGTGCATCCAATCTAATTAACTTGCAAGTTATACAATAACTGATCCAATTAGGCTCTATTCTTGCAGATAAGTTAGTTGGTGCAATATTATGGATGACTATGATGATCATTCCTCGTTTGTTCGAAACAGCATAATACTTTATTATAATGTTTTTCCTGATATAGAAGTGCTGACAGCTATAAGGTTGATTTCCTAAATCTCTCTCATGCAGGCCATATAACCATATTTTGCCCTTTAGAATTGGCAAAGCACTGCAAGAATCGCAACAAAATTAAAAAAAGGCTAGTAATAATATAGGGCAATATTTATTGATGCAAATAGATTTAACATCCCATTATTATCCATAATCGCTGTTTTTTCCAGCTAGTTGCTGCATTGAGAATGCTCACAATAAAACTTTTCAAGATACAGACTCGAACATCTTTAAGTAGCTGTTGTTCGAATCAAGGAAGAGAACCAGGCAGCAAGGCCACTACGTCTTCATTTCTGTTTACCAGAGGTGGATTTATTGTATATAATATTGAATAACATACTAATCGTGGTTCATTACAGTGTCACATCTTCACTTTCATGTCATTCTATACGTTAATATTGACCTTAATATTCTGACATATTATTCATGATTGATTAAGGCGCAACATCTTGACTTTCATGTTATTCTATATGTTAGCATTTACCTTAATATCCTCTATTATATATATATATATCCTCGCATAGATAGAACTTTAACATCAAAGAAAAGGTTCATGCAAAACCTGATAACGACATGTTCCATGTGAAAGCTATTGTGATAGTTCAGAATCATACCATAAACCCAGTGATGTTTTGCAGAAATATCAAAGGGATGTTACGTTGAGCACAGAGTTCAATGAAGTGGGACCCTTTCAAGGCCGACTCCGTAAATAAGACGCCATTATTTCCAATTATGCCAACTGGTTGTCCAAATATACGCGCAAATCCTGTGACCAATGTCTGCAAAAGGGCATTGCTCAAATTATCAATTTAGTTTAAATATTAAGAAAAAATCGGAGAGGAGGATCAAATGACCTGACCGTGCCATACAACTTCTTAAATTCATTGAACTCACTGCCGTCAACAATACGAGCAATTACAGAACGAATATTATATGGTTGTTTTTGATCTGTAGGCGCAATTGAGCGGAGCTCTTCTGCATCATAAAGTGGTTCTGTGATACCAGGGACAGAACATGGAAGTGTCCCTTGTTTGCAAGCCATGTGCAAATTCTTAATGATGTCCCTGCCAATTGCCAGTGCATGCAGTTCATCTGCACCATTAGATATTTCTATGAACAAGGCCATCTATGCAAAGGATTTGTCAATTAATTACATGAAAAAATAGCACAAAATAGACAATTCCTCAGACCCAGTTTTTAAGGACTGCAAGTTCATTGCGATCCAATTTCTAGCCATCGACTAAAGGGAAAGTTTCTTTACACAAGCTTTGTTAAATAACCAACCATGATGAAACCCTTTTTTTAATGAGACAAGATTATGGCATGCCAAACAAACAATGACTCCTGGATTTGCACGATCTATAAGAATTGTGAAGTTGAAGTATCATACCATAGAAGTCCAATGTACAAAATAAAGGTCGAGACGAGGAAGAGGTCCTACAAAAAATGGGCACCTCTGAAAGAAACCTGGGAAATAAGGCCTCTAAATTTTGACGTGTTGGGAAGAAAATGGATTGTAATGAGTAAATGGATTCTCAGGGACAATTTACATATCATGTAAGCTTTTTTAAAAGTGAAAGGATGACAACTAGAGATTAATGTCGTCCACATGCATTCGTAAAACAGGTTAAGAAGATCGTAATACAAGTGTTTAAACCTCTCAAAATCTGAATTCGTTTACCCAACAAACTTAATTAGGTCTAAGTGGATGCAACCCAATTGGTTGACCCAGGATGAAATAGCTCGTGAACCAACTTGATCCATTTAGGACCATGACCCAATTGACTTGAGCCATTGAGGCCAAGTTAAAAAAAAATGGAAAAGCCACCATAAGTAGGATCGCTACATGGATTCTTGCTCAAATCCATGTTGAACGATTCGACTACTTTTTACGCTAGTTGTAGACTACCTAACACAACCCCCACAAGGGGGGATTTGAACCCTAATCTTTTGGGTGGTAGGCACAATGAATGCACTACCACCAGACCATTTGACCTAATATAATTAAGGGGTTGATGAAAACCAAAGCGAAATAAATAATATGGGTAGTAAGGGGTAGGAACCTAATTAAGCTAATTATAGGGTGACTTAAGTGACATGAATCAGTCCAACACTTTGTGGGCTAAGTGGTTCTAAAAGTGGAGCCAAAAGGTGGGGAAGGGTAGAGGGATTTGCCTTCAAATTGTCCAATCAATGCAACTAAGTATAGGACCCGGGTTGATGTCTGGCCAATAACTTTGGCTATAAGATCTCTCATTTGACCCATAGGGCTCTATTTCTTGGAAATCAAAGGGAGATAGCCACTTAGAGAGAGGCGCCAAGCTCCCTTGGTACCTTGAAGCTTAAGAGAGGAGGCTTAAAGGTCTATTAGAGTAAGATAAGACTTATTGAATGCAACTAATTGCTAGGTAAGCTTCCAACCCTCCTATAAGTTGGTTACTTTTCACATCTACACTATAATAAATTAGGTGCTAATTTGGGTCTCATTTAAAGAATTCTTAAGGATAAGCTCAAGAAAAAGAGGACAAACTTTATTTCAAGTAGAGTATCCCGAATCAACCTCGTTGAATCCATGTCACTAAAGATCTTGTGAAAAGGAAAATAAGAGAAGGCATCTATTACATTCTCTAGGGTTCTCTTTATATAGAAAGGAAACACTAGAGGTAAACAGAGGTTGCCCCGTTAGGGTTTTTTAAGTGAAAGAAGGTGCATCCCCGAGGTGATATATATTTAAAAGTCAAAGTACATATGACCAGGCCATATGAATGAAGCGGAGCGGAGCAGTGTGGCGGCGGCGATGGAGTGCACGTTGGGGAATCTACTGATTCACTACTTGGGCTTACCTCTCGTCACAGGGAAACTCAAGAAATCCGATTGGGAGGACGTTATTCAGATAATGGAACAAAGACTGGCAGGCTGGAAAGCGGTTACTTTGTCCAGAGGCAGGAAGTTGGTTCTTCTAAAGCATGTACTCTCGGCTATACTGGTCTTCTTCTTCTCCATCAGATTGTTACCGGCAGGGGTTAAAAGGAAAATTGAATCCTTGATGAGGAGGTTCTTCTGGTCGGACGGAAGGGAGCAGGGTCTTGGGATGCATCTGGTCAACTGGGCGGAGATGACTAGAGGCCGTGACGACGGGGGTTTTGGGAATCCGCGACGTGGGGAGTATGAACTTGGCCCTTCTTTCGAAGTGGGTTCTCCGCATTTGGGGGTCGTCGACATCGCTCGTGGTGAGACTGCTGAGGAATATTTACAGGGTCATGAATCAGCTTTCGGCTGGGAGGACGTGGTTTGAGTCCCCTCTCTAGGTCGGCATCCATGTGGTCCTTCCTCAGCTCACGAATAGAGTTGGATGCAAGGTTGGTGATGGCAACATGTTTATATTTTGGAGAGATGATTGGACCGGGGAGGGAAAGCTCGAAGACCTTTTCCCTCATTTGTTTGCGCTAATGCCTACCAAGGAGGCGTCCCTGGCTCAGACAGTGGTGGCGGGTTCATGGGCGCAGGTCTTCCTGATTGATCTGTCTGAACAGCGCAGGGAGGAGTACTTAAGATTGCAGGCGGAGCTACCTCAGACGGGGGTGCTAAGCACGGGTAGAGATCATTTTGTTTGGCAGGGAAACATGTTCACATTGAAGAGGGCTTACGAAGAGTTCAACATGCGGGCTCAAGAGCAGGATCGGGAGCTGAGGAAGGACGTCAAAATTATCTGGGCAACGAAGATCCCGAGCAGAGTTAAGATTTTTCTCTGGTGCTTAAGAAGAGGCCGCTTATTAGACAAGATTCGCAGGGGGAGATTGGTGGATCAAACTGACACGCGTTGTGACAGATGCGACGAGGCGGAAGAGGACTCAGATCACCTGTTCTTGGGGTGCCCTGTCTCGGCCCGGGTTTAAAGAGAGGTGGGGATCTCATGGATCCGCACGGACGACCTCTCCTCGTTCTGGGCTTCCATTCGTCGGATCGGGGGACGTTCCACCGATGACTGCTCGTGGCCATTTACGGTGATGTAGGCCATTTGGCTCGGACGCAACGATGTAATATTTAAAGGCCAGAGATGTTACTGGGAAAATGTAGTCAACTATTGCATCGCGCTTTATAATTTCTGGTTAACGCGATGATGTAATCTTCGTTACTTTTAATATAAACCAGGCGGTGACCCCCACGATGGGGGCTCACCCACTCTTACATCAAAAAAAAACTCGTTGCCATGTTGGGCTACAAAGATAAATACTTCATTACTAGAACACTCCTGAAGGTGGAGCTACCATGCTCTTGGATGAACACTTCTGGAATGGTCCCCTGACAAGTGCTTTAGTGATTACATCAGTCATTTGTTATGTTGAAGACATAAAAAGAAGAAATGAAGCCTTTATGCATCACGTCCCTGGTGTAATGACAATCCACCTCAATATGTTTGTTCGTGGAATGTAAGATTATTGGAAATGATTAATGTTAATTGATTGTCACATAAAAGCTGCATAGAAAAAGGCATCTTTATAATTAGGAAATTTAGGACGAACCTGACACACATCATCTTTGTGTTATCATGAAGCAAAGTCAACGATTGATCTAGCTACCATGGTCTGTTTCTTGCTTTTCCACAAGATGAGAGAGCTACCAAATAACACATCGAAACCAATGGTTGACTTCTGTCTTTCAGACAACCAGTAAAGTCTGCATCCGCACAGTCTGTTATGGCAAAGGATGTCCCCTTCCTAAAGAAGATCATGTACTTAATGAGGACTTCAGGTACCCAAGAATCATCGTGATTGCGTCCATGTGGGTCAGTCGTAGTTTGTTTCATGAAATTGTTGACTTTGCTCACAACAAATGAGATATATGGTCTTGTGATGATTATATAAACAAGCTTCCTAGCAAGCTCTTTGTATCCCATCTTGTGGGCCTCTTTTATATCATCACCCTGGAGTTTCATGCTGGGATCCATAGGAATACCGACAGGTCTGCTATCTAACATCCCACTCTCTAGAAGATTACTTTCTTTGACTCATTACAAGGCCTCTATGATTTCCGGAAAACTCTAGGCCAAGAAAGTATTAAAGCTCCCCAAGGTCCATAGTGAAAATTGCTTTCCAAGGAATGTTTTTGTCTCGAAAATGGCGTGCATGGCATCTCTCGTAACAATGACAACATCTACGTACACCAAAATGACGATAGTACCTCTCGGTGTTTTGTGTGAATAGTGAATTGTTGAGATATTTATATCTCTTTAGATGATATTTTGTATTTTTTCCTATTTCTTTCGGCTATCTATGTAATTTGCCCGAGAGCTTTTCTCCTATATAAGAGAGCTCTAGAGCTACGATGAATACTACTTTTTCTTTCTCCCTTTCCACATGGTATCAAAGCGACGGTCCTAGACCGGAGCCTGTGCCCTAAATCCCTGCCCCCACCAAAACCCTACGCATCCGCGTGCCTCTGCATCCGTGCCCAGCACGTGCCTCCGCCTCCGCGCCTAGCACACTGCGCGCCTCCGCATGCGCGCTTGCGCGCCTCTGTGCGCCTCCACCTCGCGCGCATCTGCACGCCAGCGCGTTTGCGCGCCTCTGTGCGGATCTGCACCCGTGATGCACGCCCATGTGCGAGTTAGCACCCGTGTTGCGCATCTGCGCGCCAGCGTGCGTGCACGCCTGTGTGGGTCTACACCTTTGCTGCACCGCCTCAAGACCTCGGTTGGGCTTCGGTCTGATCATCTAAGGTGTGTCTTGATCATCTAAAGACACCCTAGCCTTCCGAAGGAGTCTTCAGAGAATTGAAGTGATTGTGGTATGAGTCTACACCCACAATCATCTTCCCATATGTCTGTGTAGACGTTCTATGTCCAAGTTTGCAACCCCAATTTGAGAAATAGTTGTCATCATATCAGACAACAAAGCAGATGTTCCATCCATGGGTGCCTTCAAAGGTTCAGCACCCATTTTGAAGATGGATGGAACTAATTATGAACTGTGGGCCATGTAGTTCATGAGTCTAATGCAATGCAATGGCAAGAAGCACATCCTCACGTAGGAGGAGCCTGTCGACAAAACTGGGGTTAACGCCTCATAGGAGGCAGATGACGTGTATGCACGAGTATGGCTTTCTGGAACAGTGTCCATGGAGATAGCCAACGACATTTTGAGTCAGCCCACAGCAAAGGCTATGTGGAACATTCTTGCTGCTACATTTTTTGATGTAAAATGGGAGATCTCCCAAGGCGGGAGTCACCACGGTCACGCTTTCATTAAAAAGAAGGAAAGAAGAAGGGTACATCACGTAGAAGACCAAAAATGATACAGAGCGTTAAAATGTGATACAATATTCTCCAAGCAGAATCTCTGGTTTTTAAAAATTAGATCGTTCCGCCCAGCCCAAATAGCTCACAGCACAGCGAAAGCCTTTGAGCAATCATCCGTCGAACCCAACCCCACCGAACGAATGGACCTCCAAAAAACCTCCAAGCTGTTGGCCTACACCCACGGGATCCCCGCCGCCCCCCCACACCTGCGCCAAAGTCGTGCAGTCGAAAAAGAGATGATTCGCATCCTCCACGACGCCCTCACATCTATCATAGCACACATCTACCAAGCCGAACAGTCTCCCCCTCCTTGCTTTATCACACAGACGGTTTCTTCTCAAACACCAAAGGAAGAACTTCACTCTACCGGGGATCCTGGCGGCCCAGATAATCTTCATGTCCGCGCGCAGCTCCTCTTCCCGCCCCAAAGGCGACCTTCTCAACATGAGGTAAACATTTTCAACAGAGAATCTTCCTCCCTCCCATTCGAAATGATCGGGTACATTAGACCACTCCCCCGACGAAGGAGTGACCGCCATCATCTGCAAGAAATCGTCCAACCGTTGGTCCAACAGATCCAAGACAAACCACGGAGCCCAGGAACCGGAGTCCGCCACGTCCGCCAGCTGAGCAGACCTGTCAACCGCCAGAGCCAGCAGCCTAGGGAAACGCTCCCCAAGCGCACCCTCCCCTGTCCAGTCGTCGAGCCAGAATCTAAACAACCGCACGTTCCCCACCCTCGGACGCATTACATCTGGCAGAACAGCACGAATCCCCACCCAAAGCGGTGACTCAAATCTCTTTCTCTCAGCCAACAATGCCCCCCTGACGTCGTAAATGTCCATCAGAAGCCTCGCTGCCAGCGAAACCGAAGAGCCCCAAATCTGAACCACCCGCTTGGCCAGCAGAGCTTTGTTTATGAGCTCGACATCACAGACCCCAAGACCACCATCAGATATACATTTCGTACCCTCCCCCCATCCCACCGGATGCAGCCCAGCCCTCTGTTGCCTGAATTGCCTCCCATCCGACCAAAGAAAGGACCTCATCATTGCCCCGACCTTCCTTCTCACCTCAACCGACATCAAACGGGTAGAATAGAAAAACACCGGAATAGCGGCGAGCACCCTCTTGAGGAGCGTCAGCTTCCCTCCCCTAGACAGAGTAACGGCCTTCCAACTAGCCATCCTCTCCTCCAATCTGCGCAACACGCAGTCCCAATCCGACTTTTTCATTCTGCCATCCACCAGCGGCATCCCCAAATAGGAGATCGAGAGCCCCTCCCCCCCCAGCAACCCTGCCACACTCCGCGTCGTCCAGCCCGAATGGAATCACCACCGATTTTGCATGTTAATCTGCAAGCCCGAAAGACTCCCGAAGATATCCACCAGGACCGTAGCGTTGCAGTTCTGCTCCTCCGAACCCCCCAAAAAGATCAACATGTCATCCGCATACTGAAGCAAAGGTACCGAAATGTCCCCCAAGCAGAAGCCCTCGCACCAGCCTGCCTCCACGGCATGCCTGAACAGGATTGCCAAGCAATCCGCCACCAGGACAAAGAGCATGGGAGCAAGGGGGCAACCCTGGCGAACCCCCCGTTGCGGCTGGAACCACCCGCTCTCGGGCTTACCGTTAACCAAGACCGAGCTGGAGCAGGTGGTGACACATCTCTTCATCCACTGCACCCAAACCTCGGGGAAACCCCTCTGCCGCAGCGAAGACCATAGGAACCTCCAGCTGACACAATCATAAGCTTTGGCATAATCAATCTTCCAAAGCGCCCCTTTCTTCTTCGACCTCCTCCACTCAAGGCAAATCTCCGACGCCGCCACTAGCCCATCTGCCATCTGACAACCCGGAATGAGAGCGGATTGCCCATGAAGCACCACAGAATCCATAACCAGCTTGAGCATGTTTGTCAGCACCTTCGTCACAATCAGATACAGAGCATTAGAAATAGATATCGGCCTGAAGTCCCCCACCTCCAAAGGGTTATCCTTCTTCGGGAGGAAAAAAATCAGAGACATGTTGACCTTCTCAAATCCCCGATTTCCGCTCCTGAACTCACACAGAGCGTCCATAACATCATTCTTCAGAAGATCCCAGAACTCCTGGTAGAACAGGACGGGAAACCCATCCGGGACCGGAGCCCCATCGGCATTCAAACCCCAAACGGCCCGCCTCACCTCCTCCTCGGAGAACTCGGCTCAGCGAAGAATGAATCAAAGATTCTGCAACTTCAGCATGATATCTTCACTTCGAAGCAGAATGGGCGTCCTCTACATACCCTTTATACCTCACTAAGGGGTATGTTTGAAAGGTTACATGGGTACATTCCCTTGATTGCTACACCAGAGCAACTCAAGGCATATAGAGATTCAGTAATGACAAGAGTCTTTCTAGCGGCACTGGATCTTGAGTATGATGCAGCTAGAGCACAGATTTTGACTGATGCCACTATACCTCCAATGGAGGAAGCATATCGCTGGCTGAGCAGACTCTCCATATCTTCAGGTGGTTCATCCGTGTCTCAGACCTCTTCAGCCACGGCAGCATCTCGTGGTAGGGGGGGCATTACACAGTTCCGTGGTCATGGAGGCCATGGAAGAGGAGGGAGCAGTAGACCCCCTCTTCAACCTTGTACTTATTGCCGCAGGCCAGGTCATTCAGAGGAAACATGCTATTCCAAGCATGGATTTCCAGCTTCAGCTCGTGTGGCAGAACAGATCTAGCAGGGTAGTAGTTCTTTTGTTGCAGTTGATCAAAGGTTCGACGAGTTAGTAGCTCGGCTCAGGGAGATTACGCCATCTCTATAGTCAACTAGCTCACATTCGTGATCTTCAGAGGTAGCAGTCTCAGCATCCACATTAGATACAGCATATGCCTTTATTAGTTGTTACAGAGCAGACTTGTCTGAGTGGATAATGGAATCAGGAGCATCCCATCATCTTTGTGGTGATAGAGGTCAGTTTAGTACATATAGCCCGATTCAGTCAGGCAGATCTGTGGTGATAGCTGATGGGACACATTCTCCATCACTGGTCAAGGGGAGGTGTAGTTAACCCCTGAAATGCGGCTTTAGGATGTTCTTCACGCTCCTGAATTCTCTATGAAATATTGTCTATTAGTCAAATCACCAAGGATTTGCATTGCCGTGTCATATTTGACCCTTCTGCTCTTGTGTTTTGGGACATTCTAACGGGCAGGGTGATTGGCTTTGGTTGTAAGCAAGGGGGCCTATACAGACTGGTGCAATCTCTGTATGATGTTGCCTCCTCTCTTCGCATTGGTTCTGTCTCTCCGTATACGTGGCACCTCCGTTTTGGCCATCTTCCTCTGCAAAAATTGCATCATGTTCTTCCTCAGATTTCTCCTCGCTCTACTTTCCAGTGCGAGGCCTGCCAACTTGGGAAGCATCATAGATGCACATTCCATAGTCATCAGAGTCAAAGTAGTCATGGTCTTTTTAGTTGATTCATTTGGATATTTGGGGTCCCAGTCGTGTTCTTGATCTTCAGGGACATCGTTTTTATCTTGTTGATGTTGATGAGTTCTCTAGACTGTCATGGGTCTTTTTTCTTAAGAACAAGTCGGATGCAAGTCCTATTATTCAATCCCTTATTAATGAAATAAGAAATATCTATTCTACAAATGTTAAGTATATACATTCTGATAATGCACTTGAATTATATAGTACACAACTTTCTCAATTTCTTAGATCGTATGGTATTGTGCATCAGACATCATGTGCTTATACATCTCAACAAAATGGGGTGGCTGAGAGGAAACATCGTCATCTCTTGGATATCACAAGGACTCTTCTGATTCAGAGTTGTGCTCCCCACTTGCCCCACTCGTACAGGGGGGATGCTGTTCTCGCTGCGTGTTATTTGGTGAACTGTATGCCCTCATCGATTCTGGGAGAAAAGATATTGTTCTTGTATGTGTTTCCCGAGAAGGATCTTTTTTCTCACTCCTCGTATCATTGGTTATGTCGTTTTTGTTCATCAGATGTCTCCTGGACTTGACAAGCTCTCTCCTAGAGCAGTCACGTGTGTGTTTCTTGGGTACTCCAAGACCCAAAAGGGGTATCGTTGCTTTGACCCTGCTCGACGAAGGTATTATGTTAGTGCTGATGTCACCTTCTTTGAATCCATCATGTATTTTTCTCCTACAGGTGACATTTCCGCCAGTTGCGCGTCACTCTACACTATGTATTCTTGTTTCCGTTGTTGTGGTAAAGGATTGGCCCATTTTCCAATTAGATGTTAAGAATGCATTCTTATATGGTGATTTGCACGAAGAAGTATATATGTAGCAGTCACCGAGGTTTACTGCTGAGGAGGGGTCTAGTATGGTGTGCAAACATCATGAGGCCATATATGGCCTTAAGCAGAGTCTGAGGGCTTGGTTTCGGAAGCTCTCGGAGTTAATTGACCTACAAGGTTTTGTCAGATCGATTGCGGATCATTCTATGTTTGTTAAGAGGACGGAGAAGGGTATTGTTGCAATTCTGGCTTATGTGGATGATATTGTTGTCACAGGTAGTGATAACGAAGGAATTCAGGCAGCCAACGATCTTCTTGGACAACAGTTCGTGACCAAGGATCTTGGTAAGCTGAGGTGCTTTCTTGGTCTAGAATTTGCAAGAAACCAACAAGGAATGGTAATGACGCAAAGGAAATGTCATTGATCTCTTATCTGAGACAGGTGTGACAGGATGTAGACCTGTCACTACTCCAATGGATCCCAATGCACGGCTATATGATGATGATTCTGCAGAGGTAGACAAGAGACAGTACAGAGAGCTGGTAGGAAAGCTATTGTACGTCACAATTACCAGGCATGATATATCGTTTGTTGTTAGCAAGGTTAGCCAATTTATGGAGCAACCTAGGCAGTCTCACAAGGATGCAGTCAACATGATCTTGAGGTATCTCAAGTCTTCTCCAGGTGCAAGACTTCTATTCATGAGAGATACAACCCTTACAGTGTCAGGATGTGCAGATGCAGACTATGTTGGGTGTCCCAAGGGCAGGAAGTCAACTTCAGGTTTCATTGTGTTTGTAGACAGCTCACCGGTTTCATGGAAGAGCAAGAAACAGACTGTTGTGGCCAGATCTAGCGCAAAATCAGAGTATAGGGCAATGGCCCAAGGGAGCACAGAAATGATGTGGGTCAAGTCTGTTCTAACTGACCTAACATGGAGGTGCATCTTCCTATGCATCTACAATGTGATAATTAAGCCGCACTGTTTATAGCAAATAATCCGGCCTTTTATGAAAGAACAAAGCACATTGAGGTTGACTGCCACTAGACCCAAGATTTGATTCAAAAAAGGATTTATCTTCACTTCTTATGTTACTTCAGGAGATCAGATTGCTGACATGTTCACCAAAGCCCTTGCTAAGGGGCCATTTCATCGTTGTTGTTCCAAACTAAGCATGATAGATATTTATGCTCCAGCTTGAGGGGGAGTGCTGAGATATTTATATCTCTTTATATGTTATTCTGTAATTTTTCCTATTTCTTTTAGCTATCTATGTAATTTTCCCGAAAGCTTTTCTCCTACATAAGAGAGCTCTAGGGCTTCGATGAATACTACTTTTTCTTTCTCCCTTTCCACATAAATGATCTGCAACCGATCTGGTGAAACCATGCAGCTATATTAGGTCTAACGGCTTCTGAAACCAAGCTCTTCGGCTCTGCTTAAGGTCATAGATAAACTTATGGAGCCTACATATCTTCTGGCACTCCCTGTCAGCAGCAAACTCAGGTGGTTGTTGTGTATATACCGCCTCATAAGCCACAAACATGTCGCTTGCGCCAGTCAACTACAATCTCAGAAGCCATAACCAGCCTGTTACCAATTTGTCTACTAGAGATGAAGGTCGACTGAAGCAGATAAACTAAGTCATTTAGCACATCACTAAGCCGTTCAGAAAGTACCTTGGCAATAATCAAATAAATATCATGGGAAAGGGCAATGGGCCTAAAGTCATCCACATGTTCTGATGCTTCCTTCTTAGGAAGGAGGAAGATAAGTGCCCCATTGATTCCATCAAAATCTGTATTATCCTGCCTAAACTCCTCCACAACGGCAAACGCATCATATCCCACCACATCTCAAAATTCTCCGTTAAAGAAGACAGGAAACATGTCCGGTCCTGAAGCCCCATCCTCATTCAGCTCATTTACAGCACAATCCACTTCCTCCTTCAGGAATCGTCTCGTAGGTGGACCCATGATCCATCAAAAGATCGATCTCATCAGATCCTACCCACATCCACTATCTAGGATCCACTCTCCAGGAAATGTTATCGAAATAGCTCACTATCGCCCACCCGATCTCCTTTCCCCTTTACTCTATTATCCCCAACCATCACCGGCTCTACATGATTTCTCCAATGCCTCCCACTAGCAACCGCATGAAAAACTTGGTATTTGTACCCCCTTCCCTGATCCATTTCTGTCTAGATCTTCACTTCAACTCTAACGCCAGCTTCCTATCTTCAAATGTCATTGATTTCAAAGAGTCTACTATATTTCTCTCTTGCCTCCTTTGCAGTCAGGTTAATGGAATCCTCTACCTTGTCCAGCCTTACGATTTTGAATCTCTGCCCGCGTCTGGATCTCCTTTCATGCCATCCTAATCTCCCTTTTATATACTACCAGCCTTTTTCTCAAACTGGTTAACTTCTGAGCTAGTTTGAAAACTACTACTCCTTCCCCTTCAACAGACCTTCGGTGCTCCGTCACCAAAACCCTAAATCTATCCTCAAGTAACCAGGCTCGCTCAAATCTAAAGAAGCAACACGAAGGAGTGCTCTTCCCAAAGTTCCACACGAGTGGTATATGGTCAGACCTGAATCTTGGACACGAAGAAACTCCACACAATGGAAACCTCTCCTGAATCTCTGACGAGACCAAGAATCGATCAATTCGAGATATGAAGCCTGAGTTGTTCCACGTGTATATGATACTCACTGCATCAAGCACCTCCAGCTGCAAATCACCAATCAGCTCCGCAAAAGCATCTGAGCAAGAGTATTGCCTCCCCGCATACCCATCCAATCACAAGAGTTAATGGTGACATTTAAACCACAGGCAACAATCCAAGCAGACTCGAGAAATAAATCCCTCACCTCACTCACACAATTTATCCCATAAGACCGCACACATAAAATGCCTCATTGGTCCATACACACATGAGATAACCAATCTAGATCCTCGTCGCTTGTCCCAAAGCTCAACTGTCTGCATAAACCATCCAACCTTCTCATATAACAGAACAAAAAAGCCACCATTCGACGTGATGATAGTCCCTCTGGCACTACCAACATCAATGAGTAGTGAGAAAATGGGCACATTCTTTAGACCAAGGGATCTCCACAATACGGCTGACCACTCATTCAACTTTGTTTCTTGCAATAGCAAAATGTCACTAATCAAACGTTCAAAAGAGAGCCAATAAAGCCTTTCTTCTCGAGGTCTTCCAGACCCCTCACACTCCAGGAGACTAGCTTCATGTAGCAACCAAGTTGTTCCCAGCGGACAGTACAACACCCGTCGCCCTGGCCACCACTGCCTTCAACTCTCTTCTGCCTTGATCATCAGCTAGATTTTCCAGCTCGTCCACATAAATTGTTACACACCTGGAACGCTTCTTCCTTGGTTTATATTGCTTTTGTCGCCTTGACCCACCCCCACCTAGCGACGAATCTTCTGACGAGACTTACGGAAGAGCCTCCTCCGATAACATGCCAGCATGGGAAGAGATCAACACAGCACCCCCTCAAAAACTCCTTTCCAACCCTCTGGTCCCTCTCCAACCTTCATAAGAGACACCCAACAGAAGGACCTCCTCCAAAACAACAGATGCCACTTGGGTCGAGGATGTCGCTGGCAAGTCCCCCTCTCCCTACACTGAGAGCCTTCCTCTACTCGCTCGACCCTCCAGCACCACTCTCCTCGTGATCTGGAATCGCCACATCCAAAGGGGCAACGCCTCCACGAGATGATCCACTAACATCATGTGGAGGCACAAAAACAAAATGCTCCAAACAGAGCCCTGATAGCTACAGGCAAAACTCCAATGTTTTGCAGATGTGGTCCAGCAGGTATTACTTATATTCAAGCCAAAAAAACCCATCTCTTTCTAGGAGTCAATTTGGACCTTCATGCTTTCATGAAAAATATAGAGAATTGTATTCCTTATTTTTCACTTGTTGAGTTTCTTTAAATTCAAGCCATAATTATTTTCCTACATTTTTCGTTAGATTTCATATTAAGAATAATGCGGTGTCAACATGTGTCAATCCCATAATCATTCTTCATCTCCCTGGCGCCCCTCTATGCACGATCCCACGTTCGAGCACCCTCCTTTGTCGACCATCCACTACTCATCCACTTGACCTTTTTTTCGCCAACCATTCCAGTCAATTCCTCTCACATCTTTCTTTCTCATGGGCCACTATCTTCCTCGGCCTATATCACTTCCTCCATAACCCCAAAACCTCCTCATTTCATTTGCTCGCCTTCTACCTTGTGGAAGGGCATTCACACTATCCTTTTATAGGACTCACATTTTATACATCCTATTATGGGGAACAGTCGTGGTTTTAGTTTCTGGAAAAATAATCAGACCATAGGTCGCTATATGTTCATTCCATGCATCTCTCTGTTCTCATTGTCTATCTGAATATAAAGATTGTTGGTGGTTAGGTAAATGGGGTTGGTCTTCAGTCCTCCGTTCTAATCTATCTAAAATCATTGGGTGGGATGATTCATACAAATGTCTGGCACTTTGGATACATATGGGAAGTCGTATTGAAAAGATGGGAGATTCTCAGACAAGAAAGTTTACAAGTTACTCTACGCCTCTAGGGCATTTGACCCAGGAATCTGGGCTCCATATTGCAAGAGGATGGCCGAAAAGTACTTTTACGCGTTAAAATTTTGCTTGGCTTCTACGATTTAGTTTTCTTAAAAAGAAAAAGGGTGCAGTACCGACCGTATGTTTTTCACTTGTGATGTTTCTAAGTCCAGACGTTGACCCTTCTGTGGGTGCTTTGGCTGACCAGAAATGGGATGGAATTATGACAAGAAAGAGTTTATGTAGAAAATGTGTTTGAGCATGCGAAGGCTCTATTGGAGTCTTGGACCTTGTAATGTCCTCTGTGTTTGGTTCATTTGCCTTTTTCTTGTTGTTGGGATGGGCCGATGTCATCATAGTTGGGGCTCTCTCTGAGTTTTGGCTTTTTAAACCATTTTGGTAATGAAATCTGTGAATATACAAAGTTTTTGGGCGTGCTCTCATCGATGATCGACTCTTTTCCTTTTGGGAAAAAACATAAATGTTGGAAACTAGAGGTAGACAAGAGAAGGATATTATCTTACAAGAATATTTAGAAGATGATTGGAATAAGTACCTTCCGTAAAATAATCAGATACTCCTGAGATCTTACAATGAACAGATGCACCACCTAAATCCTCTGCAGTGACTTCTTCCCCTGTAGAAGCCTACTGAGAGCAGTTCAGAATTGCCCTAAATTTTACATTATCAAGGTACTATGACTCTCTATCTGTGTGAATACCGAAGAAAAAAAATCGCCATGACATAGAATATTAAATTTTATACAAACCTTTACAAGAGGAGGTCCAGCTAGAAATACTGTTCCATTTCCTTTGACCATCACACTTTCATCAGCCATGGCAGGTATATAAGCACCACCAGCGGTGCATGAGCCCAAAACAAGTGCAATCTGCGGGATGCCATTTGCAGACATCTGTGCTTGATTGTAGAATATTCTGCCAAAATTTTCTCTGTCAGGAAAAACTTCAGCCTGCCTTGGAAGATTAGCACCGCCACTGTCAACTAGGTAAATGCAAGGTAGGCTGCATTGAGTAGCAATTTCTTGTGCTCTAAGATGTTTTTTAACCGTGATAGGGTAGTATGTGCCTCCTTTAACAGTAGGGTCATTGGCTACAAACATGCATAGTCGTCCATGTACAGGTCCTATTCCAGTAACAATCCCACCTGACGGTAATGATTCAGAATATAACTCATGACCTGCAAGCTTCACGGGCAACATACATAAATGCTAAATGCTGTTATATTCTATATCATGCACAGACAGCAGATAGGACGTGAAATGACACGTCTGTATAAGCAGACAACTCATTGAAAAGGCCCTGACCAAAATCAACACGGACGTAGTAGAAAAATGCTTATGAAAGGATTCAACAATCCTCAACCCTAATATTATTGGAAAACTATCATAGGTGCGGACATCCTACAATTATTTACCTGCCAATACGTAGGACAAGAAAGAATCAAGCTTGATTACAAGGTGAAGGATTGAGGACACCTATTAATTAGCATGGGGATGCAAGCTTTGGCTTGGACTTTTTATGTGATGGCAGTATATGTAAATCTCCCAAATGCATCCATAAAGACTTCTTTGAATAGGCCATATCGCTGTAGTGTATTACATGGAAGTTTATTGAGAGTGAGGCCTCTGTAGATGGCCGTAGCAAATTATCGAGCGCGGTTACTGTAGCATGACATGAGCATGAGGATAAGGATGAGGATGAGAATGGGGGCCGAGAAAGATGCAAAGCACGATTGAAGTCAAGGATTGTGGATGAGCTTGTAAGCTTAGTACCTTAATAATGAATACCTTCACTTTTTGTGGATTTGGTTGTTTTAGACCTGCTTTTTTAATTGGTTGGGATACGTTATCATGAATTGCCACCTACAGAACCTCAGTCGGCAGCTGCTGTCTATGCATCTTGAGTTAATTTTCGAAAGCACTAGGTCCACACGATAACTAGGAAGCTTTGTTTGTGAATTCCCGTTCCATGTTCGGATCGCCTGTTCAAATAAACTGGAAGTGTTCTATGCATAAACCATTGCAGAATAATTTTCATCTCGAATCCCCAACCTGAGACAGCTCCAGAAACGTCGTCCCAGGGTCGAGCATCCGATCGATCCTCTCCCTCGGCAGCAACTTGCCCCTGCTCCGGTTCCTCCGGACCGCCTCGACCCCTCCGCCCTCCAGCACCTGAGACCCCCACAATGAATAAGATCACTGTAACCACCTGTGATCGATTGATCAACATCGTACCTTGTTGATCTGCGACCGGAGCTGGCAGAGGAGCTGCTGCACGGCGTTGGAGTTGGAAGCTAAGGTCTCCGAGGCCCTGTCAAGGCCATCGGGAAGGATTGCGGCGGCGGAGGAGGAGAACGGCGCCGCGACGTAGCGCCCGAGGCGGCGCGGCGATCGCGCGAGGAGGGTCCTGAGCATCATGGTGGTGATGGGTTCGGTGAGGGGTCGGAGCGTAGGAGAGTGAGATGCGAGTTATGTACGCGGGCGCTGTTTGCGTCTGAAAAAAGAAGCTTGCATGTGGGGAGGCGGATAAGGCGTAAGAAAGGACTGAGATCTCTCCTCTTTCGCGCTCTCTTTACAGGAGAGCAGGTTCGGGGCTTGAGAGGGTCAAATGCAGCTCGTATCCTTTAATCACACGTACTTGCTCCGTTCCGCTTATTTCGAGTATGTTATCGAAAATTTTGATGAAATTAGATCTAACTTCGCATGGAGTGGAAACTCTAGAGACGGCAAAATACGCAGATCAAAAACCTTTGGAGGTTGTGTATCTTAAAAATGAGAGAGTTTAATCTCGCCCCCCTTATTAAATACCTATGGAAATTTTTAAGTACGGGTAGGGATTTGGTTCTAGCACTACTCCCTTTTCTTAAACAAACTGCCTCAAAGTACGAGATATATTAAATATTAATCTTCATTGCAACATTGGCACAGGTGAGCAACTACCTTTCTGGCACATTAAATGGGTCCATAAACAAACAAGTAAATCTTAAACATGTGCTCTCTCTACAAAAGGTGTGTCTTATAATTGAGCAAAAACATAATGAAACAAGCTTTCTAGAATCTTACCTTCAGCAGGCATAAATTGATATTTACCTCACGAAATCTATAAACTTTATAAATTACATTCTCAATCTTTGAAACAACATAATCCCCTCCCCCCCCTCCCCCCTCAACCTTGTAAACTTGCTAACTCTTATCTCATGAACCATGCAGCTAATTTAATTGAAGCTCGTGGGGGTTCGTGGGGTAATTTACAAAGTCGATGGGGTAATTACGTTGTGCAAAAGATCGTAGGGGTAATTTACAAAGTTTATAGGATTCGCGGGGTAAATATCCCTAAATTTATCTGCTGATTTTCAAAATATTGGTCTTAGTGATCGAACTTACTCATTTTGTTTGTGGGATAGCGATCGTTTCAAACAGAAGATTCGATATGGCATCTTACTAAATCATGGAATCTCCAATCCTTATATAAAATAATGTGGAAAATAGAGCATCACTAAGGGTGAGTGTCTTCTGTTAGCATTTCTTTCGCAAATCAAATATTGACCCAAGATGCAATGAAGAGAAAAGGATTTGAAATTGCTTCAATATGCTACTTATGTTACAATGGAGAAGAAACCGATGACCACTTCCATTTGGAATGTACCTACTCAAGAAACCTTCCAAACTTAGTAGACCCGAAATTTATGATTTGGCTTGTATGTATTCTCTTCATAGTTCATGGTTGTGCCACTTCCATTGACAAAGACGAAGGCATTTGGTCTTACATTGCCCTTACTCCGCTATGACAACTATAGAAGGAGAGAGATCCGAGATATTAGAAAACATATCTTTAAATTCTACCCGTTTTATCGATTAGTTTGTTCGCGGACGTCTCATCCAAGTTGGGATCAATGAATTTATGCCCTAGAGGAAAACGAGTATTCAAGCTTGTTGTTAGAGGTTCATTTTTTGGGCACCCTACTCCACGATCTTCTCCATTCGGTGAGCCGTAGATGTGCCATTTTGGTTTCCTTTTGGGCGTCCAACTGTGCTTTTATGCGTACCCTACTCCATTTCTTTTGTACGAGCAATTGTTCTACCCTCAATTTAAAGTAGCTATTATGATAGTGGAAACAAGCTTCACCGAGAGAGCGAAGAGGAAATCCTAAAACATCATTTTGTGCTATGGTTTTCACTCACTTGGGTTCCCATGTAAAAATCATTATTCACTTTTGTGCTTTGCTATTATCAACTTCTATCTATGTGGTTTGTGAATTAAACCTAGCTTGTAAGAGAGATCGTCCCGCTTCGGATCTTTGCTCAGTGCCTACGCGTCGCGATATATAAAGCAGCTTTCACCTAAGCACATTCATTGAGAGAAAATTGGAACTCCTCCTTTTTCTTGAACCACAAGGCGGGGGAAGAACCCCACAGAGGTGGGGCGTCGGAGCGTCGGGAAATGCCTTTTCTGAGCCACACCGCTACGGGAATGATTTGACAGAATTCCGCTCTGACTCTATGAATGGAATGGGAATTCTCGGAGGGGAAGGAAGAAGGACTTTTGATTCCCTACTTGACTTTTTCTTTCTCATCGTCGATTCCCGCTTATGGGATAACGTTGGATGTTCACTAGTGAAACTATGAGCCCGATGAGCTATTCCTCTACCCCGCACGACTTTCATTCCATACCAGGCTGCTCTTCAGTCCAGGAAGATCTAAATCAGCTTCGTCGGAATGCTAAGCGATTGACTTCGCTAGCAAAACGAGGTCTCGAGAGGATGACTAACAAAGGATAATATAATACGTCGAGGACTTGAGATCCCTTTCTCCATGAGAGCATTATTAGTAAAATAGCTCAATCGCTTGTGTATTGGAGGACTTCACCGGGTATGGGAATGCTTGATCTTATACTGTGGGAGGTGAGTTTTGACTGGCTTACTGCACTGCTTGGCCAAACAAAAGACAAGACCCATGAATTAATTTAAATTGGATATTATTATTGGGATATTGTATATTACACAATTCACTCCTCTCCCCTTTGTACCGAACTCTTAGAGATGAATGTTAGTTTCTTCATAGCTCTTACATGAGTGGCATCTATTGACTGATGTAATTTTAAATTTTTATAATGTATATTGTGTGTAAATCTTTCTATGTACTAGTAAACATAGGAAATAACAATAGATGGATATGTTCATTAAGCTTGGTTTATTCTACATTCTAGTGGGGAAGACAATTGAGTCAGCATTTCCTAGCAGTAAAGAAATTCTTAACCTATTAAGCTTTTCCTTCCATGACAAAATATCCTTATAGAGAATAAGTGGAATCCGATTAGACAAGCATTTAAACAAGCTATTTTTTGCCGGATATGTTTTCAAGCCTGGCAAAATCAAGCATCTTTTATTTTTGGAGTGTTTCTAAATAGAAGGAAAATATGATTGGAATGAGGAAAGGACATTCAATTAGTCATTTCAAATGGAATAAAGATCACCATACTAATTTGGAAGTAGATGGTTGTACGCACTTGAATCCTTGATAAAGCATTTTCCAAATCAATGAGCAACTATTAAGATAATTTTGGGATAAAGAGACATACCATCCACGAAAAGCGGTAGAGATAATGATATGAGTTTCCCATGGTTTTTTTCCAGTGATGCTATAGTTGCCTTGGAAAGAAGTGTGTCGTCTCTGCATTTTTAATTGATAATCCCCCAACCATAAATTTTGCCTGGTCGAGTATTCTTTTTCCAAGAAACCTTTGCTTAGTTTTCCTTACTTCGGCTTTTGTCAAGATTGTCAATGATTTATGCTTGAAATTTTAAATAGGACATGATGTGTGTAGCCAGTGGAGTAAGAGAGTTATAGAAGACAAACTTTAGGTGGAAGAGAGAGGATTTTATCTTTTCAACCCAAAAGAATTCAATGTGAAAGGGCATTGTTGGGCGGGAAATGTTCCAACGTGCTAATAAAATGGGGTTATTATCAGAAAAAAATTTGATAGGACAAGAAGATTGATCAATGGGAAACATTCTACCATTGTAGAGTGGATGAAACAATAATCTAAAATTGACCATGAGGCACAATCTGGAGAGACAGACTTGATGAGTCGAGTGTTCTTATTAGTGCAATCACAGAGTCCTTCATTCTAAATCTATCGGTTAAACTTTTTTGTCAGGACAACCTAGAGCCACATTGGAAAGTCATCCCCAATGAGCTCGAATCGCGTTGAAATTACCCACCGTTAGGAGAGAGTTAATGTCAATCAAAGAAAGTTTGGAAAGCAATGCATGTTTATCAATGATTGAAGGGGGTTCCATAAATGTTGACAAGCTGAACAATTTTGTGGTCATTTTTTCAAACTTGAGGATGGAACAATATTTTAAATCCAGCATCTCAAAAGGCAGGTATTTATTTTTATCACAACTAGAGAGAATGCCCAAGATTTAAAATCCAGATTAGAGTGCTAATCAAAATCATCCAAGATGTATAATCTGGAAGATATGTTTGGCACACAGATGCTGGTTTCTTGTAAAATAATGGTGTTTAAATGGTGCTTTCTTTTCAAGCTTTTCAAGCGGTCCAATTTATGCTTTCCACCTAGACCCTAATATTCAAAGGAAGGGGCGATGTTAGGTCACAGGCAACCAATAGAAACAATACCAATGCCCTTAATTAGGTAATCAGACTATTTAAGAATCGATTCTCTTTGGGGAATCTTGAAATACAAACTCAAAGAAGTCAAGCCAATTTTTTATTCTAATCAAGAAGCTTGGCAACCGACAAAGGGAACACAATGGAATAGATGTAAGTGAATTATCGCCACCTTTTGCCTTTTTTGTTGAAGGCCATAAGTTACTTGGAATTGGAGGAATAGGAGAAACGAGGGCCTTATTGCTCAATTCAACAACATCTCATCTATTGCGATAGGAGACTCCTCTATATTCTTCTCTTGGTTGATAACCATCGTAGGAAGAGTTTTTAAGTGATCCCACTGTGAAGCATCAATTCACTGATCCATGCTCTGCACCAACATTAAGGATTACTCGACCATGCATGGTTGATAGTGCTTAGACTCCTATGGTGTTATGTGAGTGTGGCAGGGGCCTCAGTCGCCGACTTCGCACCCAGACGTCTGATCAAGGTCCATGATGAGAAGGAAAGGGAGAAACATTCAAATTCATTTTCTCCTAAGCAGTGTCTGTGTAAAGATCACACTTCTTTGATGAAAGCACAATTATAGGAAGTTTGTGGAGAGGGGTGATCCTGTGAGAGCCAAAATTTATGAGAGCATGAGAGGACTCATTCTGGACCACTAGATTCTAGCATCTCTCTCTTCATTGATCATAGGAGGATAGAGAAGAGCAGAATCTAGTGGTCCCGATTCACTACTCTCATGCTATCACAGATTTTGTCTCCAACATGATCACCCCTCAGTTTGTGGAAAATATATTGAGTCTGCTTAAAGGCTTTTTTTTGGTCTCCCTCTATATATTAGGAAATAGTGGAGTTATAGAGTGTGGTGATCCTACCAGGATTGTGTCCATTGAAACAAAATCAAAAAGGCATATTTTAAATAGTAATTGAACAGATCCAAATGAATTAACGAGGAAGCATTATAGATTAGCAGCATGAAAATCCCGTGTTTCCCATTCATTATATGATTACATATTGCAAACATGAACCGATTAATTAAACGAAAACGGAAATTAGGGTGAGATCCAGGAAGAGTAAAGCAATAAACAATTTGTGGCAAATAAAATGAAAGAAGAATCAGATTGGAGATCATCGAAGCGTCCATAAAATGGACTGTCCTTAGAGAGGATATCGCCCTCACAATACCGGTGCATAGGGTGCTGGCGATCCACTCCCAGGATACGATGATACACAGTCTTCGTCCGCGCACACCGATGAAATTGTCCTCAAAAGTACCTCAGAGAACTTGCAACCGAGAAGAATAGGTCGCAGATGCAGTAGGAGAACAAAGAGCAGCGTGAGAGTTTTTCTTGTGAATAAAGAAAACGACATCGGGGGATGCTTATAAAAAGGGACTTGCGTGCCCTAGTGCACGATGCTTCCCATTTTCCGAAAATACCCCTCAATGAGTGTGGCTCTTCGATTTCTGAAACTATGGCTATAGTGAGCCGTTTGGGTCGAGTTGGATTCCCAATGCATTCAAATCCAAATTAATCTGTACGATTAATTTAGTCGACCTGTCAAATGAAACCCGCAGCAAAAATATCGAGATCAGAATTGACTCTCACGAGCCCGAGCCAGAGTGGAGCGCACGCGTGTGTGGTCCACCATTCCTCCTCTCTTATATCGCTATAAGAGCTTGAGGTGTGAACTCATATATAAGCCCATCAAAAGTTTAGAAACACTAGATGTGATACTGAACTTTCAACCAAGCTATTCCATATTTCAAATTTGGGAATTCCTAACTTTCCCTCCAAGTCATTTGGTTTCCCAATTGAAACAAAATTGACTCCTATTGTAATTGCATAGGTTTTCCGATTAAAACCTAATTACATACTTTAAACACAACAATCCCCCACGAATTCATCAATTTGAAAAAGAGATTCAAAGAGAGTTAAAAACATCTTTCAGCTGCCACACTTTGCTTTCAGTAAAGGTACCTTTTGGTTTGAACCTCTACCTGAGTTTACTACTTTCACTTTAACGGGAATGAAGTGATCTATGTCTTGAACTTCATACCTTAGTGTTAAAGTATACGATAGAAACAACAAAGCATTGTTCTTAGTGGTGCAATCTTAATGGTTGGTGCTCTTAAAGGCCATGCACCCTTATCCTGTTTCATGAGTGTGTTCAGGAAAGACCATCTTCCTTTAACTGCGGCCACAGTAACACTCACATAGGTGGTGTTCTCCAAGAATGCACTGCTAACATCATGCTCAAAGGCTTGAACCCATTCAGAGCCTATGCTCTTCCTAATCTAGCAAGTTAAATGGCACTCAGACTTCCAGGGATAAGAAATTCGTGCATAAGCATTAAACTAAGAGTGCCAACCAGTTCTCCAAACAGCTTGTTATTACCACATTGAACCTACTTTGTGAGATCTCTACTCATATAGGTTGGGTTGCTACTGTAGAGGAACTCTCAATGGGTCTCAGTCCCATCCCAAGCCTATACTTTAGGAGAAAAGATCTATCAAGTTCCTTAGTCAACAGATCTGCCGTGTTGTCCTTGGATCCAACAAAATCCACAGCCAACACTCCTCGTGACACCAAATCCCTTAACGTCTTAAGTCTAATTTGTATGTGTCTTCTCGTTTTCTGATTGAACTCTGAACTCTTGATCTTGGCAGTTGTGGTCATGTTAATACAATGTACCATGATCGCAGGAACTGGCTGACCTACCATGAGAATTTAAGAAAGAAGTTCCCTTAGCCATTCAACCTCAATTCCAGAGGTGTCCAAAGTAGGGATGAGCATTGGGATGGGCCAGCCCGACCCGACCCGCAACCCGACCCAATAATCCTGACCCGAACCCGAGCCCGTTTAATGTCGGGTCGGGCTGGGGCTTAAAAAATCCGCCCAATCTTATAACGGGCCGGGCTCGGGCTTCGTAGAACCCGGCCCGGGGCCCGACCCGCTAGCCCGGCCCGACCCCCTAACGGACCCAACCTGACTCGATCCTGAAACCCCCTCCCCCCAGGTCCCCGCCCCCTCGGTCCGGCCTCCCCTCCCTCAAGCCCCATCCTGACCGACCCGAACACCCCAAGCCCCACGGCCCCCACCCCACGCGGGGCCACCGGCCACGACCCCAACCCAACCCCAAGTCACAATACGCAAACCCTATTCCCACACTTCCCAGACCCAGTCGTCGCTCACCCCAGGGCTCCCCAGATCCCCACTCCCTCCGGCGGCCCAACCTCCTCGACCCCCCGCCAAGCCTCCAGCCCCTTCCACCCCCTCTCGCGTCCCCTCCGATGCCTCCCTTCTTTGCGACGCACGGCCCCGTCGGCCCGTACCTCGACCCGGCGACCCCTGCCCTCTTTTTGCCGAGGGCCCGACGCTGCCCTGCCCCCGAGCCCCTTCCAGGCTCCCAGCCATGCCCCCTTCCCACCGCGGTGCCGCCCATTCTCAACGCCCCCTGCGCGGCTGCGCCCCAGCGCCCCACCGCCGGCTGCAACCCTAGCGCCCCACCGCCGTGCCCCGAACCGAAGCCAAAAAATTTACTAGGCCGGTCTGACCCGAACCCGACCCGTTTAACATCGGGTCGGGTTCTGGTTCGGGCTAGCCCATCCAAAAAATTAACAGGCCGAAGCCCGATAATGCTAATGGGCTCGAGTTCGGGCTAAGGTCCGGTCCGGCCCGCCCGACCCGATAATCATCCCTAGTCCAAAGCACACAACTCGGACTCAAAGGTAGATCGAGCTAAAATTGTCTGCTTTACAAACCTCTAGGAGACTGCACCGCCTCCAAGGGTAAAGACATACCCAGTAACACCATTACTCCCAAACTCCTTTATTTTCCCGATCCAGCTTGCATCACTATATCCTTCTAGTACAGATGGATGTCTACCATACTGCAAACTAAGGGAAATAATTCCCTTCAAGTACTTCAGTACTCAATCCAGAGCCTCCCAGTGAGTACGGTCAGTATAGCTGGTGTATCTACTCAGCTTTGCAATCGAGAATGACATATCAGGTCTCGTGCCATTTGTGAGATACATTAAGCTTCATATCACTTGTGAATACCTTAGTTGGGCTACAGGTACTCCACTTTTATTCTTATACAACATTTTGGATGAATCAAACGGAGTGCTTACAGCTTTGTAATTTTGATAACTAAATTTCTCAAGTACCTTCTCGACGTAGTGAGATTGAGAAACTGCAATCCCATCAACTGACCTTGTCAGTTTGAGTTCCAAGATTACATCAGCAACACCCATGTCCTTTATCTCAAACTTTCTACTTAAGAATGCTTTAGTCTCATTAATAATCTGCATATGTGATCCAAACAACAATATGTCATCAACATACATGCACAAGACAATACACTCATCACATTTCACCTTAGAATAGACACACTTATCGGATTTAACAAGTTTGCAAACATTTCCCTCATTCCCAAGAGTCTCTAGTCCATCAGGTTGATCTATATAGATCTCCTCCTCAAGATCGCAATGTAGGAAGGCGGTCTTCACATCCATATGGTAGATGGAGAGATCTTATACAGAAGCCAATGCTATGAGCATCCGGATTGTGATCATTCTAGTCACAGGGGAATAAGTATCGAAATAATCGATGCCTTCTTTTGCCTAAAGCCCTTGGCGACTAATCTGGCTTTATACTTTTCAATTGATCGACCAAGCTTAAGTTTTCTCTTAAACACCCACTTACACCCAATGGCAACCTTTGGGTAAATCAACCAACTCCCAAGTTCCATCAGCCATAATGGAATCCATCTCAGAATTGACGACTTCCTTCCATTATTTTGCTTCAGATGAAGCCATGGCTTCCTTATAACTTGGTGGATCACCCTTGATCTGGTAAACAACAAAGTCACTACCTAGATCCTTGGCTCTCCGAGGTCGTTTACTCCTCCTTGGCTCAATTTCTTCTGAAGGATCATTGGGTTCAGGTTGAGTCTCAACCCCCACATTCGTTATCCTTTCCATTTGATCTGGAATAGATCCTGATGCGGAGGCACTCTCAATGACCAGATTCTGAGGAATCCCAGTCTTCATAGGGAAGACATCCTCAAAGAAGGTAGCATTACAGAGTTCAACAATAGTATTGACATCTATGCCTGGTATCTCGGACCGAATTACCAATATATGCATAGCTATTTTCCAAGTAACCTAAGAAGACAACATCAATAGTTTTAGGACCTATCTTCTTTCTCTTGTGTTATGAGACTAAAACCTTAGAGAGACAGCCCCACACTTTGAGATATCTTAATCTCGGATTCCTATTTCTCCAAAATTCAAAGGGATACTTTTTCCATATGCCTTGGAGGAACTCTATTCAGAATATGGCAAGCCGTATTCAAGGCTTCTCCCTACATATAGGTTGGAAGTACAGAACTCTGTAGGAGAGCATTAATCATGTCAGTTAAGGTTCTATTTTTTCGTTCTGCTATCCCATTTGATTGTGGTGAATATAGGGCAGTAACTTCATAAACTATGCCAAACAACTTACATTGTTCATCAAATAAGTTAGAAGTATATTCATCCCCTCTATCTGACCTAAGGCGTTTAAGCGATTTTCCTATTTGTGTTTCAGCTTCATTCTTAAATATAAGAAATTTCTCTAAGGCTTCATCATTGGTTTTCATTAGATACACATATTAGTATCTACTGCCATCATCTATAAAGGTGATAAAGTATTTCTTATTGTCTCTGGTCAACACACTATTAAACTCATAGATATCTGTGTGCACTAGATCCCAGATCTAACTATCTCTAGAGATAGACTGAAAAGACTTCCTAGGTGTCTTTGCTTACATACAAATTTCGCATTTTTGAGTTTTATCAATAGTGTGTTTAGGGATCAATTATAAATTCATCATTCTTTTAATTGAATTTAAATTCACATGTCTCAATCTACCATGCCACATATCACTAGATTCTACATTATTAATTATATGAGATACATAATTAGAACATTCAGAACTTAAAACATTTACTGAATTAATGTTTACAGAATCACATATAATTCTAAACAACAAGTCAAAGTGTAAAACCTTGTATTTTCGTTTTCCAAAAATCTGGAGTATTTTTGACATCCAAAAAATTCAAATAATCATGACTTTTCGTAGATTTCATCGAGATCTTTCCAACGAGCCCAAGAACATCCAATTCTGACATTCCTAGCCTAAGATATCAATATTTTATGTTGGATGATCGAGATCCATATATGGATCCGAAACTTGATCCATTCACACCTCTCCTTCTATAAATATGCTATGATAGGCTGCCCTCTTCAAAGCCCTATCCACCACCATCCTCCCCTCTCATTGGAGTACCACCATCTTGGTCAGTGTAGTCATCGGAGGGCCACCGTCGACGTCAGAGAAGGAGCTCCGATCGGAGATCCACGACCACCATCACATAGGAAAGCTCGAGGTCACCTTTGTACACGCATTCGCTCTACAATCGAGAGACGAAAATATCGTTTCGCGTGAGAGGAGATCCCGAGGGAACATCCTCGGATGTAGCGATGTTATACCTTCCTCTTGCTGTTGGTTTCATACGACTTTTGTGCACATATGATTGAACATGTTTAGAGCCTTGGTTATCCTTATTATGCGCTTCATATACTAGTAACAATAAATGCCCTCCTCTTACGGTTGGTTTCACGCGATTTTGGGTCCTACGTTGGAATTTGTTTTGGACCCTTATACATCTTTATATCATAAATCTTGAATTATAATGAAGTTTTATCTATTCTTTCCGATGGTTTCAACACGATTGTTGATCTTATATCCTTGAACATCCTTAGAACCCTATTTGTCATTGTATTATGATTTATAGATGCTTATGTATGTCGAACCACACGAAGAACATCTCATTAACACAGTAATCTTGATCTTTGACTCACGAACCATAAGGTTAATACATATAGTGACGAAGTTTTTTTTCATCATTGTATAATTTGAAGGTTCACTCATACCTATATTAATGGCATGGAAAAAGGGACTTAAATACACATCCCTTTCTCACGGTAATATTCAATCTCTAGATATTGTGTAACTGCAGTAACGAATATCATATGATTTGGCTTGTGGACATTGTTATCATGAGATTCTTAACTTCCCAAAAGCAACGTGCGTCAATATACAACCAGGGACTCTATGGAAAGGTCTTTGGGTTCCTTTTTTTTGAAACTCTCATACACGTAGAAGATAATTCTTAGGGATGTTATTAGGTGAATAGAGAATAAATGATGTTAAGAAGTTAAAATAACATCTCGTTCTTGCAGTAACGTATGGGAATTAAGTTACATATGTTTTAAGTTATAATTATTAGATATCAATTGACTTGTAACGGTTTCATAGATTTTTTTTAATGACAAGGCATGGCCGTGCATTGCGCATATGAAATAACTAGTAAATCACAGGAACATGTGTGTTACATGTATGTTTTCAAATTTCTCGTTAGTACAATATGCAACAAATAGAGTTCTTTATTTCAAAACTTTCATATATCTAATTAAAGGCAACAAGCACAATATATATAAAATAAGGGGTTAAATGTTTATACTGAGAAATGCATGTTGTGCCTTCGTAAAATTTTTTTTCACATATAACATGCATGTAGTATTTTTTGCATGTTCTACACATGTAATAGACACATATATTCATATACCATATGTTACATCGATGGTATTACCTTTTACTAAGTAAGCCAAGTTTTATATTGGGCAATTTAGATATACATCTTAGCCTAGTTTCTTTCAGCTTTGTAAGAAACTACATCTAGTTATATCATGTATGAGCTCGCGCATTTCATAAGACGTATAAATAATAAGAGTAAGAAACATAAGTGATACTTTACAGTCATCATCTAGTGTTAAAGCTTCTAAATATACACGATGAACAATATAGCGTACAAAAAACCTTGTAACTTAGTTCGATAAATGATAATAATATTAGTATCAATGCCAAGATCTCTCTTATAAATACTGATGTTATGATGACCGGGTAGATGCCATGAAGGTCGCGACCCCAGCGGACGAGTTGGGTGACGCGTTGCACCTTGCAACCCAGTAGTATCCGGAGTCGCTCGACGGAGTAGGCCGGTGGCACGGTTGGCTTATAGGTTTCGTACTTATACACAATATTAACACTCGAGGTAGAATTAGGTGTGGCCGCATCAAATTCTATTTCGGGTATTCTTATTGTGAGAGGTGTTCCGGGATGTGGTTTGAAGTTGGAGAAATTGGGCTTATTATCTTTTCCATGTTCTAGTTGAACACAGATTCTTGAGGGTTTACTCAAGATGAATATCAAGTTCCCGCATAGCGGAGGCCTGCGAGTCACGTACTTGCATGTGCTAAAATAATACAAAAAATGATTATTGATCGGGTATCGGGAATTATATATCGTTGTGGACTCTAATCAACTTGTAGAAATATTAAGATTTTGGTGGTTGTACTTAGATGATTATTATATAAAAATAAATAAATTATTATGTGATCCAATGTGAATTAGAATGACTTGGTGTTCTTTCAAAAGTTTTTTTAGATGCACGTGCCATTTAATAAAGTTGAGTATACATTCTTTTCTTACACTACATTAGTCATTATGGTGATTGTCTCGTTACCGGGCAATTGCTCATAACGTTACCCTCGTGTGAACCCAACATGTGTACCTGAGCAGCAACCGCCACAGTAGCGGTCTTTTGAGGAGATCAGAACTTCCTACATCATACTTGCACCAGACATGGTGCGTCCTATTTAGAGTAACTTATTTACTTCCGTATCATTTTATGTTATTATTGAGAGACATTGTAGTGAGATATGTGGAGAATTGTTTCTACAAAATTTAAGATTTCATGATGTATCTCTTCTATGGACATGGACTTGATGATCGTTATCAATAAGAATGGATGGTGCATTTTATTTTCCACATTATTCTCCTATTGTTATTTATATTTCAAATGTTAATCTAATGTACATAAGATGGTTTGTTGAGTATCATAGATCATGGGCGTATTTGGACCGTAGGTCCGACGCTCCCGTCCCGTCGATTTAGGTAGCCAAAAGGGCGGGGCGTCACTGATGGTATCAGAGCCCGATACTCCATTCTCTCTTTTGCATATTAGAATTGTTAACAATATTTGAAATATAAATGTAACGACAAAGTCTTCTGACCTTGTCACTAGTTAAGGAGGATAATTCAAGTTCTGTTTAAAGTGTCTATTGTCTCTCTAACCATGGATAATTTCTAATATAATGATTCTCGCAGGAAATCATACCGCTTTGTGTTGACCCTGATATTGCACAGCAGTTGGCCTTACTATTTCAGGTCATACAGGGTTTACAATAACGTAAGGAGGTATTGGAGCAAAGGCTCCTTCAGCAGGATGATTCCTCGTAGCAGCCCTCTCGTGAGGAAGAGGGCAGTGTTCACCCTTTGGTGTCTCTGGACCCGGAAGGATCAGATGACCTAGAGACGCTACAAAAACATCAGACGACCTACACAGCATATCAGAGATCTAAGGTGCCACAATTCGTTGGCACCGGCACGCCAGATGAGGCTGAGCTATGGCTGGATCACGAATCTAAAGTGTTGAGGATGATTCATGCTCCTGAAGAGTCTTGGCTTACATTTGTGGAGTTTTCACTAGCAGGCTATGCTAAGCGTTGGTGGTACGCCACCAAGGAACATCTTGAGGATCCCATAACTTGGGAAATTTTTCTTGACGAGTTCCGTAGTCAGTTCTATCCTGATCACTGGGTTGAGGATCAGAGGAGGTTGTTTGCTGAGCTGAAGCAGGGGTCAATGACGGCCTAGGAATACCTCATTCGTTACACTGAACTCTCCCGCCACTCACCAGCGACTACTGCTTTTCCTGAGGAGAATTTACAGAAGTTTATCCGGGGATTGCGTGACGATGTGCAACACCAGCTATCTGCATTGGATTTCACTTCCATCAAGGAGGTAGCCTCTAAAGCTATCAAGATGGAGGCAACTCAGAGTCGGCTTCAGGGGAGTCCATCACATTTCCAACCACCTCAGCCCGGGAGATCTGCTCATCGAGATTTCTACAAAGCTCGTAGAGAGCTTCGTTTCCACCTAGTGGCTACTACTCCTACCATTAGCAGATTTGCCCCTACACCTACTTTAGGGCAGGGCTTGGCAGGTCACGTACTACTTCATTCCGCTCTTCGGCACACTAGCAGAGTCATAAGACAGGAGGTGCTAGCCTTGTCTCGGGAGGCTCCTTTTCTTAGCCAGGAGATCATAGGTGTTTCCATTGCCAACAACCGGGCCATTTCAAGGCCAAGTGTCCCTTACTTGCCGGCAGCTCACGCAATCATCAACCAAGTGTACGACCAACTTTCTCACCCGCACAGTCACGTGGATCAGCTTCTCGTCATGGAGGTCGAGGCTTTCAACATCCTCTATCACGACCAACCTTCAGTACTACAGATTCTAACGCCCCATCACACCCGCAGGGACAATTGAATGCAATCCCACAAGAGCAGGCCCGCGCCTCAGGAGCTTTAGTGCGAGGTATGATTTCAGTGCATGGTATATCCTTACATGCTTTATTTGATTCGGGAGCTACGCACTCTTTTCTAGCACATTGATTAGTGCTCAAGTTAGATAAAGATCCAGTCTGTGTTCCATCTCCTTACTACATTAAGGGCCCAGGGGGCCAATTATTCATAATGCGACAAGTAGTGGAGAATGTAGCAGTGCAGATCGGTGGGCACATATTGCCCGCATATCTTTTACTCATTCAGTTAGAAGATTTTGATGTCATCTTAGGTATGGATTGGCTCGAGCAATATCACACATGCCTTGATTGTTTCGAGAAGATGATAGTGTTCCATCTCCCAGGCATACCTACCTTTCAGTTTGATGGACGTACCTCAGATAGTGAGGTCTTGTATGTATCGGCATTGAAGGCCCAATACATGCTCGATCAGGGCTGCATAGGTTTTCTCGCCCATGTTGTGGAGTTACCCGTCGAAGATCGTATGATTGAAGACGTCAAAATTGTACGAGATTTTCCTGATGTATTCCCAGAGGAATTACCTAGACTACCGCCATAAAGGGAGATCGAGGTTGAGATTACTTTGATACCCGACACACAACCGATCTCCATTCCTCCATATAGAATGACACCAGCCGAACTCAGGGAGCTCAAAGTACAACTGCAGGAGTTATTGGAAAAGGGATTTATAATCCCAGTACATCATCTTGGGGAGCACCGGTCCTCTTCGTAAAGAAGAAGGATGGGTCTATGCGCTTGTGCATCGATTACATGCAATTGAATAAAAGGGCGGTAAAGAACCGTTACCCACTTCCACGAATAGATGATCGTTTCGATCAGTTGCAAGGTGCAACGGTATTCTCAAAGATTGACCTACGATCGGGTTATCATCAATTGAGAATTAAGGACACAGATGTGCTTAAATCTGCTTTTCACACCAGATACGGCCACTATGAGTTTGTGGTTATGTCGTTTGGGCTCACGAACGCACCTGCCGCGTTCATGGACATGATGAACAGAATTTTCCGTCCATACTTAGATCATTTTGTAGTAGTGTTCATTGATGATATCTTGATCTACTCACGTGATGAGCACGAGCATGAGCAACATCTTCATACTATTCTTGAGACACTCAGAGAACACAAGTTGTATGTAAAATACAACAAGTGTGAATTTTGTCTTACCGAAGTAGCTTTCCTCGGTCATGTAATTTTAGGAGCAGGTGTGGCAGTTGATCCGGCCAAGATAGAGGCCGTCATATCCTGGGAGCAGCCCAAGACAGTTACCGAGATACGCAGCTTCTTAGGCCTCGCCAGCTACTACAGGCATTTTGTTAGAGGCTTCTCACAGCTAGCTCTACCACTTACTCGCCTGACATAGAAAGACGTCCCTTTCATTTGGAGCGACACGTGCGAGCTGAGCTTTCGTACGTTGAAAGAAAGACTAACCAATGCTCTGATTCTCACCCTTCCTTCAGGCCCCTTAGACTTTACGGTGTATACTGATGCATCAAATGAGGGTTTAGGAGCAGTGTTGATGCAACGTGGTCATGTCGTAGCATATGCATCACGACAGCTGAAGAACCATGAACGTAACTACCCTACTCATGACTTGGAGTTGGCAGTTATAGTCTTCGCGTTGAAGATATGGCGTCACTATTTATATGGGGTCACGTTTGAGATTTTTACAGATCACAAGAGTCTCAAATATATCCTTGACCAGCGAGAGTTGAATATGAGGCAAAGACGATGGATGGAGCTGTTGAAGGATTATGATTGCACTATCTTTTACCATCTGGGTAAGGGGAATGTAGTGGCGGATGCTTTGAGTAGGAGAACACATACCGAAGGTACCGCAGCATGGCTACAGACTTGGGATATGCTCACGGCCCTCAGTGAGTGGCACCCATTTGATAGTACTACAGATGTTGTAACTGTACCTACCAAGTATAGTAGACTATGGGACAGGATTGTGCATGCTCAGCAAACAGATCGGAAATTACAAGACTTATTCCATCGATGCCTGAAGGAGGAGTTTGATGGATTCAGGGTCTGTGAGTCCATCTTATGGAAGGGGGACCGTATATGTGTCCCTAATGATGGTGAGTTAAGGAGAGACATCCTAGATGAGGCTCACTGTTCTGGATTATTTATCCATCCAGAAAGCACCAAGATGTATAGAGATCTCCGTCAACACTTTTGGTGGGAGGGGATGAAGAGAGATGTTGCAGAACATGTTAGTCGTTGCCTTACGTGCCAATTGGTGAAGGCAGAGCACAAGCGTTCTCCTAGCTTGTTACAGCCACTTCCTATTCCGTTGCGGAAATGGGAGAGTATCTCTATGGACTTTGTGACATCCTTACCTCGTACAGTAGGTGGATATGATGCTATTTGGGTTATTGTTGGCCGGTTGACTAAGTCTGCACATTTTATTTCCGTGAGCATGACATGCACTCCGGTGGATCTGGCCAAACTATATATTCAACATGTTATTCGCTTGCATGGGATTCCCAAGAAGGTTGTATCTGATAGGCACTCTCGTTTCATGTCACATTATTGGGGAGAATTCATGAAGGCCCTAAAAACTGAAATGTGTCTTAGTTTAGCATATCATCCGCAGACGGATGGACAATCGGAGAGGACAATTCAGACTCTTGAGGATCTACTCAGAGCATGTGCCATTGAGTGGCAAGGATCTTGGAAAGATCACCTTCCTTTAGTGGAGTTCACTTATAACAACAGCTACCATGCTAGTATTGGCATGGCACCTTTCGAGGTATTGTATGGGCGAAGATGCACTACTCCCTTGTGTTGGCAGGAAGTTGGTGACAATGGTATTTATTCCACTCAGATAATCGAGGACACAACAAGAGCCGTAGAAATGGCTAGGAATAAATTATTGACTGCACAGAGCCGTCAGAAGAGCTATGCTGATCAGAGGTGTCGTGATCTCGAGTTTGAAGTCGGAGATTTTGTCTTCTTGAGAGTGTCTTCAATGAAGGGTATTCAAAGATTTGGTATTAAGGGCAAGCTGGCACCGATGTTCGTTGGTCCTTTCGAGATTTTGTCCTGTATTGGGAAGGTAGCATACCGAGTAGCACTCCCTCCTCACTTGGCAGGCGTGCATGATGTATTCCATGTGTCAAACCTCCGGAAGTATATTCAAAACCCTCGACATGTGATTAGCTATGAGGATCTCACGGTTGAACCGAATTTATCTTTTCCTGAGGCACCCGTGCAGATTTTAGACCGTACAGTCAAGAGGTTGCGACGGAAAGACATCCCTTATGTCAAGGTATTATGGCAAAGTCAGAATGATGAGGAGGCCACATGGGAGCCTGAGGCAGATATGCGACAGAAATACCCCTATCTTTTTGAAGGTATGATCACGAAACCCTATTTCAATCCTCTTTAAGATTTTTATGAGTTTCGTTCCCTTTAATATTTTTATGTCTGAATTTACATCATATTCAAAACTTATATGTTAAATCCTACGTGTCGAGGACGAGACTTTCTTTAGGATTTTTATGATGTAAAACCTTGTATTTTCGTTTTCCAAAAATGTGGAGTATTTTTGACATCCAAAAAATTCAAATAATCATGCCTTTTCGTAGATTTCGTCGAGATCTTTCCAACGAGCCCAAGAACATCCAATTCTGACATTCCTAGCCCAAGATATCAATGTTTTATGTTGGATGATCGAGATCCATATATGGATCCGAATCGGATCCAAAACTTGATCCATTTACACCTCTCCTTCTATAAATATGCTATGATAGGCCGCCCTCTCCAAAGTCCTAGCCACCACCATCCTCCGCTCTCATTGGAGCACCACCATCTTGGTCAGTGTAGTCATCGGAGGACCGCCGTCGACGTCGGAGAGGAGCTCCGATCGAAGATCCGCAACCACCATCACATAGGAAAGCTCGAGGTCACCTTCGTACATGCATTCGCTCTACAATCGAGTGACAAAAATATCGTTCTGCGTGAGAGGAGATCCCGAGGGAACATCCTCGGAGGTAACGATGTTATACCTTCCTCTTGCTGTTGGTTTCATACGACTTTTGTGCTCCTATGATTGGACATGTTTAGAACCTTGGTTATCCTTATTATGCGCTTCATATACTAGTAACGATAAATACCCTCTTCTTATGGTTGGTTTCACACGATTTTGGGTCCTACGTTGGAATTTGTTTTCGACCCTTATACATCTTTATATCATAAATCTTGAATTATAATGAAGTTTTATCTATTCTTTCCGGTGGTTTCAACACGATTATTGATCTTATATCCTTGAACATCCTTAGAACCCTATTTGTCATTGTATTATGATTTATAGATGCTTATATATGTTGAACCACACGAAGAACATCTCATTAACACAGTAATCTTGACCTTTGACTCACGAACCATAAGGTTAATACATATAGTGACGAAGTTTTTTTTCATCATTGTATAATTTGAAGGTTCATTCATACCTATATTAATGGCATGGAAAAAGGGACTTAAATACACATCCCTTTCTCACGGTAATATTCAATCTCTAGATATTGTGTAACTGCAGTAACGAATATCATATGATTTGGTTTGTGCGTCAACATTGTTATCATGAGATTCTTAACTTCCCAAAAGCAACGTGTGTCAATATACAACTAGGGACTCTATAGAAAGGTCTTTGGGTTCCTTTCTTTTGAAACTCTCATGCACGTAGAAGATAATTCTTAGGGATGTTATTAGGTGAATAAAGAATAAATGACGTTAAGAAGTTAAAATAAAATTTCGATCTTGCAGTAACGTATGGGAATTAAGTTACATATGTTTTAAGTTATAATTATTAGATATCAATTGACTTGTAACGGTTTCATAGATTTTTTTAATGACAAGGCATGGCCGTGCATTGCACATATAAAATAACCAGTAAATCACAGGAACATGTGTGTTGCATGTATGTTTTCAAATTTCTCGTTGGTACAATATGCAACAAATAGAGTTCTTTATTTCAAAACTTTCATATATCTAATTAAAGGCAACAAGCATAATAAATATAAAATAAGGGGTTAAATATTTATATTGAGAAATGCATGTTGTGCCTTCGTAAATTATTATTATTTTTCACAGATAACATGCATGTAGTTTTTTTTGCCTGTTCTATACATGTAATAGAGACATATATTCATATACCATATGTTACACCGATGGTATGACCTTTTACTAAGTAAGCCAAGTTTTATATTAGGCAATTTAGATATACATCTTAGCCTAGTTTCTTTCAGCTTTGTAAGAAACTACATCTAGTTATATCATGTATGAGCTCGCGCATTTCATGAGATGTATAAATAATAAGAGTAAGAAACATAAGTGATACTTTACAGTAATCATCTAGTGTTAAAGCTTCTAAATATACACGATGAACAATATAGCGTGCAAAAAACCTTGTAACTTAGTTCGATAAATGATAATAATATTAGTATCAATGCTAAGATCTCTCTTATAAATACTGATGTTATGATGACCGGGTAGATGCCATGAAGGTCGCGACCCCAATGGACGAGTTGGGTGATGTGTTGCACCTAGCAGCCCGGTGTTATCCGTAGTCGCTCGACGGAGTAGGCTGGTGGCGCGGTTGGCGTTCTTGGTTTCGCACTTATACACAATATTAACACTCGAGGTAGAATTAGGTGTGGTCGCATCAAAATCTATTTCGAGTATTATTATTGTGAGAGGTGTTCCGGGATGTGGTTTGAAGTTGGAGAAATTGGGCTTATTATCATTTTCATGTTTTAGTTGAACACAGATTCTTGAGGGTTTACTGAAGATGAATATCAAGTTCCCACGTGGCGGAGGCCTGCGAGTCACGTACTTGCATGTGCTAAAATAATACGAGAAATGATTATTGATCGGGTATCGAGAATTATATATCGTTGTGGACTCTAATCAACTTGCAGAAATATTAAGATTTTGGTGGTTGTACTTAGATGATTATTTTATAAAAATAAATAAATTATTATGTGATCCAATGTGAATTAGAATGACTTGGTGTTCTTTCAAAATTTTTTAGATGCATGTGCCATTAAATAAAGTTGAGTATACATTCTTTTCTTACCCTACATTAGTCATTATGGTGTTTGTCTCGTTACTGGGCAATTGCTCATAACGTTACCCTCGTATGAACCCAACAGGTGTACCTGAGCAACGGCCGCCACAGTAGCGGTTTTTTGAGGAGATCAAAACTTCCTACATCATACTTGCACCAGACGGGGTGCGTCCTTTTTAGAGTAACTTATTTATTTCCGCATCATTTTATGTTATTATTGAGAGACATTGTGGTGAGATATGTGGAGAACTTTTTCTACAAAATTTAAGATTTCATGATGTATCTCTTCTATGGACATGGACTTGATGATCGTTATCAATAAGAATGTATGGTGTATTTTATTTTCCACATTATTCTCCTATTGTTATTTATATTTCAAATGTTAATCTAATGTGCCTAAGATGGTTTGCTGAGTATCATAGATCATGGGTGTATTTGGACCATAGTTCCGACGCTCCTGTCCCGTCGGTTTCGGTAGCCGAAGGGGTAGGGCGTCACACAAAGTCTGCAAATTAACCTTTTCCATAAAAATATCATGTCTCAGAATAACAACTTTATTATATTTAAAGTTTAATTCAAAATCATTTCTAACTAAGATAGAGCCAGATAAAACATTCTTCTTGATGTTAGGAACATGCAGCACCCTGTGCAACGTCCAGATATGTCCAGAGGAGAACCTCAAGTTGACTTGTCCTGAACCTAGCAGCCTGGCTGCAGAATCATTCTTCATCTTCACAGTCCCACCGCTTCATGTCTGATAAGAAGAAAACAAAGTTATATCAGAATAAATATTTACATTAGCTCCCGTATCCACAAGCCATTCATTTGGATCATGAATATGGTATAGTTCAGGTTTTACAGAGACATACCCATCACTAACCCCAAGTTCCGTAGTGATCATATTTACTTGTGGACTCCCATCTACAGCCTTAGATTGAGCCTTTAAGGATGACCTGTCCTTCTTCCAATGACCGGCATGATTACAATGCCAGCATGATTTATTCTTTGCCTTTTTCTGGATCTTGCCCTTTAGTTTCACTTTATTGTTGTTATTACCCTTTCCCTTTTTATCTTTACCCTTCGAGGTCATGAAATTGACCTTAGCCTGAATATCAACAGAAACCACATACTTTTGTTTCTGGTTTTCCTCTTATATGGCAATTGACATCATCAAGTCATTCATAGAAAATTTTCCCTTCCTGTGTTTTAGGGTCATCCAAAGTCTTCCCAAGACTTGAGGAATTTTTCTATGATGCACATGACCTGAAACTTCTCTGAAGATTTCATTTCGGCATCTTCTAGACCATGGAGCAGGAGTAAAAACTCGTGTGCCTGTTCAAAAACCGACTTCCTTTTGATCATGGAAAACTTCAAGAACTTGGCAACATAGTATTTATCAATATCGAGATCTTCGGTATTATACCTCTGATCTAATTCTTCCCATAACCCCTTCACAGTCTGCGTGGACGAACAGTATACGTCAAACAACGTGTTGGACAGAGTCAACAAGATGTAAACATGACATATATGGTCGCATTCCTTCCATGCAGATTGCGCCTTCTGGCTATCGGGCGAGCGGTTTTCCTTTTTTACCGAAGGACATTCAGTTTCAAGCAATGAGATTAACCCTATAATAGTTAATCATTTTTTCATGCGTTATTGCCAACGCTTGAAATTCTAACCAATGAATTTTTCAGGTATACCTGTCATATCAACCCTCGATTTAAACATGGTTTCTGACGTTATTCTAATTTCGATTCCCGATATCCTCTCTAATATTGTTGAAAACAGAATCAAAAAGCCATATTTTAAACAGTAATTAAATGAATCCAAATGAATTAACAGAGAAACATTACAGATTAGCAGCAAGAAAATCCCGCATTTCCCATTCATTATGCGATTACATATTGGACACATGAACTGATTAATTAAACATAAATAGAAATTAGGGCGAGATCCAGGAAGGGTAAATCATTAAGCACTTTGTAGCAAACAAAATGAAAGAAGAATCAGATTAGAGATCACCGAAGCGTCCATGAAAATGGACTGTCCTTAGAGAGGATATCGCCCCACAATACCGGTGCGTAGGGTGCTGACGATCTGCTCATAGGATACGATGGTACACAGTCTTCGTCTACGTACACAGACGAGACCGTCCTCGAAAGTACCTCAGAGAACTTGCAGCCGAGAAGAATATGTCACATGTGCGGTGGGAGAACAAAGAGCGCCATGAGAGTTTTTCTTGCAATGAAGAAAACGGCGTCGGGGGATGCGTATAAAAGGGACTTGCATGCTTCATGTTTCCCGAAAATACCCCTCAATGGGTGTGTCTCTTCGGTTTCCAAAACTGCAGCTATAGCGAGCCGTTTGGGTCGAGTTGGATTCCCAACGCAGTTAAATCCAAATTATCATATGATTAATTTAGTCGACTTGCCAAATGAAACCTACAGCAAAAGTACCGAGATTCAAGTTGACTCTCCCGAGCCCGAGCGGAGCGCGCGCGCAGGTGTGTGGTCCTCCTTTCCTCCTCTCTTTTATTGCTACAAGAGCTTGAGGTGTGAACTCATATATAAGCCCCCCAAAAGTTTAGAAACACTAGATGTGGCAGTAAACTTTCAACCAAGCTATTCCATGTTTCAAATTTGGAAATTCCCAACTTTCCCTCCAAGTCATTGATTTCCTAATTGAAATCAAATTGACTCCTATTGTAATTGCATAGGTTTTCCAATTGAAACCTAATTACATACTTTAAATACAACAGTGTCATGGTGAAGGAATCTTATTAATGATTATAGGAGAGGGGTGGAAAATAGCATTGGAAATACCATCCACGGTGATGACCTCCATATTTTGAGGAATATTGATGATGTCAGGGATATCCATAAGGGGTTTTACTAGACGCACATCCTCACAATCACCATCAAGCAGGGGGACACTCATAGCCTAAAGATTTCCAGAATTTTTCCCATATTGGTAAGTATATACGGGGACTATGGTGAAGTGGTAACCTTATACTTATACCTAGTAGGAGAAGACCCTCTCAACCCTTTTGGCTCTAAAAAAAGGGATCATTTGTAGAACCAAATCCAGGAATCGTCGATACTTTAGAGCAAAGAGTGAGCCAAGATCTCAAAAGTTTCACGTGAATCGACCTCAGTCACAAGCTAGCACTTAGAGATACTCCATATATGGTTGAAAAAGGCCTCGTAGGCCTTGATATCAAGGATTTCTCTAGTCCAATTCAAAGAAATAACATGCTTAGAGAACTCGACAATGAGACATCATTCGAAGTTGTATCTCGTTAGCTTCGCATTGCCATAAATTCCGGCTTTCAAATACAGAATGATGGTCTCTTCTTGGAGATATCCACCCTAGTGTATTGAGCTCGAGTTTGAGGATGTTGGCCTTGTGGAGAGGAGTTTCATGCTTTGCAAGATCCTGGCAGGATGGAGGGAATATTGGATAAGCTTGATTTTGAGATGGGAGACTGAGAAGCCTAATTCGAATCAGGAATTTCACGTGCGTGAAAGTTTAAACGACTCTAGGTGGGGTCATGGCTGGAGGAATTTATAAAGATTTGGGGTTTCTGGGCAGGAGGTGACAATGTGTCCCTGAAGTTTGCTGGAAGAAAAGCAAGAACTAGTGTTTGCACAATAACACGCGATATGCCCCATGCGCGAACATCCGAAACAACAGGAGGATTCGTTCACCAAGGGATAGGATTTCATTTTAGATATCGAACCAGCTGGCAGGTTACTTGGACTCACGATAGTTTAGGATACTTGTTTAATTATTATTTTTCGGGCACCAAATTCAAACGTCGAAATCATTTTGTGGTTTACTATAGACGCTAGGAGGTTGAATTAGATTTCCAGGTCATGTCGCGGTAACTATTGGCAGTAGGCAGAGCTGTCGTGTAGTGCATGTCTCATTTGAGTTTTGTACCTCTGTTGTGACTAGACCTAGCCAAGTACTGGGCCGGGCCGAACGAGCCGACATTTAAAATGGCCATGTCCAAGGCTTGGGTCGGGCCGGCCCATGGGACATACTTCATAGCCCAGGCCCAGCCCATCCTGGGCCGGGCTGGGCTGAGTCGGCCCATGGGACACTATCTAGTATGATATTTTCTTAGTAGAAATATATTCATTAAAGGTACTAACTTTGCAGTAATTAATTTGAATGATCTTAATTACATCATTGAAATCTAATGCGAAATTTTGATTTATTTCATTAACATTTACACATTTTTTATTATCACCATTCATATTTCATCATTCTTCCTTGAGTACTTAACTTATAAGATTACTTATTATAGATAGATGAATAATATAGGCCTCAAGTCTCAACATGACTCATTGTAAACATGTCATAAGAATATATAGCTTCCCTTCACCATCTTCCATCATATTTCTTATTTACATGCCCTATTGATTTTGTCATCATCGTACTAATAGCATGATTTTGCCCCCATCGTTACACAGATTTATTGATACTTGATAGTGGTCATATTCGAATAGATAAAATAGAATAATTTCAAGTAGTTGTTTATGGTTATGAAAAAAATGAACAAAATCACCACGTAAATTGGATATCTTGACATGACTAAATATGTATAGATATGAATGCTTCACCATGATCAACTAATTTAGAAAAAGAGTTCAACATGGATATAAGTTAAAAAAACAACTTAACACAAGTTTAAAATATTTTGGCATGGCCACCAAAATTCAGATAGTTCAACATGACTTTCGAAAGATAGTCCACCATGAATAATTAAATGATGTCAAAAGATTGTAAAAGTGTAGTACTTGTGCGGCGTTCATATCTACCAGCAAAACACCTACAAATAGAAAACAATAAAAATTGAAATATTGTAATATTAACTTATTTTTCAAAGTTGTTGATTTGTAAGCTACCTAAATGCAATCAACTATATCACTATCATCCTCTCCATCCATTCTTTCGACTTCATCATCACTAGAACCACTTCCATCATCACATTTGGAAATTGAGATATCTATACAATAGATAAAATACACACATATAAAGATAATTTCATTTAGAGATGGTAAAATGAGTAAACAAAAAATGGAAAGTTACCTGATCCACAGACCAATCTTGATGACAAACCAAAGCTTGCACAGTTTTTGATTTGAGGGAGCTTCTTGTTGTTGTAATTGTCTTTCCACTAAGACTAAATAATGATTCAGAGGCGACTATAGTAACCGGTATTGTAAAAATATCTCGTGCCATTGCAGAAAGCTCTGATATCTCATGGAAGATTTACTCCAAAACTCCAAAACATCCAAGTCCATATTCAAATCAAGAGTTAGTTCATCCAAGTAAAGTTCCAATTGAGATTTCTCGTTGGTTGAACAATGATTTTTTTTATGAATAAGGAATAATCTTCAAAATCATCTAAATCCGCATTGGAATTGGTAGTCAAAGTAGACTCTCTAGTAGAAGAGTCTATTAAACGAACTTCGCTATTTTTGGGTTTGTATTGTTCATAATCTTTGAAGCGTGCCTAACACTTTATCAACATGATTTCCTGCTTTTTCAGCTCCATAAACCTTTCCAAAACAAAAATGTAAAAAATTTAATTTGCAACGTGGATCCAAGATTGTGGCACAACTCAAGATGGCATTGTACTCCCCCCAATACTTGTCAAACTTTTGTTGCATACCCTTGACCATACTGCTTAAAAATGTGTAGGTCCATTAACCATCTCCAACAAGCACATGTGAATCTTCCATACATCTTTGAAATACAAATTTGAGGTAGGGTATTTACTACCAGAAAATAAACATGTCACCTCATAAAATGCCTTCAAAAAATGATGAAGAATTCTTAGATCCTCCAATTTTTGTTTGAAACTCATAAAGCTTCTCAGTGTTTGATCACGCCCAGCAAAATGCATGAACACATCTTTGTAATATAGCATTCGATCCAACATAGTATAGGTAGAATTCCACCTAACCAGCATGTCAAGCCTAAACTTTTTCAGAGTTTGCAAATTGAAAGACTTCTCAGCAATGTCAAAGAACTTCTGCCTTCTCTTAGATGATCTATCAATGTACTTTACCATATGACGAATACGATCTAAAACTGGAGCAATAGATTCCAATCCAGATTGCACAATCAAATTTAAAACACGTGCACAACAATGGACGTGAAAGAACTCACCATGACAAACAAGAAATTATTTGGCTACAAGAGAGCTTCTAACAAATGTAATCATGGAATCATTGTAACTTGCATTGTCTGTTGATATAGAGAACAATTTATTCTCATTCTTCCATTGACGAAGAAACAAACGAAGTTCATTTGCAATGCACACTCCATCATAAGGTGGTATTAGAGATCTAAATCGTAAGATCTTTTTGTTTAGCTTCCAATCTGCATCAATAAAATGAGCAGTTACACAAATGTACTCTTCTTTAGTGTGCTGACTTTTCCAATTGTCGGTTGTTAAACATATTCAACCAGGTATATTTTCTAACAAGTTTCTCAAGCAACATCTTTACTTCACATATAATGACATAAGCTCTCTCTTTAAAGTATGTCGTCCAAATGGCTTGAATTCAGGATTTACCTGCAAAATCATTCTTCTAAATGCTTTCTCTTCTACTATTGAGAAGGGATGTGTTCCCTCAACCACAAACATCCCAATGTATTTTCTAAGTTCTTTATTATTAAATTTATGATTCTTAACAGAACATGTGCCACCATCTCCTTTCTCGACACTAAGCTTGTAGAACTCATGCATACTTCAGTTTTTAAGAGCATTACAATGATTGTTAATATGGCGTTCTAAGTGATAAGTGCCACTAGATACTTTAGCACTAAGCTCATCATGGCAATGTTTGCATATGGCCTTAATTTCATTTTTCTCCTTGTCAACCACACGTCTAAAATCTCTCCAAATTTTGGAGTGTAACCTATACTTTTTGTTTGATTCTTCATATTCTTTGAAACCATATTCTTCCACCAATGGTATTTCCGTTTCTCAAACCCTCTTATTTGACATTCTATTCTCGCCACCATCACTTGCCATCCTATTTTATGACAATAAAAGATATATTAATTAGTTCAAGGATTTTTACATAATAAATAAGTCAAATCATACAAACTAAGTGTCATGTCTAGCTCAAGGATTTACATAAGCATTCATGTTAGCACATAAATATACCATGTACGACATTTATGTCTGTCTTGTTATTTTTTTATTAGTTATCAGTTATTTTGTTAAATAAAAAGAATGCTAATTATTTATTATTCAATCTGCAAAATAAGTTTTTTACTGCAATTAAATCGCTACTATCTAATTTGTTATTAATTCACGTAAAATTTAAAAAGGATTGATGTTTACTTAATCAATTAGATTTAATTTTTATTTTGATCAACTTTTATCACAAGGAATCAACATACTAAAAAATAATCCATGCATTACTTTTAACCTAGGATTTTTATAGTTTTATTACATTCTGTTCTGGTTAAAATCTCTAGATACAAAATTTTTATCAAGAAAGCAATAGATTCTTCTTTCCATGAAGATCAATAATTGATTTTAGAGTTAGTTACAATAAAGTTTATAGAGCTTACACTTAACTATATTAACAATTTCTCACACGGATAACTATGTTAACAATATTAACAATTTCTCTTTATTGAGAATTTGTACTCCTTTTATCGCACAGATAACTATATTAACAATTTCTCTTTGTTGAGAATTTTAGTCATACTACTATAATTTATTTGTAGTGATTGGAAAACAAAGACAATAACATATAAAAATTATAATTACACAATATTTGAGTTTGACTAGAAATTAAATAATTAACTCTACTATATTGATATATGGAATCATAATTTTATAATCTTACTCAAGATGGAAATATTACTCACAGAAAATGGTGTGAATGAGATCTCGACACTCCGTCAACGTTGTCTTGGCACTCGATACTCAACAAAGCCGTCACTAATAATATTTAGCAAATTTACAAATTATTAAAGAACCTCTACACATTATACATGTTGTAGATATTGAAATAAGAATTTGTAAGCTCAACCAGGACAAAAAGAAAGATCAATCACACGGCACGTCTTCGTTTCGTCGATGAGAGCCTCGATGTTCGACACTAGGCACCACCATTCATAATCGGCAAACCGGCAATGTCGTCTCGACACTCGATAGGTTTGCTTCTCCACACTTAGCAAGGTCATCAATATTCGGCCGTTAGCACTTAGGTGCGTCGTCGGCACTCGAAACACTCCTTTTAGTGGATGGAAGGAGGGAGATCACTGGTGGATGTGGTCGGAGCAGTGCTGCACTTGACACTTGTTGTTTGCACTCAATAAATGCCCCGAAGGATTGTGCATATTAGGAAATAAGAATATGAAATGATGTGATTGCCCATTGGCTTATCACTTATTTATTCTTTGTGTTTTTTTGTTGAAAAATATACCGCATTCGACTCGAGTTAGATGAGTGGATGGGAATTTTTCCTTATATAAAATGCTAAGACTTGGAATCTTTGGATACTATCTCTACAAATTTGATTATAATATTTTATATTATTTACTTTGAGAAATGGGAAGAACAAAAGATGCCTACATGATAGTGACGGGCCTGACGTCACACATCATTATATTTAGATTTTAAATTGAAGATTTCTTGTGGATATGAATCATATCATAAATCGGGTAGGGATTTGATATGTAAACACTAAAATGTTGGGCGATAGTTCTAGAATTCGCGAGTGGGGTTTTTTTAAAAATACAAAATAATAAGAGGCTTGTAACCTTGTAGGTGGGCATATAGGGTTCGTTTGGTTGCTGGGTTGGGCTGGGTTGGGTTGGGATAACCCTGTGAATAGTAAACCGTGAGGAGGATTGGGAGGGTTGGAAGGAGGGGTACACTGGTGTACCCCAACCCAACCCTACCCAACCCTGCAACCAAACGAATAGGGAACATAAGTTAGTACAATATTTTATTATTTTGCAGGCCAGGCCAGGTCGGGCTGGGTCGGGTTGTATGGAGCTTGACCAGAGCCTGCCCATTTAAGAATTAGGCCATTGCATGGGCCGGGCCGGGCTGGGCTTTATGTAAAATCACTTGTCCAAAGCCTGATCCATATACAGGCTGGGCGGGCGGGCCCCCGGCCCCGTTGGCCAGGTCTAGTCGTGACCTAATGTTAAGACGTCTCCATCCTAATGTTTCTAAATCGAACCGGATACCGAACCGAAAACCTTATCAAAATGGTTGGATGAGGTTAAACCATGTAATCAAATCGGTTCAACTGGACGATGACATCATCATTATTTAAAATCAGATTAAACCGGATCGGTGAGAAAGAAGTAGTTCAACCAGCTAATCAAATCGAAATGAAATAATATATATATAATATACTTAAATATACTTGAAATATATATAAAATACATAGACAATGTATATATTTCACACTATATATAAAAAAATTTCGTATACACCATCAAATGCCATACATATCATATATATATATATTATTTGGACTAGTTGTTCTATAACATAATAGTAGTTAAATTATATTTGAAACCCAATACATGCAAAAAAGGTGTATTAGTGTAGTTGGTTAGGAGTTTGAAATAAGCAATCAAAGGTCATGGGTTCAACTCCCACCATTAAGAATATTTTTAAATAAATTAAATGTTGTTCAACTTCAGTTAAACCTGGTTAAACTGAGTCAAAAAATAGGTTGAATCGGGTGGGTTAACTAAAATTTGAATATTCGAACCGAACCGGTATAAATCGATTAACCGGTCCATGCCCGGTTCACCGGTCGGGCCGGTCGAAACGGTTGGTCCGGTCTGATTTTCAAAACACTGCTTCATCCTTTTAAAATTTCTCTTGTTGGAGCGTGAGATGACTGTAGTCCAATTTTGTTTAGATTTGATAGAAGAAATAGTAGAATTAGGAGAAATCTTCGATCAAGGCATCATACTTTCCATCAAGGAGGTGTCCTCACAGTAGCAATGGAATTAGGGCTCATTTGGTTACCAGATTACTTTGGGATAACCTAACATGCCTCATGCTCTATTCTTGCATTTCTCGGTTGGATTTAGTTGTAAGAACTTTGTTATAATATTTTTTAACTACATTCAAATAAAAAATTAATATAAAAATATATTATAATTATCAAAAAAGTTAATATAATGCATAATCAATATCACATCACATCACATCACATCAATCATTCTAACTCTTTCCAATCCTTATAACCATCCAAACAACTACTACTCATATGAGGTTATTCCAACCCAACTCAGTTACCAAACATACCCTTAAAGATACGAGGTTCATCTGCTATAAAGGATATAATATGCGGGTACGAATGCAAAACTTCCAAAAAGGATACATTTTGAATTTGAACTGGTTGAAGATTTTTTAATGCTTCCGGATAGAGCTGCACATGGATCGGATTTTGTCTTAATCCTTGTCCAATCCAACCTTAACGGATTTTTGTTTTTCTGAATCCAATCCAATCCATCAAATATCTAAATCCAATCCGATCCAATCCATCTGATTATGGATTGGATCGGATTTTTACACTTACATTTTCCCGCCCAATAGTCTACTCTCGCACATTTATACTTTATAACACACTAACCCTCAAATATTTGAATAAGACCTAAAAATGATAATATGAATAGATGTAAAGAAAATAACAGAAAAGAAAAACTACATAATCAAATGAAAGTTGAAGAATTCCATTCACCCATTATAAAAAGTTGAAGACCACCCAATCAAACTAAAGGATTATATTGAATTTGAAATTTATTTTTTAATAAATAATGTGTTAGTTTGTTTTTCGTAATTTATTTTCATTAAATGATTCAAATAAGAACAATACAAGTTACCAAATAAGGATACAAAGACAAGATAGATAAATAAAAAATGTGATCTCTATGAACGAACATAGATGAAGTCCATGATTAATTAGAATGTTAAGATACTCCAAAACCCAACCATTCACAAGAACATCCTTCAATGTTCTATAATATATTATTAAAAAATGAGAATCATAGAACATCCATGCTCGATTGAGTATGCAAGACAAAACTTACTTAAATATAGCCTACCAGTTAGCATCATGACTCTCCTTTAAAATGGGTTTGTAAAGGAATTTATTTGTAAGATTTTATCTATAGTCAAAATATGCAAATTATATGAAAAATATGAATAAAAATTTTATATCAAATTTAAAATAAAAATATTTTAAAGTAATGCTTATTTCTTCTTAGATGTGTGTGACACAATTGATTACGCAATTGATTCAATTTCACCACTTAAAATAAGGTTGCAAGCTAGAGCAAGTAAAATGCAAAAGATAAAAGGGTGAAAAATATCAAACAAATTTACCATGCAACTATTCCAGTATTTTCTTTTAACGAAGATTAGAAGAGTTACAGCATACGGAGGCCGAATGGTATCGCGTGGGAGAGAATTATGTTGTTTGAGACGTGTGGCAACATCGCGAGGAAGGGGGTGGTGGTGTTGTGGTAGAGGAAAATAACATTGCGTAGAAGGGGGCATCGTTGAAATGGACTGAGAAAGAATTAGGAGTAATATCGGTCGTCAATAGTGAAATGAAGAGAGGGAACTGGGAGGGGAGCAACTGAACATGGATTATAATTTTACGAGTTAAAATAATACTTTATTATTTTGAAGTTAACATTTGCCTTTTAAGAAAGAAGAAATGTTGATATCAAGAGGACTTGTATCCAAGATTGATATGAAAATAATGATACGAATGACATTGATTATGTCCTTACAGGGAATTCGAAATAGAAGCACATAGATATTATACTTGTGTGTGTGTGTGTGTGTGTGTGTGAAAGTTTGTATATATTTATGTATGTATGTATGCATGTATGCGTGTATGTATGTACGTATGTATCTATATGCGCACGCATGTTAACGGATCGGATCAGATCGGATTTTGCTAAAGATCCGATCCAATCCATACTTTAACGGATTTCAAAAATTTCAATCCGATCCGTTAGAATGATAAAACCAAACCAATCTAATCCAATAGCATCATATTGGATCGGATTACGGATTTTATCCGATCCGTGTGCACCCCTACTTTTGGATGTTTCCCGCAACATTGAGGTTTCGAGCAACCATTGTTCGTGGATGCTCAAAAAGTGAATCTAACTCAGGAGGTCTTTGGTAAATGACTAAGTCTGACATTAAGTTTTTTTTTAATTTAACCATTTCATCGAAATCAACGATCATGGCCAAGTCAAGCTTCCAAATAGGTCGAGACGGCTGCAGGAAAGGAGAAAGAATAGCATCTCCATGATGTGAGTGTATCTGATCACCTTGGAAAGGAATTAGCTTCTTTTTTCGGGAGTGCACCGGAGTAGATTTTAAGGGACCTCTTATAACAATTGAGGTTGGGATTAAAGGTTTGTCAAGATTAATCCAGCGACATGATATCCGATCATTTTTGATATTTCAAGTGATGGTTACCTCAGGTTGTCCTGGTAAATTCGCTAGTAGAGACGGAGAAATTTCGGCAAAAGAATCACGTGGAGGAGATGTTATCCTCACCAGAAGCCATCGAGATGCAATATGATCCATGATGATGGTGGTTTCCCTTAGCACTTAGAGTGCGTTTGGTTGATGAGTTATCCTATGATAACGTGAGGGAATATAATTCATTTTTGCATTTTGATGTTTCGATAGAGGGTTTTGGGTTGGGAGGGTTTCTTGTGATGTGATTGCATTGGAGTTTGAAAAAGTGAGTAGTTACTGTGATGCGATTGTATTGAAGTATGAAGAAGTTGGTAGGAGTTGAGTATTTTATAATTTTTAAATGATATGATGATATAATATATTATTTTTTAATAGAATTGATGAAAGAGGAATGATTTATTTAATGTATTAAAAAAGAGAGAAAGAATATACCCTGCACGACAGAGCAAGTATGTGTTTTGGAAGAATGTACCCCACATGAGAGAGAAAGTATGGTTGGGGGAACCCCAAAAAGGATGAGGGGGGTTGATCCCCTACCCGAATGAATGAGGTCTTATGGTACAAGAAGTACACTCTTTCTTGGGTTTTTGTTATTTATGCCCTTCTTACCATCTGCAATATCAGTTATGCTTCTCCTTTTTTTGTAATATCAGTTGTGTCTCTATGTTTTTACAGAATACACAATTTTTACCATTTTGTAATATCGGTTATGCCCTCTTCTTTTTCTTAACGAAAAGATAAAATTGTGAATTTTATAAGAAGATAGAGACACAACTTATATTGCAAAAAAAGAACATAGCTGATATTGTAGAAGTTAAAAAGGGTACAAGTAATAAAAACCCCTCTTTCTAGGTCATACTTCCGAGCTGAAAGAAGATAAAGCTCCAATTTTTTTACAAACCGAGGAAACAACCAATCAAAGATCGTAGCAGGAGATTCTACGGAGAACTGCTTGGTGTTCTTTTTAGGATAACTATTGTAAAGTCCTAAAAATCAATTCCCTCGGTTGAATTGTTATAAATTTTTAAAGAAAAAGATGTCGACAATGGTAAAACCATCATTAACTCTTAATAACAATACTAATACTAATAAATCTTGATTTAAAATACTAGTAGTCATTAAGCTTATTAATCATGTTAAAAGAATGTTAATCACATGTCAGTAGGTATTAATCGAACTTAAGAATAATTAATCACCATTAGTGTCAAGTAATGACGATTAGCGCTAAGGAGGCATCATTAGCAAAACCATGGGCTTCGTGATAAGTTTGTGTAAAATCATGGATGAAAACCATGTGCTGTGAAATCATGGTATTGAAGGAAACCATAGTTTTGGGAAAAATTATGGGCAAAAATCATGGATTCTAATCCTTGATTTTTTGAGGTTGGAGCCTACAAATACCCCCACCCCTTATTCTCTGCAACGTCCATTCCATCCACCACTACTCAAGGGCTAAGGTTGTGAGGTTGAGAGAAGGAGAAGGGGAAGGGAAGAGACACTAGCGAAGCACTACCGAGAAGAATAGGAGAAGGAAGACAATGCGCTCTTCTCCTCATCAGCTTCAAAAATGAGGTAATAGGTTTTTTAATTTACTTTTTGATCCGTCTTTCATGACTCATGTATTCTTTCGAGTTTCTCTAGATATAAGGGGAAATCTCGAAAACTTTCCTTGGATACCGATATTAGGTGAAATTATGTGATATAAATGGAATCAGTTACAATTTTCATACTATCTTTTACGATAAGGATGACTTGTAATGGATACTACAAGTGGGGGATGCAATATGTAGGTTTGTCAGAAGTGCATCCGTATGGCAGACAACCTAGGTGGTACACTATTTCCTGTATATGCTGAGCATGCATGATTAATTTTGCAACGTATGGTACTCGACTGCCATAAGATGGATTGATTGACTGAAGATGTGGTCATACTACGTGGAGGCACAAGTTGTTTAATAGTGGCTGGGTCACAATAACTTATATTTAAAGCCGATGGTATAAACGATTAAATGTTAGCATGTAGTTTTAAGTTACTGGATCTTCAAGGATGGCGGGTTTCCTAATTTGATAGATTGAGGGTTTGAATCATGGTAGTATTGAAAGATTAGTTAAGGTGACGTGCGATAACATAAGCTCATCAAATCAAGGCAACCTCTAACCCTGAAGTGTCTCATTAATTGCTAAACGGCTATTTTAATAAGTACTCGCAATATGTCTGCTTAAATAATTTATCAAAACCGAGTAGAATCTCTGTGAAGAGTCACTCGATCTATTTTGTCCTGAATAAGTCCAGGGTCGAACACAAGGACACTTGTAATTAGATTGATTTAACCTAGATGTTAAATATGTAGTTAAGTGAATAATAAATGAATCTAGATCAAGCTAATACAACATAATGTAATGCTCTTTTTATTTGATTTTTAAATGCAAATATATAAAGTCGTAAAATGATGGGAATGCAATACCATAAAACTCACAACAAACACTCAAATGCATGCACAATAGCTAACAATGCTCCTGATTAATTGATTAAACAACTTGATCAATAATTAAATATCTAATGAAAAAGCTCCAAATAGAATCATTGTGTCATTACTTAAGCACCTAATATGATCAGCATCACAATAGCCCCTCAAATAATTATATAATCAGGAAATAATGATCCAATACTTTATCAAACCTTCTTAATCAGATCAAAAACATTTCAATGCTAATCAGAGTATTTACTAGAGCAATACATAACATGAAAATCAATTTTTAAGCACTTTGATGGGATAGAAAGGTAACTTATATCTTTTTGGAATTTAATGTGTGAAATATAAGTCAAATCTAGAAATTAATTGCACCACATCAAAGAGAATTAAATTATCTTTCAATCCAAACTAATTTCTTTTAATTTGGATATATATAATTCAAATTATTCAAGGAACAAGTCAGGGAAACATTTGCAAAGAAAATATAATTAAAAATACTTAAAATCTTACAAATAATCCCTCCAGGGGCTGAAATGCAATTATAAAAAACCACACATAGCTTTTATAGAATACCCTTCTGTACGGGGGTATTAGTGCAAATAAGGTAAACCACGAGATGTGGAGTGCAAAATCTCCAAGGCACGCGAGTGATGAATCCACGATTCATCATCTTAATATCTTGATCTTAGCAAAAATCCTCGAATAAAATCCCAAATAAATGTCTATAAAATCAATAAATTAAAAAATGACTCTTGTAAATAAAACACATTAATTATTGTATATTGATTGTACAAAATAAATTAGCAATAAAAAGATGCAAAATTAAAGGAGTTTTCCACCTGTAAATAGCCCAAAACTTCATGTATTTTTAATAATTTTATTTCAATTCCTTTTTGGCTAATTCTTCTCTATCTTGTTCATAAAAATGTACATAAAAATACAAAAATATAAAATAAATTACCATAAATAATTGCTCCTAGATCACAAAGACAAAAAACCGTAAAGTCCAACTTCCAAGCCAAATTCCCGCTCCGTATGAACTCTGAATTCACTAAACTCACTTTTAAAGTTCAAGTTATAAAATTATCTATCCAATGAAGTGGTTTCATTAAAATCGGAGCTCATTTGCAAAAGTTGAGTTTTGGGACCTAGATGTACATTGTATATTATGTATATATTCATTTCTTTCCTCATTTTTTATTTTTTCTTTCCTAACTACTAAAAATACAAAAAAATCATGGTTGTGTTGTATTTTGATTATAGTATTTTATTGTATTTTTTTGTTGTAAATATCTCTTATTAAAAAGATAAAAAAATTTTATATTAGGAAAGCAAACAAAAAATGTACATGTTGTATGTATTCTTTTGTAAATCCCCCACTCTTTTTCTTCCTTTTATTTTATTTTCTCTTTTTAGTAGCCTACTTTTATTTTCTTTTATTTAATCACATTATCTACAATAACTTCTCTTCTACCACCGACTTACATTCAATTCCACCATTTTTTAATAACTCCCATTCCACTCCATATTCTTCCACCAACCTCCCATTCAACTCCACCAATAATAAAACTTCCCATTCAACACCACCAACATTCTAACCTCCCTTTCTCTTCCCTTTATATTCATTTGTACATCCTCATTTTTTCGCATCCGCCATTCTTATAGAAAAAGGTGAGAGCTTGGAACGTGGTGTCGATGACAACAACTTATCATCCTCCTTAACCGACGACCTCCTTTTCCGCTTCACGAGTTCCTCATCAAGCTCGCATAACTTCTCCGATTTTTATTTCACAAATCGGATTGAGGTGACGGCATGAGTTCAGCGTAACTGCTCCGCAAATCCGGCGAAGAATCAGGTAAGTATTCCTCCTCATTTCTCTCGTTATTTTATTTTATCTAATATCTTGTTCCTTTTGTTGTGTCACCACCATTTTTATATCACTCCACCACACCGTCTCCAACATTTACCATCTTCATTACCCCATTTCCATCATCTTTATCATCATTCTCATTTTCTATTTCTTTTTTTCTTTTGCACATATCCACTTTTGTCCCCTGTATAAGAAATCAAAATTTAAAAAAAAATTAAAAAAATTTAAAATAAAAAAGGACGCACAACAACATCATTAAAAAAATCTTTAAAAAAAATTAAAAGAAAAGAGGCAACAGGTTGCGCCGCCCCCCTTCTTCCACGGGCAGGCAGCGCCACCCGCCACCCGCCACCTCCAAGCCGGACACCGCATGGCCACCTCCAACGGGGCTCCTCCCTCCGCCGCGCGCAGAGTCTTCCACCTCCAGCTGCAGCCAGCCTCTCCTTCCTACGCAGGTGCGGCGCACCGCTGCCCGCCATTTCCAGCCTCGGCCACCCACTCGGCTCTCCGCCACCAGCTGCTGCAGCGACGCCTTGCCCCTCCGCCGCAGTTCCTCCTCCGCGGCCGCGGCCCGTGCCGCCCACTGCAGTCGGCGCCGCCCCGCATTTTCCTTTTGGGTTCCTCCTATCCAAGGAAGAAGAAGGTCTCAATTTTTCTTTATTTTTTTATTGTAAAAATTGCATTTTTTTATTTATACTTTTAGTAATTGCAAAATAGTCCTTGTATATGTTTTTGTTGTAAATATTGTTTTCTAAATTTACAAGGATAACCCTGTGTTTGTATGCTAATTTGGACGTCAATCTTTCATCAATTTTTTCAATAAAATATATCATTATGTTGATCAACTCATTATCTACATTCTGAATATTTATTCGTAATTTTATGAGTTGTGGGTAGTTAAATAAAATTGTTTAATTGAAATTCTTCATATTTTACCCATTCTGGACTCTTAAATTGATATCTAGCTCACGATTGTTCTAAAAATTCTTGAAAAAATTCAGATGATGCCTTGATAATTTATTGAATTGCTGTCCAAGTTTCATCTAAAACGGAGTTATCTTGTGCCTGAAATAAATCATAGAGTGATCTAACTTTTTGATTTTTTATTAAATCCACATATATCCTTTTCAGAAAATTTCAAGTCTCTTGGATTCCATATATAAATATCTAATTGATAATTCACATTCTGGATAAATTGACATTGTGGATTTATTAGGAATTATTTACTCACTATCACTCTGTTTTCACTAAAAAATCCATAAAAAAGTCATTTTTGTCAGAAAATTCTAAAAATATTATGGTAGCTTTCTTTCATTATGTTTTAATCCCATTAAATTTTCATGATTTTTGCTTACTGTTTGTGTGAGAAATTGCAAAAAAACCCATAAAAAGTGTGCATTTTTATTAGTTGCATTTTAATTCCTAAAAATACAAAAAAATGTGTTTTGTTCCTCACTGAATTAAGATCCTAGAAAATTATAATTTTACTAAATTGAACTTATTTTCTATTAAAATTAATTTGGCCTTGTTGTGTGTCTTCTTAGTGTTTTGATTCAACCACATTTGCATTTGCATTTGTTTTTGCATAAAAAAATCCACTCTGAAAACCTAGACCTAATTTTTGGATTAATTCTATAGTTGTTCCTTTGCCTTCCTGTGTTCGACCCCAGACTTGCCTGGGATATAAATTAAGCTGAGACCCTCTTCACAGAGATCTTCTCTCGGTTCTGACTGATTGATGAATCTACGTTTCATCATCTTTATTCTATCATTTTGGCCTTAAAAACCCTAGTAAATGCGTGTAAATAGAGCTAATTCATGCATTTTAGCATTCATGCATATGTGTGTAAATATTGTATAAAATGCGATTTTTAAAGCCAAAATTATAGAATAAAGAAAAGAAAAGAAAAAGAATAAAATATTGTAAATATTTTATGACCCGAAACCCTGAGACCTAGGCATCTCGATGACTAGGTCGATAAGGAATAAAGTAGGAGGAGATAAGGGCCAAAATACAATATAAATTCCTATACCTTTTATTCATTCTTTATTTATTTTGGGACCTATTTTTGGTTCCACTTTTTACACCTCAAATAAAGAAACTTTGTACATGAAAGTTGTAGATAATTAAATAAAGAAAAGTACAAAATTGATTTCACTAAAAAATAATATATAGATAAAAAGTTATGGTCTGAATAAAAATCCAGAATCCCAACTTCCCAGACCCGTATCTCACAACTAAAAACTCCAAATGCAGCAAACTCACCTTTAATTGTATATAGAATAAAATATTCTATCCAATGGTGGTGGTTTTGCATTTGGCGGAGCTACGGTTTGAAAGTTGAGTTTTGGACCCACATTGTACATTGTACAGATTAAAATATTCAATTTATTACTTATTTATTATTTTTATAATTTTATATCTTTATATATATGTAAATATTACTTATAATAATTATGTTCATTAAAATCAGAATAAAAACATAAATAAAACTCAAAATAAAATACATGTATGTATAATACATAGGTAATAATTCTATAGACATACATGTATAAACTATACTTATATTTTATTAAAAATACAAAACAATTCAAAAAAATAAAATAAAAATATAATTATGTGTATGAAAGTATGTTATAATTATATAAATTAATAATAAAAAAAAATAAATTAAAAGACATAAAATAAAAATAAACTAATAACTTATATATATAATATACCTATATAGGGGCATAAATGTAAACTTGTAAAAATACATCTCATAAAAATAATTAAAAATCATAATAAAATAATTTATAAAAAAATAAACTTTTTTTATTTTATAACCAAGATTTAATTAATTCATTTCCTATTTTTAAGTGAATTTAAAAACCTTTTTTTCCAAGGTTTTTCTGGTTGGTCCACGTGGACCAACCAGCTCTCTCCCTTGGTTGACCTCGGTCAACTCTCTGACCGAGGTCTGAAGCCTGTCAGAAATGGGTTTTGTCCCATCTTCTTGGTTTTTTCCCGGCCTCGTCTTTCACCATTTGAGGTCGATGTCTTCACGACTTTTGATCACCTATGAACCATGATTCACGCCCATGTATTTTTTCGACCTTCGGGTCGTTGATTCGCGAGATACGCTTCGATTTGCGAGCCCACTTGGCCATGTTTCAAAAACCGACCCCATTCTTCCATTTCACTTCGAACCCTCCTTTGACTCCGTTTGGTCTTCTCTCTCGCGCTCAGGACCGGGGGTCGTGACAGGACACCCTCCAGCCAACCTGGGAGCACTTCGCGTGGCCGACGAGCAGTTCCATTTCATCTCCGGCGTGGCCGCCGTTGAGGTCCCCCAACCTCAGGTTTTTAAACCTTCGAGGTCTGTCTTTCTTGTGTTTTTTCTTGCACCTTTTTATTCCCAGTAGTGTCAGTACCACCGCCCACCTTTTCATTTCGATTCAAACGCCATCGAATCAACCGCTCACAGCTCGCCGGACTTCGTGTCAGCGAACCACCTCCATCTCCACAACTCCATGCCGCCAACCGTTCACCAATAAATGCTGGGGCTTGCACTTCTTTTGCTGCTGCATTTTTTTTGTCGATTGCAGGTCCCAGGAGAGGCAAGCGTGCCTCATTTTTGCTAAAGAACAACCCCCCAGGTCGTCAGAGCTTCATCGTGCGCCGGAGGTCCTTCATCGGCCCGCGACCTTATCTATGCCACCTGGAAGCTTTGCCGTAGCTGCTGGAGCATAACGAAGGCATCGAAGGAGATCCAGGTGCACGGGAGCTCGATCCCCGGTGAATCCAAACTCGCCCAGGTCGAGTTCCTCGTGTGTTCTTCCAGTTCTATCCATAGCCGTCCGATCGGCCCCGATCATCCACAAGAGCAGCTGCCGTTGGATTGAGCATCCCAGGACCGTCCATCCGCTAGAGATCTTCTAATCCTGGGCGTCGGAGTCAAAAGGGTATCAGCCGCTAGATTCGCGACACGTGTATTAGTGGGCGAGCATCCACCGTCCGCCAGCGCCTGCTTGGGTATTTTGCCCTTTTCACCCGAGCATTTTTTGTAATTAAATATTCAGACTAAAAGTTTATTTTGCCATTAAATTACTTTTGTAGTATTTGCATGATACGCCCCGGGATTTTGTAATATTATATACGAACCCCTGCCAGGTCGCGTGCGCGTCACGTGGTGCTTGGAAATTTTGCGCATTTAACCCCGCGGCTCTGGGTATTTATACTTGGTCCTGAAGGTTTTCATGTCAGTTATAGAATTTTGGTACTTTTGCACGCAGGCCCGCAGTCTTTCTCGTATTTCCATAAATGCCCCTGCGAACATGCATTTTCCTTATGTTGCTCTAATTTTTGCATGCATTTATTAAACCCTAAAAAATCTACAAAAATTAATTTAAGTCTCTGTTGCATCATAGATTAACGGCATATTTTTATTTTTCATAATTATTGCATTTTAATATTTATTGAAAATCAAAAATAGCCATTTTGTGCACTGTCTAGCTTATAAAATCCATAAAAAAATATAAAAACTCTTCAAGAAAATCCCCCAAAAAAATATTTTTCTACTTTAGTTTGTTTTAACTTCAGACCAAAAATCATTAAAAAATACAAAACCAAACTCCTAAAAATGGCAAAACCCCAAAAACCTTTATAAAAATATTAAAATTCTTCAAAAATCCTAAAAATACAACTTTGTCTCTGAATTTTCTTTGTGTCATTATCTTTAAGTGAAAATTAATTTGGAGAATTTTTGCTACTGTTTTCCATTTTATTTCTCCATTTTAGTTTTAGCCTTGTATTTTATTCACTGTTTTCTCTATTTTGCTATTTAAAAATACCAAAAATATTTGGAAAAATACCCAAAAACCACAAAAACAGTAGAAAATCATAAAAAGACCAAAAATATTTTATTTGCTAATTTTTAAACAGTTTTATCTATTTTTACAAATATCTCTTTCTCCCTTTTATTACATAGTTCATATATTCCAATATTGAAAAAGAAAAAAATATATTTAAAGTATAAAAAGAAAATATAAAATCAGTAAATTAAAAATCAAAATACAAAAATATAAAATTAAAAATTAAATAAAAAAATATAAAATTAAAAACCCACAAAACAAATAGCATAAGTAGACAACTTGATCACAATTACACTTTTGAGCAATTATGTCCCGATCTAGCCTTTCTGCTCCCTGTGTTCGACTTCTACACATACTTGCACTATACACATCTTGTTGTAGAGTTATAATAAATTTTAACTCCACACACTTTCACTGCTTTACTTGATTGTCGTGGGTTAATTGTTGTTTGAATCAGGATTTTCGAGCGGTCACCGCATCGACTGCGGTTTCGCCTTGTGAAACCGTACGACCCTCGATTTTCCCTGTTTAACACTGATTTGCTAAGTACACGTTCTACAATGTGTAAAATTAAAAATCGTATCTAGCGACTCTCGCCAGCGAGCCAAATCACATACGCTTAGGCTCGGTCGTTGATGGAGGCTCGGGATGCATGGCGCTCTCTTGTGCTTTAGGGAAGGTTCAGATCTATCCAACTCTACAGGTAGGCTGGCGGTTCGATCTCAATCATGACCATAGGATCATATCAGATCAATCTGATCTAACGACACGTGTAAGTCCTCCTTCCTGCGCATGTAGTAGCGATGAAGAGGTTTTTTTGAGGGTCGCACGATCTCACAAGATGAGACCATAGTCGATGCATTGACCGCTCAAGAAACCCAAGTCAATCACCACAATATTAATTCATCATCGAATAACAAAAATGTGGAGTTAAAATTTATTATTCTCTACAAGACAAGATGCATAACATGTAAGCACATAGAGATCGAACCATAGAGATCAAATCAAGTAGCCTGTGATTATTTCTGATTAACGTATATTATGTACATGTGTATCTTTATTCATTGTGTGGGTTTATGTTATATATATATTTATAAAGGGTTAAATGGGGCTGTCCCTTAGGGGGAGCTAACTTGGCTCCCCCACACCATTTTGCCTGCTTTTTTATATTTTTTGAAAATTTATTCCGTGAATATTCATCACTATATCCCTATATTATGCTATTCAAATTTCATACGAAACAGAGACTCATGTGGCCTCCATCCAGAGGTCTTTTTTTAACGGTAACAGAATTGCTAAAAACGACACTTATGGATGGAGGTCGTAGGAATCTCTGTTTCACACGAAATTTAAATGACATAATATAGCTCTATATTGATAAAAATCCACGGAAGAAATTTTCAAAAAACAAACAAAATAAAAAAAGCGGGCGAAATGGCGCGAGGGGAGCTAAGTTAGCTTCCCCCATGGGGGCAACCCTATTTTACCCATATATTAATGAAATTAAAAATGAATGTATAGGTATATTTAATAATAATAAAATCTATATATTAGATTAATACATATATACATATATATACACACACACATAAGTGAAGATGTACATATAAGGTATTCACACATTTACATAAATATATATTTTTTCTTTTTAATATATATATATATATATATCGATATTATTAGTTATATATTTTTTATATTTTCTGATTTTTAAATATTCTTTAAACTAAGTATATAATATGGGAATATATAAGTTTATACATATAAAATATAGGGTCATATAATTATACCTACTAACAAAACAACCAAATTACAGGGAACACAATATTTTTGGGTTTTAAATAATTTTCTCATTTTTTGTGATTTTTCTGGAACTTTTGCTAATTTTATGTATTTTAAAGTCAAATATATCCCTATCCTGGAATTAAATAAAAGGGTTGAATTGTCTTGAAGACTAAAAATAGAAAATAAAGCCAAAATTCTTCAAATCATATTTAATACATAGATAATAATATAAATAACATTAATAAATAGAAATGAATATTTTTGGGATTTTTGATGTTTTCTAATATTTTTATTGGATTTTGGAGCTTTTTAATTTTTATCATTTTTCTTTTTATATTTTTTTAGGTATTTTCAGTCTGGAGTTATAAATTACTATGTTCAACAACATATAATTTTTTTGAAATTTTTCAAAGTGTTTTAATATTTTTTATAATTTTCAAAGTCAGACAGTGAAAATATGCACATTGTTTGAATTTTAATAAATATCTAAATGCCTTAAAATTCTAATTTAAAATTATAACAAGTGAATACATCATCCAAGTCATACATGATAATTTTTTGCAAAATAAAATTCAAGCAGGGAATGTTTTTAACGAAAACCCAAGGATATTCAATGTATTTACTTACGAGGACCATATGACAATTAAAATAAATTTTCTATGCATTCTAGAACCCATTTACAAAATTGATAATCGCAAAATTTAGCGAGGGTCGTAATGATATATGTATCAAGTGTCGCTGAGGCGACCACTCACCAAATATGGGTTGATCAGCAACTAACCCACAATAAAAGAATATATCAATTAAGCTCAAAAAGAAGTGTGAATTAATCTTTATTACTCTACCACAAGATGTATAGTGTCTGAGTATGTAGAGGTCGAACCACAGAGAGCAATACAAAAATGCACAAGCCTACAATGTGCATTGATCACAGAGTCATCAATGTGTGAAACCTATTTTTGTGGGTTTTTGAATTTTATATATTTTTTATTTTTATTTTATTATATTTTTTGTTTTTAATAATATAATTAGTTAATATATATAATTTATAGAATATAAATATATAAATATAAGTATACCCATAGAGGGTGAGTATATAGCTTATAATACATACAATATATATAAGTATAAACAATAATAATAATAATATTTTTTTATTTTAGGATTTTGTATATTAATAAATATATATATGTAGATGTATACATAGATATATATTTTATATATATATTTTTTATTTTGAATAGGGGGATATATATATATATATAAAGGGGTGCTATAATATTTATAAAATACTCAAAAATAGTCAAAAATTCAGAGTTAAAGTCTTTTTGGTATTTTAATGGGTTTTTACTGTTTTTGTGATTTTTGGGCATTTTTCAAAATATTTTTAGTATTTTTAAATAGCCAAATAAGGGCAAACAAGGAATTAGGGGCTGGCTGTAAGAAAAATAGGAGTTAAAAATAGCAAGCAGCCTCAAAAATTTTCTACACTATTTTTCTAATAAAGATAATGAAATATAGCATAAATAGGAACTGAGCTCACATTTTTCTGATTTTTCTTTAAATTTATATTTTTTTGAAGTTTTTGTGTATTTTCAATTTTTAAGGTTTTCTTTTAAGATTTTTAGGGATTTTGGACTGACACTAAAATAGGTCAAAATACCACTAGAGAATTTTTTGGAATTTTTGGAGGTCTTTTAATATTTTTTTGGTATTTTATAAGTTAGACAGTGAATAAAAGACATGTTTTTGATTTTAATATATGCAAAAATGCAACAAAATTAAAAACTAAAATACAGCGTGCAATGGTACACTAACATGAGCTTATGGTCTATTTTTGCAAAATTTTTCAAAGAAATATGAAGCACAAAATAAATAGACAAAGCATACCAAAAATAAATGCCCTCGCAAGGGTATTTTTGCAAATAAAATAATTGACAGGGGCATACATGCAAAAATCTCAATAAAAATGAACGTGTACTTTTATTTTAGGGCCATTTTACAATTACAAAAACCCGGCGGGTTTAAATGCAAATATCACGTGCCTCACGTGGGTGCTGCACGTGAGCTGCGGAGGGACTAAAACGCAAATATAAAAACATTAAGGGTCCTTCTGCAATTTATACAACTTATTTACAACTTAATCCTTTATTTTGGGTATTAAACTATAAATACAAAAAGCAGGGGGTTAGGTGTGAAATTTACCCCTAATAAGCGTGCGATCCGACGGTTGGATCGCTTCCACTTGCCACGCGTCGTGCTCCTGTCGGCCGATGACGATTCGCAGATAACGGCGGAGATTAGATCAGCCTCGCGGATCGGACGGTCGATGCGGTGCTTCATCTGACGCTCTGGTTTGATCTGGGCCGACTCCTTTGATCTGACGGTGCTGGAGGTGCTTGGAGGAACAGGGAGAAGCTCGCCTCCGGCGAGCTTCGATCGTGCAGCATCGGCTCCTCCGGGCATCTCCCTCGCCTCTGACGCACACTGCTCGTAGCTGGTGACCTTCCGCATCTCCTGAAGGTCCCATCATGGCTCCTGGAGGTCCGAGTCGCTCGGACGAGGTCGGAGAAGTAGGGGACCTACAGGAACCTCTTCTTGGTTCGATTCGAGCCCAGGTGGCTCTATTCTTCGTTTGACCTGCAGAGGAAGAACCGGGGGCGAGAGGGTTACCTCCTCGACCTGGGGTTTTGAAGCTTCGCAGCAAAATGGAGTGGGGCGGAGGGGCTCCGACGAACGGCGGAGGTGGAGCCCGATTCGCGAAGACCAGAAGTCCTCGGTTGGTCAAAGGCGATTGATAGATGGAGATGCGATGGGCATTGAAATGGGGTGTAAGTGGCGGTCGGAGACCTTTGATTTCACAGTGAAGGAGTCGCCGGAGCGGAGCTCCGGCGAACTTCGAACTTGGATTTTAAGCTACAGGGATTAACTAAAGACTAATCTAACAACGGGAATTAAAAACTAACATTAGAACCTAACTAAAAAGCATGAAAAGGACAACTCTTATACCTGGGGGCCACCAGGGAGCAGGGCGGACGCCGGAGCTCCGCCGCGACAAAACTACCCTTCCTCCGGCCGATTCGAGGCACTGGCGCACTCCCCCTGTCACGAGGAACGTACCAGGAACGAAATCGAGGCTTAAGGTTGGATTAAAATTGGCCAAAATTCGAGGAAGGAGGCGGAGATACTTATTTATAGACATTGGCATGGAGCCTTATTGACCGACGATTATTACTTAATCCAATGAGTATCTGATCGATCCAAGTTATTGGCGGGCATCATGGGATAATCAGAGAGCAATTCTTGTGAAGGAAGCGAGCTTGAACGATGGACGGGATGGCCGCAAAAAATGGAGGAAATCGGGAGAGTTGACAGTTCAGAGGCGCCAGACCTGGGATGGGACAGTTGACCAGGGGGTCAACAAAGGCCGGCGCCCCATTGGTCCACGTAAGCCGCTAAAAGACAAAACAAGAAATTTTAGCCTAAATTGATTTATTTACCATAGTAAATGATTTTATTTGAATTTTCTTAAAACATAAAAATGTGTATTTTTTCATGTAGTATTTATTTGTGATTTTTATTGAATTTTCGAAGTGTTTTATTATGGTTTAATTTAATAAAGTGTATATGTATGTATTTACATGTATTTTTGTGTATTTTATTTTTAGTTTGTTTATTTTCTTTTATTATTTTATTGGCTTATTTTATAAATTTATAATTTATTTTTGTGAGTATAAAGGTATTTTTATTTAATTTTTAGGAGTTTATTTACATTTTTAAATAAATAGGTGTATGCATATGTAAGTATATGTATAGGTATTTTACCTATATATTTATGTACATTTTATTTATTTAATGAATTTTATTTGTTTTTATTTTGGATTTGTATTCTTACTAAGTTATATATGATATATACTTTATTATAAAAATATAGATGAATAAATAATTAAAATCCCTTTTTATTTATATACACTCTTAACATAGGTATTTTGCCTATGTATTACATAGGTTTATTTTATTTTACAAATTCTTTTTAGTTTTCTTTTAATTTTAATATGTACATGTATTCTATACATTATTTGTAAAATTCTAAAAATATAATTTGTACAAATAATGCATATTGAATAAAATGATTATTTTAATCAGCCCTGTATACAAGGAGGGTCAAAACCTAACTTCTACAGATGAACTCCAAAAATTATGAAACCATTATTAAATAGTTCTTGGGAAGCTATATACAATTAAAAGGTGAGTTTGGGTGATTTGGAGTTTTATTTGCAAGATATGGGTCTGTGAGTTGAGATTTGGCTTTTTATTCTGTGTATAAAATGTACACTGAACATTATTTTTACACAAACTCAATTTTGTAATTTTATTTACATTATTATCTACAACTTTCATGAACAAGGTTTCTTTATTTGAGGAATAAATAATTATGTAAAAATAGGTGTCAAAAATGCATAAATAAATGCATAAATAAATGAGGTATTTATTGTATACTGGCCCTTATCTCCCCCTACTTTATTCCTTGTCGACCAATTCCATGCTGGCCTTGGTCTCGGGGTTTGGGTCATAAAATATCTTCAATATTTTGTTCCTTTTTCTTTTCTTCTCTTATTCTATCATTTTTGGCATTAAAACACAGTATTTAATGTATAATTAATACAATGAATCATGAATGCTATTATGTACACTTTGATGCTATTTACATGCATTTGCTGGGGTTTTTGAGGCCAAAATGATAGAATAAAGGTGATGAAATGGAGATTCATCACCCCCCTATACTTGCCTTTGCTAGTCCCTAGCAAACACTTATGCAATAAGTACAAAAAGAATAAAGAAAATAAAAAGGAGATTAAAGAAGGATAGAGTGAATAGGGGTGCTTTCAGTGCAATGCATGTCTTTACAAAATCTGAATTTGGAGCTCCTGTTAGACCTTGGGTGTAGATGTGTGTGGAACCTAGTCGGGAACCATCTCTAAAATACAACAGCCTTCGATAGTCACAGAACTCGGTTCAACCCACCTCAATAGCCTGGTCAGAACCAGTCTACATCATACGCAAACCCTTATAACTATGAAGCTGACTTGTACAGTGTAAGTGATGGTGGCTCTCCCCAACTGAAATGACAAAGGAACTGACTTCTCCAGAATGACAACCCAATGATTCCCCAATCCAACAGCTCTTTCCTCGAGGAGCAGGGTATTCCCTTCTAAGTTCAAGTGGCAACCTGCTCAAGAGGAGGGGGTGAAGAGAAGAATGGACGGTAGCCGGTGTAGCTACCTATCCTGGGATGCAAGACCAGTGTAGTCAAGTCATCCAGCTGCAGGCTCACATATTTGTCTTTGGAACTCAAGCTTGCTTATTGACTTTGTACATACTTTGCAGGCATTTATTTTGTACATGCCTGACCATTTTTTTAACATACTATTCACAACAGCATTTACATAAGGAGTTTTTCCTCTTGAGCCAGTAGACTATCCCTCTTTTGAAGCTTTATCGCAACCCACAATCTCCTGTCTTTAGACCTCATGGCTATTGAACTAGGTTGGGGTGCACTTCCCTCCCTAGACGAGGACGAATGTTTCCACCCGTGTGCGTCTCAGACTGGCAAATCCAACCCCCTCACCACTCCAACTGAGTTGAGCCAAGTGAAAGGTGCAAGTGTCCAAGTTAGGTCACGGTCGGCAAGAGTCGTACGTGTGTCTCGAAAAGTTCTAGTTAGTCCACTGAGGTGACTTGAACCCAGCCCAGATTTCTCAAAGAATTTAGTCTGTATAGACCTGAAGTACCTTAAACCTAGTTCCCGTAAGGTTCCAGTGCCAGTTAGGTGCGGTAAGGTCTAACCAAGCTCCAATTTGAGACTTTATTGGACTGATTCAATCATCCAGCTCACTCAAAAGAATATGAATGGTATGCTTATGCTATGCACAATGAATGATGCGATTTTTCACAAAGAATTTAAAAGAATCAAAGAATCTTTTTACACAAAGAAATTTTGCAAATAAAAACTTGATACATACAAAAAGGTACATACAATTATTTACACGGGCGTGCCACTTTATTTACAAACTGTATGAATTTATAAAGACTCTACAGGTTTTAATGAAGTAGTTTATTTTGGTTGTTGAGAAAGATTTATGCATTTTATTTCTGATTTACAAGTATTTGGAATAGTGATCTTATTCTTCTGGTCTCGTTTTGAAAATAATTTTGCAAACTATAGTACACGATAATTTTTGCAAATCATTTACACACATTTGAAAACTATTTTTGCAAAGATCTTTCACACTATATATACATTTTCACAATAATTTTGACAAACATTTTCAAAACATTTGCACGTAGATTTTCAAATCCTTTCTTTCACACAAAGAAAAAGTTTTTCAATCAAAACAATTTCACATAGGTTGAAATCATTTCACATCAAATTTTTCGAAACTGGTCACACTATTTTTCAAATCATACTGTAAAGGTATCTAATTTATTAATCAGTATATATATATATATACAAAAGAAGAAAAATTGTATTTGTTATATAATATGGTTTTTATCAGTTTTATTTGTGATTATTCCTTATTTACAAATGAGAGATTTTGTGTAGACTCCTCAGACTTATTCGAGAATCATTTTTCACAAGAGTTTTGAAAGCTCTAGTCCAAAATAATTTTTGCAAACATGTACACGTATTTGAAAAAGATTTTTCAAAGGTTTTACACAACATAGATAGGTTTTTCAAAACAATTTGTCAATCAAGTTTTTACAGTCATTTTCACACTGATTTTCACACATTTTGATTTCACGCAAAGAAAATAAATTTTACACACAAAACTGATTTTTTCAAAGGTTGAATACTTGTACACAATATTTTCAAATAATTTTCACAAGGTTTTTCAAAGAAGCTTTCTTTCACAAAACCTTTTTCCTGACTTAATAATCAGTATAAGTACAAAGAGCTTGAGGAGCTCACAATCATCTTTTATTATTATAGAGTTACTTATTGCTTTTTAGATTGAATGATGTTTTATTTTTCAGTTTGAGTTATGGCTTATAGTATATACATGGTATATACGACCCCCTATACTTAGCTTGAGCTATGTCCTCATAGATCGAAGAGAAAAGCAAAGACATAACTCGTACTGAGTATAAACAGATCTAATAAATAAAAATAAATGAAATGAATGAGAAGTCGACCGTCCCCCCTATACTTAGGATCAAGTAATCCTAAGTATAGCAGACTATACAAAAATAGGGAGGGTCAAGGGTGGGAATACACAGATCGTACTCAGATTGTCTCCCCTATACTTAGGGTAAGATACTCCTAAGTATAGATAAGAAGAAGAGACAATGGAGAGGATCAGAATGAAATGAAAACTCGGGGTGCACATCCCCCTATACTTAGGACCAAGTACGTCCTAAGTATAGAAAACTGTCTACAAGGGCGGCACCTTTTAGATACACGGAGAAAATAGAAAAGGAAAGAAGAAAAGGAAGAAAGAAGAAAATCAGATAAACAGTTCTTGGAGTACATCGTCTGAATCTTCTGATGCTACAGTGTTGTGGAGGTGTCATCATGTTGCACAAGCTGGATAGAGTCAACAACGACCAAGAATGGCATCTGGTTCTAAGTAAGGCTTCAGGAGTTGGCCATTGACGACGAAGGGCTTTGCGTCAGGGGACAATTCTGATATAGCATGCTTCCATTGTCACACACTTCACAAACTCGAAATGGCCCTGTCCACTTACTCTTTAATTGCCTGGAAATATCCGCAACTTTGCATCAAATAACCACACTTTCTGTCCAACGTCAAAGGTCTTTCGTCTGATGTGCCGATTGTGCCAGCGTTTCACCTTCTCCTTGTACATCAAAGTGTTATCGTATGCATAGTCTCGGAATTCCAAGAGCCTGTTCAGATCGTCTTTTCTCTTCTGACCACTTTTGCGTGAGTCCAAATTACAACTGTTGATTGCCCATAAAGACTTGTGAATTAATTCCACGGGCAGATGGCACGGCTTCCATATACAATACGATAGGGCGACATGCCCAAGGGAGACTTGTAGGCTGTTCGGTAAGCCATAGGACCGAGTCCAAAGAGTTGAGACCAGTCCTTTCTGTTTGGCCTAACAAGTTTCTGCAGGATAGTCTTGATTTCTCTGTTCGATAATTCCGCCATGCCATTGGTCTGCGGATGATAAGGAGACGCGACACGATGATCGATGCCATACTCCTTCGTTAACTTCTTGACCTCTTTGTTAATGAAGTGGCTACCCCCGTCTGAGATGAGGATTTTCGGTATCCCGAACCGCGAAAATGATCTTTTTCAGAAACTGGCATACTGTTCGGCTGTCGGCGGCTCGAGCGGGATAGCTTCAACCCAACGACTCACGTAGTCGACGGCAAGAAGGATGTGCTCAAAACCTTGACTGTTAGGGAAAGGTCCTATGAAGTCAATGGCCCATGCATCGAAAACGTCTGCTATCTGAATGATTTTCATGGGCATTGAATCTTTGGCAGTAAGTGTACCTTTCATTCTCTGACAGTCAGTACATCGCTTAACAAAGTCCAGCTGCATCCTTAAATAAAGTGGGCCACCAGAAGCCACACTGAAGTACTTTGGCTGCCGTACGATCTCCAGAGTGGTGTCCACTAGATTCGAGCGAGTGACAATGCTCGAGGACACTAGACTGCTCCGTCTGAGGGATGCACCTGCGCCAAATACAATCTGCTCCTCTGAAATTCACCGGACGGCTTGGCATCTTCTTCCAAATAGATGTGGTGTGAACACAAGGCTAGATTTATCCCTCGGAGGTCCGATACGTTCCAACCAAGTGCCTTGCGGTTCTTTTCTAGAACCTCGAGAAGTCGAGATTCCTGATCCGGATTCAGCCTGCTGCTGATGATGACCGGATACATTTGTTCTTCACCCGCAAGGAAAGCATACTTCAGGCCTGCAGGAAGTGGCTCGAGTTCTGGTTTTGATCTGTCCACTTTATCTGTCACTTCAGATACCATGCTGGTGGTGGAATGTACTTCCTTGTGATACTTACCATCCTCATCATCCTGTTGAGATCCCGGTGATGCACCGAACGGCTCTGCGCTAAGCTGATCATGTTCGGTCTAGAGTGAATGCTCAAGAAGCTGCGCCTGCATCTGAGAATCTGTCTCCCAAGAATCATCGGAGCATATGCTGACTGCGCTTTCCAAGTCCTCCTCAAGAGTGAGGATTTCTCGGGTCCATGAATCATCCAATGATAAAGCTGAGTCTCTGATCTCTGCAATAAAATCACAGTCTGCTTCTGATGCCGCCTGGCTCTCATCAGTTGTGGCATTCTGCTCTCTGTTCATGTTTATCGTGATCTGCTGGGTGTTCGAGCTGAAAGTAATCTTGCCAGACCCGTAATCAACCACGACACCATAAGTACGAAGGAATGGTCTGCCAAGGATGATAGGGGTCTGGAGCAGGGGTGTAGGCGAGTACATATCCAGGACTACAAAGTCAGCTGGGAATTTCATTTCCTGCACTTTAACAACCACATCTTCCAAAAGACCTCGGGGTCGTTTGACGGATCGGTCAGCGAACTGAAGGATCATGCGTGTCTGCTTGAGCGGTCCCAAACCAAATTCTTGCATGATGGACGAGGGCAGAAGGTTGATGGAAGATCTGCTGTCAAGAAGAGTACACTCGAAGACCTGGTCAAAAATCTCACAACTGATCAGAGGCGCTCCTGTGTCTTGCTTCTTCTGGGGGAGATTGCTGATAGCTGCTACCGTGGCCAAGGTGAGGACATGCCTCTCGACTTGCTGGCGTCTGTTTTCTTACGCTGGGCGACGCCTGTTAGTACATGCCTCTTTCAGTCATTTCTTTACGGCTGGCATGTATTCCACGGCCTTTCCCCGGCAACGACGCCATTTTGATAAGGTCTGAAAATCGAGTTTTGCGACTTTCTTTTTATTAAAAGAAGAAAGGTAGTCGTCGGTTGTAGCCGAAAGCCGCGAAACGAGAAGAAGTTTCGATTCTTAAACCTATCAAACAAATACGGTTTTCTGTCGGAAAACCGTTCACTAATATTTAACCAGGCAAGTGCTCCTGGGTCGAACTCAAGAAGGCAGAATAAATTCCCTAGATTTTTCTATTCGTAATCTTATTTTTAATTCTTCTCCAAGTCAAAGCACCTCTTTTTTTATTGATTTTTTTATTATTTTTATTTTATTTTATTATTTGATTTTATTATTTTCAAATTTTTATTTAATTTTCAAAAAGGGATATTTTTCAAAAGATTTACTTATTATATAATAGGCGGATAGGATATAGGTGATACTATATAATAGGGTGAACGGGGTTCGAGCCGCGAACTCGAACTACACAAGAAAACAAAGCAAAACGAGGCGGCTTTCGATAAAATCAAAACACGTCGAAAACTCGTCAAAAAGCCGCGAAAATTTTATACTAAGTAGCTGGGTAGTTTTGTAACTACCCTCAAGAAATCGTCGAAATCCGAGGTCACAAGAACAAGAAACAACCCCTACAGCCCAGGGGCATAAGTGCAAGAAAAACTATTAAAAAATGTTTGCAAAATGGTCCTGGAGGACTGTTCTGAAGAAAAAGAACAAGAATCTTTACATTTAGGTCCCTGTGGAGGGACCTAAATGCAAATATTGCAAAAGTCTGGAGGCGGTATGAACTTCTGGAAACTTTGCTGGGCTTATTATGCAATTTTCCCACCGTTTCGATTTGGACGCTTGAGATTAGAAGTTCCGCGCGCGATCGGACGTTTCAGACGCTGCCACGTGTCGCAAGCCTGTGCAACTGATGTTCTTGGGCGGTTCAGGCAGTTGGAGGCGGCGCCTTCTTCTCCGATTTATTGTGGTCGTCCGACGATGTCTTTGGTGCACCTGCGGGGCCAGAGGGGTGACTCCTCCACCCCTCGAGCTTGCCCGCTGAAGGGTTCCGGCGGAGGTCGCTCCGAGCAGCCGTGAATCGGTGATGAAGATGGTGGTTTCGACCACCTGGGGATTGAGCTGTGCTGATGTCCGACTTTGGAGAAGAAGATCGGCGATGAACAAAAGCTCCAAGTCCGACGCAAATGGCTCGCGATGATCCTGGATCTGCAATGAACACACGTATGTGCTCGATTCGTGTCGAATCGGCCAACAAATGAATGATTTTACGCTCCAAAGATGGGAAAAACTTAGAGTTTCCAGCCAAATCTCCAGTTACGTGAAGAAGATGATGATTTGCAATCAATTTTAGATGAATTTAAAGCGAATCGAAGGTGGATTACGAAATGGCGTCTAAGATGAATGATTAAACTAACGAAAGAAGGGATTAGCGTTGCTAACCAACGCACGAGAATCGAGACGAAAATGCTAAGAAGATAGGAAAAAGCCTATGGAAGTCCAGGTGTATTACCTGGACGATGTGCTCGACGCGACTTCAACTGGAGCTCCGACGCGGCGTAGAGCTGCGATGCAAGGCCAAGCTTGGCCTTGGAACCTTCTCTGTCGGCTCCTCCTCCTCGCGGGCTCCTCCTTGGTGCTGTCACCACCGTGGGTTGGTCAGAATAGGGCTAGGAAGGTGGGGGGTCGGTAAACCTGGAGCTGGGCTCTTGGGTTAGTTAGGAAAGTTAATGGTGAATGGCGACCTTGGAGCCTATTTATAGGAGAAATGGCTTGGGCTCCAAGTCGAGATGAACGATGGGCGATGGAGAGGGTAGTTGGGGGAAGAGATCGGACGGATTAGATCGGTCAGAAGGTTCTGGATGGCGACGGGAAAAAGGGTGGAAGTCGGCCGGCCGAACAGCCTGGGCGCAACTTCTTCTTGAGGAAGAAGGTCCCAGGTGCTGACAAGTGTCAGCACCTGGTTTGTCCAGAGGCCGAAATTTATTGTAAAATATATATTAATTAGTAAATAATGTTATTTTAATTAGGTATAAATATAAGAAAGTTAAATAAATTAATTATCTAAATTATGGTGTAAATACTTTTAATAAATAATAAATATTATTTAAAATATAAATATTTTATTAATAAATATGTATTTATAAATAGTTTTTAGATTTTTAATTTAATAAATAATTAAGTAAAAAATAATTTTATATTTTCTTATTATTAGGGTATTAAATAAGACTTGTATGAATTTTTATAGATTTTTATGAATTAATTTACACATTTTAATAAATAGGCTTAGTATCTAAATAGGTCATTTATACCTATATTTTGACGTTTTTGATTTTATTAAAATAATAAATAATCTCCAAAAATTATGAAATAATTTATGTAGAAACTACAAGATCATGAAATAATTTAAAAATTATAAAATTAATAAAATGATAAATAATGTGTGTTACATAAAATAAATAGCCCAGAAAACCCCTTTGTCTTTTGGTCCCAAAACCGACTTTTTGCAAACGGACTCCGAATTCGATGAAATCATCTTTATTAATTAGAGAATATTATTTTATGAACTTTAAAGGTGAGTAGAGTGAAATTGGAGTTCGTATGAGGAAGTTATGATGTTAGGAAGTTGAGATTTTGACAATTTGTAGGTTGGATTTCTTGGCATATATACAGGGTAATATTTTTAACTTATTTTTATATTTTTATATACATTTTTAGAAATAATTAGGAGAAAGATTTGGTGAAAAATATGTTCATATGAAATAATAATTCTTTGAAGTTTTGTATTTATTTTATAAATAGTGAAAGGTGTATATACATGTGTTAGATTATTTTTCTTTGGTTTTCTTTCCTTATCTCCCCCTACTTATTGGTTTGTCGACCAATCCATGCTGACTTGGTCTCGGGGGTTGGGCTATAAATATATCTTACAGCTATATTTATAGTTTAAGTCATATTGTATATATTTTCATATATTTAATCTGCCTTTTTCTTTATTTTTGTGGTTCTTTATTTATTTACATGATTTTAGTGGTTAAAAGTGAATATTTATACATGAATGGTATTTTGTTAAAATATGAGAATTAGTGGGTATTTACATGTATTCGTTAAGGGTTTTAAGACAAAATGCGACAGAAAAGTTAATGAATCATGGATTCATCAATGAGGAAAAGGAATATGTACATCACTAGCAGGAAAATAAGAGTTCTTATTTACATCAAAATCATCGCCCATAGAATGTTGTACATCCGAACTACAAAAAGGAGTACAAGCTGGATCTTGGCATGCTGGTGCTGTTGGGCGATCAAAAAGGGTAGTGTCTGCTCCATCGGCTGGCGAGGGATCGGCTGCTGCTGGCGGCTCCTCCAATGCTGGCACGGCTTTGCTTCGGCTACAAGCTTCTTTTTGTTGTTTTTGTTTTTGCTGATTTTTTGTATTTTCTACTAAGGTTGCTGATGACATGGTACGACGGCTGGATTGGCTTCTCCTTCTTCTTCCTCCTCACCCGCCCCTGGAGCTGGCACGGCTGATGCGGAAGATGACGATCCACCTGTTTCCTTATTCACCCCACTTTTACTAGCAGGCGGAGGCAAGGCCCTACCGCTCCTGAGAGTAACAACATTATAATAAGAAGTAATATCATTACCAGACACGGACAGGACATCACATTCTACCTGCTCTTTCTTTTTGAAATTGTTGGGGTTGGCTTCGACCTACGCCAGAATGGTAGTTCTGGTGGTGGTCAGGTCGTCAAGCCGCTTTGTCATTTCCGCTAGCCCTTTGACAAGCTGGGCCAGACAATCCATGGTGGGATTCGCAGGGGGTACTTCTGATGGTTCAACGTGCAGACCACGCTGCTGTTGGTTGGATGGGTGTGGAGGTTGTTGCTGGTGGTGCTGCTGCGGTGGAGCAGGAAGTTGAAGTTGTTGGTATGAGGGAGGAGGATACTGCTGGTATTGCTGAGAGGGGGCAACCGCGTACTGGTGATACGGCTGTGGGTGACGGTACTGCGGCTGCTGCTGATATGGAAAATTCTGCCTCCATTGCTGTGCAAACTGTGGAGGCTGCTGGTGCTGTTGGTGAGGCTGAGAGACTTGCCCAAACCGACCACCCTGAGGTTGGTGGTACTGCCGATTGGTGAATGGCTGACCCTGGGGTTGTCCTTGAGGACGGGTCGGCTGTGCATCATTAGTCCATACCCCATTCACTTCTTGAATCAGGGGTGGTGGAGGGAAGACTGGATCAGGTACAAAAAGAAACTCTGTTTGGTACATGACCATCTGCTACTGCGGCGGGTCCTGGTCGGGCGCCTGCACGTAGTACACGTGCTGGACTGCCGGTGGCTGCTGGCTCGGCTGAGGCTGATGCTGCGGTTGCTGCTCGTCCTTCTTCTCAGCAGGAGCTTCCGATGGTGTAGCCGACTGAACAGAGTTGATGGTACCCACCAACAGTTCAAGGTATTTGTTGATCTGATCTAGCTTGTCCAAGTTCTGGGTCCTCTTCTCGATCACAACGAGTTTCTCGAGGTCCTGTGATCGCTTCTCAATGATATCTACCTTAGAGAGATGGTCCCTGATGATGCTGAGGTTGGAGCTCTCATCTCTCTCTGCTTCCTTGGATGCAGCCATGTGCACTTGCTTCTGGAGGATCTGGGGCTGCTTCTGATACGCCTTGGATGAAGAGAGGGCGGCCTCTCCTTCGGCCATTTCTTCAAAGATCTGCCAAACTACATCTTCATCCTTGTTAAAATGTGAGCCCCCACATGCTGCGTCCACGAGCCTTTGGCTTTATATGTTCAGTCCCCCAAAGAAATGCTAGACCAAGCTGGTCTTCGGGATATCATGATGGGGACACTTCTCCTGCAGGTCAGTGAATCTCTCCCATGCTTCATGTATCGACTCATGGGGTCCTTGGGAGAAATTGCTGATACGGGCTCGCATCTGGTTGAGCCGACCGAGAGGGTAATACTTATGCAGGAAGGCAGACTTCAACTCCTCCCAGGTCGTCACGACCTTCCCCAGATGGTTGACCCAATAAAGGGCCATGTCCTGTAAGCTGAATGGGAATGCCATCATCTTGACAATGTCCAGAGGGACATTGGGATAGTGAGTAGTATGGCAGATGCGGGAGAATTGCTGCAGGTGAATGTACGGCTCCTCGCTGGTGTTTCCATGAAATGCTGGGAGAAGGGCAATAAACTGGGGCTTCAGCTCAAAGTGAGCGTGTACCGGTGGAATGAGAATCCACTCGGTCATCTGGCTGTCTCTCGGATTGTATGTTTCTTTAAGGGTAGGCTTTGGTGGTGGTAATTCAAGGTCATCATCAGGGGGACCACCTCCTCCACCTCCACCTCCTCCTCCCCTGCCTCCTCTACCTATGCCTCCTCCTCCATCGTCACGGTTCATCATGTCATTCAACATATCCTGGAATGCGGTCTGTGTTAGGGCCTTCTTGGTCAGCTGCTGCTGTATGGCCTGGATAGATGCCAGTAGTTGTGCATTGACTTGGTTCTGGTCTGGAAACTGTCCCTCTGGTTGTGGTGGCTGCTGACCCTTGCCCTTTCCTCCTAGAGCCATGTCAGGGTCTGAGTCGGACGAGATGAACTCCGGAGTAGTCTCCAGGGCTCGCACTGTCTTCTATCTGCATAATGAGATGGTCCGAATTAGATCACTTGCAATTAATGTTCAACTTCCGTGATAAAGCTGGAATTCAGGTCAACTCCAGCATGTTGTGAATGGAACATGATGTAGACTGTAATCGACTTCCATTTGCAACGACGGAAGTGGGACAAAAGTGATCCCAGTTTATTGTGTAGCCAAGAGAAAGGTAGAAAACGAGGAGTCTAGAGATCGATCCGCAAAGTCCGGATCGAGTTCTCGGGAATCGCCTCGAACTTATTGGCGGAGTTGAGTCCATGGAATCGATGTGGGTGTTGGCATGGTCCCGACGGAAACCATCCATGGATCAACTTCGTGGAGTACAAGAGAAAATAGGATGTTGGATGAAAGATACGATGGTCAACGAGGAATAAAAGGAGTGTAAAACAGTAGAGAGGCTCGGTTGAGCGGGGTGGTCAAAGGGAGAAATAACAAAATGTGCGCAAAGGCGCGGGACTTGATCTTTGAACCTTAATCTACATCCATACAAACACAATACAAAATCGGGTTCACCAACTCACGCCATGTGAAGCCGTGAAAGCTCGGCTATTTATTATCTTTTCATTTTTAGAGTTGTGATTTTCAGGCATATCTTATAACAAGTCCTTAGTACGCTACCCTATAGGAGAGAGAGTACTGCCGGAAGAGTATCCCGTACTTGTCCTCCTCCTGTGTAACCTGTAGTCTGTACTTTTTGGAGTCCTTGTAACCCTTCCTGGATCCCTACTCAGCCAAAGAAAAGAGAGAGGAAGCCGATAGGCGAAACCAATACTTCGGTTCTCGCTCGCAACAGAATCACCCGTGAGCGTGCAAGAACCTACTCGGACGTAGGACAATGAGACAGACACCCCCGTGAAGGCGTGGCCTATGCTCAATACTTCATACAGGGTCGATGCTCCACACAATATGGAGTCACCATTGGTGACCAAGTCCTACTCGCCTACGTACGATAGAAGCGCCATTACTTCGGAAATCCAGGCGATACACAAGGCAGTTGCAGACTGGGTTTTTGGCTTTAATCCTTAGGGGGTCGCACTCGCTCAAGGGAGTAGGGTTTTGGTCCCCCTCCAAGGTACCTGAAAACAATGAGGGCTTTATGAACCCGGTACAATGATAGTCCATTACAAATTTTAATTAAGGTCAAAGTTTATTTAGCAGTCCCCTTATTTTAATTTTTGGGTTTTCACTTTTTTTGAGTCTGTTTCATACCAGCGCCTAACGTTTTTGTAGATTTTCATTTAAGTCCTAGGTGCTCAAAATCAGAGGGAGATAGCGGAAAAGCCATGCAAGTGGTTCCATGATGGAAATCTCACCATTGAACCGAATGATGCATGCTGAGTTAGAAGACTTACAGTGCATCCCAGCTCTCTCCATGCGGTATGCAAAACAGAATTTTTAAACCTATCTACATGTCGGTATGCAAGGTACAAAATCGCCATAAACATTAGCTGCTATTAACGTGAAGAACCATAAGTCGTTCATTCATCTCTAGCCCGAAGGGTCCGGTCTTGGCTCACCCCTCCTCTGCTCAACACACTTGAGGGTAGGAGAAAGCGCTTTACAGGGCTCGCTGCGGCACAAGGGCTAAGAGATAAATAAACCGGCTTGTTTAAATTTGACTAGATCCATACGAAGTAGACTATAGGAACATGCATTCTTATTAATGTGTGGACCTAGCTACCGAGTCAAGCAACCTACATCTAGGGGCTCCAAGCACACAAAACAAAATAAAATAAAGGCGGAAAGCTCAAAACTTCGGAAAACAAAGAAAAGAAGGCGATGAAAACTCGAAAAGCCGCGATGAGGCCCCCAGGTGAACAATCACCCGGGCACTGGACCTCATTGTGAAGAGTAGAGTCCTGTTTAATTACATGCCAAAATTTTCTCTCTCTCACCATAAATTACAAAAATAATCCTAAGTGTTCTAGCTCTAACTAATGCCCATATCTTTGCTTCCTTGGTGCTCTCTCCAGATGGTCATGAGAAGAAGACCATCTTCCTCCAAGCTCGGCTGCCTTGGCCTCCTAAGAAGCCATCCTCGCGTTGCGGGCCCTCGCATCAAAGTTACAAAAAGATTGCGTTAGAATAGCTCAATCAATCAAAATAGAGCAGATAAAATAATCGCAAAAAAAATGAATCAATGAAGCATGGTGATTAATGTCAATAAAAAGAATAGCTGCTCACAAAATAACATCAATAATGAATCAAATTTTACACAAGAATGTCAAAAAGAAAGTAGGCTATGCTCATTGCTCCCCGGCAACGGCGCCATCTGATAACCGCAAAATTTAGCGAGGGTCGTAATGATATATGTATCAAGTGTCGCTGAGGCGACCACTCACCAAATATGGGTTGATCATCAACTAACCCACAATAAAAGAATATATCAATTAAGCTAAAAAAGAAGTGTGAATTAATCTTTATTACTCTACCACAATATGTATAGTGTCTAAGTATGTAGAGGTCGAACCACAGAGAGCAATACAAAAAATACATAAGCCTACAATGTGCATTGATCACAGAGTCATCCATGTGTGAAACCTATTTTTGTGGTTTTTGAATTTTATATATTTTTTTATTTTTATTTTATTATATTTTTTTGTTTTTAATAATATAATTAGGTAATATATATATATATAATTTATAGAATATAAATATATAAATATAAGTATACCCATAGAGGGTGAGTATATAGCTTATACAATATTATATTAAGTATAAACAATAATAATAATAATATTTTTTTTATTTTAGGATTTTTGTATATTAATAAATATATATATATGTAGATGTATACATAGATATATATTTTTATATATTTTTTCTTTTGAATAGGGGATATATATATATATATATAAAGGGGTGCTATAATATTTATAAAATACTCAAAAATAGTCAAAAATTCATAGTTAAAGTCTTTTTGGTATTTTAATGGTTTTTTACAGTTTTTTGATTTTTGGGCATTTTCAGAATATTTTTAGTATTTTTAAATAGCCAAATAAGGGCAAACAGGGAATTAGGGCATGCTGTAAGAAAAATAGGAGTTAAAATAGCAGACAGCCTCAAAAATTTTCCACACTATTTTTCTAATAAAGATAATAAAATATAGCATAAATAGGAACCGAGCTCACATTTTTCTGATTTTTTTAATTTTATATATTTTTTGAAGTTTTTGTTTATTTTTCAATTTTTAAAGTTTTCCTTTTGAGATTTTTAGGGATTTTTGGACTGACACTAAAAATAGGTCAAAATACACACTAAGGAGGATTTGAATTTTGGAGGTCTTTTAATATTTTTTTGGTATTTTATAAGTTAGACAGTGAATAAAAGACATGTTTTTGATTTTTAATAAATGCAAAAATGCAACAAAATTAAAAACTAAAAATACAACGTGCAATGTACACTAACAGGAGCTTATGTCTATTTTTGCAAAATTTTTCAAAGGAATATGAAGAATAAAATAAATAGACAAAGCATACCAAAAATAAATGCCCTAGCAGGGTATTTTTGCAAATAAAATAATTGACAGGGGCATACATGCAAAAATCTCAATAAAAATGAATGTGTACTTTTATTTTCAGGGCCATTTTACAATTACAAAAACCCGACGGGGTTTAAATGTAAATATCACGCGCCTTACGTGGGTGCAGCACGTGAGGCGCGGAGGGACTAAAACGCAAATATAAAAAACATTAAGGGTCCTTCTGCAATTTATACAACTTATTTACAACTTAATCCTTTATTTTGGGTATTAAACTATAAATACAAAAAACGGGGGGTTAGGTGTGAAATTTACCCCTAATAAGCGTGCGATCAGACGGTTGGACCGCTTCCACTTGCCACGCGTCATGCTCTTGTCGGCCGATGACGATTCGCAGATGACGGTGGAGATTAGATCAGCCTCGCGGATCGGACGGTCGATGCGGTGCTTGGAGGAACAGGGAAGAAGCTCGCCTCCGGCGAGCTTCGATCGTGCAGCATCGGCTCCTCCGGGCATCTCCCTCGCCTCTGACGCGCACTGCTCGTAGCTGGCGACCTTCCGCATCTCCTGAAGGTCCCATCATGGCTCCTGGAGGTCCAAGTCGCTCGGACGAGGTCGGAGAAGTAGGGGACCTCCAGGAACCTCTTCCTGGTTTGATTCGAGCCCAGATGGGCCTCTATTCTTCGTTTGACCTGCAGAGGAAGAACCGGGGGCGAGAGGGCTACCTCCTCGACCCGAGGTTTTGAAGCTTTGCAGCAAAATGGAGTGGGGCGGAGGGGCTCCGACGAACGGCGGAGGTGGAGCCCCGATTCGCGAAGACCAGAGGTCCTCGGTTGGTCAAAGGCGAGGGATAGATGGAGAATGCGATGGGGATTGAAATGGGGTGTAAGTGGCGGTCGGAGACCGTTGATTTCACAGTGAAGGAGTCGCCGGAGCGGAGCTCCGGCGAACTTCGAATTTGGGATTTTAAGCTACAGGGATTAACTAAATACTAATCTAACAACGGGAATTAAAAACTAACATTAGAACCTAACTAAAAAGCATGAAAAGGACAGCTCTTATACCTGGGGGCCACCAGGGAGCAGGGGCGGACGCCGGAGCTCCGCCGCGACAAAACTACCCTTCCTCCGGTCGATTCGAGGCACTGGCGCACTCCCCCTATCACGAGGAACGTACTAGGAACGAAATCGAGGCTTAAGGTTGGATTAAAATTGGCCAAATTCGAGGAAGGAGGTGGAGCTACTAATTTATAGACATTGGCATGGAGCCTTATTGACCGGCGATTATTACTTAATCCAATGAGTATCTAATCGATCCAAGTTATTGGCGGGCATCATGGATAATCAGAGAGCAATTCTTGTGAAGGAAGCGAGCTTGAATGATGGACGGATGGCCGCAAAAAATGGAGGAAATCGGGGGAGTTGACAGTTCAGAGGCGCCAGACCTGGGATGGGACAGTTGACCAGGGGGTCAACGAAGGCCGGCGCCCCACTGGTCCACGTCAGCTGCTAAAAGACAAAACAGGAAATTTTAGCCTAAATTGATTTATTTACCATAGTAAATGATTTTATTTGAATTTTCTTAAAACATAAAAAATGTGTATTTTTTCATGTAGTATTTATTTGTGATTTTTATTGAATTTTTCGAAGTGTTTTATTATGGTTTTAATTTAATAAAGTGTATATGTATGTATTTACATGTATTTTTGTGTATTTTATTTTTAGTTTGTTTATTTTCTTTTATTATTTTATTGGCTTATTTTATAAATTTATAATTTATTTTTGTGAGTATAAAGGTATTTTTATTTAATTTTTAGGAGTTTATTTACATTTTTAAATAAATAGGTGTATGCATATGTAAGTATATGTATAGGTATTTTACCTATATATTATGTACATTTTATTTATTTAATGATTTTATTTGTTTTTATTTTGGATTTGTATTCTTACTAAGTTATATATAATATATACTTTATTATAAAAATATAGATGAATAAAGAATTAAAATCCCTTTTTATTTATATACACTCTTAACATAGGTATTTTGCCTATGTATTACATAGGTTTATTTTATTTTACAAATTCTTCTTTTAGTTTTTTTTTAATTTTAATATGTACATGTATTCTATACATTATTTGTAAAATTCTAAAAATATAATTTTGTACAAATAATGCATATTGAATAAAATGATTATTTTAATCAGCCCTATATACAAGGAGGGTCAAAAACCTAACTTCTACAGATGAACTCAAAAAATTATGAAACCACTTTTATTAAATAGTTCTTGAGAAGCTATATACAATTAAAGGTGAGTTTGGGTGATTTGGAGTTTTATTTGCAAGATATGGGTCTGTGAAGTTGAGATTTTGGCTTTTTATTCTGTATATAAAATGTACACTGAACATTATTTTTACACAAACTCAATTTTGTAATTTTATTTACATTATTATCTTCAACTTTCATGAACAAGGTTTCTTTATTTGAGGAATAAATAATTATGTACAAAATAGGTGTCAAAAATGTATAAATAAATGCATAAATAAATGAGGTATTTATTGTATACTGGCCCTTATCTCCCCCTACTTTATTCCTTGTCGACCAATTCCATGCTGGCCTTGGTCTCGGGGTTTGGGTCATAAAATATCTTCAATATTTTATTCCTTTTTCTTATCTTCTCTTTATTCTATAATTTTGGCACTAAACACAGTATTTAATGTATAATTAATACAATGAATCATGAATGCTATTATGTACACTTTGATTCTATTTACATGCATTTGTTGGGGTTTTTGAGGCCAAAATGATAGAATAAAGGTGATGAAATGGAGATTCATCAAAATCTAGGGGCGATACTACAATATTCATGCAATATAAAACATGTGCACGCCTAGGATGGCCATATATGCAAATATACATAATTTACGATCCTTTATGTAATTTATCCACAAACCTATACACTGAATACACAAATATTTGGACTAAAAACAAATGCATAAAGTGGCAGGGTGTCCATGAAAATTACCCAAACTCACGTGGGCTACCCACATGAGCTGAGCTGGCACGGGTCTTTTTGTAAATAACAGGAAACTGTCAGGCTTTATTGCAATATTTACCTAAATATTTACACTCAGATAATATTGAATATACTAAAAATAAAATGTAAAAGGTGGAGGGGGTCTGGGTAAAATACCTTTATTAGGCACTGGCCGACGGATGACGAGTCCCATAATCCCTTAGTTAATTAGTGTGAATTAAATGTGCGCAGATATGTAAAATGTGTCTTCGTTTCGTTGTAGGTGGATAATCAGAATCAATCAAGAAAACAAAAACTTAATTATTTAATCTAAATTTAATCAAAGTGGTTTTATGGTTTATTTAGCATGGGTAAATCCTATGGTCGGACTCGATGAGGCAAAGGAACAACCTAAATTAATGTCTATCAAATTTCATGCACGATTTTCGAGGCAAATATTTTTGGTATTTTTAATGCAATTTTTGAAATGAAAATGAAATGAGGGCCAATTTTAAGGACAAGAAAATTTGATGTCAATTAAACAATGTCCAAAAAGTATGAAACTTGGCCATGATGCCAATTATAATGAAATAGACACTATGCAGTTTTTTGGAATTTTCTGATACAAAGCAAATATTTCATGAATTAATGAATGGGTGAATATCAATAATTAATTATAATAAATATTAAACGTACTTATTTTCAGGAAAAAAATTATCCAAGATATATTAATAAGTGAAATATCATGGAAAAAAACATAAATCCTAAAAATAACGAATTCAATACCTATTAAAAATTATTTATTGAAATGCACAAAATGATTTTTATCGAGAAAAATATGGATGCAAATGCAATTCATTTTGGGCACAATGTGAAAAACAATTAATTCTACTATTTGAGAATTTTTGACAAGTTTTGGGGTTATGGTTAATTAATTAGAATTTCTAAGAGCAGATTGGACAAAATATGTAAATTTTCACAAAGATATTAATTATTAATTAGCCATAGAGCATAAAAATCTAACAAGCATGCCATGATGTAGAGAATTAGTTGAGAAACACAATGCAAATTTTTAAATGATAATAATGATGCGAAATGAAGTTCAAATAACAAGTGAAACACATGTGTCTATTTGCAATTACAATAAATAAATAAAGCAAAGAAATTGCAGTAGATGGACATGAAGGAAATTACCTAAACCCTAGAGGGGGGTTCTGCAAAATTCCCAAATAGTTACGTGCAAAGCACGTGACCTATGGGTGACTGGGGTCTCTTTTGATAATAAGGTGCTCCTTTGGGGGCTTCGACGTAATTAGCCCCCCGGGTGCATGTTAGGCACGTGAGGGCATTCTTGGGAGTTGAGCCCGACAGACGACAGGTGGAGGGGTGTTGCTCGCGACCATGAGGTGCAGGCATAAGATGATCGACTGGGAGCTCCTGGTGGCATGAAGGCGGAGTCGTGGCGAGGGTGTAGCCGTGCTTGAAGGGGGGAAGCGCCGATGACCGGGGCAGTTCCAGATGAGGCAAAGGCGATGTCGAGCCCTCCAGGCAACGACTGGTGAAGGGACTCCTGTAGGCACAAGCATGGTCGACAGATGTGAGTTTGACGGAGCGAGGTGGAGCATGGGTAGCAATGCGATGCTCCGGTGTCGAGGAAGATTGTCGAGGAGGAGGTGCAGTCATGGTTGGTGAAGCATGATCGGTGAAGAGGGGGAGTGGAGGAGGTGTGTCGGAGCTCGAGCCACAGAGGGCGAGCGGAGCAACACTTGGAGGAGGAGATTGCAATGAGGTTGCAAGTCCTCGGATCTCGCCGTAGGAGAAGAGGAGGCGATGGCGCTATCACCGCACAACATGGAGCTCCCCTAATTGTACTGGGTATCAGCGGATGGCTTAGGATTTTGCTAATATTTTTGTCTAGAAAATTAGTGCTAGGTTTTTCACATATTCGGGTAGTCTAACCCCCGAGCCTCGTCACTGTAAATTTTTCATATTTTATTTTATTTTTTATTTTATTGTTAGTCTTGCATTTATTTTATTTTATTTTCAACATTTATTTTCTTATTTTTTGATTAATTTTATGTCATTCTCTTACACTCTCTCTCTTATTTTTTGTGCGAGGTCCCCGACGTACGTAGAATAGTTCTCTCAACACCAACGCATCTTCACTGACCACCGCCTATCCGCATTAAAATTAAGATCGATCGAGTCGTGAAGAGAGCATAGAGTCTAGGATTTAATTTTTATAATTTTAATTATTTGTAATTAATTTCTCATTTATAGCGGTGTCCGTTTGGACTCTCACGTGTAACAAGGCTTGAACTTTTTCTGTGGTGGGTCGTGGCCTGTTTCACTCTCCGGTGAGGGTGGGGCCCGACTTGAGTGGTTCGTAGGTTAGAGTTGCACTACAACTATTAGAGCTTCTAGGATTTTATTACTTGTGCTCGTAGAACCTAGGACCACACTTTACTTTAATTGAGACATACATTAGATCGTTCAACTTAGTCAAAATTCAAATCAATTCTTTCCCGGCTAATAGAACTTTCTGGCAGGTATGGGTTTTGTCAGTTTGCATTCATATAGAATAATTTTCAATTCTTGTATTGCATCCCACATAAGGATTGCGGGAATCACTGTAAGTCTTCTAACTGAGCATACATCATTGTCTTCCACGTCCATCGGCTTTTCCCGAATTTTCTCCCTCCTATTTTGTCACTTAAGCTTTAAAGGAAATTGGGATTGGGTGGTAGATGTGAATTTCTACTCATCTAATTTTTCAACGATCACCAAAATAAAATTGAGACTGTAAACAAGACTGACTTTAATTAAACCATAAAATTGAGAATTGTCGTGGGAGAAGAACCCCGTCCGTATATTCATTTATCTTGCTGAGAGATGACGAACACACACTTAATGATAGAGCCAAGATCCGTGATTTTCATTCAGATTATTGATACTATAAAAACGATTAGCTACTTCTCAGTGAGGAAACACGTGTAGCCATTTAGATATTTATTTCCTTAGTAGAGTGTATGGTTTAAAGGACACTGGGTAAGGATCTGTCCTTATGTAACGGGCAGCCGTCCTACTGTCCATAGTTACACCAATACTGGATAAAGTAGGTGCAACTAGTCGTAAGAATTCGAGCCAGTCTTTACGGAAATGCATGCCCCTAACAGCTCTCTTAAACGTATGCAAGACTTGAATTGTCACCAATTAAAATCGATAAGATAACTAGCCGGACTCTTGCATCCATCACTATGAGAGTTGGTGAACCTGGGTTATTGAATTGCGTTTGCGTTGGTGTGTGTAAACTGAGCCCGAATATCAAAAACCACACACTTGTGCCATCAGTCTCCTTAATTTTAAAATTATGGTTTTTTTTGTTGAGTATCTTGTAACTTGAATATTTTTAACTAAGATCCATTATGTCAGTTCATCCACCTCCTTTGAAATTAATGGGACATTGGTCTCTATACCCTCCAGATTATTTCTTTTCGATCAAACCCAAATAATCTAAACCCTCTTCTTCCAAGCATCCTCCAACATTCGTGGGAGACTCTAGCCCACGGATGAATCCAATCCACTCTATTAGTTCCAATCCATTTTACTCAGAGCATCCGATCAAATTCAACACTCCTTCAGATTTACCATCACCCCACCCTTTTCTATACATGATCCACTTCCATCCTGGGTTAACCCATCTTATTCCCGATTTCTCACCGAACCTCATTAACCTTTCAAAGATCAAACCACTTTTGAGGCAAATGACTGGTCGTGATACGAACCCCAACCGATTTCATTTTCTCGTCACAATTTGTTGCTAGGTCAAGGATTCACATAAACACATCTGGACAGGGCCTTAGGAAATAACATAGTGAACCAACCATATCGAATGGAACGGCCTGCACCTAATGATCATCCACACTGGATTGACCCCAGTGATCAAATCTCTATTGACCAACCCGTATACCACTCCTTCGAATTGCACATATCGGGGATTGGACTGATGATATCGACACACATGAACCTTGTATGATGATGTCATCATATGAGGACCCAAACAATCATGACCATGGAAAGAGGCTCTACTCAACCCAACAGTACATGCCTGAGTCACAATATGTTGAGTATGAGACCTATAGATTCCCGCCAACTGAAAGAACTCCGCCCATGATTGATCATGAAAAGTTTTTCGAGGATGAAATGTTAAGACAGAGAGGGGATATATTGAGAGAAATTTCGCCTAACTTGTGGATGAAAATGGAGGACATAATGATTGGATCTCAGGTTGAAAACCCAGAGAATACTCAGAAACCCATAAACTATGTACACCTTGGGGATGACTCTTATAGTGACACCTTTGAATACTACTCCCTTAGGGATGACTCTGACTCTGATCAAAACCTCTCCCCTATTGTGGAAAGTAGTACATCTACACACCACAACAAAAAGACTAAAAAAATGAAAAATTCAAAAATACCCCAAAAATTGAAAAAACAGAAAAACCCATAAAAATCGAAAGTGGAGAGGATTTGAAGAATCTGGATCCTACTCTGACGATAGCCCTAGATAAAAGATTGATTTTCGAACTTCCCTTAAGTCAGGCCATTGGACACTAACCCGACCTAGAAAGATTTGTAAAGAGTAAATTAATGCCGAAAAAGTCAGACATGAAGAGAACAAAGATCGAAAGACATATATTGTCAATGGCCACTCTTTGATGATGAGAAGAAAGACCAAGAGCCATAGAGTGAAGCGGTTGCCTTGATTTGACTGTTGAATCAAAGACACAACATTCACCCATGCCCGAATAGATGACGACTAACCAATCAAATCCTCTCGACCCTATGTTTGACAAGCTCAAACTCAGACCTATCAGGAAATCAAGAGAGATTGTTCAGCTAGCTGATCGATCTATAAAACGACCGAGAGGAATAATTTCTGTCATAATTACATTCCAAGGTGTTCCGCTTAAGGTGGGACTTCGCGATCTTTGATATTGAGCATAAAGGAGAGTTTACCCAATCTCCAATCATTCTCGGAAAGCCGTTCTTAGCCTGAGCTAAGACAACTATAGAGTGTGAGACTCGGGAAATTAATTTTACAGTATTGGGAGAACTTTGATCTTACCATGTCTTCGGGGAAACACGATTCTAAGGCAACCCACAAAACCATCAACAGCCATGAGCATCAAGCGGTAGAAGAGTCCTACCTAGCTGCTACAATTAAGATAATGACTATTGAGTAGACCATTGGTTCAAAGACTCATCCCATCATCCCATTCCCTGTTGCTTTCACCTCAACCACTATCATGAAAAATCTTATGCATAAACACATGATACATGACCTTTATCATATATATGGTGATTATGATGAGGAAACACGAGCATGGGCTTACCCTGAGTCGGACAAGACCTCCTCTAACCACCTTGATCAAATCGATTCGACAAAGGAATGCACCGACAACAAGTTAATTGAGAACAAATATGTGGGATGTCCGCTTACTAGGGAGGAATATTTCAATGGTTTTTCATCTGAAGACCCGATTGTCAACACCTCACTCCAAGGACCTGCACCTTCATAGACAACACATACCAAAATGCCCTTTCTGGGTGCTCCTTCATCTAGTCGGTTATCTGGTAAACAGACTAAGAAAGTCACCTTAGACACACTAGAAGAGGAATCTTCTGATAATTTCTCATCAGGTTCAGATAAGGGTCTTTATGAGTGAGCTTAATTCGGTAGCTCTGATGCCCTATCTAAACAAGCAGCCGAATATCGACTCCCGTTGGACGACTCCTGCCCCTCACTACTATTCATCAATAGCCGACTCTTCTGATCTCATTAAATATACCGGAATAATCTCTTATGACCATACTGAGACTGGTGCTTCAGAATATTCACCATCCGAGGATGAGGCAAATGACCATAATACTAAGCACATCTTGATAAAGTAGCTTAAAAATAAGAATATTTGGAGTACCTCTACTTTCAAGTATTATTCTTATGAGGATAACTCCGACAAGAATCATCCGATTCATATGCTTCATCATCTTCCTATTGAAACACTCTCCAACATGATTCTTCTGAGGATAACAATGATGATAGCTGAGATGCTTCATCTTCTTTCAATCATTTACGACCTCCCACCACAGGCTCACAAAAAGATCTGCGGAGAACCTCCTTAATCATCGGCAACCCTCGCTCCAAACCCCATCATTTCCCTTGTACTTATTCTTCCTCTACTTAGGCCAAGGCCTACGTATGGGGGGGGGGGGGAAACCAATGCCATATGTATATGCCACTCTCCTCGTCCATGTCTTCCCTCAACCGCCCCATTTCCACTCTTCTTCCTCTACTTAGGCCAAGGCTTAAGTATAGGAAGGACTGATGCCATTTTTGTATACTCTCCTCATCCTCTTACCATGTCCACCTCATTTTCGCTCTTTTCTATACTTAGACTGTCCTCAGCCTAAATATAGGGGGGTGATCTGATCTTTTTTTCTCTTTTATTTTTCACTCTCTTACGCTTAGCTCGAGTTATGTCTTCTCTGCACTTCTTCTACTTTGAGGACATAACACTCTCTAAGTATAGGGTGTTGTTTATATACTCTGTATATATTTTACCCATATCTCATACTTGTGTGTAAGTCTATATTCTTATTACGGGGTTTGTAACTATCTTCTATAAAAAATTTAACTTTGTGTTTTGCAACTAATACTACGTGTGTAACCAAAGTTTTGAAAAATCAGCTTTTTATTCATTTTTGAAAAAATGGTCTTGCATAAATAAATAAATAAATAAATAAATATATATCCTTGCATTAATGAAAACTCAATTAAAAAAATTGTCTGTATTCCATACATTTGCACTTCATCTAGCATTACATGCATCTGCATTGGTGAAAGTCCTTGGATTCTGAATCGAGTTATGAGCAAAAAACATGAGTGGTCTTGACTTGACCTTAGTCCACCTAATTTTTAGAGGAACTTCATCGATAAAGAGGATTTTAGAAGATTCTAGTCTATGACTTAACTCTTCAAGTTTCTCATGACAATGTACAGAGTTTGACTCAGCGTCTAACCTGGTCGCCTCCATTCTAGGTACGACTTCTTGAATAGCGAATTAATTTGTACTCTCGCACTATGCACTTAGCTTAACTCAGACGGAGTATTGGAAGACTATGTGAATTTTTTTCCTGGTAGCATGGACATCTAAAGGCTAGAGTACGGGTTGAAATAAAGCTTCAGATGAGGCATGGACGGCTGGGCACAATTTTTTCAAGACACCAAAACATGCACAGAAAAAAAGATTCCATATCCGTAGTGACATAACAAGATCCACACAAAGCTACCAAAAATCCAAACAAAAAGAAGCCAACTACCAAATAAATATTTGACCAAAAAAGGTCCAAGCTTCAAAAAAATCTGCAGATCTTGGTGGAGACTTGGCTAAATTGGCCGGCTTCAGAAGGAGAGGTGACTACACTGGTCACCCTCCAGTTTTCCCATTCTTCTAAATTTCTCCCCCTTGAGATTGTGAACACAACACGCCAAACCTTCGAAGTAAATACCTGACTCCCTAAGGATGAGTTATTAGGGGAGAGGTTTGCATGGTAGTTCGACATTCTTGATGGGAAGAGCTAAAACCTTTCATACACATGTGACAGTTGTTTAATGTTCATGGGGTATGCTTTAGGAAGAGGATTGATCTAAGATGACTTCGGAGCTGAAACTGTGACAATGATTATAGAACTTGGAGGCTGTTTGACTTTAATACCCTGATTCTCGTAGGAGTTCTGACAAACTAATAATCCAAAGGTCGGGTCTACCTCCATTTGCACCTTTTGCTCATGGTCTCGGTATGGAATCTGATCTCATTTCACCTCATTTTATTCTCTTGATGCTCCGGGATGAGCATGGTTTAAGTATTGGGGGGTTGACAAATTATCACTCTAACAATGATTAATTAAGCTCATTTCTCCAAAATTCATATGCATTTTATCAATTATTAATCATAATTAACATTCATGCATATATAAATAATAATTGCATTTTATCACTCATAATTGCAAGAAGCCAAGAATCCCACCCAATTGACCTATAAAATAAGCTAAATTCCATGATTTTTACTAATTCATACTAAGTCCAAATCACCTGAAGCCACCTCCGTTGTATACATATGACTAACAGAAATAAAGGAAAATGTTGTGAAGTAACCTATTTTAATGTTGGCCCTTCATTGTAGATCTCATCGAGACAAGCAACTTTTGTGAAGAAAAAGTTTCGATTCGAGGTCATTTGTGTTTTGTTTTCGATTTTTTTTTTCTTTTAATTTTGGTTTTTTTGGAGCTGACACATGGCAAACTCCTGGATCCACCATGTGTCACTCATTTTTCGCATTTTTATTTTATTTATTATTAAAAAAATTTAATTATAAATATAAAAAATAAATGAAAAAAAATAAAAGACCTTGCATGTGCTGGTCAAGTGCCTCCACCGTACGTGCCCAACATGCACCACCATCTTCTTCCCAATCAGCGTAGCCTTCTCTTCTCGGCCGACCCTCAATCTCCTCTTTGTGATCCTCCTCTCCGACCCCAATCAAACCCATCACCAATTCCACCTTCCATACCCATACCCCTTGTCAACCGCCAATCTCTGATTCGAATCCCAAACTCCTCCGACCGTCCTCCTCTGCGGATTTCTGCCATCACCCGATCTCGTTCCCCTCGATTTCCAATCATCCTTGCCACCGTCCTTTCTCAGCTCCATTACCCCCATTCAAATCCCCATCGATTAGCCATCATATTAACCAACCACCGATCTTCAATCAAGCAGTGCCGCCTTCCTCCCTATATAATCAGAGCTCTGCCACCCTTGCAAAATTCATCTGTTGATTCATGCAACGCAAGGGATGTGCTTCTCCGGTGGTGAAAACACCTGCAAAGTACCCCTCCACCGCGACGAGATCTAAGGTCGAGCATCTCGTCGCAGTTCAACCTCAAGGTTTGCTACTTGCTCCAGCCACCTCCCAGTGTCGTCGACCCCAACGATGCTTCACCGACAACTCTGCATCTCTACCTCACTGCCTACGAACTCCATCTGTGTTGAGCCGCCCGCCTTCAATGCTCCTGACCGAGTCAAGCATCATCCTCTGCCTCGTGCTTCATCACCGACTCCGGCAGCCAGAGCGACTCCGCCACCAAGCTCCGCCTCCAGGGAACTCCTCCGCATCGTCGCCTGAATCCTGCTTCTCCACTACCTCTGTTGGGCGTGACTCACAAGGAGGATTCACGTGATCCCCCACGTGCAGGGAAATTTTGCTCATCCATCCCCAGAAGACCCTCTTATTCTAGAAGACTCCATCTAACTCCAGGGCTCGTTCTTAGCGCGTGTCACTTGGAATCTTTACACAAAGCCCCCTCTACTTTCATCATTTCACAAAGCCGCCCTGCCACTCCTGGGTCATGTGCTTGGCATGTAATCCCTGGACATTTTGCACAAAGACCCCTAGGTTCTAGGTATTTTACTTACGTGCCCCATGCACAATTTTGTTAAGTTTAATTAAATTCTATAATGCATTTATAACCCTAACTTTACTCTGTTATTTGAACATTATTCTTGCATCATTTAATTATTCAAAAAAAGCATTGTACTATTCATCTATTTCTACACTTTATGGCATGCGTTCACCATTTTTATTTTATGTGGTAGATTATAATTATCAATCTTGTGGAAAATTGCATATTTTACCTATCTGTGCTTAGAAATTCATAGATAATTAACCATTGCTCACAAAATTGCCGAAATTCATGGATATCAGAATTCATTGTATTTCACATTGTGCTAAAAAGAATTACATTTACATGCATATTCTGCTCTATAAAAATCATTTTGCAGATTTCAATATTTAATTTCTAATAGGTATTAAACTCTACATTTTTAGTGTTTAATACTTTTTTTTGGATATTTCAGTCATTGATATATCTTGAACAATTTTATTTCTTGAAAATATTAGATTTAGTATTTATCATAAATAATTATTGAAAATCACAATATCTGCATTCATAAATTCATTATTTATTCATCTTGCATCCAAAATTTCTAAAAATTTTATAATGCATCTATTTCATTGTAATTAACATTTTGGGGACATTTTGTAATTTTGGACATCATTTAATTGATATTAGTTTTCTTATCCCAAAAATTGTCCCTCATTTAATTTGCATTTCAAAAATCGCATTAAAAAATGTCAAAGATAATAGACATTAATCTAGGTTGTTCCTTTGCCTCCTCGAGTTCGACCCTGGGGCTTGCCCATGCTAAAGAAACATAAAATTACTTTGATTAAAAATTGATTAAATAATTAAATGGTTATTTCTTGATTGATTTCGATTACTCACCTACAACGAAACGACAAAGTCATTTTAGCGCACGATAATTCACATAAATAACAGAGGGTTTCTCAAACTCGTCAGATGGTGCCGTTGCCGGGGCATCTTCTCGGCCCGTCTAATCTCGTGCGCTAACACATAATTCACACAAATTAATAAAGGTTCTCTATTAATTTGTCGTTTCATTGGCCGACAAATTCATTTTAGTGCTCGATAATTCACACAAATTAACAGAGGGTTTCTTGGACTCGTCAGATGGTGCCGTTGCCGGTGCATCTTCTTGGCCGTTCGATCTCGTGTGCTAAAATGAATTTGTGTGAATTATCGTGTGCTAAAATGAATTTTGTGTGAATTATCATGCGTAAAATGAGTTTGTCGTGCGCTTAAAACGCTACGTGGCATCTTCTTTGCCATCTGATCTCGACGACTTCTAATCTTCCTTATCCTTTATCCCCCAAAGCTTCACCCCTTCCATCTACGGTTGGCACCACTCGACAACCGCCCTTTCCCCTTTTGACCACTGCTGCCCTTTCCTTCGACGACCGGCACCGCCCGCCATCACACAATCCTCGCCAATCAATCACCTAATCAAACCCCATCTTCAATCCCTTTTCCTCTTCTATCAACCACTGCCAATCAAATCTCCATCATCCAACTCACCTCCCTCGTCAAAATTCCATCTCAAATTGGTGATCGACCCTTCCATCTCTTACGCCCTTGTTGACTCAACTATTTAAACAACCGTGTCGCCCCGATCAGAAAATGGCTAACCTAAAAAAAACTAACTAGCTTTGTGTTTTATGCAACTAGCACTGCATGTGTAACATAAGTTTTGGAAAAATGGCTTCTTATTCTTTTTTTGAAAAAAACCAAAAAATCTTGAATTAAAAAACTCCAGGGAAAAACTTGTTTGCATTTTCACACATTTGCACTTCATCCATGCATCTACATTGGTGAAAAGTCCTTGGGTTTTGAACCGGGCTATGAGCAAAAACCGAGAGTGGTCTTGACTTGGCCTTGATCCACTTAATTTTCTGGGGAACTTCACCGAGAAAGAGGATTTTAGAAGCTTCAGGTCTTTGACTTAATTCTTCGAGTTCCACATGATAATGTACTGAATTTGACTCTTAGTGTCTAACTTGGTCACCTCATTCTTGGTACAACTCTTGAATAGGGAATTAATTTGTACTCTCGAACTATGCACTTAGCTCTACTTAGACGGGGTGTTGGAAGATCATGTGAGTTTCTTTTCTGGTAGCATGGACATCTAAAGACTGGAGTACTGGTTGAAATTAAGCTTTGAAAAAGGGATGGAATACTGGGCACAAATTTTTCTAGGGCCCCAAAACATGTATGGAAAAAAAGATACCATATTCGTAGGGGCAAAACAAGTTCCACGTACAGCTACCAAATTTACAAACAAAAAGAAGCCAACTACCAAATAAATATTTGATCAAAAAGGTCCAAGCTTCAAGAAAACCTGCAATCTTGGTGGAGACTTGGCTAAACTGGCTGACTTCACAAGGAGAGGTGACTACATTGGTCACCCTCTAGTTCTTTCCCCTTCTTCTATATTCTCCCTCTTTTTGATTGTAAACACAACACTATAGACCTTAGAAGGAAATACCTGACTCCCCGAGAAAGAGTTATTGGAGTGGAGGTTTGCATGGTAGTCCAGTAATCTTGATAGGACGAGCTAAAACCTTTCGTACAGATGAGCTAGTCGTTCAATGTTCGCGGGGTATGCTTTGAGAAGAGGATTGATCTATGATGACTTTTGAGCCGAAACTGTGATAATTATGTGTAGAACTTATAGGTTGTTGATTTTAAAACCCTAATTCTCAGAGAAGTTCTGCCAAACTAATAATCCAAAGGTCATATCTAGCTACATTTTCTCCTTCTGCTCATGGTCTTGGTATGGATTTAATCTCATTTCACCTCATTCATTGTTTAGATGCTCGGGGATGAGCATGGTTTAAGTAAAGGGGGTTGATGAATCTGTGATTCATCACTCTAAAAGAGATTAATTAAGCTCAGTTTCCCAAAATTCATCTGCATTTTATCCATTATCATGCATAATTACATTCCTGCATATATATATATATGTATATATATAATTGAATTTTATCACTTACAATTGCATAAAATAAGAAGCCAAGAATCCCAGCCCAATTGACCTATAAAATAAGCTAACTTCCCTGATTTTTTAATCAATTCATGCTAACTCCAAATCACCTAAAACCACCTCTACTGTGTACATTTTACTGACAAAATCAAATGCAAAAATACAAAAAAATCACTAACATACATATGTGGTCCAGAAACTCAAACCCTAATTTCAGGATGATCAGACTAAAACACTGATATCTTCCTCATATAGTGTCTGATTTAATACTACTCACTTTTGAACTAATGCACATTCAATTGTCTTCAAAACAAGACCAAGTTCAAGTGAATCAGAGCTCATATGTGAAAGCTGGGTTTTGGGCCTCTTTTATACATTGTTTATTTTGCCCGTTTTGACATATTATTTTATGTACATAATTAATCCCTTTATACTTTATTTCTTTTTCACTTATTTTCTTTATAAAAGTTTTAATAAATGCATAAATATTTAAATCCAAAATAAAACCAAAATCAAAGAAATTGACTGAGTCTGAGTGTTCACTAACAGTCTGTACAAAAATCATCTTTTTCGTAGTTTATTTTATTTCTTCATTTTTTAATTATTAAAAAATCTAAAAAATGAGTAATGTGTAAATATTTGTCTTTGATTTTATCTATTTTGGATTTTTTTTATCTTATTTAAAAATAACAAAAAAGTACAAAACCCAAAAATTAAGGTGTTCTGTATACATTGGTGCCCCAGAATATCACTTTGTCAATTTACTATTTTGATTCCTTCATAAAAGTTCTAGATTTTATCACGATGAACAACTTTCATGGAAGAAAATTTTTTGATCCGAGGTCATTTGCTATTTCCTTTTATTTATATTTTATATTTTAATTTTTGAATTTTTCTAGAGATTACACATGGCCGCTCCTGGAGCCTCCACGTGTCACTCCCATTTCATATTTATATTTCATTTTTATAAAAAATCATTAAAAAAATAATTAAAAATATAATAAATAAAATAAAAAAGCTACGTGCCTTGATATGGGCATTTTGATCTCGGCCGATCAGACGACCCAGGAACCATCCTCTTCCTCCTTCCGTCATCCTCCACACTTTCCGTCCAGCGTCACCTCGCTCCATGAATCTCCTCCGATCAGTTGCGCCCTACTCAATCACGCCACCTCTTTCCATCGTTGGCTACCTTCCCAATCTACCATTGAAGCCTCTTTCCTTTCTCGGTCGGCTGATGCGCACTACCTTCCTCTTTTGACCCCCACCAACCACTAAATCCATCACCACCCACCTTCCAGTTTCGATAAACCATCCCTCGTTATCTTCCTAATCAACCTTCACCGACAATCCCAGATTCATCTCCCATGCGTTTCACATCTCGTCATGATCCCAATCAGATTCCCCTACCAACTTTGTTGACACCTTCGCCGCTTAACTCCCTATTAAAACTTATCACCGTCGATGATGTAAGTATCCGTCGATTGCCTTAAGTATCAGAAGGATCTTTGGTGGTGACATCCCGGAGTCCCTCCACCAGCGGCGAGATCCGACCTTCTTCGACCATTGGCATCATAACTGTGATCCTCCTCGAATTACTGCCATCGCTTCGGTGTTCAACCATCGTTGAACCGCCGACCTTGCTCCGCCACTTGATCGCCTTCGGCTTCGTCAGTGACCCTCCCTCCAGGCCATTTTCTCCATCAGGGTGACCTTGACCAGGAGGGCCTGAGCCCCTTCGCCTCTCCATTGATAGGGGCAACCTTCACAGCGCTCCTCCCGCCATGTCTTCGATGCCCTGCCGCTCCACCGCCACCTCACAAGAAGAACTGCCTCTGAAGCCATCTGCTAGCCCTCACCGGTAAGGGGCATGAAGATGAAGACGCTCACGTGACATGCACCGCTCTTGCGAGAAGTTTGAAGAGCGCCCCCACAACTTCGACAATTGCTGAAGGCCGCCCCCAGCCAACCAAGGCAAGTGACCGCTTGGATTTTTTGCAAAGATGCCCCCGACCTTCCTCCAGATCGCGTCAAGGTCAGTTAGTTTAGAGGGCACAGCCATGCACCTGCCCTCCAGACATTTTGCAAGTAGCTCCCAAAGGGAATGGTAATTCCACCTTTGTCCTGCATTGCATTTCTTTATTTAGTTTTTATATTCTGTAATATTGCAAACAAATCCCTATGTTCTTCCTTTTTTGAACACCTATTTTGCATCATTTTCTTATTTAAAAATAACATTTTGATCTACAGATAATTCTCTACAATATGGCGTGCTTGTGATATTTTTATGCTCTTTGGTTAATTAATAATTAATACTATTGAGAAAAATTGCATATTTTAGCCATTTTGTGCTTAGATTTTGTAGATAATTAACCATTGCTCGAAAAATTTCCAAAAATTCACTAATAGTAGAAGTAATTATATTTCATAGTGTGCCAAAAAAGAATTGCTGTTGCTTGCATATTTTTCTCTATAAAAATCATTTTGTGTATTTGACTAATTATTTTTAATAGGTATTAAACTCAATATTTTTAGGATTTAGGATTTTTGTAGGATAGCTCAATTATTGCTCTATCTTAGATAATTTTATTTCCTTAAAATAAATAGGTTTAGTATTTATTAGAATTAATTATTGAGATTCACATCATCTATACTATTTAATTCGTAAAACATTCATTTTGTATTCAAAAATTCCAAAAAATTATAGTCCGTTTATTTCACCATAATTCACATCTCGGCCAAGTTTCATAGTTTTTGGACAATATTTTATCATTGTTCACATTTTTGCCCTTGAAGTTGGCCCTCATTTCTTTTGCATTTCAAAAATTACATTAAAAATACCAAAAATATCTGCCTCGAAAATCATGCGTGAACTTTGTTAGACATTAATCTAGGTTGTTTCCTTTCCCTCCTCGAATTCGGCCCTCGGGCTTGCCCATGCTAAATAAACATAAAAACTACTTGAATTGAAAATTTACTAAATAATTAAGTAGTTATTTTCTCAATTGATTCCTATTACCCTCCTACAATGAAACGACACCGATATTTTAACGCATTTAATTTCAAAAAATTAACTATTTGGACTTATTAGATGAAAAAATAATCTCTTCTTCTTATTTTTGTATTTATTTTTAGTTATTCTTCTTTTTCTTTTTATTTTTATTTAATATTTTAATCTTTTTATTTTTCTTTACCTTTTGAGATTCTATAATTTAGTTACGTACATCGTAAGTAAGAATTAGGCTTACGTGAAAGTACAAGCTATGGGTAAAATAAATACAAAGTTTATACACATCCCCTATACTTAGCGAGTGATATGTACTCAGAGCACAAGAAGCGTAGAGAATACATAGCATCAGGCTAAGTGTAAGAGAGTGAAAAATAAAAAATAGAGATTGGACCAACCCTATACTTAGGCTGTTAACAGTCTAAGTATTGAAAAGGGTAAAAAATGAGGCGGACGAGGACATGGAATTTGAATGAGGAGAGTATATACAGTGGGCATCGAGTCCCCTTATACTTAGTCTTTGGTCAACCTAAGTATTGAAGAAGGGTGGAAATGAGGTGATTGAGGGCATACGTAAATGAGGAGAGTGGCATATATAGATGGCATTGATCCCCCCTATACTTAGGCCTTGGCCTAAGTAGAGGAAGAAGAAGTACTAGTAAACCGATGGGGTCAAGAGGGAGTGAGGGTTGCCAATGATTAAGGAGGCTTTTGGCAGATCTTTTTTGTGATCCTGTAGCGGGAGGTCATAATGATTGAAAGAACTTGAAGTAGACGAGTCCCTGCTATCATCAGTGTTATCCTCAGAAGAATCATGCTAGAGAGTGTTTTGATAGGAAGAAGATGAAGCATACGAGTCATATGATTCCCAGTTGTCGTCAGAGTTATCCTTAGAAGAATAATACTAGAAGGTCGAGGTACTCCAAATATTCTTATTTTTAAGCTGCTTTATCAAGATGTGCTTAGTCTTGTGGTCAATTGCCTCGTCCTCGGATGATGAATATTCTGAAGCACCAGTATCAGTATGTTCATAAGAGATTATTCCGGTATATTTAATAATATTAGGAGAGTCGGCTCTCGAGGAATAGTAGTGAAGGGAAAGAGTCGTCTAATGGGAGTCAATATTCGTCTGCTTGCTTAGATAGGGCATCAGAGCTGCCGAACTGAGCTCACTCATAAAGATCATCTTATCTGGACCTGATGAGGAATTATCAGAAGACTCCTCTTCTGATGGTGTCAAAGGGAACTTTCTTAATCGGTTTTCTAAAAGCTGACCAAATAAAGGAGTATCCAGAATGGGTACTTTGGTTCACGTTGTCTATGAAGGTGCAGGTCCTGTGAGTGAGGTGTTGACAATCGCATCTTCAAATGAATAACCATTGAAATATTCCTCCATGATCAGCACATATTCCTCATATTTTTTTATCAATTGACTTAACGTTGGTGCATTCCTGCATCGAATTGATTTTATCAAGGCGGTCAGCGGAGGTCTTGTCTAACTCAGGGTAATCCTATGATTGTGTTTCCTCATCATAATCACCATATATATGGTAAATGTCCTATGTTCGGTATTCTTACGTAGGATTTTTCATAATAGTGGTTGAGGTGCAAGTAGCGGGGAATGGGAGGATGGGATGAGTGTTTGAACAAATGGTCTGCTCATTAGTCAATATCTTAGTTGTAACAACGGTGAAGGGCTCTTCTACCGCTTGATGGTCACAGTTGTTGATGGATTTGTGGGTGGCCATGGAATATCATGTTTCTTCAAAGATTGGATGAGAGAAAAGTGCTACCAATGCTGTAAAATTGATTTCCCGAGTCTCGCATGTTGGACATGCGAGCCCACAACGAGCCATTATGCAATAAATGTTATTGCAAATATCATTCCCTGATCTGAAATGAAGAATAAATAATTTGCATAATAGGTCCCTTAGTACAATTAGGGTTATGTACCATGGCCATCTTGATGATCATACAATTGTTGATTCAATTATTGAATCATAAAGGCTAGTGCTTGGATGAATATCTGAAAAGTTAGATTGAGGACTCATCAAGCACCGTCAAATGATTGTTAAGAGATGATCTCCAGCCTGAGTAGGAGATGACAATCCTATCTCATTTAGGATGATATCTAACCGACCTCTTGATGCAAGTCCTCTGCCTAGGAATAGAGATTCGGAGGTGTTAGATAAGTTAGGTCAAAGAGTTGACTTAGCAAGATAGAGATAACCAAAGTCCTATGTCGTATGTTGTCATGATATAGGCACACATCCTCTAACCGGAGACAGATGTGTTACTATGTGTCTGAGTATGTACATTTGGTAGACCAATAGGTTGATGACCTAACTAAGGTCTATACACCGACGCGCTGGTGTGTATATAAGGGCATATGAGTAATACGACCTCTCAAAGGGATCATATAGGTTCATTACTGAACCGCAAGAAATGAACTCACTCATGAGATGTTGGGAAGATCAAATTCCGTGCATGTTCGTCTCTCTTTGGAAGCTTGACTGAATTTATAGGTTTGATATATACTTTTGGAAAGTATATGATCAACACATGGGTATGATATATGCTTTTGGAAAGTATATGATCAATACCAACTCCCAATGGTCGAATGAGAAACATAATGATAAATCCCTGAAGTAGACAGTGTAAAATTGATCTTATACTTCAGGTTTATTCTGAGTCTTCCAGTATGCAGGATGTACAGGTATTGGGAATACCTGAGGGTGATGTGATCACAAACGGTTGTATAACCATGACGCTTCCATTCCTAGGAAGTGATGAAACGGGTCTGGATTTTAGTGACTCCTCACAGTAGAGAAATAATCTGATCTTAGTCCAAAAGTTGGACATTGATCTGAATGTAATTCAGATACAATGAGAAGATTAGATTTGCGGTCTTGATTTAATCAAGCATCTATGGGAGGCCCGATATCTGGATTTGAGATGTGATCTCAATATCCAAGTCACTATACGTGGAACAATACAATCGCCATGTCCTTATCTCCAAGTATTCACGGAGAAAGGGCATTATCCTTGAAAGAGTTCGGGATAATTTCATTGTTGATATATGTATGCAAGCATTGAGAAAATGGATAATTAAATGTGATTTAATTATCATGATTAATATGAATTCGATTCATATTATAAAGAGAGTTATCTTAGATAAATAATGTGTTTTGATTATCAAAGATGTAAATAATGTGAATGTGATTCATATTATTTGGGCACAAGAGAATAGATATCCAAGATGATTAAATGTGATTTAATTATCACGGATATTGAATAATGTGGATAACACTATCCATATTAATCACATATATTATTAATATGATTTATAATATATAAGAGAGAGCTATTTGTAATTTACATTTGTTAATTAAATGTTAATGTGAATTGGATTCACATTGGACATTAAAGTGACAATGTAATTTACATTTTATTTTGGGTTGTGAATGTGATTCACAATTTTCCAATGGCAAGCTTGCAATATTCAAAAAATAATTATGAATTATTTTTGTTGAATAATTTACAACAAGTGTTGTTGTAAATCTGGGAGATTTCCATGGAATAATGTAATCTCATGAGATATCATGAGATTACACGAGACTGCCACCAAATCCCATATTATGGAAGGAGGCAATCTTCATATTTAATTTGGGATTAAATCATATTGATTTATCAATATATATTTAATCTAAATTAAATTAATTGTTGTTGGTTTTAAACCAACAAAATCTTGACCATTTAAAGAAACACAAATCAATGTGAGCCATTGGATTTGTGTTGTCCATGGATTGAGATCCATGGATCCCAAAATATTATAAAAGGAGAGGCACCCCTTTGCTCTTCTTTACACAATGAGAACGTAAGTCTCTCTCTCTCTCTCTCTCTCTCTCTCTCTCTTTCTCTCTACACATCAGCCCTCTCTTTTTCTCTCATGGCCGTCCACCATGGATGCCCTTGAGAAGTTCTCTATCGTCGTAGCGTCATCGTTATGCTGCCCAATCATTTTCTCATGGATCTCCCCTCCTTCGGCGCACCTCGCTCGTGAAGAAGACGTCAGATCTCATGTGTCGAGATCATGAGATCCACCGTTTGGATCATCAACATGGATTGCGAGAAGCACGCGATTCATCCCCGCGCTCGCAAGCGTCTCCTCCGTCGGATCAGACTTGAGACAGGAGGTTTCTTCGTTTGGAGACTCGATCGCAACCACGCTTCAAAAGATAATCCTATTTCTTGTTTGTGGTTTATACGAAACGATCCGAGAAGTGTTCTTGGATTATGTGGTTTCGTCACATGAAAAAAAATTTAATTTCCGCTGCATACAACAACTAGTGCGACTAGTCGTTCCTCGTCATATTCGATACAATGCTCACGCTTCCATGATGCGCTTGAGTATTAACTCCATATCCTTTAAGTGGTGTCAGAGCCTTAGGTCGGAGGTTTCAGATACGATCCATAAACCTAGGACAACTTGGGTTCGTTAGGGTTGCGAAAGTTTTATCGCATTTCATTTTCACATCCATATTTTGCGAATTTTCGGCCCTGTTTAATATGTTTAAACACGAAAATAAGCTTGTATTTTGTTCCTCATTAAATAAGGAAACCATAGGATGTGAGTTTACATAATTTGGATTCCGTTTGCTTGAGATATGGTTGTTTTGATGAACATGTATTCACTGTTGCGGGAATTGCGAATCTTAACGTGATTAATGAGTTGATTACTGTTTTGATCCGCCTAGAAATGCATGTAATATCACTTAGGTTCTGTCATAAATCAAATTAGCAATCTTTGGAAACTGATTTTGTCTAATTTAGATTTAAATTGATTGAGATATGTTAATTTTAGTAAGTAGGGGTCATTGCTGAAATTACATTCCTAATCAAGAACCATGTGATTGTCAATTAGCGAAATTAATTGTTAATTTCATGAAATAATTATGGAAAATATTTGAGAAATATTTAATGATGATTATTTTCTTAATTGACTTGGCCTCACGCAATAAATTGATTGGATTTGATCTAGATCATAATTGGAAACACAATCAACAAACAACTTGCTTGAATAGGATTGAGAATTTGTCTAGCAAATTTCCTTATAATAAAAAATATTTTGATTATTATTATATGGTATAATTTCGGTTGAAGAACCGATGATCATCTCAAAGTACACATTGATCTATTTGGCATTATCCTTTCTTGAGGTGGACATGGTGTCTAGTCGGGAAGCATTGGGGTAGTGGGTCGCACCGGTTGCGGTCCATCCCACTTCTGTCAGTACTGGCCATGACAGCGGGTAGGGACTCGATATTGCCTGAGAAATCAATATGTATTTTTCTAATTATTAAAATTCGAATTAATACGTACTTTGTGATAATACCATATATGTATTCAAGTAAAAACACTCGAGTTTGTTGATTGAATTGGACCAATAATTGATTAATGATATTGAATTAATTATATCCAATTAAAACACTCTACTATAAATACATGTGTTATTTCCCTTGGAAGAATGAATTATGTGAATATGATTCATGATAATTAATTAGAATTTGAAGATGATATGGAGGATCGCATAAGTGACATCCATGATCTCCCATTAAGGCGAAGGGTTCCGTCGCCAGGGATTGTATGTAGGAGATGCCTGTCTGAAGTGACAGCTCCTGTATGCAAGCGCATCTGGATTGGGCTCTTTGATTCTCGAAAGAGTAAGGCCATATGCGTAGTGACCCCAATATCGGATCCACATATTATTGGGGGGATATTGGATTGTGCATAGCGAGTATTATTCCTATTGATGGTTGGTTCAATTAATGACGGGTCAACATCACCTTAGGGGTGGTGGGCTCGAGTGTTAAAGATCGAATTGGGAGATGCAAGTTGGACTTACAAGGCGGAATGTATTCCCGCTTCTTTTTATCCGAGTTACATATTCTCATATTATTGGGATGTAACAAAGATAAGGAAGGAGATCCCAGATCTTGCTGAGATATAATGGTAAGTATATCTCTTACATTAAAAGTGATTAAGGGAATTAACTTTCAATGTTGACAAGACAAGACAAGACAACTTTGATATAAAAATTCCTAAATCAAAGTAAAATGTATATATATATATATTTATATAAATTTCTTATTTCAGATAATCCTTCATTAAACCCACTCAATGTTATACTAAATAATAACCAGTAAATTATCATGGATTGGATCCATGATCAAGATATTATACTTGCAGCTGGACACATAATGTATGTGGTTGCAATGTGCAGGTATTCCTCATAATAATGAGGTATGACAATTAAATAAACAATAGAACTACAACCCTAGGGTTTGTATGTCTCTACAGTCTTGATCTCTCATCGAATGTACTTTGGAAGTGACATGTCGATGATGATCGTAGTTGTCAAATAATCCTTACAAAAATTTTAAGAAGATGTTCTGGCATACATATGTGCTCTCGACATTTAATCATGAATGACGTGGTTCTCTGCATCATGCAGAATGGTAGCTCTATAAGAGATGATGTATTTAGATTGTTTAAGTACCTACCTGAACCAATGTTTTAAGAGTTTAGATGGAAGTAGATACGATGAGTGTCATCATTCTACTATCTATACTCTAGTCATTCATGAAGCTTCATATTATTCATATTGTATGAATTGAATGAAGCATGTATAAATGTTGAAATACTCTTATATTGAAATTTTTGATTTCAACATAAGAGATTCTTTCTTTTTGAGCAATGGTTGCTTATAGATAAAGGGAGCGCAGTGGAAGCATGTGTTGGACCCAAGTGATAAGGAAAATCAAAGAGTTGATTGTACTTCTGTAACTTCCATATGACATCCAAATAGTTGGATGAATGCCAATACTATAATAAGCCGATGTATTGATAGTATGACTATCAAATCTATCTAGAATCCTTAGAGAAGGACTTAGATGGTGCATCAGGATAATCTACATTTAATCATTGAAATTGACTTTCTAATTTGATAAGATCAAAGTCTAATAATTGTATTTCATTCTTCTAATAACACTTGCAATTAGTTGCATATGTATTAGAAGACTATAAAATTTGATTTTAAGGTTTAATAGTCATCCACAAGGATATTGATGCAATTGTTGCAACAATATCTATTGGATAGATGGACTTGTTAATTTCAGTGGGAGAGCCCATAGTCTTAGAGAATGTCTCTATGACCTAGATATTATAATACACTCATTGTTTATTTCTAAATGTTGGAAATAAACATGAATTCTATAATAGACCTATCATAAAGAGTTATGATGGAGATATTTCAGATAGTAATCTAAAATCTTGTGGAATCTACTAAATTAGAAAAACTAATACTGAAAATTAAACCATTAAAGATCAATAGGAGGATGAAGATCATTTGATAATGATCTGGCATCATGTTTTGGACATTTGTCTGTTGATGTGATCAATAGACTCATAAGAGATGAAACTTTAGATTGTCTAAAGGTTCAAATCTTACATACTTGTGAATACTGTATTCAAAAGTAGAAATGTCCAATACACCCTTCCTTGGGAATGGTGTAAGATGTAAAGGTATTCAAAATCTCATACATAGTGATGTATGTGTATCATCCATATCAGAATAAACATTATGGATATGTGATATCTATTGATGATTATTTGAGATATGAGATTTCTTTCCTTCACCTTAGAAATCTTTGAAATGTTCAAATATTTCACAATTTTAGTTTTGAACCAAAGTCTGAAGGAAGATGAAATGAATTTGATCTAACCTAGGTAGCTTGTACCTATTAGATGAATTCATGGAATACCTTATAGAGATATGACTATTATTTTTATCTCACTCCGCCTTATAAACCTAAACTCAATAAGAGTTGTAGGGAGATACAGTTGGATCATGTGTGACACGATATGATCAATGATGAATATTAGCATAATTATTAATTAGTTTCCAAGGTATATATGTAGTAGAGAATACAATATATATCCTTAACAAGTTTCCATGCAAGTAATCTGGGATCTAGCACTGGAGAGTGCTACTTCATTAGGAAAATAAAGGATGGCATTGGATACCTACTTTATGACCTTGAGATTCTTAAAAGATCTCATCTTTGAGAATATGATTCTTATAGGATGACTCTCTTGAGAATCAAGATGAAAATGAAGTAAAGGAACTCATTTAATCTTGAGATGATAATGAGGCTCCTAGGAATCAGAAATTAAAAGGACAATTAAAGATGAAACACTAATACCTCTTCAAATAAGTTTGAAGATGGATTCCATGTGTCAATTGAATCTGACAATGATCTAACTTCATATGATGAAGCTTCTAAAGATCATGACATGGAAAGATGGATGTTAGCAATAAATTCTAAAGTAGACTTCATATACAAGTGTTGTATATAGACCCTCGAGGATCCACCTATATGGGTAAGACTCATTAAGGTGTAAATAGATCTTCAAGAGAAAGAGGAAACCTGATGAATAGGTAGAGGCCTTCAAAGCACGGTTCGTGGCCATGAGCTACACACCGAAGAGAAGACATCGCTTGCTATGAGAGTTGCTCTCTAGTGACCTTGCTTTAACCCATCAGAATATTGCTAACCATAACTAACACTCAAATAAGCTTCTTGTAGTTGGAATATTGGTTTTGATGAAATCATAAATGTTATGGTTTCGGATAGAATCTTGATAAACCATATGAGCTTAGTGGGAGTGCCATTGTGTTCACCGTGCTAAATGAAGATATCCTAATCATTTGGAATGATATATGTGTTTTATAATTTGGTTGTTCCATACCTCGAGATATGATCTAAAGTATATCTCTTTGATCTTAGTTCTGAAGTTGTTCAGAAGCAAAGAAAAGAGGGTATTGGGACCGTCACATTAATGGTATACCTTGGACATTTCCATGGAAAAATTCCAAGAAAGGATTCTTTCCCTCAAGATATGGTACTGACCTATCTAAAGGAATAACACCTCAAAGAGTTGAAGATGCGAATGCTAAAACTGCTTACGCTTGTGCATCAGTTTCGAGAATTCGAGTGTATGCTCGATGTGTACAAAAGCCAGATATCTGCCATGCAGTGGGAGTAGTAAATGGTTGCTGATCCTACTATGGTGATTAAACACTTGATTGCAGTAATAATAATATCTTCAAAGATGATGAAACTTAGAGATAGTGAGATCAAAGTCTTATCTTCAAAAGTTTAAGACCTTGTAGACAGAGATCTATAAAGGTCTTAACTGTGGATACCTTAGGAGATAGAGATCTCCAAGAATAAAGGTATTCTGATAAGGATTGTTGAAATACTGGTTATAATAATTATTAAGATGTAGTGTCAATGACACTATAACTAACAAAATTGAGTATTGGTTGTATAAGATGCAACATTCACATTGGATGTGAACACTGTTACTAGGGGATATGCAAGTGCCGTAAAAGGACTTGGCATAGTCTCTCAGGAACAGAGTGACTGATCAGCTTAGCTAGCTATTTTCTAAATAGCCTATGATTGTCACATGAGTGTGGGTTTAAATGATTAGTCCATTAATGGCTCTTTGGGCTAGTGGGAGATTGTTGGACATGCGAGCCCACGACGAGCCATTATGCAATAAATGTTATTGCGAATATCATTCCCTGATCTGAAATGAAGAATAAATAATTTGCATAATAGGTCCCTTAGTACAATTAGGGTTATGTACCATGTTCATCTTGATGATCATGCAGTTGTTGATTCAATTATTGAATCATAGAGGCTGGTGCTTGGATGAATATCTAAAAAGTAAGATTGAGGACTCATCAAGCACCGTCAAATGATTGTTAAGAGATGATCTCCATCATGAGTAGGAGATGAAAATCCTTTCTCATTTAGGCTGCTATCTAACTGACATCTTGATGCAGGTCCTCTACATAGGAATAGAGATTCGGAGGTGTTAGATAAGTTAGGTCAAAGAGTTGACTTAACGAGATCGAGATAACCAAAGTCCTATGTCGTATGCTGTCATGATATAGGAACACATCCTCTGACCGGAGACAGATGTGTTACTATATGTCTGAGTATGTACATTTGGCAGACCAATAGGTTGATGACCTAACCAAGGTCTATACACTGGCACGCTGGTGTGCATATAAGGGTATATGAGTAATACAATCTCTCAAAGGGATCATACAAGTTCATTACTGAACCAGAAGACATGAGCTCACTCATTAGATGTTGGGAAGATCAAATTCCGTGCACGGTCGTCTCGCTTTGGAAGCTTGACTGAATTTGTAGGTTTGATATATACTTTTGGAAAGTATATGATCAACACTTGGGTATGATATATGCTTTTGGAAAGTATATGATCGATACCAACTCCCAATGATCGAATGAGAAACTTAGTGATAAGTTCCTGAAGTAGACAGTGTAAAATTGATCTTATACTTCGGGTTTATTCCGAGTCTTCCACTATGCAGGATGTACGGATATTGGGAATACCTGAGGGTGATGTGATCATAAACGGTTGTATAACCATGACGCTTCCATTCCTAGGGAGTGATGAAACGGGTCTGGATTTTAGTGACTCCTCTCAATAGAGAAGTAATCTGATCTTAGTCCAAATGTTGGACATTGATCTGAATGTAATTCAGATGCAATGAGAAGATTAGATTTACGGTCTTGATTTAATCAAGCATCTATGGGAGGCCTGAGATCTGGATTTAAGATGTGATCTCAATATCCAAGTCACTATACGTGGAACGATACAATCACCCTGTCCTTATCTCCAAGTATTCGCGGAGGAAGCGCATTATCCTTAAAAGAGTTCGGGATAATTTCATTGTTGATATATGTATCCAAGCATTGAGAAAATGAATAATTAAATGTGATTTAATTATCATGATTAATATGAATTCGATTCATATTATAAAGAGAGTTATCTTAGATAATTAAATGTGATTTGATTATCAATGATGTAAATAATTTGAATGTGATTAATATTATTTGGGCACATGAGAATAGAGATCTAAGATGATTAAATGTGATTTAATTATCATGGATATTGAATAATGTGGATAGCACTATCCATATTAATCACATATATTATAAATGTGATTTATAATATATAAGAGAGAGCTATTTGTAATTTACATTTGTTAAATTAATGTTAATGTGAATTGGATTCACATTGGACATTAAATTGAAAATGTAATTTACATTTTACTTTGGGTTGTGAATGTGATTCACAATTTTCCAATGGCAAGATTGCAATATTCACAAAATAATTATGAATTATTTTTGTTGTATAATTTACAACAAGTGTTGTTGTAAATATTGGGGATTTCCATGGAATAATGTAATCTCATGAGATATCATGAGATTACATGAGATTGCCACCAAATCCCATATTATGGAAGGAGGCAATCTTCATTCCATAATCTCCATGCTTGATTAATTTAATTTGGGATTAAAGCATATTGATTTATCAATATATATTTAATCTAAATTAAATTAATTGTTGTTGGTTTTTTACCAACAAAATCTTGACCATTAAAAGAAACACAAATCAATGTGAGCCATTGGATTTGTGTTGCCCATGGATTGAGATCCATGGATCCCAAAATATTATAAAAGGAGAGGCACTCCTTTGCTCTTCTTTACACAATGAGAACATAAGTCTCTCTCTCTCTCTCTCTTTCTCTCTACATGTCAACTCTCTCTCTTCTTCTCTCATGGCTATCCACCATGGATGCCCTAGAGAAGTTCTCTATCACCGCAGCGTCGTCGTTATGCTGCCCGATTGTTTTCTCATGGATATCCGTCTCCTTCAGTGCACCTTGCTCGTAAAGAAGACGTCGGATCTCGTGTGTCGAGATCAGGAGATCCATCGCTTGGATCATCAACATGGATTACGAGAAGCACACGATTCATCCCCGCGCTCGCAAGCATCTCCTCCGTCGGATCGGACTTGAGACAGGAGGTCTCTTTGTTTAGAGACTCGATCACAACCACGCTTCAAGAGGTAATCCTATTACTTGTTTGTGGTTTAGACGAAACGATCCGAGAAGTGTTCTTGGATCATGTGGTTTCATCACATGAAAAAATTTTAATTTCCGCTCCATACAACAACTAGTGCGACTAGTCGTTCCTCATCATATAGATACGACGCTCACGCTTACTTGATGCGCTTGAGGATTAAATCCATATCCTTCATTGCACTCTATAGTTTCTTAGATAAGGCTAAGAATGGGTTTTTGAGAATGATTGGAGACTGGGTGAATTCTCCTTGATGCTCAATATCAATGATCGTGAAGTCCACTTTGAGCGGAGCAACTTGAAATGTAATGATGACTGCAATTGTTCCTCTCGGTCGTTTTATTGATCGATCAACCGGTTGAACGACCTCTCTTGGTTTCCAGATTGGTCCAAGTTTGAGCTTGTCAAACATGGAAGTCAAGAGGATGTTGATTGGTGAGTCTTCATTGATTCGGGCATGGGTAAATGTTGTGTCTTTGATTCCATAGTCAAATCAAGGCAACCGCTTCACTTTGCAGTCTGCAGCTCTTGATCTTTCTTCTCATCATCAAAGAAGTGGCCATTGACAATATATATGCCTTTTGATCTTTGTTCTCTTCTCACCCGACTTTTTTGGCATTAATTTACTTTTCACAAATCTTTCCAGGCCGGGGAAGTGTTCAATGGCCTTTTTCAAGGGAAGTTGAAAAATCAATCTTTTATCCATTGCTTCCCTCAAAGCAGGATCCACTCCACTTTCAATTTTTATGGATTTTTCCGTGTTTTCAATTTTTTTGGGTGTTTTTGAATTTTTCAATTTTTGGTATTTTTGGTGTGGTGTGTAGATGTGCCTATTTCCACAACGTAGGAGGGGCTTCAGTGTGTCAGGTCAGGGTCATCCTTAGGGTGCACAGAGTTTGTGAATTTCTACGTGTCCTCTAGATTTTCAACATGAGATCCAATCAGTTCATCTTCCATTTTTATGCATGAACTAGGAGAAGATCCTCTTCATAAATTCAGAATATGTTTTGATTTATTTTCCTCTGAAATTTTCTCTTGAAGAATCATGGAAGGAGGCTGCTCAGGTGGCGGGAATCTATAGGTCTCATCTCAACATGTTGTGACTCAAGTATGTACAGTTGGTTTGAGTAGATACTGTTTTCGTGATAGTTGATCAGTCCCTTATATAGTCAAGTCATCATACATGATTCATGTGTGTTGATATCATCAGTCCAGTCTCCTGTATGTGTGTCCTATCCGAAGGAATGATATGCAGGATTGCCATAAAGAGTATGATCATTAGGGTCAATCCAACATGTAGGAGCCTCTCCATTTGGTTTGATCGGTCCATCGTGTTATTCCCTAAGGTCTAGTATGGATATGTATCTGTGAAGTGTTGACCTATCCCAACATTATGATGAGGAGATAATGTAGTCAGTTGGAATTGTTGTCTTGGCCGGTCATTGGTCTCAAAAGTGGTACAATCTTCAAATGATTTGGCTAGAACTCAGGAATAAGATGGGTTAGCCAAGGATGAAGTCTGATCATGTGTAGAACATGGCTGAGAAGGTGGGCAATATAAAGAAGTGGATAATTCAATCAGATAATCAGAGTAACATGGATTGGAATTTATAGAGTAGGCTGGGTTCATCCGAGAGTCGACCGGATTCATTCGTGGGAGAGAGTCTCCTGTGAATGTCAGAGGATGCCTGGTAGAAGATGGTTTTGAGGATTTGGGTTAGATCGAAAAGAAATAATCTAGAGGGTATAGAGATCAATGCCCCATTAATTTCAAAGGAGGTTGATAAGCTGACATAATGGATCTTGGTTAAGATGTTCAAGTACACATGATACTCACTGGAAGAAATTTTTTTATAGATCGAGAAGGGAGAGTAATGGCACAAGTATGCGATTTTTGGTATTTGGACTCGGTTCATGCACACCAATGCAAACGCAATTCAGACCCCAGATTCACCAACTCATATAATGATAGCCACAATAGTCTGGTCAATTATCTTTTCAATTTAATTGGTGATAATTCAAGTCTTGCATACGTTTAAGCGAGTTGTTAGGTGCTTGCATTTCCCTAAAGAATGGCCAGAATTTTTATGACTAGTTGCACCAACTTTCAGCCAGTATGAGTGTAAGTACATGCTACAAAACGACTGCCTGCTACTTAAGGATGGGGCCTTACGCAGTGTCCTTTAAACCGCCCACTCTGCTAAGGAATGACAGACCATAAATGGCTACCTGTGTTTCCTCACCGAGAACTAGCTAATTATTTTTATAGAATCAGTAGTCTGAATGAAAATCGAGGAGCTTAGCTCTATCCTTAAGTGTGCATCCCTCACCTCTCCGTAAGATAAATGAATTCAAGGACGGGGTTCTTCTCTCGCAACAATTCTCAATTTTATGGCTTAATTAAAGTCCACCTCGTTTATCAGTCCCAATTTTATTTAGGTGTTCACTGAAAAATTAGATGAGCAGAAATTCACGTCTACAGTCCAGTCTTATTTCCTTTAAATCTTAGGTGACAAAAAAGGAGGGAGAAAACTCAGGAAAAGCTGATGCACGTGGAAGATAATGATGTATGCTCAGTTAGAAGACTTATAGCGATTCCTCGCAATCTCCTTGTGGGATGCAGTACAAGAATTGAAAATTATTCTATATGAATGAAAACCGACAAATACCACACCTATCAGAAAGTTCTATTAGACGAAAGAATCAATTTTAATTTTGACTAAGTTGAACGATCTAATGTGTGTTTCAATTAAAATGAAATGTGATCCTAGGTTCTACGAGCACAAGCAATAATATCCTAGAAGCTCTAATAATCATAGTGCAAGTTTAACCTATGAACCACTCAAGTTGGGCCCCACCCCCATCAGAGAGTGAAACATGCCACGACACACCTGATAAGCATCCCGCACCCTTAGTTAATTCGAGCAAATTAATGTCCAAATTAAGTTTAATCGTTCGTTGCAGTCGGATACAAGAGGCTAATCAAAAACCACTATTAATTAATGTCAAGTTAATTTCAAGCGGTAGATTTTTTTTACTTGGTGGAAGTCCAAGGTCGAACTCAGGAAGGCATCTGTCTCCTTAGGTGAATTTTAAGCAAATATCAAGTGCTGGATTTTCAGGGGATTGAATTTTTTTGTCTTTTTCTATTTTCTGTGTAGATACATGCAACCAGCAGGCCAATCTAACGTTTAATTCAATTAAGACATCAAATTAAGTCCAAAAATTATGAAAATTGGCCAGATGATTAATTATGAAGAAAATGATCTACCCTAATTTTTTTGGAATTTTTAGACACTAAATGAATTAACTGGGATTTAAATATGCAGACAGGGTGATTTTCACTATTTAATTTTTAATAAATAACAAATCACAATTTCTTCAAGAGATAAAATTATCCTAGATATCACTAATGATAAAGGATCCAGGAAAATTGACAGATTTGAATTTCAATGTGAAATGAATTTATTAAAATTAAAATGAGAAAATCACTCAACAATTCATTTAGGCCTCGATATGTGTGCAAATGTCATGAAATTTTTATGGCATGTTAAGATTACTGTCCTTAAGCTACTTGAATTTTTGGGGATTTTTGGAATCACAGAGAATTAACTATAAATCAAAAGGTGTAACTGGGTAAAATATTCCACAAATCAACCAATTAATTCATTTAAAATTCCTCTGGAATTACAAAAACATGATACATGGCCCAATAGATAGAGGACAAGCTTCTCAACAAAATGCAACTTTTAGAATTGAAAATGATGTAATATGCAACCTAGGGATGCGTGCAAACACAGGGGTGTAAATGCAATACAAGAAAATCAAAAATACATAAAGTAAATATGCTGACAGGGACTTAAGTGCAATTACCTATTATGTTGGGGACTCGAGTGCAATTTCTCTACAAGGCACGTGCTCCTTACGTGGGGTCTGCTTCACAGGGACCTTTTTGCAATATTTGAAAGCTTCAGGGGCCTCGGTGTAAATCTCCCAGGCCGCACGTGCTCCTCACGTGGCCGGCCTAGGCTCGGATAGCTGCGGAGGTTCGGAGCTCAGCTCGGGCGCTTCTGGAGGTCTGGAATGAGGCTCGGGCGATCCGGGCCTAGGCTCGGGGAAGAGGCTTGGACCGAAGTTGCGTGGCACGCTGTGGACCCTCGGATCGAGCTTGATCCGATGGCTGGCAGTGAAGACGCGTGGCATGACCTCAGGCCGTTATATCTATGCTGATCCAACGGCTACTGGGCTCGAGGGAGATGGCGACGTGGCTGAAGATCCGCCGCTGGATCAGGAGGGATCAACGGCTGAGAGCTGCTGCGGAGGGACGACGCGTGGCGCACTAGACGCCGTTGGATCTCAGTGAATCCAACGACTCCTGTGAAGCCCGGCCAAGAGGTGACGTGGCTCGCTGAGGGCCGTTCGATCGATGTGATCGAACGACAGCTGTGCGTCTGCTCCGATGATCCTCCGCCGCCTGCGGAGGAGATGGCGGGGCTCCAGCGAAGTGGCGTTGGCTTCGCCCGTTCCTCCAGATGTCGATGAAGCTCTCCGAGGACTCGGAGATATCCCAGCAGACGCGTGGCGATGCGGTGGAGGTGCTGATGGTCTCAGGGCCTGGAGTAGGTCGTTAGAGGTGGCTGGCGATGAAGCTCCAAAGGTGCTCCGGTGGTCTTCCGATCAGTGAATGAAGAGGTACCTGCAAGTGTTAGAGAAGGAGCCGAAGCCCGTGCGTGCAATCGTGAAGGTGGAAGGATGGTTGGCGAGGCCTAAGGCGGAGGGAGATGCTCCAGTGACGGTGCTCCGGCCAAGTGGCAGAGCTGGAGATCGATGGATGGTGGAGTGGAGTGTCTGAGGGTGCGGAGGGGTCAACGAGGATGAGAGCTCTGTCACGGAGCTCGGCGAAGTGAAGGTGAAGCAAGAAGATGATCGTGGACATGTAATTAAATCGGAGAAGACAAAGGAAGAATAAGAAGAAGATCGGAGGGGAAATGGAGGTGTCACCTGGGGATTGGAACTCCTTCTTGGGTTCCAGGTCGTCGCTCGAAAGGCCGGTGGTTCCTTGAGCTCGTGCAGCGTCGCGGAGGGCAGCTGCGACACGGCGGAGATGCCGTGGATCTCGCCGGAGAAGAAACCCTTCTTCGCTCAACGATTCGTCAAATCACTGTCACCAATCGGAAGATCGGAGCTCAGGGAAGCTCTCTGGAATGGCGGATAGGTGCGGCGATGGCCGGTGGTGGAGTATTTAAAGGGTGAAGTAGATGAGCGGCCTGGTGACGGAGCGAAGTTCATGGAGGTAGTGGGGCGTAGCTGGCGATCGACGTGGGAAATGAAGTGACTGGCGAGGATGATGGATGAGTGGGGAAGGACGTGGAGTTGATGGTGGTCGTCGACGGTGGTGGAGGCACGACCAAGAATAGGAAGGGGGTGCCCCTCCCGCAAGGCAGAGAACGTGGGAGAGAGGGGCGCCTGGAGGTGGAAGACAAAGTCTCCACCGTTGGATCTTGTGATCCAACGGTGGTGATCGAGGCGGGATGGAACGATGTGGATGGAGATCTGGCGCGATGATCTGAGCGTTAGGAAGCGCCCACGTGGCGGAATGTAGGCGAAGCGCCAGTGGACGGCTGTGATGAGCATCGGGTGTTTAATCGGGTGGCTTAGGTGCCTGTGGAGCTGGCGGCTCAGATGGAAGGGCTGAGGCGTGATCTAAGGGTCGTGGAAGCGCCACGTGTCTTGTGGAGGAGAGAGCGTTGACGAGCAGGTCAGATGAAGCGGGGGTCTTGATACGACGGTGGGAATACAAAGCGCACGTGGTCATCAAGTGGCCGTTGGATTGAAAGTGTCATCCAACGGTTGAGGGTAGAGGCGGCTTGGGTACGGGGAGCGGGCCGCGTGGCGCGACCAGATGGCGCCACGTGGCCTGCTGTGAATGGCTGGAAGAAAATATATGTGTAGAGAGAAGGAGGGGGCCGAATTTGGAAAAACTCAAAACATGAAAGTTGTAGATCTCGATGAGATCTACAAGTTTCATGTTGACCAAAGACGGAGATGAGGTCAAATATGATACGTAAATACAAAGATACAAATATACATATGTAGTGTACAAAGTGGCCCAAAAACCCAACTTTCTCATACGAGCTCCAAACTTGATGAAATTGGTCTCATTTTAAAGGTCTTTTAATGAGTAGTATTCTAAGAGTGAGTAGACCTCTTTTGGAGTTTGTGTGAGGGTCCTATGTGTATTTCATTGTCCAGGGGTTCTAGGGCTTTATTGACTAATTTTACAAGGGGGATTTTTTGGGCCTTCTTTCCCTATATTATTAACTAAGGAGTACATATTATAAGGAAGAGGTTATTTGAGTAAGTGGATATTTTACAAGGGATTTTGGCTTCTTATTTAAATGCAAATGGACTGCTAAAATGTATATATTATGTATGTGTGCATGAATGCTATTTATGCATTATAAAGGGAAATATGCCTCTATTTACTCGGGAACAAGGCTCTATTTTTGACTTTTGAAGTGATGAATCACAGATTCATCAACCCCCTATACTTAAACCTTGCTCGTCCCCGCGCAACTAAATGAAATGCAAGAGTGAAATGATTTTGGGTTCCATACCAAGGTCATGAACAAAAGTTAAAAATGGAGCTTGACTCGACCTTTGGATTAATAGTGTGGCGGAACCTTATTTGGACCTGAACTTAAGACCTAACAGACTTCAAGTTCCACAAGTCTTCTATTCAAGACTCCTCAATAGTCAGGTCAGAACAAATCCTCAAACGCAAATTTCTGATGACTATGATTCTTACTTGTACGGTGTCAGTGAGGTATAGCTCTCCACATCATAAATGACTCGGAACCAGCCTCCTCTAACAAGGTAACTCTATAACCTGGTCCAGTAACTCTTTCCTCGAGGAGCGGGGTATTCCCTTCTAAGTTCAAGTGCGACCAGTTCAAGAGGAGGAGGTAGAGAAAAGAATGGACGGTAGCCAGTGTAGCAGCTACCTATCCCAGGATGCCTGACCAGTGTAGCCAAGTCATCCAGCTGCAGACTTCTTGCTAGTATACATACTCCGACAGGAAATATATTTTTTCTTTTTTTGTTTTGGCCTGTCTATTTTTTTGGAGTTCTTGCATTTTTTTCTTCTTTCTCTCTTTTTTTTGGGAACTATATACAAGGTGCAGCATGTACATCAGGAGTTTTTCCTCTTGAGCCAGTAGACTATCCCTCTTTTGAAGCATTATTGCAACCCACGGCATCCCGTCCTTAGATGTCAACACCACCAGACTAGGTTGAGATGCACTACCCTCCCTAGAGGAGGACGGATGTTTCCACCCGTGTGCTACTCCAAGCTAAAGGATTCTACCTCCTAACCACCTCATCAATGAAGAGCTACGTGCATTGTGCTTGTCCATGTTAGGTCATTATCTAAAAGAATCATGCGTGTGCACGAGATATTCTACTTAGACTGATCAAGATGACATGTGAACAAGGACTTGCGGACTCAAAGAATTAAGTCACTTGACCTGAGAAATCTTAACTCCAGTTCCTATAAGGTTCCTCTGAAATTAGGTGGATTAAGGTCAAATCAGGTCCATCCTCAATATCTACTCATAACTTGGTTCAGAACCCACTAGCTTTCCACCTTGCATATGCAAGATATGCAGATGAGATGCAGATGACATGCTATGAAGATGAATGAAAATGCAAGACTCTTTTTCGTTTCTTTTTAAATGCAGAGATGATATGCAAGAGTAAATAAGAAGCCTATTTTCAATTTTCAATTTTTTTATTGGTATACCTCCTATTTTACAACAATTTACAGGAGTTTTATAAGTATTGTACAAATTATACAAGTGTTCATGTATTTTACAAGAAGTTTTTTTTAATTTTTATCCACCCATAATTATTGTAAAATATATACAAAAAATACGTGAAAATACGCGAAAGTATGAGCTATGGGTAAAGTATATATGTAATATATACATGCCCCCTATACTTAGCGTGTGCTATGTCCTCAGAGCACGAGAGCGAGGAAAAAGACATAGCTCGTGCTAAGCGTAGGAGAGCTAAAATAACAAAAAGTATAGAAGTCGTCCCGCCCCCCTATACTTAGGCTTTTGCAGCCTAAGTGTAGAAGAAGATCAGGAAGTGAGGCGGACGAGGTCTAGGAGAGAAGGGGATGAGTATACAATGCGGTTATCGGTCCCCCCTATACTTAGGCTCAAGTCAGCCTAAGTATAGGACGGAAGTGAGTATGAGGACCAATGTGATCTGGAGAATGTACAAAGAACCGACTCAAGTGACTCCTCCCCCCTATACTTAGGATCTGGTCATCCTAAGTATAGTCCAAGATAGTGATGTAATAAGACGGGGATGAGTTACTAGAGTCGCAGGAGAAAGGATAGGATGTACAAGAATGATGATATATACAGATGAGTCGGTCTGAATCTTTCGAGATGCTGCAGATGGCTGGAGTTAACTGCTGCAAGGTCTCATACGCGGCTCGAGGTGTATCTGCTGTATCTGTCTCGCGCATGAATACAATCTCCTCAACATGGACTAACTGCTTATTGGATTCGACGAAGTGCTTCAACAACTGTCCATTCACTAGGAATGTCGGTGCGTCCTCTGCGAGATCTGAGATCTCGACACATCCGCTATCATGCACCGTACGGACGACAAATGGGCCTGTCCATTTAGACTTCAGCTTGCCCTGGAAAATCTTCAGCCTAGCATTGAACAACCATACCTTCTGTCTAGGAACAAAGGTCTTTCCTCTGATATATCTATCATGCCAACGCTTCACCTTGTCCTTGTACACCAAACTGTTGTCATATGCGCGGTTTCTGACTTCCACAAGCTCATTCAGATCCATGTCTCTCTGCTTCTGACCTAGGTGTGTTTTCCAGTTGACCTTCTTGATTGCCCATTCTGATTTGTGCACTAACTCTGCGGGCAAATGGCACGGCTTTCCGAATACCATTCGGAATGGGGAGGTGCCTAACGGTGTCTTGTAAGCCGTCCTATACGCCCAGAGGACTTGATCCAAGATCTGAGACCAGTCCTTCCTGTCCGGGCGGACAAGCTTTTGCAATATGGTTTTCACCTCCCTATTTGACACCTCAGCCATACCATTGGTTTGTGGGTGGTAAGGACTCGCGACACGGTGTTCGATGCCGTAGTCCTTCAGGAGTTTCTTCACCTCCCGATTCACAAAGTGGCTACCCCAGTCTGATATCATCATTTTGGGGATCCCGAACCTAGAGATTATGTGCTCTCTGATGAATTTACAGACAGTCCTGCTGTCTGCGGCTCGGGTCGGGATAGCCTCCACCCATCTGGACAGATAGTCTACCGCAACAAGGATATATTCAAACCCGTGGCTGACAGGGAATGGGCCCATGAAATCGATTCCCCAGGTGTCAAAGACATCACAAATGATGACCAGCTGCATTGGCATCTCATCCTTGGAACCAACGGTTCCTCCCATTCTCTGGCAAATTGGGCACGACTTCGCGAAGGCGGTGGCATCGCGAAACAGAGTCGGCCAGTAGAAGCCACATTGAAGTACCTTCCATGCGGTCCTCTTCCCGGAGTGGTGTCCTCCTGCCTCCAAGCTGTGGCATAAAGAAAGGACACTCTGGTGTTCCTCCTGAGGAATACACCGTCTCCAGACACAATCCAGTCCTTCAAAAAAAAGGATCGGATCCTCCCAATGGTAGTGTCTAGCGTCCGACTTTAGTCGGTCGATTTGGCTCTTGGGCCAATCTTCGGGGACTTTCTTGGAGACAAGATAATTCACGATATTGGCATACCATGGGAGTGAGTCGATAACAAAAATCGACTCGTCAGGGAAGGAGTCTCGAATTGGTGAAACCTCAGAAGTATTAAGATCTTCGAGACGAGAAAGATGATCGGCCACTACATTCTTCTTTCCAGGTTTATCACGGATGTCCAAATCAAACTCCTGGATAAGTAAAATCCATCGAAGAAGACGCGCCTTCGCGTCCTTCTTCGCCATCAAATACCGTAGTGCCGTGTGGTCAGTGAACACAGTTACCTTGGATCCGATTAGGTGAGATCTGAATTTGTCCAAGGCAAACACTACTGCAAGCATTTCCTTTTCCGTAACTGTATAGTTACACTGAGCAGTATCAAGCACTTTGCTTGCGTAGTGAATTGCAAACGGGACGCCATCTCTTCTTTGTCCCAACACGGCCCCAACAGCATAATCAGAGGCGTCCGTCATGATCTCAAAGGGTAGAGACCAATCTGGGGCTTGTAGGATGGGTGCGTCCATAATCATTCCTTGTAAAAGCTTAAAGGCCTCAAGACATTTGTGATCTACAACAAACTCCATGTCTTTGCCTAAAAGCTCAGTTAGCGGTCGGGCAATCTTAGAGAAATCCTTAATAAACCTCCAATAAAATCCAACATGCCCGAGGAACGACCGCAACTGCTTTACGTTGGTTGGTGGCTGGAGTCGTCTGATCACGTCCACCTTGGCAGGGTCAACCTCCATTCCTCTCTTGGAGATGACATGCCCCAACACTATGCCCTCCGTCACCATGAAGTGACTTTTCTCCCAGGAGAGCACCAGATTAACCTCACAACATCTTTTGAGGACTCGGTCCAGATTCCTAAGACAGGAATCGAAAGAATCGCCGTGCACCGAGAAGTCATCCATGAAGACTTCCAGGAATTCGCCGACCATTTCGGCGAATACAACAATCATGCACCTTTGGAAAGTACCTGGAGCATTGCATAGCCAAAAAGGCATGCGCCTGAAAGCATAGGTACCAAAGGGGCATGTAAACGTGGTCTTTTCCTGGTCCTCTGGAGCTATGGCTACTTAATTGTAGCCTGAGAACCCATCTAGGAAGCATAAGAACTCTTTCCCCGCTAGTCTCTCTAAGATCTGATCAATGAACGGTAGGGGGAAATGATCCTTCTTCGTTGCGGCATTCAGGCATCTGTAATCCACACAGATGCGCCATGACGTGGGTACTCTAGTCACGATCTCCTCTCCATCCTCGTTGGTGGTCGTCTGAATTCCCGACTTCTTCGGGACAACATGGATTGGGGCCACCCACTTAGAGTCGGAGATTGGGTAAATGAAACCCGCGTCGCACCATTTTTCTTTCTCTTTCTTCACGACCTCTCGCAAATTTGGATTCAACCGGCGTTGGAATTCACGAGAGGGTTTGGCTTCATTCTCCAAGTAAATATGGTGCGAACACAGAGCGGGATTTATCCCGTGGAGATCGGAAATGCTCCAACCTATCGCCTTGCGGTTTTTCTCCAGGATCTCTAGCAAGCGAGATTCCTGCTCCTCGGTCAATCGCGAACTGATGATGACCGGAAATTTCTTGTCTTGGCCCGCAAGGAAGGCATACTTTAGGGTTGTGGGTAAGGGTTTGAGCTCATGGATAGTGTGATCGTCTAAGAAATCTGGCTCAATCTGATCTGGTTCAGTGTTGGAAGTGGCTGGATCGTTTTCTGTGATAGCTGCCACCAAGTTCGGCTCTGGAGTCGGATCGTCAAAGGTCTCCATACAATCGGCAAACGCCTCGTCCGACTCGTCATCCTCATCTTCCGATTGTCCTAAAGATGTAAGGACTGACAGGCCCAACTGGGCCTCTACGTCATCGAAGATGTAGGGCGATGCAGGCTCAGATCTGTACTCGTTTCTGAGGATCTCGCAGACTGACTCATGCACTAGATCATCTTCGGAGGAGATGGACACATCGGTGCTGGCTGGGTTCTGTCTCCATGGCCCAACTACGTCTATATACTCCCAGTCTGTTCCGGTAGAAGAGTACTCGGTGCTGGATTCTAAATCCGGTCTCTGCCATCTTGTCTGCTTCATTTCAAGTTCCTCATCTCCGCCTGGAGTTTGGAACTGAATCTTCCCATTCTTGTAATCAAATAAGGCCCCTGCTGTTCTGAGGAAGGGCCTACCTAGAATGATCTGGGAATCTCTCCAATTACGAGGGGTTTCCATATCCAGGACAGTGAAGTCCACCATGTATTCTTTCCCCTCGACTTTGATCACAATGTTCCTTAATTCTCCTTGGGACCTCTTGGTTGATTTATCAGCAAACTGAAGAAGAGCTCTAGATTTCCTAAGAGGTCCGAGATTAAGTCACTCATAGAGGGCTGTAGGCATTAAATTGATTGAGGAACCATTGTCCAGGAGAGTGCGTGCAAACGCGATGTCATCAACATGACTCACTACATAATGTGCACCCATGTCTCTTCGTTTCCTAGGAAACGAGTTCTTTATTGCACAAGTCGTGGCTATTGATAACACGTGTTTCTCAACACGGCTTTTGGTCTTCCTGCTGACCCTAGTAGGTGTGCATCTCACCTTAAGGTATTTTTGGAATGCAGGGGTCATTTCCACAAACTTGTCAAAGGGGATTGTGACCTTGATGTGTTTATTGCAGAATTCAGCCATCTCAGGGTCATCTTTTTGGATTTTTTTGGTTTTCTTCTTTCCACCCTTGAGAGCTCGGGGGAAAGGGATTATTGACTCCAACTCAGGTTCGGAAACTGAAATTTTCTCATTAACTTCGGGAACTGAGTTCTTTACATGACTCTGACTCTGAAACAAACTAGGACTCTGACTCTGACTGAAAAGAAAATGCTGAGGTGAAACCGGTGACGCTTCTTCCGCGACTGCTGGACGATCCTCCTCAGATGGAGGTGCGGGCTCTTCATCGGTTTCGTCGGACTCCATGCGAATGCGAGAATGCTGCTTCGAGGACTCAGATGTCCTCTTCTTCTGCCGACGATGATGGTGGTGATGCTCCTCCTCTTCTTCCTCCGAGATCTCCTCAGGTAGAGTGTCAGAGGCTCCTTCCTCCTGCGCCCGTGCCCGATCAGGTATGGTCACGGTCCTTCCGCTCCTGAGGGACATATGATTTACATTATCGTACGAAAGGATCTCATGTTCAGATAAATAATAATCTGAATAGTATACCTGATCTCGAGGTCGGTTCTGGCCCTGGTGTAAGCTGTTCGGGTTGGCCTGAACCTGTGCGGGAATTGGGGTCTTTGGCGCCATCTGTTGGTCCTGGGTACGAGAGACCCGATTGATGTCGGTTCTCATGTCCAGGTAGTCATTCTGTATCTGTTGGACCCTATCAGACAGGGTCTGGATCGCCAAGGTGAGAGACTCCAATTTGGTGGGCTGGGCTTGCTGCTGTGTAGATGCGGTTCTGTATTGGCCCTGCTGGCCATGCCGATATTGCTGCTGCTGATGGGACGGTGCTGGCCCCTGCTGATAGGTGCGCTGCTGCTGCTGGTACCCCTGTTCTGGCCTGGCCTGAAAGCGCGGTATGGGGACGGGCCTGGTTTCTTAGTAGATTGGGGATGGACGGTGTGGCTGATCCTTCCCCATTTCGATCTGCCTGACCATCGGGTCACGGCTATACCAAAGCTCGTTGATCTCGCACACAGGCGGAGGCTCCTCGTATCCCGTCTCCACTTGTGGGGGTGCATGCTGGTTCTGCTGGGTGTAAGTCTGGTCCCAGCTACTCTGAGTTCCCGGTGCCTGTTCCTGTACAAGATGGACTCGATGTATAGGTGGTGCAGAAGGGGTAGGTAGCTTGATCTTAGCTACCTTCTCAGAAAGTTCCTCCACTTGCTTCGGTAGGCTCGAAAGAGACTCCATCTCCGCGACTCTCTTGTGGATCTGCTCGACCATGGTAAGCTTGTCGGCAATCATTCCCATGCTGGGGAATGAGGTCCTCAGTCAGATCTGCTACAGTCCTTCGAGTTGTCTCATTGGATAGGATTGAGGGGGACAACTGATAGGCCCTTGTGGCCTGTGACCTGCCGGTTTCTGCCATCTGCTCTAGGATCTTCCATACGGCATGCTCGTTTTTGTTCAGATAGCTTCCTCCACAGGCGGCGCTGACTAACCCCTGCATCTCCGGGGTTAGACCACAGAACAAGGTCTGGACTAAGATCGCCTTCGAAATGCCGTGGCATGGGCATTTCTGTACTAAATCATTGAACCTGTCCCAAGCTTCATGGAAAGGTTCACTGGATCCTTGAGCGAAGCTGGCAATCTTCGTTCTCATCTGGTTAGTCCTACTGAGAGGGTAGAACTTTTTCAAGAAAAGGTCCTTGAACTGTATCCAGGTAGTACATACCACCCCTATGTTCTTCAGCCAATGAGCAGCCTTATCTCCTAAGGCAAAAGGGGTGGCCTTCAGTCGGATATAATCTTGGCCAACATTGGGATGGTTAAGATTGTTGCACACCAGTTCGAAGTCACGGAGGAAAGTGTATGGTTCTTCATTGAGGTTTCTGTTGAACTTCGGAAGCAGGCTAAGGAAGTGGGGCTTCAGCTCAAATGCCTGGGCGGGAACTGCGGGTGCTAACCAGTTCTGAATCTCGTTCTCCGCCGGGTTGTAGGTATCGTTCATTGGTCGGTTGATTCCTCCAGCTACTATAATTTGTCCCATCCGTGCCGTGAAATCTGCATTCTTCTGTTCGGCTTCGGCGAGGCGAGCAAGAATTTGTCGTATTTGGTCCTCATCCGGTGGCATCTTTGGCGGCATCTTGTCCTCTAATTCTGGGGATTGGGAAATAAGTTCTGTGTTAGAGGGCAAATTAAGGAAGGGATTACCGAGGCAATGGTCTTCCTCGGTAATCTCGGAGGAGATGAAAGGGTTGGTTTGAGAGTAACCACCCTGAGCATGAGGGAACCAGGACTCAAGAGGGTCATGAGTCCTGGGTGGTCCAAGGTGCGCTTGGACCGATGAAGATGAGTTACTTGGGGGACTCATAGAGAGATTGGTGAATAATGCGTCGAGATCTCCCCAGTCACTCATCTTGATGAAGCGAGAAGAAGATAGGATTTTACTCCTACCTGAAGCAAGCAAAAATCAATCCAAGACCCTGGGTTCACACTCAACACAGTGAAGGACTTGAAATCGAGTCCAATTAATCTTGTAGTTTTTAAATGTGATTTTCAAGCAAAAATAGCAAGGATTACGCGGCCTATAGGGAAGTCGGCTCAGAGCCGGATGCGCCTTCCCTGTTTAACCTGTCGCCTAAGATACCGCCGCTCCTTCCTTTCTTCGCTCCTATCCCAAGCCGATGGATTCAATGACCACGCCCCTATCTACCTGCAAGCAGGCGGAGGCTGACAAGGCCGAAACTTCACCCCGGGGGGTTACTGGCAACTTGTCGCAAAGTACCGCAATTTCGCCCCTAACTACCTGAGACAGGCGGAGGCTACTTGGTACTAGTCAAAGAATCTGATATTATTCGACTTGTGATATTTGCTAGGATCAGTTAGAACGTGATATGGAAGGCGGGGATTTGGGTTCTGCCTTAAGGTGTTCACACACACTCAAGTACCCTCACTCAGCATGAAAACAAGGTCGGGGATTAATCTCCCGCAAACAATTTTCGAATTTTATTCCTTTTTTGGTCAATATTGTTTAGCAGTCCCGATTTTAAGTTAGGTTCTCACTCTATTAATCCAACCACACAGCACGCCTATCGAACAGTCCCAATTTTCTTTTTAATTTATATGTGAAAATCAGAGGGGGAAATCGAGAAAAGCAGACGCACGAGAAACTATGATGCGTATGCTGAGTAGAGAATACTTACAGTGATCCCTTCGCTTTTTTTATGTAGGATGCAGAACAGAATTGAAAATTTTTTAATCTAAATGCAAATGCAAGCGATGAAAGCCGCTCCTAGACAAGCAGTTCTATTAGCGTGAAGAACAGGTTATTTTGGCTAAGTACTGCGGTCTAAGTGCGTCTTTTAAGTGAGTTGTGTGGTCCTAATGACTACGAGCACAAGCAATTCCTAGATTGGCTCGGGGAGCTGCTAGTGCAAGCTAAGTTACATTCATCCACACAACACACGGGACACAATTCCACTATACTTATACGCGCGAGATCCCAAACGGGAACCGCTGGAAATGATGCGAAAAAGAAATAAAATAAATAAAAAATTACAATGCCTCTCTAATCACTCAATTAAAATGCTCGATCGTCGAAGCGTCCAAGACTCCTCGCATTCCTCGCACAGAAAAAGAGTGAGGTCAGAGAGTGACTCAAAAAATAAAATGATGCAAAGAAATAAAAGAGAGAATAATTACAAGAAAACCGGGGGTCAGACTACCCGGGGAAAAAAATCAAACACTCAAAATATCACTAAAAATTAACCTAAGCCGTGCCTCCCCGGCAACGACACCATTTTGATAAGCATCCCGCACCCTTAGTTAATTCGAGCAAATTAATGTCCAAATTAAGTTTAATCGTTCGTTGCAGTCGGATACGAGAGGCTAATCAAAAACCACTATTAATTAATGTCAAGTTAATTTCAAGCGGCAGATTTTTTTACTTGGTGGAAGTCCAAGGTCGAACTCAGGGAGGCATCTGTCTCCTTAGGTGAATTTTAAGCAAATATCAAGTGCTGGATTTTCAGGGGATTGAATTTTTTTGTCTTTTTCTATTTTCTGTGCAGACACATGCAACCAGCAGGCCAATCTAACGTTTAATTCAATTAAGACATCAAATTAAGTCCAAAAATTATGAAAATTGGTCAGATGATTAATTATGAAGAAAATGATCTACCCTAATTTTTTTGGAATTTTTAGACACTAAATGAATTAACTGGGAATTAAATATGCAGACAGGGTGATTTTACTATTTAATTTTTAATAAATAACAAATCACAATTTCTTCAAAAGATAAAATTATCCTAGATAGCACTAATGATAAAGGATCCAGGAAAATTGACAGATTTGAATTTCAATGTGAAATGAATTTATTAAAATTAAAATGAGAAAATCACTCAACAATTTATTTAGGCCTCGGTATGTGTGCAAATGTCATGAAATTTTTATGGCATGTTAAGATTACTGTCCTTAAGCTACTGTGAATTTTTGGGGGTTTTGGAATCACAGAGAATTAACTATAAATCAAAAGTGTAAGTGGGCAAAATATTCCACAAATCAACCAATTAATTCATTTAAAATTCCTCTGGAATTACAAAAACATGACACGTGGCCCAATAGATAGAGGACAAGTTTCTCAACAAAATGCAACTTTTAGAATTGAAAAAGGATGTAATATGCAACCTAGGGATGCATGCAAACACAGGGGTGTAAATGCAATACAGGAAAATCAAAAATACATAAAGTAAATATGCTGACAGGGACTTAAGTGCAATTACCTATTATGTTGGGACTCGAGTGCAATTTCTCCACAAGGCACGTGCTCCTCACGTGGGGTCTGCTTCACAGGGACCTTTTTGCAATATTTGAAAGCTCCAGGGGCCTCGGTTTAAATTTCCCAGGCCGCACGTGCTCCTCACGTGGTCGGCCTAGGCTCGGATAGCTGCGGAGGTTCGGAGCTCGGCTCGGGCGCTTCTGGAGGTCTGGAGTGAGGCTCGGGCGATCCGGGCCTAGGCTCGGGGAAGAGGCTCGGACCGAAGCTGCGTGGCACGTTGTGGACCCTCGGATCGAGCTTGATCTGATGGCTGGCGGTGAAGACGCGTGGCGTGACCTCAGGCCGTTAGATTTATGCTGATCCAACGACTACTGGGCTCAAGGGAGATGGCGACGTGGCTGAAGATCCGCCGCTGGATCAGGAGGGATCAACGGCTGAGAGCTGCTGCGGAGGGATGACGTGTGGCGCACTAGGCGCCGTTGGATCTCAGTGAATCCAACGACTCCTGTGAAGCCCGACCGAGAGGCGACGTGGCTCGCTGAGGGCCGTTCGATCGATGTGATCGAACGACAGCTATGCGTCTGCTCCGATGATCCTCCGCCGCCTGCGGAGGAGATGGCGGGGCTCCGGCGAAGTGGCGTTAGCTCCGCCCGTTCCTCCAGATGTCGATGAAGCTCTCCGAGGACTCGGAGATATCCCAGCAGACGCGTGGCTATGCGGCGGAGGTGCTGATGGTCTCAGGGCCTGGAGTAGGTCGTCGGAGGTGGCTGGCGACGAAGCTCCAAAGGTGCTCCGGTGGTCTTCCGATCAGTGAATGAAGAGGTACCTGCAAGTGTTAGAGAAGGAGCCGAAGCCCGTGCGTGCAATCGTGAAGGTGGAAGGATGGTTGGCGAGGCCTAAGGCGGAGGGAGATGCTCCAGTGACGGTGCTCCAGCCAAGTGGCGGAGCTGGAGATCGATGGATGGTGGAGTGGAGTGTCTGAGGGTGCGGAGGGGTCAGCGAGGATGAGAGCTCCGTCACGGAGCTCGGCAAAGTGAAGGCGAAGCGAGAAGATGATCGTGGACGTGTAATTAATTCGGAGAAGACAAAGGAAGAATAAGAAGAAGATCTGAGGGGAAATGGAGGTGTCACCTGGGGATTGGAACTCCTTCTTGGGTTCCAGGTCGTCGCTCGAAAGGCTGGTGGTTCCTTGAGATCGTGTAGCTTCGCGGAGGGCAGCTGCGACACGGCGTAGATGCGTGGATCTCGCCGGAGAAGAAACCCTTCTTCGCTCAACGATTCGTCAAATCGCTGTCACCAATCGGAAGATCGGAGCTCAGGGAAGCTCTCTGGAATGGCGGATAGGTGCGACGATGGCCGATGGTGGAGTATTTAAAGGGTGAAGTAGATGAGCGGCCTGGTAACGGAGCGAAGTTCATGGAGGTAGTGGGGCGTAGCTGGCGATCGACGTGGGAAATGAAGTGACTGGCAAGGATGATGGACGAGTGGGGAAGGACGTGGAGGTGATGGTGGTCGTCGACGGTGGTGGAGGCACGACCAAGAATAGGAAGGGGGTGCCCCTCCCGCAAGGCAGAGAACGTGGGAGAGAGGTGCGCCTGGAGGTGGAAGACAAAGTCTCCACCGTTGGATCTTGTGATCCAACAGTGGTGATCGAGGCGGGATGGAACAGTGTGGATGGAGATCTGGCGCGATGATCTGAGCGTTAGGAAGCGCCCACGTGGCGGAATGTAGGCGAAGCGCCAGTGGACGGCTGTGATGAGCATCGGGTGTTTAATTGGGTGGCTTAGGTGCCTGTGGAGCTGACGGCTCAGATGGAAGGGCTGAGGCATGATCTGAGGGTCGTGGAAGCGCCACGTGTCTTGTGGAGTAGAGAGCGTTGACGAGCGGGTCAGATGAAGCGGGGGTCTTGATCCGACGGTGGGAATACAAAGCACACGTGGTCATCAAGTGGCCGTTGGATTGAAAGTGTCATCCAACGGCTGAGGGTAGAGGCGGCTTGGGTACGGGGAGCGGGTCGCGTGGCGCGACCAGATGGCGCCACGTGTCCTGCTGTGAATGGCTGGAAGAAAATATATGTGTAGAGAGAAAGAGGGGGCCGAATTTGGAAAAACTCAAAACATGAAAGTTGTAGATCTCGATGAGATCTACAAGTTTCATGTTGACCAAAGACGGAGATGAGGTCAAATATGATACGTAAATACAAAGATACAAATATACATATGTAGTGTACAAAGTGGCCCAAAAACCCAACTTTCTCATACGAGCTCCAAACTTGATGAAATTGGTCTCATTTTAAAGGTCTTTTAATGAGTAGTATTCTAAGAGTGAGTAGACCTCTTTTGGAGTTTGTGTGAGGGTCCTATGTGTATTTCATTGTCCAGGGGTTCTAGGGCTTTATTGACTAATTTTACAAGGGGGATTTTTGGGTCTTCTTTCCCTATATTATTAACTAAGGAGTACATATTATAAGGAAGAGGTTATTTGAGTAAGTGGATATTTTACAAGGGATTTTGGCTTCTTATTTAAATGCAAATGGACTGCTAAAATGTATATATTATGTATGTGTGCATGAATGCTATTTATGCATTATAAAGGGAAATATGCTCTATTTTTGACTTTTGAAGTGATGAATCACAGATTCATCAACACCACATAAAAAGTTCATGTCTTGTTACATACACGAGAGTCCAAACAGACACCACTGTAAATGAGCAATTAATTAAAAATAATTAAAATTGCAGAAATTAAAATCCTAGACTCTACGATCTCTCACGACTCAACTCGATCTTAATTTTAGTGTGGCTTTTCGATGGTCAGTGAAGATTAGTCAGTGTTGAGAGAACCACTCCACATACACCGGGTACCTCACATGAAAAATAAGAGCGAGAATTATAAGAGAGTGACAATAAAATAATCAAAAACAAAACAAGAAAATAAATGCTAAAAATAAAGACAAAATGAAATAAAATAAATGTAGGAAAAGGAAAAAATAAAATAAAAAATGAAAAATGTACATTGATGAGGTTCGGGGGCCATGCTACCCGAAAATGTGGAAAACCTAGCACTAATTTTCTAAACAAAAAACCTAAACCATTTGCCTCCACGGCAACGACACCATCTGACGAGTACTTAGTTAATTTGTGGAAATTAAATGCGTTAAAATATCAGTGTTGTTTGTTGTAGGCGGCTAATATGAATCAATCAGGAAAATAACCAATTAGTTATTTAATTAGTTTTTAAACGAAGCGGTTTTTATGTTTATTTCTCCTGGGCAAGTCATAGGGTCGAACTCGAGGAGCAAAGGAACAACCTAGATTAATGTCTATCAAAGTTCGTTACGGTTTTTGAGGCAGATATTTTTGTTATTTTTGATATAATTTTTGAAATACAAAAGAAATGAGGGCCAATTTTAAGGACTAAAATGCGAACAATGATTAAACATGGTCAAAAATTATGAAACTTAACCGAGATGTGAATTAGGGTGAAATAAATGCACTATATTTTTTTGTAATTTTTGAATACAAATTGAATCTATGAATTAATTATAATAAATACTAAACCTATTTATTTTCAAGAAATCAATTATCTAAGATAGAGCAATAATTGAACTATCCTAGAAAAATCCTAAACCCTTAAAATGTTGAGTTTAATACATATTGAAAATTAATTACCGAAATACACAAAATGATTTTTATAGAGCAAAATATGCATGAAAGTAATTCTTTTTTGGCACACGATGAAATACAATAAATTCTACTATCCTTGGATTTTTAGCAATTTTTCTATCAATGGTTTTTGTCTTTGAATTTTTAAGCACAAACTAGGTAGAATATGTAATTTTCTGCAAGAGTATTAATTATTAATTAACCAAAGATCATAAAATTTTTATTTTTTGAGGGGTGGCACCGGATTGGGAAAGTGAGGTGGAGGACGATGGAAGGAGGAAGAGGATAGCTCTTGGGTTGTCCTATCGGCCGAGATCGGATGGCCCAAATGAAGCCACATGGTTTTTTTATTTTTTGTATTTTATGTGTTATATTTTAATTAATTTTTTAAACAATGAAATATAAATACAAAAAAATGAGTGACACGTGGCGACTCCAGGAAACGCCACGTGTCAGCTCCAGAAAATTCAAAAATTAAAATATAAAGATAAACCAAGAAGAAATAACGAATAACTTAGGATCAAAAATTTTCTTCACGAAGTTCGTCTCTATGAGTCTTGAAGGGATCAAAACCAAAATCGGTCAGTTGCACAAAGTGATATTTTAGGGGTTACTCTATGTTTATTGAACACCTTGATTTTTGGGTTTTGTAAATTTTTTTTTTATCTTTTTTAAATATGATAAAAATCTAAAAAATGATAAAATCAAGACAAATATTTACGCATTACTCTATTTTTTGGATTTTTTAATAATTAAGAAGGAGGAAATAAAATAAAGTATGAAAAAGACGATTTTGTACAAATAGTGAACACTCAGACTAATCAATTTCTTTGATTTTGGTTTTATTTTGGATGTCAATTTTTATGCATTTTAATAAAACTTTTATCAAAGAAAATAAATGAAACAAAATTAAATAAAAAGTATTAATTATTTAAATAAAATAATTGGTTAAAAACGAACGAAATACACAATGTACAAAAGAGACCGAAAATCCAACTTTCACATATGAGCTCTGATTCACTTGAACTTGGTCTTGTTTTGAAGTAACTGAATTTACGATAGTCAGAAGTGAGTAATATTAAATCGGACACTCTATGAGGAAGATATCATCGTTTTAGTCCGATCATCCTGAAATTAGGATTTGAGTTTATGGACACTTATTTATGTTAATGATTTTTTGTATTTTTTGTTTATTTTTGTTTGTAATATGTACACAATGGAGCCGGTTTTAGGAGATTTGGAGTTAGCATGAAATAATTAAAAATCGGGGAAGTTAGCTTATTTTATAGATCAATTGGGCTAGGATTCTTGGCTTCTTATTTTATGCAATTATGAGTGATAAAATATTATTATATATATGCATGAATATTAATTATGTAAGAAAATAAATAAAATGCAAATGAATTTTGGGGAATTAAGCTTAATTAATCACTTTTAGAGTGATGAATCACAGATTCATCAATGGACCAGATCATTTCACTTGAAGGCATCGGACTGTCCAGCACCGCAATGCTTCACCGCTGGATCAAGGTCTAGGATTAGAACTGGGCATGCCCCTTGATCCAATGGTGGCTGCTCTTTAGGAAGAATGGGGAAGAACAAGTCTTCCACCGTCCTTCGATCATCTCGTTCTCGTCCATCCAGCGGTCTCCGATGAAGGTCTTGGGTTCTACACCTCTAGACTGGCTGTCCGCAGCGGTTGAGGTGCTCAGGAAGGTCCAGGACCCAGTGACAGGGTCTTGGTCGTCGATGAAGGCGGAGCTCCTGGAGAGTCTCCTACTGGGTCAAAATCTACCCAAGAAGGGTCCGTTCTCACTGGAACCTGCATGAAAACACTCCTTGGCATGAAGCAATGCACCTCGGCTAGAAATGAAGCTGGTTTGCATAAGGATGAAGGTGGGCGGAGCGGGTCCGATGAAAGGTGGAGGAAGACCCTCGATTTGCAGATCGAGGCTCAATTCGGTTGGTCTGATGGTTTGATGAGATGAAGAACATGATGTGGATTGAGATGAGGCGGTCATGGTGGTCTAAACATGCATAGAACTCATGGAAATTGCCGGAACCCTAGCGGCTCCAACAATCGCTATGATTGGAAACTAAGGTAATCTAATATGTGTAAAGCTAAACTTGGAACGAAAATGAAACGATGATACCTATTCTTCCTAAGAAGTGAAATTGTGTAGCTTTTATACATGTGGTGAAGCTATGAGCAGGATGGTTGGAGGATTGCCATGAACCTCCTCTCTTCCTCCTGACGCGCTCCCAGGTGCGGGGAATCCACGCTGTCACCGGCGACACACTCTCGGTTCTTCTGGATTCGATTCAAACCTTGGAGAGGGATTAAAAAGGGAATGAACAAGCTTGGGTTTTATTTATAGACAGAGTTAGGGATCCTTATTGTCCGGTGATTTAGGATGAATCGACGTATGTACACTGGTTTAGAGGGCACGATGTGGATTAGGGATGATTAGAGAGATGTTTGGTGAAAAATCCCTTTGGATCTGAATGATGAGAAGCCCAGGAAAAAAGGGCGTAAAATTAGGGGAAACGATATTTGCGTCAAGTCAGATGCCAGAGGAGCCAGTTGACCGAAGGTCAACGAACGATGCGGCGCGATTGGGCCACGTAAGGCCAAGTTACGACAAAATAGTATTTTTATTAAAAAACAAATGGTTTAAAAAAAGTAAATGATTTTATTAATTTTTGGGTATAAAATAAAAATGTTTATTATTTTATGTAGTATTTTAGTATGTTTTTTTATTTATTTTTTGGGTTTGTTTGTTGCAAGTTAATTTTTGAGGGTACACTAGTTGGTATATTCATCTAAGTTTTGAGTGTTTTATTTTTATTTTGTTTTTTGATTATATTAATTATTATTTTCTAATTTTATATATTTATGACTTATTTTTATGTACATAAATATATTTTTATTGTATTTTCCTGATCTATTATGTGCATTTAAATAAATAGGGGTATTTATTATACAGGTGTACATATAGGTATTTCATCTATATGTTTATATATACTTATTTTATTTTGTGTTTTCTTTATGATTTTTATTCTATTATAATTATGTACAGATGTTATAGACAATAGTTACAAAAGGTATATGGTACAATGGGGGTCCAAAACCTAACTTTCATAACTTAACTCCAAAAAATATGAAACCACCCTCATTAATAGCTCATTAAAAGTTATATACAATTAAAGATGATTTTGATATATTTTGAGTTTTTATTTAGGAGATATATGTACGAGAAGTTGGTATTTTTTGCTTTTTGTTTAGAGTATAAAAGGTACACTAGATGTTATTTTTGTACAAACTCAATTTTGCATATTTCTATACATTATTATATTCAACTTTCATGTACACCATTTCTTTATTTGAGGTATAAATAATAAAGAATAAAATGGGTCCCATAAATGCTTTATTGATGAATAAGGGAATGGAATTTTTACTGTGTATTTGGCCCTTATCTCCCCCTGTTTATTCCTTGTCGAACAAATCAATTCTTGACTTGGTCTTGGAGTTTAGGGTCATAAAATACCTTTGGTATTTTATTCCTTTTCTTTTCTTTCCTTTATTCTATAATTTTGGCATTAAAAATAGTGTTCTATATACAATAAATAGAATAAATAATGAATGTTAATTTCTATAAAAAATGCTATTTATATGCATTGTTTAGGATTTTTAAGGCTAAAATGATAGAATAAAGGTGATGAAAGGGATATTCATCAAGTAGTAAGAGGCCTTGGCTCCAGGGAGGCAAGGCAGCATTCTCCTTGCTCCTCAATTTAGGGTAAAGTACCAATGACACTCGCAAGGGCCTAATGAAGAAGCTAGGTGGTCGATGATGCTCCATGTCTACCTAAATCTCCTGGTCGGTGCGAGGTAATAGGAGGCCAAGAGCTTGAACATTGCTCTACTCAATTTCTAGACATTGAAGTCCTACAAATGTTTGCATGACAACTAAAGCAACCGAAGTGGTTTTGAGGGTGAGATGAGTGAAATGGGAGGATTGTCGAAGCATAGAAGACGGAGTCCGCAATGGGTTCCTCTTCTTTGCGAGAAGAGGAAGGATCATTGTGGATGAGGATATGGAGGGAGAATGCGATTGAACCGTAATGTGCACGAAGATGAGGTGAGTGTGGAGATGGTATGTGGTGAATTAGATATGTGTAAGGATGCATGTGCTCTTGTGAAAAATTTAGAGAAAAGATGAAGAAATGATGATATAGGGTTTACCTAAGATCAGGAGGAAGACAATGAAGATGAAAAAGGGAAGAACATGAGCATGAGTTGGAGCTATGCTGCTCTAGGTCTTCTTGTCAGAATCCTAGGCTAGATGATCCAAGCTCAAGCAGCTCTAGCTATGGTTGCAGGTTGGCATCGAGGCCAAAGATCTGGCCTAAGCATCCAACCTCCATCGTCGCTCAATACTTAAATCACTCTTTGTCATTGAGGAGGAGTAGGGCTAGGGGTTGGTGTCTCACAAGTAGGGCTGCTAGTTGAACTGAATCATTCAAATTTGATAAGTAATCACTCAATAAAAATTCGAAAAAAGTTCGATTCAAAACCAAATGAACTGAATTTGAATATAACTTGTGGTGAATAACCTAAATATGTTCGATAATAATTCAATTTGATTCGATATTTATATATATACATATATGTATATATGTATTTTTTTATATATATACATAGTACATACATATACATGCACATAATACATACATATTTACATACGCACATGTAACAACCACTCTAGGTCGATTAGGATTTTTCTAATATTCTTGTACAAGGAATTATAACATAATTAAATAAAAAATGGTTGACATGCATTTATTTGAAATTATTTGTAAGTGAATAGATGCAAAAACAAATATATGAATATGTGTAAAAAAAGTTACCACATTAAATTAACATTGAAAGATTTAGCATTTCCTTTATATCACTAAGCATAACATATGCAAGCAACTAAAGATACTCTCAAACCAACTTACTACAATGATTAAGTGGTTAATTTTAAAATTATAATCATATCTAGGCTCCATTGATATCATGTTCAGCATTTACCGCTTGATTTCCATACTCCCACGCTACACTAATGTGACTTGCCAATGCGTGACATGTATGTGCAACATTAGGCCCTCCAATGAGACCCAATCTCTTTCCTTTCCTCTTTGTAATTAAGTTCAAGTGGTTTGACTACAAAATATGTTATGAATTAGAGATGTGGGTCCTTCGTACATCGGTTATACAAAACATCTAAGTTCCTATATTTACTTTCTATTTTAGCCTAGTGGTAGTAGCTTAGGTATGATAAGTACGATAATCAATCTTAGCATGCTATTTGGAAATTTTAAGGCATTAAGAGGAACAAAGCACTCTATGTCATACCCAATTTAATATGTGTACATATGCATGTATAATCCTATTAGTTAAAGGCTAAATATTGAATATAAAAGAGTAAAAAATATTAGTAATAAAATCTAATAGGAAAGATCAAATGTTTAAGATTGTTATTAATGAATCTGCATTTCATCATATTTATTCATTTATTTTAGCTTAAAATCCCTTATAAAACACATGTATATAATACTAACTCCATATTCTTATTAACTTGCATCTGTGTGTAAATATTGTACATTTATTACTATTTTAACCTAAAATAAATAAATAAATAAATAAATAAATAAAGGAAAAATAAAGAAAATAAAATAAAAAAAACAGTATATATGTAATAGATACAAGCTGACTTGAGCCCAAGAGAAGGTCACGACTTGACCTGATCGACTAGGAATAAAGTAGGGGGAGATAGGGTCCTTAACCAGAAACTCAAAAAAAAATAGTTTTGTAAATACTTTTCTATGTATATATGTACACTTATACTATTTTATTTGTACATAAATTGACCTCAAATTAAATAATTTTCAAAACAAAAGTTGTAAATAAAAATGTTTCCTAAATAATAAATAATGTTTGTAAAATAAAATCATGTAGAGAATAAAAGTAACCACATCCTGAAAAAATCAATAATTGAAAGATCAATTCCGGATCCATATGAACTCAAATTGAAGCAATCTCACTTCCATTGTATTCTGAATTAAATTATCTTTAAAATGGTTGTGGTTTCATAATTTTTGGAATTACGGTTTGAAAGATGGTTTTTAGGGTTGTTTGTGCAATTTTACCATTTATTTGTACGTATTGTATTTGTAAATATTTTTAAATATTTTTAATAGTTATTTAAAATAAAAAAATAAAAAATTTTAAAACATAAAAAACTAACTGCCTTATTTAACTATGTATATAGTGTACCATATGTATATAGTTTATGTATATAGTTAAATCCTTTAAATAAACCTAAAAAAATAAAAAATTAACATTTATTATTTAATTTAATAACATTATGAAAATTATAAAAAAATTAATTATTTTTTGTAAATAATTTTGACACTAATTTCCTTTCTTATCTTTATCTCATTTCATTTTTTTCTTCTTATCTCTTATCCTCATTCATTTTTTTTGAAATTCAAACTCCATCCTTTTATCTATTAATAAGGCTTATCCTCCCTCATTTCAATTTGATCAATTCTTTGAAGAGGATCTTATTTTTCCGAGAGTGATCTCGTTAAGAAGAGTACCCTGCCTTTGAGCCGTCCAGTGAGAGCGAGGCGACCCTCGTCGAGGCGATTATGGCATTCGTCCACTCCACGATGAGATCCATTTTTTTGTTCTTAACCTAGGTTAATCATAGTTTGATTTTTTGCATTTTTATTTCGTTGTCATTTTTTTCTCTAGATCCTAGAATTCATTACCACGATTTGATTCACCCGATTCGATTTTTCATCTCACATTTTCCGATCTCATCACTTTCATTTCTATCTCTCACGACCTCCCACCTCTGACCACACACGATGTCAGAAGAGCCTGATCTATCCATCACCATTCACCAGATCCGCAACCCGTTCACTTATCTATTTTATTTTTCGTATTTCAAATAATTGGAATCGAGCCATTGCGACCTCATTTGTTTATGTAGAAATAAAAAACTAAAAAATATATAGTTTTTCTAACATTTGTTTTGTAGGATCAAATAAAAAATTAAATAAAAATAAAAATAAAAAAAGTAAAAAAAAAATAAAAAAGATTTTATGGCATTTTTGTTTTCATAAAAAATAAAAAAATCATTTCTATTTTTTATCAACTGTTTCTGTGTATAAAATAAATAAATAAATAAATAAATAAATAAAAAACAATGCAGCAAGCGTCGCCCCTCCAGCCCACAGGCGGCGCCCACTGCCCTTCCTCCGTCTCGCGAGTCCAACAGCCAACCCTCTACCTGGAAGAGCATCGTCGTCGACCAGTTGCACGAGACGCCCCCGCTCCATGATTGCGACATAAAACTGATTGTAGATTTTTTAAAAGAAGAGGTTGTCGGTGTAGAAAAGCCACAACAGGAATCCTAATCGATCAAAAAAATTCGATTTTAAAGAAAACCTACACTAATTATTTAGCCAGATGAGAGTGCCTGGGTCGAACACAAGGAGGCAAAATAGGGTACTCTGATTTTTTTAAGAGAAAATTTTCTTGTGATTTTTTTTATCTCTTCTTAAAGCAATCAAAGAAAAGCGACAATTTTTATTGAGTTTTTTATTTTTAATTTTTATTTGATTTTATTTTTCCAATTTTTATTTATTTTTCAAAGTAGTATTTTTCATACAATTTATTTATGATATAATAGGTGGAATATAGGTGAAAATAGATGGTAGTATATAGTAGGTACAACGGAACGAGCAACGGGCTCGAACAACATACGAAAAACAAATCAAAACGAAGATGATTTGCGAATAATCAAAACACGATAAAAATACGAGAAAAATACACGAAAAATTAATGAAAAAACTTGTTGGGGTAGTTGCGTAACTACCCTAAAAAAATCAACGAAAAATTATTTCAAAACTCCCCTACAGGTTAGTGGTATAAGTGCAAGAAACGAAATAAAAAAAGTACTATAAAAAGGTCCTTAACAGGGACTGTTTTGAAAGAAAAACAAAATGTTTTCCATGTAGGTCCCCGTGCGGGGACCTAAATGCAAATACTGGAAACGTCTGGAGCTTTTGTGAATTTTGGAAGTCCGCTGAACTCTTCTGCAAAATTTCCACCGTTTCATTTTGAATGGCTGAGATTATAATGTAGGCGTAGATCCTGGCTGTCTGATGGTGCCACGCGTCAGCAGCCTGTAGCACGGCTGTTCATGAGGATCTTGAATCAGTAGCGCAGGTGGTTCACGTCGTCTTCTTCTCTGATTTCTGTCGGGCAGCTGGTGACTAACTGGTATCTCCGGCAGGGCCAGAAGGTTAGCTCCTCTAACCTTTGAGCTCGCCCGCGGTAGATGGCAATCGGAGATGGCTCCGAGCGACGGTGGAGGCTCGATTAAGGTGGTGGTCTATTGTTCCTGGCGTTGATCTCCAGGTTGTTGCCGCTTCTTTGAAGATGAATTTTCTTGATGAAGAAGACTCCAACTGACTTGAACTTGCTCCAGATTCAAGATGGATCTGCAAATAAGAGAAATCTATGCTCGATTTGCGATAAAATCGGCCAACAAGTTTAGTTTTTGCAAGATCAATAATGGTGTTTCCAGAATAAATGCTATTCTGCGTGAGAAATGTATGAAAAAGAAAACACGATTCGAGGTAGATTTGAAACAAAATGAGAAGTGTTTTGATCTAGCGATTAAGATGGTTGATTAAACTAACTAATGGTGTGCTTAGCCACGCTAATCGTAGCACAAGGATCGAGGAGAAATATGTTGAAGGTGGAGGAATAGATCTATGAAGAACAGAGGTGTATTACATCAAATGGATGCTGCGACGGCCGATCTCGCCGGAGCTGGACGCGCGCGATGGCAGCGATGCAAGGGCTGACGAGCGCATTGGAACCTCCTCCGATGATCCCTCTTCCACGCTAGCTGGCCTTCGAGTGCTGTCACCACCGGAGCGAGGCGGAGCGAGTCGGAGCGAGTTGGAGGAGATAGGGGGTCGGCCATTGAAGCTGGGGCTTCAGGTGGTTATAGGAGAGTTAGCTATGAAATGCGAACTTTGAAGGTTTTTATAGATCAATTTCGCGCTCCCCAAGATAAATCCAAGGGTGGTCGAATGTCTAGGTTGTTAGGGGAGTCGAAGCAAAGGTTTAGATCGTCAGAGGGAGTTATGAGTCATGCTGGAGAAATGGTTGAAGTTGGTCAGTTGGAACAGACTGGCGTTACCTGCTTCTTGAGGAAGATGAACCAGGTGTTGACAAGTGTCAGCACCTGCTTGGCCAGATGGATTAATTCTTTATAAATTCAATATTAAATAGTAAATGATGTTATTTTAAATAGGTATAAAAACAAGAAATGTAAATAATTTATTTATCTAATTTATGAAATAAATATTTTTTATAAATAAAAAATATTTTTCAAAATATAAATATTATATTAATAAATATGTATAGATAAATAGGTTTCGGATTTTTAATTTAATAAATAAATAATAAAAATAATTTTATATTTTCTTAATTATTAGAACAATAAATAAGAGTTGTGTGAATTTTTAGGGATTTTAATAAATTAATTTACATATATTAATAAATATAAGTATTAGTTAGCCAGTTCATTTTTACCTATAATTTAGGATTTTTGATTTTATTAAGATAATAAATAAGCTCCAAAAAATATGAAATAAATCAAGGTTAAATTGCAAGATCACGAAAATAATTAAAAATTATAAAATTAATAGAACTATAAATAATGTGTTCTACATAAAATAAATAGCCCAGAAACCCCGTTGTCATTTGGTCCCAAAACCGACTTTTTGCAAACGGACTCCGAATTCGATGAAACCACCTTTATTATTTAGAGAATATTATTTTATGAACTTTAAAGGTGAGTAGAGTGAAATTGGAGTTCGTATGAAGAAGTTATGATGCTCGGAAGTTGAGATTTTGACAATTTACAAGTTGGATTTCTTGGCATAGATGCAGGGTAATATTTTTAATTATTTTTATATTTTTATATACATTTTTAGAAATAATTAGGAAAAGAGTTTGGTAAAAAATATGTATATATGAATTAATTAAAAATCATTGAAGTTTTGTATTTATTTGATAAATAGTGAGAAATATATGTCTTAATTTATTTTTAGGGTTTTCTTTCCTTATCTCCCCCTACTTATTGGTTTGTCGACCAATCCATGCTGACTTGGTCTCAGGGGTTAGGGTATAAATATACCTTGCAATTATATTTATATTTATAAGTCATATTGTACATATATACATATATCCAATCTGCCTTCTTTTCTTTTTCTTTGTTCTTTATTTATTTACATGATTTTTATGCTTAAAAATGAATATTTATTCATGAATGGAGTTTGAATAAATGATGAGAATTAATGAATATTTACATGCATTTGTTAAGGGTTTTAAGACAAAATGCGATAGAAAAGTTAATGAATCATGGATTCATCACTCCACCACGGCCACCTATGTCCATTCATCACCCACGCCAGGAGCTCGACCATCTCCTGGTCTGCCTGCACGAGACACGCCTGTCGCCGGGGTCAATGTCGACCACTACACGAGACACCCCCGCTCCACCGCAGCCACCTGTGGCCAGTCGTCGCCCCTGCGTGCGCCACTTCTCATGGGAGAGATTGTCGCCTCCTGCCCGCTCTCTGCGATCCACCGTGCAACCAGCGCAGCACGTCGTCGTCCATCTCCACCTCCACCAAATTCATTCGCTGCCTGCTGCAACCCCTTAGGAGAGAAGGAACGAGGGCGGCGATGCCCTCATTTGATTTGGGAATGAAGAACTCTAATGGGGGATATAAAAAAAAGTTTTGGAAAATATCACTCAACCCCCTAGGTTTTACGAATTGTGAAGAGGCCTCCGCCACCTCCAAGCTCGTATGTAACACGTTTTTTGGTAATTGCGATTTCAGTCCTATTTTTATTTCCTGTTTTTTAATGCAAAAACTTTAAGTATTTACATTTCAGTCCCTGTTTCCAAACTTTAAATTTGCATGATCTTTTTATTGGAATAAATAGCATTTGTGCTCAATAAATTCTGCAAAAATCTATGTTATCTCTTGCTTAGTTGTTCTATATGCAATAATTTTTTCTTTGCATTTTATCATCATTAGTTATTATTAAAAAATAAAAAACATGGCATTTTTCTTTGTTTTAACTTTGAAAAATCCTAAAAAATCGAATATTGCTTCAAAATTCCAAAAAAATAGATTAAATTTCTTTTGGTGAGTTTTAATTTCTATGCAAATTTCATGTATTAAATATTGTTAAAAGAAAATTGCAAAACTCTAAAAATATTAAAAAAATCATATAAAATTGTAGAAAAATAAAAAATTGAGATTTTAGTTCCTGTGTGTAGATAATTTCTTTTAGTTATTGAAAAAATAATTTTCGCAATTTTTGATCTCATTTTATATTCTTAAATTGTAAAATAATCATGTTTGTTCACTTTTTTAATTATTCCTTGTTTTTTAATTTTAAAAATCTTTAAAAAACTAAAATTTAAGAAAAATTACAAAAAAACAATAAAAAAATTTATCAAAATGCAAAATTATTTTATTTAGACATTTTGAGCATTTTTTATCATAATTGGAAAATAAAAAAAATTATTTCTTTCGTGTATACATCATTTGCTTTGAAAATTAATTACATTTTTGAAAATTAAAAAATTGAAAATTAAAAATCATTAAAAATTTGAAATTCCAAAAATTAAAAAATAGAAATTAAAAAAATTTAAAAATAATAAAAGATAAAAAATTCACAAAAATCAAGGTAGTTAGCATTTGAGATTCCTTTTTTCCTTTAATTGATTTTTTTGATTATTTGAATAACCCTCGGGATTTGTAGCCTCCTTGAGTTTGATCCTATTGCTGTACATGTTAATTAAATAACAAAAAATTCTCTTGCCACACATTTCTTTTGTAAATAATTTATCTTGAGAAAAAAATATGTTTTTTTTGAGCCGAGAATTTTAGGGATCGCAACGACAACTTTATATCAATAGTAATCACTCCTCGAAAATCTCGTCCAACAAAATGGCATCGTTGCCGGGGAGGCACGACGAGGGTAGTTGAGTTTCCCTTTTGACCTGCTATTCTTGGTTGTTCATTTTTGTCTATATTTTTCGACATTTATTCATTGTTTATATTCACTATTTTTATTTCATTTTTCCTGCTCATATTTCTATATTTGTGTTTCTTACTTCTTTCCTTTTTCTTGGGAGGGTCCGCGGAACGAAGGAGGTAATCCTAGGAGAGCAGAAGCACCCAAACGAAGCGGAGGGAGCTTAATTCTTCACCGAGCCGCAGGAGAGCGTGAGAATAGGAGAAGAAGATTTGAAGGAGACCAAGCATTTGAAAAAAATATATTTTAGACTTTCTTTTATTTATTTCTAGCATTTGAACTCTTGTAAAAAGGATAATCATTTGTTGCGGGGTCTATTTCGCCAAGTGCCGGTGCACTGGGGGACCTCACCGGTTTTATTTTCATCGCTTTATTTTTCTTTGTTTCACGTGGATTTCATGAGCTACCTATTGATTGCTCTAATTAATTTGCTTGAGCTAGGTAATTAATTAGGTCCAAACACCCTAAACAAGAATTTCTATATCTATAGAATCGAGCGTAATTGGACTTAGTCAAATTTAATTTGTTCTTGCCCGTTAATAGAAGCTATTGTTAGGACAATTCATTTGCATTTGCATATAGGTTAGTTTATTTTTCTGCATTTAAATTCTACACGGATCACCCGGCATGTAGAGTGCTGGAAAAAAAGGTACACATCTCTAACCCATGCATGCATCATTGTGTTTAATCACACATTAGCATTTCTGATCTCATTCCTTGTTTTCGCTCACATAATTTAAAAAGGAAATTGGACACTCGGTAGGTGATTCATTGAAGATATTCAAACCAAGTGACAACTGCCTAAAATTCAAGACTGCTAAAGAAAATTCGACCCTAAAATAAATGTAAGGAAAAATTATTGTTTTTGGGAGAGTCACCCCTCCTTGTTTGATTTATCTACAACGAGGGAGCGACCCGCACATTAGGATAGAGCCATGCCCGAACTCTCTTAAGACTACTGTCTTGTGATCAGTTGTTCTGTGATCAGTTGTTCTCCAGTGAGGACTTCACTAGGTAGCGGATAATCGAACCGGGACTTCCTTAGTAGAGTGGGCAGATCGGGTAGCAGGTAAACGGTCCGCACCCATACTGGCTGGGAAAAACTAGTTGTGAGATTGGGACAGTTTCCTGGGAGCATTGGGTTCCTAACAGCTCGCTTAAACCGCTCTGATAGATTGTATTCTCACCGAACTCTAAAAAATTGACAAGATAATTGACCGAACCTCATGGTCTTCACATTGCATTGAGTTGGTGAACTGTAGGTTTGTATTGTGTTTGATTGCTAGTGGTAGAGATCCTTCTGCGCAATTTTCCTTCACTCATCTTCACTCTTGTATTGACCTTCGTGTTCTCGCATCCTGCTTATTGACTTCGAAGATGTCGAACCGGAGTATTTCTCATTCAGACTTTGCGAACTCATTCTACACTCCAAACCGTTCACCTTCTATTCGGGGAGACTCACTTCTCGATTATTCCTCTTTCTCCACATCACCCTTCGCAACATCCATCAACCCACTATTTGAGATTAGATTTAATCTCTATTTAGTATCTGAGACTCCTTCATTTCTAAGAACTAATCAAGTTTCATGCACATTTTCAAACTCAGACACCAGACACTTGATGCCACCAAAGGGAAAGGGAACCATGTCGGAGCAGAGCGGGATCAAAAACACCATGTTAGCCTCCATTCAGTCAGTTCAAACGTAGTTAACAGAGAAAGCTAATTTTCAGACCACATAGAGAGACATGATTCTTGAGCTAAGACAAGATATGAGAGAGGAGGATAGAAACAATGATGGAAGTGGGAATGGAGGAGAAGACCCTAACATAGAATCTGTGGCTAAGCTTACATTAAAGGATACTTACAATCCAGGGGTAGGACAGACAAATTCTTGGATACAAATCCTTGCGATTCATGGGCATTTCGTGCTTAAGCCCACTATTTTACCTATTCTCCCAATATTCCATGGAAATATTATTGAAGAACCTTATATACACCTCCAGCAGTTCGATCGCATCTGTGAAACAGTACACTTCCCAAATGTCCCATTAGAGGTAGTGCAAATGATAGCCTTCCCGTTCAGTCTGATGGACAAAGCTTTATATTGGTTAAATCACTTGGGGGAGGGTTATCACTACTTGGGAAGAATTGAGGTCCGCATTTCTGAAGAAGTATTACTGGCTTGGATGACTCGACCAAATGTGATCCTTGATTGCTAATTTCACCCAGATGCCCCAGGAGCCTATTCACAAGGTGTGGGAAAGATTTAAAGATATGTTGGAGAAGTGCCCCCATCATGATATTCTAAAGATCAGCCTTGTGCAAAATTTCTTTGGGGGTTTAAGCATGGAGAATCAGAAGCTGGTAGATGTCGCTTGTGGGGGACCCACTTCAACAAGGACGAGGATTTTATCAAATTTTTGAGGAGATGGAAGAGAGTTCAGCAGCTCTTTCTTCTTCATGTGCTTTTTAGAACTACCCCATCACCTCCCTTGCAGTACCCCCACATAGCTGTGAGTATGATGGCATCTCATGAAGTGGATAGGGTGGATAGCGCTGATCTGACCATCATTGGAAACTACCTATCCAAAGTGGACATTATTGAGAAACGATCCAAGGAGCTTGAGAAGCTTCAGGTGATTGAATAGAGGACGAAGATCCTGGATAATCTTGATGAGATAACAAAGCACCTGGAGCTTCTTGTGAGTTCGATCAATGCAGTTCACAGTGCGAGTGCAACATTGAATACCTCTACTAGGGAGTAGACTTTCTACACCCAACAGAGTAGCGGAGGACTAGCCACAGTTCAACATGTCTACTATATGCAAACACATGATAATGTTCAACAGTATTCACATTAGGTAGTTCCATACCAATAGGAAGTAGCCTACATTCCTGAGCAATAGTCTGCACCTCCACCTATCATTCAGGAGGTGAACGACATCTGGTTCGACCATGAGCAAAACCAGCCTCGTCCTTCAGGGCAAGGTTAGTTGGGCTCACAGCAAGGTTAGAGACCCATCTGCTAGTTTCAAGGAGGCAGACAACAACAATACCAACACCAACAGTTCTAGCCTCACTATCAGTCTCCACCACATTTCCAAAACTTGAGACAAGACCAGCCACAGCAACAATCTATGAATTTTCCTCATCCTAACCAGCAGTAGACTGCATATTATGGATAGTATCCTCCACCTCCTCATTATCAGAATCCGTATGGTTGCCAACAACCTCCTACTATCAGTCTCAGCGACAGCCAGTCAATGAGCACCATGAGGCCCCTTCAGTCAACCCAGCACTGGACCAACTTGCATTGCTCATGAAGAACATGAACGAACTGACTCAGCGGATCGATGACCGGACCACCACCAAGACACTGATTCCAGTACAGGTCGAAGCCAACCCCATCAACTTTAGACGCAAGGAGCAGGTAGCCAATAGCCCACCCACCCCTGAGACAGGTATGACCCTTGATTTTACATGTTTATTTCATGCCATTCATCTCAGGAGCGGTAGAAGATTGCAACTGCCTATGCACTAGTTAGGGTTTGGAGATCGAACTACTGAGAGAGCATCATCTTCCACATCATCTCCTTCATCAGCAGTCGAGATTCCCGATGTAGCATCACCCAATTCTGGAGTTTCACTGCCTTCACCACCACCTTCACTAGGTAGATGTAGATCACTATCAACAAGGAGGAATATACCAGTCGCGGATTCTTCCTCTTTACCAGCAACAACATCCTGTTCTGCTTTAGATTCTGTTTTTCCTTCAGCTAATTTGGATAACACAGTACATGCCGATTCTGGTTTTCCTTTTGTACATGAGGATTCTACTTTGAATAATGGAAATGAACGTTTGAATGTTTATTCTGATTTCGTGCCATTTCCTTCTGCTCTCAAATCTAAGAAAATTCAAAAATTAAAAAAAGCCCTATCTGATCCTGGAGTGGTTGAGATCTTACAGAACATCAATTTAAAGATGCCACTCTTAAAGGCCACGGAATACGTGCCTATAGTAAAAAAAGGAATAGGCATGTACACAAAAACGTCAACCAAGGCAGAACAGATGAAAGGAAACAGAGAAACACATTTTAACCATGGCCACAGTTCATGCCATCAGCAACCTCCCACCTAAAAAGAAAGACAAGGGAGCACCTCACATCCATTGACATATCTTTGACAAGAATTTGATCGTACTCTTATCGATAGCAGTTCCTCCATTAATCTCATGCCTTCCTATTTACTAACTGAATTTCAGTTAGGGCCTCTTAAAACAACTAGAATGATCCTTCAGTTTGCTGATAGGTCGATTAAGAGGCCAAGAGGCATTTTACAGGACATTATTATAACAATTCAGGAAATGAAATTCCCTGTTGATTTTGTTGTCATGGATATGGACACACATGCACCGTTACTCCATACCCCGATCATACTAGGTTGACTGTTCCTCCGAACGGCTGAAGCATCAGTTGATTATGGTACTGGAGAGATCATCTTTCACTCTCGCAGTGACAAGGCGAAAATTGAGACGATCTCTGATTCTAGACCATCATCACCTCCAATAGCAGATGTAACATAGAAAGTTAAACCAAAGCCAAATGACTGTGATTTTCTTGCCGAATTCCAAGATACAGATCTTTTCACTGATTTTATAGATACCCAGGAGTTCCTTTCCCAAAAGGACTATATGGAAAGCACATCCGACATGAGTTCCCATGGTGGTCCAATTGAGCTAGTTGCTGATGGGCAGTTTGAGCTGATTTCTGAGGATTAATCTGAGTCTTTAGAGGCACCTTATGATATTCCTTTGACACACTTTTCTGAGATTACTGACGATAGGCCTCATTTTGAGATTTCTGAGGTATATATATCTAAGCCATTCGTTGAATTTCCTGAGTTATGCACAGATGAGAGATATCTTTCTGAGATTATTGCTGAGATATTTGAACCATTAATTGATAAGAAAGCTGAACACCCTAATGAACCTCTCCTTTCCGAGTAGAGATCATTCATTGTAGATCTACCAAATATTCTACTTGCTGAGCCCTTAGTAGTCAAGGTGGACAATCCACAGAGTACAGATCACATACCGTCTACTAGTACAATAAAAGAGGTTATTGTAGAGCCGATTCAGACCCCACCTGAGCTTAAGGTTTTACCATTAATGTTGAAGTATGCCTTCCTTGCAGGTCCCCCCAAATGTTTCCGATCATCCTCAGCTCGCAGTTGACCACTGAACAAGAATCTCGCGTGCTAGTGGTTCTTGAGAGAAACCGCAAGGCCATAGGATGGAATATCTCAGATCTCTGCGGGATTAACCTACCTTTGTGCTCGCATCATATCTACCTAGAGGATGACTGGAAACCCTCCCGTGAATGTTAACGCCATCTAAATCCAAATCTAAGGGAGGTTGTCATGAATGAGATAAAAAATAGCGTGATGCTAGCTTTATATATCCCATTGCAGATTCCAAGTGGATCGGCCCTTTACATGTGGTCCCGAAGAAATCCAGGATTACTATCGTAATGAATGACCGTGATGAGGAGATTCCGACCTGGCTACCTACTTCATGGCGAATCTGTGTTGATTACCGATGCTTAAACTCAACTACCAAGAAGAATCACTTTCCGCTGCCCTTTATTGATTAGATTATTGAGAGGTTGGCAGAGAAAGAGTTCTTTTGCTTCTTGGATGGGTATTCGGGATACAACCAAGTTGCTATCTCTCCAGAAGATCAAGAGAAAACTACTTTCACTTCTCCGTTTGGCACCTACGCCTTTAGACAGATGCCCCTTGGATCGTGTAATGCCCCCTCTACATTTCAAAGGTGTGTTGGACATTTCTGCCACATGGTAAGTAGTTTCATTGAGGTCTTCATGGACGATTTATTGGTCTACGGGGATAGTTTTGACACATGTCTTTCTCATTTAGACCGAGTTTTTCAACGTTATTGTGAGGTAAACCTAGTGCTCTCGTGGGAGAAGAGTCACTTTATGGTGACTAATGAGATTGTATTGGGCCATGTCATCTCCAAATATGGTATGGAGGTTGACCATGCTAAGATTGATGTGATTTCCAAGTTAGAGCCACTGCAGAATTTGAAGCAGTTGAGGTCACTTCTGGGACACATAGGATTCTATAGGCGATTCCTAAAGGACTTCAGCTAGATCGCCAGACCTTTGACTGAGCTTCTGTGTATGGAGAGTGAGTTTGTTGTCAATGAGAAAGTAGTCCTTGCATTCAATCATATGAAAGGGATGGTTACTTGTGCTCCTGTCTTACTGCCACCTGATTGGTCTCTTCCTTTCTAGATCATGACGGACACCTCGAATTTCGCAGTTGGAGCTATTTTAAGATAGAGAAGGGATGGGATACCATTTGCTATAACTATGCTAGAAAGACTCTGAATGAAGCACATCAAAATTATACAGTTACATAGAAGGAGATGCTAGCAGTTGTATTTGGGCTAGAGAAGTTCAGATCTTACCTCATCAGTTCCCATGTTATTGTATACATGGATCACAATGCCATATGATACTTGCAGGCAAAGAATAACGCCAAACCACGCCTTATCAGATGCATCCTTCTTCTCCAGGAATTTGATTTAGAGATTCGAGATAAACCTGGAGTGAAAAATGTTGTAGCAGATCACCTTTCCTGTATCACAGATGCAGAGACCTTTGAGCATTACCTGATCTCTATTTCCGAAACCTTTCCAGATGAGGTCATTTTTTCTGTGGACTCAATCCCATGGTATACGGATATTGTGAACTATCTTGTCTCCAAGAAAGTTCCACATGATTGGCCGAAGTACAAGGTAGACAGATTTCTATCATAGATTCATTATTACCAATGGGAGGATATATACCTATTTCGCGAGGGTGCGGATTGTATCTGGAAAAGGTGCATTCCTCAGAAGGAACACACCAGTGTACTTGAGCACTGCCACAAACTAGAATCTGGTTGGCATCATTCGAGGAAACACATGGCAGTAAAGGTTTTACAGAGTGGCCTATGGTGGACCACATTGTTTAAGGATGCTACAGAGTATGTTCGAGGTTGTACCGACTGTCAGAAAATGGGAGGAACCGTTGGTTCCAAAGATACCATGCTCCTAATATATATGCAGATTTCAGATGTTTTTGATGCTTGGGGGCATAGACATCATGGGCCCATTTCCTATCAGTCAGGGATTTCAGTATATCTTGCTCGCTATGGATTATTTTAGTCGATGGGTGGAGGCTATCCTGACCCGAGTCACAGATAGTCGTAAAGTGGTTCCTTTCTTAAGGACCACATTATTGCATAATTCGAGATTCCCAATACTGGTTTAAGATGGGGAAGCAATTTCAGTAATAGCGAAGTAAAGAAATTTGTGAAGGAGTATTCCATTGAGCACATAGTTGCGTCTCCTTACCACCCTCAGACTAATGGCTTGATAGAAATTTCAAATAGGGAGATCAAGACGATATTGCAAAAACTTGTACGTCCATATAGAAAGAACTGGTCCCAAATGCTTGATTCAGTTCTACAGGCTTATCAGATGACGTACAAGTCTTCTTTGGGTTTGTCTCCTACATATTGGTGTATGGAAAGCCTTTCCACCTACCAGTGGAATTAGTTCATAAATCTTTATTGCAATCTTGATTATGAGAAGGCAGGAAAGAACAGGAAGTTGGATTTGAATAGATTACTGGAATCCTGAGACTTTGCACATGATAACTCACTCATGTATAAAGATAAAGTCAAGCGTTGGCATGATAAACACATTCGAAGGTAGAGTTTCTCTCTTGATCAGAAAGTTTGGTTATTCGATGCTAAGTTGAAGCCGTTCCTAGGAAAATTGAAAAGCAAATGGTCAAGACCGTTCATTGTGAGAGCTGTGCGTGACAATGGATTGTCATATTTGGGTTATCATCTGACGCACAACCATCTGTTGTGAATGGACAGTTGCTGAAGCTATATCTCGATCATGATACATTCCTATCTGTTATTGATTCTACATCTGTGGTACCAGACGATGATCTTTTGATTCCATCTTCTGCGTCTGATACATGAGCTGACAACCTCTTGTATATCCTCTCGTTTCATTATTTCTTCTCCCGTTTTATCGTCCATCCCTTTTCTGTGTGTATATATGCTATACTTAGGATGTGCTTTATCCTAAGTATGGGGGGGGTGAATGATTTGTGCTGTTCATATTCATCCTGTTCATCACTCTTGTTGTTGCCTATACTTAGAGATACTCTACCTTAAGTATATGGGGAGTGATGTTGTTCATATCATCTCTTTTATGTTTTTATTCTTTTGTTCTCTCGATTGTCCCCTAACTTGTTGATATTCTATACTTAGGTCTATTCTACCCTAAGTATAGGGGGGCAAGTCGAGCTGTTGAGTCCATACATTCTCTTCATTGATTTTTCCCTTTTGTACAGTCTTCTATACTTATGATTACTTGATCCTAAGTATGGGGGGGGGGTCACCAACTTCTATTCCTTTCATCTTTTCTTTGAGTCATTGTAGCATAGGAGTCTTTTCACTTTTCTACACTTAGCACGAGTTATGTCTTCCTTTGCCGCTCTTTGATCACTATGAGGACATAGTTCGAGCTAAGTATGGGGGGGTGTCATATATATTATATATATACTTTAGACATAACTCATACTTTTAAATATGATTATTTTAGGAATATGTATATACATTTTATTAAAAAACAAAAAAAAAAACAAAAAAAGGAAAAAAAACAAAAACAAAAAATCTCTTGTATATACTTGTTTATATTTTACTAACCCTTTTCCCTTTAAAAAAATCCTGAAAAACTACAAAACCAAAAGTCCATGAAAAATTACATAATTTCAAAAAAAATCTCTTTACATGTGCATCATTTTTTTCTTTCCAAAAATCCATAAAAAGTTCAAAATTATATAATTGTTTCAAAAAAAGAGGTTTTGCTTTCTTTGTACATAATTCTTGCATTTGCATGTGCATTTTTCAAGATAGTAGTGACATTTAAACTAAGTCTGAATAAAATTGAAGAATGGATCTAAGTTGGACCTTAATTTACTTAATTTCAGAGGAAGTGATTTAATTCTTTGAGTAACTAAGACTATGTTCATAGGTCATCTTGATTAGTCTAAGTAGAATATTTAACAACACACACATGATTCTTTCATATTGTGGATTATCTTGGACAAGAACTCTACACGTAGTTCTTCATGGAGGTAGTGAGGAGGCAGAATCTTTTGGCTTGGAGTAGCATACGAGGGCATTACATCTAGGCAGAATCTCACGTTTTCCTCTAGGGAGGGTTGTGCATCTCAACCTGATCTAGTAGTATTAAGATCTAAAGACAGGATTCTGTGGGGTTGCAATAATGCTTCAAAAGAGGGATAGTCTACTAGCTCAAGAGGAAAAGTCCTTATGTACATGCTGCATCTTATATATATATTTAAAAAGAGAAAAAAAGCAGAATTTCCAAAAGTGGACAATCCTGATTGAAAAGTAAAATGCCTGCCGAAGCGTATATACAAGGATAAAGGAAAAAATATAATAAGAACTTCAAAGTCAATTTTTTGTAAGCTTGTAGCTGGATGACTTGGATACACTGGTCATGCATCCAAGTATAGGTAGCTACACTGGTTACCGTCCGTTCTTTTCTCCATCTCCTCTTCTTGAGCTGGTTGTACTTGAACTTAGAAGGGAATATCCTCGCTCCTCGAGGAAAGAGTTGCTAGATCGGGGGACTAAAGTAGAGTTACCTTATTGAGGGAGGTTGTTTCTTTGCTACTTTTGAGATGGTGAACTATATCTCTCTTACACCATACAAGTAAAGATTCATAGCCATAAGAATTTGTCTTTGTAGACTTGTTCTGACCTGACTGTCAAGTAGACCTGAATAGGAGTCTTGTGGAACTTAAAGATTGTTAGGTTTTAAATCCATTTCCCATTAAGGTTCCGCCACACTAATAATCCAAAGGTCTGACATAGCTCCATACTACAATTTTATGAAGATAAGTTTAATAATCAATATTGTCCTAATTTCTTTATTTTCCTATCTTTTACTTTTATTCACTTATTCTTTCAAATAAGTGTTTGCTAAGGGACTAGCAAAGATAAAGCATAGGGGGATGATGAATATGCATTTCATCATTGTTATTCATTTATTTTAGCTTAAAATCCCTTATAAAACACCTGTATATAACACTAACTCCATATTCTTACTAACTTGCATCTGTGTGTAAATATTTTACATTTATTACTATTTTAACCTAAAATAAATAGATAAAGAATGAAAGTAAAAATAAAGAAAAGAATTAAAAAGACCGTGTATATGTAATAGATACAGGCTGATCCAAACCCCGAGAGAAGGTCGAGACTTGACCTGATCGACTAGGGGGAGATAGGGTCCTTAATCAAAAAATCCAAAAAAATGTTTTATAAATACTTTTCTATGTATATTTGTATACTTACACTATTTTATTTTTACATAAATTGACCTCAAATTAAATAATTTTCAAAACAAAAGTTGTAAATAAAAATGTTTCCTAAATAATAAAAATATTTGCAATACAGAATAAAAGTAACCACACCCGGAAAAGCCATAAAGCGATAATTGAAAGACCACTTCCTGCTCCATATGAACTCAAATTGAATCAAACTAACTTCCATTGTATTCTAAATTAAATTATCTTTAAAATGATCATGTTTCATAATTTTTGGAATTACGGTTTGAAAGACGATTTTCTGGGATGGTTTGCGCAATTTTACCATTTATTAGTACATATTGTATTTATAAAAATTGTAAATATTTTTAATAATATTTAAAATAAAAATAAAAATTTAAAAAACAATAAAAAATTTAAAATATAAAAAAACTAATTTCTTTATTTAACTGTGTATATAATGTACCATATATATAGTATATGTATATATTTAAATCCTTTAAATAACCATCACACAGAAATAAAAAATTAACATTTATAATTTAATTTAATAAAGTGACGAAAATTATAAAAAAATTAATTAAATTTTGTAAATAATTTTCAACACTAATTTCCTTTTTTATCTTTGTCTTATTTCAAGTTTTTTCTTCATATCTCTTATCTTCATTCATTTTTTTGAAATTCAATCTCCATACTTTTATCAATTAATAATGCTCCTCCTCCCTCATTTCAATTTGATCAATCTTTTCGAGAGGAGCTTATTTTTCCGAGACCCATCTTGTTGAAAAAGAGCGCCCAGCCTCCGAGCCATTTGGTGACAGCGAGGCAACCCTTGTCGAGGCGATTACGACATTTGTCCACTCCACAGTGAGATCCATTTTTTTGTTCTTAACCTAGGTTGATCTTAGTTTATTTTTCGCAATTTTATTTCATTGGTATTTTTCTCTAGATATTAGAATCCATCACCACAATTTGATTCGCCCGATCCGATTTTTCATCTCACATTTTCTAATTTCATCACATTCATTTCTATCTCTCACGACCTCCCACCTCCGATCACACACGGTGGCCAGAGATCGGGATCTATCCATCACCATTCACCGGATCCACAACCCATTCGCATATCTATTTTATTTTTCGCATTTTGAATAATTGGAATCGAGCCATTATGCTTGCGTCCCCATTTGTTTATGTAGAATTAAAAAATAAAAAATATATAGTTTTTTCCTAACATTTGTTTTGCAGGATAAAAAAAGTAAATAAAAAAATAAAAAATAAAAAAAAATAAAAAAAGAGTTTATACTGTTTATGTTTTCACAAAAAAATTTAAAAAAATAATTTATTTTTTATCTACTATTTCCGTGTCTAAAAAACAAACAAACAAAAAAATAAAAAAACAACGCGATAGGCGCCACCCCTCCAGCCCGCATGTGTTGCCCGCCACCCTTCCTCCGCCTCGCGAGGCCAGCAACCAAGCCTCCTGTTGGAAGAGCATCGCCGCCGACCACCTGCACAAGATGCCCCCGCTCCGCTGTAGCCATCTGCGGCCAGTCGCTGCCCACGCCAGGAGTTTCACCACCTCCTGCTTTGCCTGCATGTGATGCTCCCACTGCCACCGTCAATGTCGACCACCTATACGAGACGCCCATGCTCCGCTGCAGCCACCTACGGCTTGTCGCTGCATGCGCACCACTACTCCTGGAAGAGATCGTCACCTTCTGCCCACTCTCCGTGATCTACCACGCAACCACGATAGCACGTCACCGTCCGTCTCCGCCTCCACCAGATCCATTCACCGCCCGCCGCATCCCCTTAGGAGAGAAGGAACGAGGGCGACGACACCCCTATTTGATTTGGGAATGAAGAACCCTAATGGAGGATATAAAAAAAGATTTGGAAAAATATCACACAGCCCCCCGGAGGTTTTACATATTGCAAAGAGACCCCTGCCACCTCCAAGCACGTGTATACCACATTTTAGGTAATTTGCGATTTCAACCCTCTTTTTATTTCCTGTTATTTTTTAATGCAAAAACTTTAAGTATTTACGTTTCATTCCTGATTTCTAGACTTTAAATTTGCATGATCTTTTTTATTGGAATAAATAGCATTTATGCTCAATAAATTCTACAAAAATTAGTGTTATCTCCTGCTTAGTTGTTTTAACTGCAATAATTTTTTCATTGCATTTTATCATCATTTGTTATTATTAAAAAATAAAAAACTTGGCAGTTTTCCTTGTTTGAACTTTGAAAAATCCTAAAAATTCGAATATTACTTCAAAATTCCAAAAAATATATTAATTTTCTTTTAGTGAGTTTTAATTTATGTGCAAATTTCACGCATTTATTATTGTTAAAACCTAGAAAATTTGCATAACTCTTAAAAAAATCATATAAAATTGTAGAAAAATAAAAAAAATGAGATTTTCGTTCCTATGTGAAGATAGTTTCCTTTAGTTTATAGAAAAATAATTTTTGCAATTTTTGATTTCATTTTATATTTTTAAATTGCAAAATATTCCTGTTTGTTCACTGTTTTAATTATTCCATGTTTTTATTTATTTTAAAAATCCTAAAAAATCTAAAAATTTCTGAAAAATTAAAAATAATGAAAAAGTTATCAAAATGCAACATTATTTTATTTGGAAATTTTAAGCATTTTTATTATATTTGGAAAATAAAAAAAATTCATTTGTTTCGTGTATAAATTATTTGCTTTGAAAATTAATTATATTTTTGAAAGTTAAAAATTTGCAAAATTAAAAGTCATGAAAAATATGAAAATCAAAGATAAAAATAGAAATAAAAAATAAAAAATTATTAAAAAGTTAAAAATTTCACAAAAACCAAGGTAGTTAGCATTTGAGATTCCTTTTTCCTTTAATCGATTTTTTGATTATTTGAATAAACCTTGGGAATTGTAGCCTCCCTGAGTTTGATCTTGTTGCTATAAATATTAATTAAATAGCAATAAATTCTCTTACTACACATTTCTTTTGTAAATAATTTAGCTTGAGAAGAAAAAAAAATTGTTAGTTTGAGCCGGGAATTTTGGGGATCACAACGATAACTTTATATCAATAATCATCACTCCTCGAAAATCTCGTCCAACAGTTATTGTAAATTCTGACCCACATATTTATTTTCATGTTCCAACATTACTCACATTACATTTTCCATTCCTCCTTTCATTATTTACTGAAGATCCTAAAGACCCACAGTAGATTATGGTGGCGTAGCACATGAAAATGATGGTTTTGCTACTTGGAATTCCTCCTTAACATTTACCGTGATTCAAAATTTATCTAGATATATCTCCTTTGCTCTTTTTGTTGTTTTGATTTCCTTGCATTGCAATCCATGATTATTATCAATATCAAGGATTACATGTGTAATATACAAGTTCTTCTCACCATAATGTCAGTTATTACTTTGTACATAAAAAATTTGTATATTTCATTTTCATTTTCACTTTCACTATTTGGTCTGTTTTTAGGTTATTATAATATATTTAGAAATACTAAATATGTCCCAAAAAATAGTAACCAATTGTTGGTGTCAAAAGTGCATGGATAAAATTTGAAAAATTCCCGCTATGAAATTATTTTTGCTTGTATTCATGGATATGTAAGAAATTAATTTTTGCTTACTATTTTTCCATCATGAAACATGAAGCAAACTCTTAAATTAATTAGAGAATCAAACCAACAAATCACTTGAATTTATTTCGCACGATTCTGATCCCATTTGCCCTAGATATTCCATAATTACTGGGAATGGGTCGGATGATGATTGGATCATCAAAACCTCTTGCTTAACATGTTTATCATTAAATGAAAATTATGAATTTACCTCGATTAAATTTATGCTTAACATTTATGAAAATAGTTGATGAAACATCAATTGCCATTGATTGTGTGTTTCATGAAAATCCTACTTTATCCTACAATAATTGTAGGACAACTTTTACATGTAAAAACATGATTGCTTGATATGATTAGAAATTTAAGATATCAAAAATATTTTAAGATTCCTAATATTTCAGAGTAATCACTATATAGTATAACGTCGATCATCAATGTTAATCGATAAAAACACATGCACATTGGCGTTATTTTGTGTTGTTCTCAATCGGAATGGTGAAGGTGTCTAATCCTGGTATCCTGGCTTGGTTTACTAATTAGCTCCTTGCATGTCTAGGAAATTGTCACGACCCCAATTCCAGGTCGTCGGATCTTCCTATATCTGGATCTGGTTACTCAACAATAATTTATTCAACAATTGCAACTAACATTCAGAAACAGACTGCAATTAAAAATACTAAGAAGCAAGTATTTAAACACTTCTTCCATTTACAAAATAATGTTTACATGATACATTGTCCTTTACATGATACATTGTCCCATTATAACCATTTACATGTAAATCAGCTGGAAAGGAAATACACAAAAAGATTACCAACTGCCTTATAAAGTAAAGCTACTATGGCTGGCTAGATGACTAGTAATGTTAGCTGGCTGGATTATTAAGTCCTTGTGATGGCTAAACGGCACCCATTGGGTTTCCATAAATCATAGGATGAATATTAGCAAGTGGTAAGTAACGAAGAAGAGAAAAATAAACAAGTAGTGTAGTTTAGCAAAATTTATTATACAAGAAAGTTCCATTTCTTCTCATTAGTTTAGTCCTATTCCTTCTATTCCACATCATGGATTAGTCCCGGGGAAACCTCACCATTTATGGATTCCGAAGCTGTAGACACTTGGGATTGGAGATTGTGTTGATCTGGTGAGCTTATACTATCGCACGTCGCCTCGACCAATCCTACGATACTACCCTGAAGATTTCCTTTTCTTTCATTATCCAGAGTTTCAAACCTCAGTCTGACAAACAAAGAAGCCTACTGTCCTCGAGTACCCAGTAGCTTAAAACCATAGGCTAACCTTTAATCATATAAACTAGCGGCTTTGAATACATGTTATCATGACCCAACCGCTATCCAAACACCCATTCCTCCACATTGCACGACCACATCTTCAGCCAGTCAATTTGCCTAATGGTAGTCGAGTAGCACGCATTTTAAATAATTTATTTCGCACACTCAACATATCTAGGCAATCGTGTACCATCTAGGTTTCGCCTGCCAATACAGATGATCTTCTGACAAACCTATAGGTGTCATGCCTGACCTGTAGTATCTACTCCAAGTCATTCTTAACGTAACACACAATCATTTTCAGGATCTAAAACGATACACATTAATTACCATGATGTAATTCTTCCATTAAGCCTTCGATATGCATATTCACGAACATTGAGTATAGACTCACATATATATTAATTCATATCTATATATACTCGTATTTATACTTATTTTAAACCCTAACTTTCCAAGCTACTACATAAATTCAACGCTTTGCCATTATTTTAGTAGGAACCACAAAGCGACTTTCTATATTTTCTCAAAAATAACTCAATTAGGGTTCTTCGTAGAGAACAACATAAAATCAAGAATTTCAATGATATCATATGAAAACTCAATAGCAAAAGGAATGATTTCGTTACCTAAATCGAGCTCTCTCTTACATATGCAGTGCTTATCGTGATTCATTTTCAGAAAGGATGATTTACAACTCCTGAAATGATCGAATTTCATTTTCATATCAATAACACTAAGAACATGCCAAGAATGCGAAGAATGAATGAAGGACACGGAAAAAGTGAAGAACACATGAAGAACATGAAGAACGCGAAGAACATATTTTTCTCTCAAAATTTCAGCAGAGCTTCCCTTTATACGTGGTGATATTTCTATGAAAATTTCGACAGAGTTTTCCCTTATATCGGGACATATTTCTATGAAAATTTCGGCATAGTTTCCCCTTATATCAAGACATATTACTATGAAAATTTTGGCAGAGTTTCCCCTCATATCGGGACACATTTCTATGAAATTTTGGCAGAGTTTCCCCTTATATTGGGGCATATTTCAAAAGAAAAATGGAAAGAGTTTCCTCTATAAAATCATTGAGAGAAAAACAATAGAGAAGCAGAAAGAATATAACCGAATTATAAGCGATGAAGAATCGGTAGACACCACGCATCTTAGGTGAGTGATGGTGTGATGAATCATAGGGTTCACTGGCGTGTATAGTCGCCCACACCTAAGTAGGGTGTTACACAGATTTCTCCCTCGAAACAAATATAAAAGATAAATCAAAAGAATTACTAGAACATTAAGCGATGGACAATCGGTAGACATCACGCATCTTAGGTGAGTGAAGGTGTGACGAGTCATAGGGTTAACTGACGTGCATAGCCACCTGCACCTAAGTAGGGTGTTACGTAGATTTCTCCTCAACCACAACACAAAATGAATCGGAAAAGAAGATAAATCGAAAACAAAAGTAGATAGAAAATGAATTGAAAACCTAGCCCTAGTTACAGATTACTTACTAAGCCAACTAGGAGAGGACGGTACCGTCATCCTCCTCCTCGTTCTCCCGACAGTGCTTCGCTAGTGCTCCTTCCTAGCATCCTTCTCCTCCTCCCAATATCTTGACCCTAGCCCTTGGGGTAGTGGTGGTAGTGGAAATCATAGAGAATGAATGGGTAGGGGGCTATTTATAGGCTTCATAAAATCGCTAACCATGGTTAGTAAACCATGGTTTAACCCTTAACCACTGTTAGCGGCACATGGTTCTGGCCAAAGCTTATCCGAAACTTAAGATTTAAGTTAGAATTTTTCAGAAGGTTCTAGATTCGCTAATGATACTTAATTAGCATTAATTGCGATTAACTTTCACTAATCATAATTTAACTTTGATGACTTGCGCTTAGCTTTTACTGACCTCTGATTAGTGTTCTCTAAAGATCATTAGTGGTTCTCAATCCATCATTAGTTTCTTTAATCATATTTAATTAGTTTTAGTGACATTCATTATGGGTTTATGACATCTTAAGCCTCCTTGCTTATATTTCTTTTGAAAAATCATCATAATTGAAAATGAAGTCTGATTCATACGAAACAAATTCCGCTGGTTTCCTCCTGGATCTTATGATATAAGATCCGAGAGTGGCCTAATTCAATGCTTCACAATTATAACAACCTTGAAGGAAGTCTCATCCTCGAGACTTGAAATGCATGCATAACAACCTTAATGAGGATTGAAACCATAACAACTTTAAACAGAATAAACATCATTTATTTATAATGAAGATATATATAATACATAGTATTATCATTCAAACAAGTAGGGGTATTTTTCTCTCATATCTACCTCATGTTCCCACGTGTCTTCTTCAAACTATTAGTTCTGGCATAGTACTTTAACTAGATGTAACTCTTTATTCCTCAACTTCTTGATATCCTTGTCTAGTATTTGCACTTGTATTTCTAGGTATGTCAAGTCTGGTTCAACATACAGATGATCATAGCTTATCATATGCTCAGGATCCTTAATATACTTTCTCAGATTTGATACATGAAAAACATCATATATTATAAAAAGATGTGGATGAAGTGCAAGTCTATATGCGACTTTTCCAATCCGCAAAGCTCTATATTAAATGTGTCATGTTGTTGTATTCAGGCAATCAAGATCAATACAAAATTAACCACATGAATCGATGAACTAACATATTAATTAATGTGTGGTTTTATGTATTTTTAACTAGGGCAAGCCCCACGGTCGACTCAAGGAGGCAAAGGAACAACTTCGGATTAACTTAGATGAATTAGCTCACGATTTTCCAAGCAGATTTTTTTATATTTTTATGCACTATGAATGCAAATGCAAAAATGTTGATGGACCATGTTATTAAGAAAACAAGAAACTTACAAATTGATTTTAATGTGAAATTAATATAAATTAATCAACATCTATTTTTCCTAGAAATCTAATCTAATGATGAATGCAAAACATTTTTTTTGGAATTTTTAGGGCTAAATGCAACAATGAAAAATGCAAACTTTTAGGGATTTTATACAATTTTACGTGTAAACAAAATGCAAAATTATGAAAATATTACTGGAACTTAAACATGATTAAATGAAGCTATACTAATTTTTGTAAATTTTTATGAAAACAGAGTAATTATGAGTGTTTAATTTCTAATAAATCCACAAAATCAAAAAAATCTAGAGAGCAATTTATCTCAAAAAGTGGTTTAATGTGCCATCCTGGAGAGTTGAAATTTTGCAAAAATAATATCGTGGATTTAATTAAAAATCAATTTCAGAAATCACTCAACAATTTATTTTAAGCGCAAGACATCTCCATTTTTTATCACATTTGGATAGTAATTGAAGCACAAATAGAAGCATCATCTCGTATTTTTTCATAATTTTTGGAGTAATATTTAATTATATAAGAATTTCAGACCTTTAAATGGGTAAAATACATAAACTTTCACACAAAGAATTTTAGTTAATTACTCAATGCTACAAAAATTCAAATAAATATACAAATGATAGAGAATTAAATGATCTTCAAAATGCCATTTTTGATTAAATAAAATGATGCAATCTTAAGGTCCAAATTAAAGTAATAATGTATGGGTGTCCATGTAGTACATAAAATAAAAATTGAATAAAAAATTATGCATGGGGCTCTTTTGCAGGTACATAAATCCGAGGGGTAAATTTTACAATATTCACAAAAATAAAAAAAAGTGAACCTTTGACATGGGTTCCAAGAATGGAACCCAACCTTCCCAAGCTAGGGCACTGGAGGCTCGAGGCGTTGGGGGCACGACGGCACACGTGTGGGCGTCGTGGTGGCGGTGGTGCTTAGAGGCGCATGCACGATGGAGTCGCTGTAGGAGCGGTGGGTGAGGATTCGGGGGGCGGCGAGGAGGTGATGCGAACGCTTGGTGGAGCAGTTGGCGGCCGTGACTAGGGTAGCGACTGGAGGAGCGTGCGACCACAGGTCTTGGAGCAACGATAAGCGGAGGTCCAGGGGCAGTGCACTGTCATGCGATAGGAAGCTAGTGGGCGCATGACGGTGCAGCAAAGGGATGCGGCCACACGGGCAAGGCAGGTGTGCAGGTAGCCCATTGACAAACCGTAAATTTAGCCTATCAATTATGTGGAATTAGTCCGTTGTAGTCGGCCGAATAGGATCCATCAAAAACCGCTTGAAAATTCATCGATTAAATGAAAGCGGTCGATTTTATTTTACTTGGCCAAGCCCAAGGTCGAACTCAGGGACACGAGCCTCTTAAGTGATTACCTAAACTCTCATTATTCAGATTAAGTGTAAGATTTAAAACAAATAGGTCAATACACAAAAAATACAAACAATGCAGACACTTTTTATTTGATTTTTTTTATCATGCAATAAGATGCAAATGAGGATAAATGCAAGTATGCCCTAATTAAAAAGCATCAAAGAGCACTTAACAAGTGATCAATTTCATGAAAGATTTCTGAAGCAATTTTTATTAACTAGAGAAGAGATGGTATAAAGAACATTGAATATGTGACACTAATTAATTAAATTTGATCATATATAGTCTAAGTTTTCAAAACAAAAATCAAGCCATGCCATTAGAAAGATATTAAAACAAGCTTCGCAACGCTACTAAAATCGACTAAATTGGAGCTTGGATGCTCAAGATATCAATGAAAGAGCCCAGAAGCATAAACACAAGAAAAATATGAAGATAAATAGGGAAAACACTACAAACAGGTCCTTGGAAGGACCTAAATTTAAATAAAATAAAGTTAGAGCGCTTCCCTATAATTTACCCACCCACGCGGGGATAAAAATGCAATTATTGAAACTCGCAGGGGGTTGATTGCAATTTACCCAAGGCACACGTGGTCTACACGTAATCTGTAGGACCTGAGTGCAATTTAAAGAAGGTCGAGGAGCCTCCCTGCAAAATTCCCCGGACCTCACATGACTGGGCATGTGGGGCATGGTTCAGTCGTTGATGGAGGCTCGGGACGAGGCTCGGAGGTGGCTCAGGCCACTCATCACATGGAGATGCTCTGCTGAAGCTCGGATGTGCCGACCCTATAGGCCCGGTGCTGACGTTCAGATTTAGCGACATGGATCTCTGTGGACCATCCGATCACAAAGATAGAATACTGGCTGTACGAGGGCAGGGAGACGACGTGGCTCATTGTAGGCTGTCTAATCTTGCCAGTCGGATAGTGCCTGTACATCATGTTTGTCATCTCCGCCGCCTCCTGCGGCGGAGTTGGCTGTGCTCCGGTGATGGTTCCCTTGCTCCGCCAGGCCATAGGAGGACATCTGTAGCTCGATGAAGGTTCGTAAGTTGATGGTGATGCCTCTGACGTCTGTGACTCGTCAGGGCGGTCTGGATGGTGAAGGCGGCTCGAAGTCACCGGCGATGCTGAGCCTGAAATCCTCCGGTGAGAGCTCCGACCATTCAAGGATACCTGCAATGTTAGTATAATAGCCGAAGCATATGTTTTGTGCGAGGTGGTGGAATGGAATGACATGCCATGAGGGGTGGAGAATGCGGCAACCTGAGACATCTTCTCCAGCGAGCTTGGAGGAGAGAGGGGCGGAGTGGTCTGAGGTTGCAGAGGAGAGAGAAGGTGAGTAGAGGTGAGCGCGTGGATGAGGGAAGCAAGGCGAAACTCAGGGGATGATCAATGATATGTGTCACTGAGTGGAAGGACCTAATTAATTATGAGAAAATCAAAAGAAAAAGCAAGAAGAGATCCAGAGAGCTTACATGGAGAGATTGATGGACGTAGTAGCCTATGCTGAGCTCCAAGGGGAGATCGGGTCATCGCTGGACTCCGGCGACCCCTAGGAGCAGCTTGCTGCCGAGAGAGTGCTAGGGACTAGGCCTACCATGGCCTAGGGTCTCACCGGGGACGCCGCTGTCGTCGTGCCTTCAATCCAGCCTCCCCCTATCACAGGGAGGCAGAGATGGGCCGGGCAGAGCCCCGCGTACAAGTGGACAAAGAGGGTGTGCTACGGCGATGGGTTATTTGAGGGCTGAAGTTCGAGGTGTGGGTGATGGCCGCCGTGGGTTGCGAGGGTGATTCGGAGCATGGTTGTGGGTATCGTGGAACGAGTTGGTACCCGCAAGGAAGAGGGAGGAGAGGCCTTCATAGGAGAGTGGTCAGTGAGACGAGGGAGAGGCTGGAGATGCAGAGAAAATGGGAAGGGGTGAGGCATGCATGAGGTGGAAGATGTGGGGGAGAAGGGCGATCAGAGGTAGGATACGGGTCTCTGACCATTGGATCTCATGATCCAACAGTTGAGAGATGGGCGCACGTGAGTGGTTCAGATCAGATCAATGAAGGGATGATCGAGGGCTATGGACGAGACATGTGTTGTGAGGAGAAGCCAACGGACGTGGTCGGTCGAGATGAAATCAGGCAGGTTGATCGAAGGGCGGAAAATGAGGCGTGAACTAGCGGTGGGGATTGAGGTTGATGGAAAAGATCGGGCAATGTTTGAGGGCGACACGTGTCATGTAGAGAGTTGGGCAGAAGCGGAGGGACGAGATGTGATCTGAGGGATGATCGGATGGTGGAGATAAAAGGCAGGAGCGGGCGGTGTGGATTGACTCTCCAGAGGGTGATCGAACGACGGAGGATGGAAGACGTGTGGTGCGAGGAGAAGCGGGCCACATGGCTCAACAAGAAAGAGCCACGTGGCCCAATCAGGTTATTCAGAAGAAAATTCAAAAAGATGGAGAAAATGGTCAAATTTGGAAAAACTCAAAACATGAAAATTGTAGATCTCGATGAGATCTACAAGTTTCATGTTGACCAAATATGGAAACGAGGTCAAATACGGGGAGAAATATTTTTGTGAGTATTTTTAAGGGTATAAAAACACTACAAATTTTGGTTTTGTTATTTTTTTGTGTTTTTAATTTATTCTAAGACTCAGATATATATATACAACAATTTATCTGGTTTTTATTGACACTAATTTAAGCAAGGGGGTTAATATTAGCAAATTAATATGATGAAATTGAGTTTCATTACCCGTGCGATGGTAAATGGGGCTGGTTGCGGCCGCAGGTGGCTGCAACGTGGAAGGAGCTGCTGGCCGTAGGTTCAGTGGCATGGCTAGGTGGGGCGATGGTGGGTGGACCTATTTCTTTTCTTTTTTTGATGTAAAAAAATTCTCTTGATTTTTTTGTAAATAGTAATAAAAAATGAAAAGAATGGTGGTGAAGGGAGATGATGAGGTGGTGGTGGTAATGATGTTTGATGTGGAATTTATGTGGTAATGGGGGTGATAGATCAAGATGGTGTGGTGATAAATGTTGAACAAAAAAAACCAACATACGTTAGATAAAAAATGGAAAAAAGTAGAGGGATACTTACCTGTGGCGGTTTTGCCTAAAGGTGCGGCTGTGATGCGTGGCTCCTGTTGTGGCCTCAATCAGCTTGGCAAAAAGCTAAGAAGATGAGCTACGACCTGAAGAGTTGCACATCGACACAAGGAGGGGCCCTCGTGGATCCTGTCTTTGAGACCATCATTGTTCGACCGGAGGGTGCTGAAGCTATCACCGACAATGGGGGTTGGTGGTCTTTCCTCTCAACTGAAGAAATGATGGATGAAGATGAATGAAGGAGGATGAGGGGAATAAAAGGAGGAGAAAGATGAGAGGAAGTTGGAAAAGAAGTTGGGTGGAAGTTGGAGGAGTAGTGAAAGATGAGGGGAGAATGGAAGTTGGTGGCTTGGGTGGGAAGTTGGAGCAGAGAAAAAGTAAAAGGAAAAAATATAAAATAAAATATGTAGGCTACTAAAAAAATGAAGAGAAAAGAAATAAAAGTAGAAAAAGAAAAGAAAATAAATAAATTATTATAAATAAATAATTAATTAAAAAAATAATAAAATAAATAAATAAATAAAATAAATTATGAAATTAATAAAAAGGGTGACACGTGGCAGCTTCATGAGCGGCCACGTGTCGCGCTAGAAAAAAATCAAAAATTAAATGTAAAAAATCAAAAAGAAATAACAAAAGGGGTCAAATAAAAAAGTAGTCAACACGAAAGTTGCTCGTCTCAATGAGATCTATAATTTTTTATGCAGTACTGAAGACCAAAATAAATCATATGTACAAATCATATTTTTGGGTGGTATCTTATAGGTATAAAATACCACATTTTTATATTTTGATGATTTTTTATCATTTTTAAATAAGAGAAAAATAAAAATAGATAAAATATGAAAAAAAAAATTTAGAACTTAATTTATTTTTTTTTGGATTTTTAATAATTAAGAAAAAATAAAAAGAACTCCGATTTTTCGGTCAATATGTACAATATACAATAGGGGCCTAAAACCAAACTTTTGCATATGAACTCCGATTTTTATGAAGTTTGTCTTGTTTTGAAGGTCTTTTAATGTATATTACTTTAAAAGTGATTAGACCTAAATCAAACACTGTTTGAGAGAGGTATGCGCATTTTCGTTCGTCTGTCTGAGAATTAGGTTTTGGGTTTTATTGGTTAATTTTACAAGTTAGTATTTTTTTTATATTTTTCCTTTATTAGTGTTAATAATATATACACTCTAAAGTTGATTTTATTAGATTTAGAGTTAGTATAAAATAGATAAAAATAGGTGTAGTTAGCTAATATACAGGTGAATATGTACAATGAATTTGGCTCCTTATTTAATGCTAATATGAATGCTAAAATGCACATATTATTTACACATGCGTGAATGCTAATTTTCCAACATAAGTGATCAAATGCTGCTAAACTCGGGAAAAAAACTTTATTTTTGACTATTAGTGTGATGAATCACAGATTCATCAACCCCCTATATTTAAACCTTGCTCATCCCCGAGCAACTAAAAAGGAATGCAAGAGTGAAATGATTTTGGGTTCCATACCAAGGTCTTGAACAAAAGGTGAAAATGGAGCTTGACTAGACCTTTGGATTAATAGTGTGGTGGAACCTTATTGGGAATTGAATTTAAGATCTAACAACCTTTGAGTTCCACAAGTCTCTATTCGTGTCGCCTTAACAGTCAGATAAGAACAAATCCTCAAACGTAAATTCTGATGACTCTGAATCTTACTTGTGCCGTGTAAGTGAAATATAACTCTCCAAATTAGAAATAATAAATAAACAACCTCCTTTAACAAGGTAACTCTAATTCCTTGGTCTAGCAACTCTTTCCTCGAGGGGCGGGGTATTCCCTTCTAAGTTCAAGTGCGACCAGCTCAAGAAGAGGGGGTAGAGAAGAGAATGGACTGTGACCAGTGTAGTCACATCCGTGGAGCTTGAACAGTGTAGCCAAGTCTCCAGCTGCATGCTTCCTTGGTATGAGGCTTTGAAGCATATGCCTTGCTAATATACAAACTCAGGTAGACATTTTATTTTCAATCAGACATGTCCAATTTTTTGGAGGTCTTCACTTTTTTTTTCTTTTTTTGAACTATATACAAGGTGCAACATGTACATCAGGAGTTTTTCTTCTTGAGCTAGTAAACTATCCCTCTTTTGAAGCATTATTGCAACCCACAACGTCCCGTCGATAGACATAGATGCCACTATTCTAGGTTGAGATGCACCGTGTGCTATTCCAAGATAAAGGATTGTACCTCCTTACTATCTCATCAATGAAGAGCTACGTGCATGTTGCTTGTCCAAGTTAGGTCACTGTTTAAGAGAATCGTGCGTGTGCGTGAAATATTCTACTTAGTCCAACATAGACTTGCAGACTCAAAGAATTAAGTCGCTTGACCTGAAAAATCTTAATTATAGTTCCTATAAGGTTCCTCTAAAATAAGGTAGATTAATGTCAAATAAAATCCATCCTTGACTTCTATTCATAACTTGGTTCATAACCCACTAACTTTTCACTTTGCATATGCTAGATATGCAGATGAAATGCAGATGACATGCGAGATGAATGAAGTGCAAGACACATATTTATTTACTGAATGCAAGGATGATATGCAAGAGTAAATACGAAGCCTATTTTTTTGTTTTTTTATTTTTTGTTGTTTTTTTTTCAAAAATCTGGTATACCTCCTATCTTATAACAAATTTTACGAAACTATTATTTACAAGTAATATACAATATACTTTACAAGTATACATGTATATTACAGAAAGTTTTTTTTGAATTTTTACCCACTCCGTAATTATTGCATAATATATACAAAAATACACAAAAGTACGAGCTATGGGTAATGTATATATGTAATTTATACACACCCCCTATACTTAGCATGTGCTATGTCCTCAAAGCACGAGAAGCGAAGAAAAGACAAAGCTCGTACTAAGCGTAGGAGAGTGAAAATAACAAAAAGTATAGAAATCGACCCACCCCTTATACTTGGTCTCTAGCAGCCTAAGTGCAGAAGACGATGAAAAAAAGGGGCGGTCGAGGTCAGGAGGAGAAATGGATGAATATATATGTAAGGCGGGCATTAGTCCCCCCTATACTTAGTCTTTTGTCAGCCTAAGTCTAGGACATGAGTGAGCATGAGAACTGCTGAGATCTGGAGAATATACAAAGAATGGTGAAAAGACCCGGGTCACTCTCCCCCTATATTTAGGATCTGGTCATTCTAAGTATAGCCATAAAATGAAACGTTATGGTACCGGGTCGAGTGATACGAATCACTAGGGAGGGAGGGAAATAAAAGAAAGAAAATATATACACTAAGAAGTTAGAATATACAAGGATCAAGAAGGTTTGTAACGATCCTTCTTGCGGGAGCGAGGTGGTGGGTAAGATTCATATGTGTCATTGTCGCAATCGGCCCCTGATGAATAATTATGAGGGGTAGGGATCGTCCAACGAGGGTCAACACACAGTTGCTTGCTCAGATATGGCTTAAGAACAACCGAACTGAGCTCACTCATATAAACCACCTCATCTGGACCCGATGAGAATTCCTCCAAAAATTCCTTCTCCGGTATGTTGAAGGAATTTTTCTTAGTCAGTTTTCTAAGACTTGTATCATTGAAAGGGAGAGGAGAGTGACGTGCCTTGAGGAGTTCGGGGAACACCTCGAGGAATCAATTATGGACTTCCTCTCACTGGATAACCTACTAAAGGAAGGAGAAACCGTGTTTTTGAGTGGAGTCAATTCAGTCCTGGTTGTCTGCTTTGAAGATCCGGGATGTGGTGTGGTACTGACCATAGGTTCCTCATCAGACGAGTTACCATATAGATTGTAATATTCCTGAAGGGTCAACATGCATCTCGGGGAGGTGCTAGTGATCTCAGTAGGCTTGGCATTAGGAGTGATGCAAGCAGCGGGAGTGAATTATGTGTTGGGAATCTCTGATCCAATGGCCAGCTTGATAGTCGGTATCTCTGGTGTAATAGAGAGGTGGGACTTATCTTCCTCTCGATGGTCACTACTGTTAGTAGCTTTGTTGATTAGAGCAGAGTGTGTCAAAGAGTGGATGTGGTCGGAGTGCTCCCAATGCTGTAAAATCAATTTCTCGAGTCTCACAATCTATACTCGCCTTAATCGAGGCTAAGAATGGCTTCCCGAGAATAATAGGAGACTGGGTGAACTCTCCTTGGTGCTCAATGTCAATGAACGTGAAGTCAACCTAGAGTAGAGCACCTTGAAAAGTAATGATGACTGAAATGATTCCTCTCAACCGTTTTATAGATCAATCAACCAGTTGAACGATCTCTCTCAACCTTTTGATTGACCTGAGTTTGAGCTTGTCAAACACAGAGGTCAGGAGGATATTTATCGGTGAGTCATCATCGATTCTAGCATGGGTGAAGGTAATGTCCTTGATTTTGCATTCAAACCTAGGCAACCACTTCACTCTACGCCTTTTGATCTTTCTCCTCATCACCAAGGAGGTGGCCATAGACACTCTGTGCTTCTTAGTCCTTGTCCTTTTATTGCCCGACCTCTTAGGCATCAACTTACTTCTAACAAATCATTTGAGGTCAGGGAAGTGACATAGCCTTGATTAAGGTAAGATTAAAAATAAATTCCTCATCGAGTGCTTCCTTTAGCACATGATCCAATTATTTTAGGTCCTTTTCATTTTCCATTTTTATGAATTTTTTGATTTTTCAATGTTAATGGTCTTTTTGGGATTTTCGATTTTTTTTATTATTTTTGATAGGAGAAGGGGGAGTGGGAGGATGTACAGACTCTAGATTGGAAGGTGAGTGGTTAGTAGAAGAGGAAGGTAGAAAGGACTCCAGCTGTATAGAGTGTGTGTTTCTTTGTAACCTCTAAGTTTTCAACATTGAATCTGCTTATTCCATTCTCCACTTCCATACCTGAGAAGAAATAAATTGAAATGATTCGGTTGATGACACTTATAAGTTTATCCTCAATATATTCATATCTCTTCACAACCCTAGAAATGTTATCCTCCAAAGAGTCCTCATAGCAAATCATTGAAGCAATTTGTCTACTCGGAGGATACTGCTGAGATCTTGAAGTCTCATACTCAACATACCTAGACTCTGACATTTAATGTTGGCTCGACTATGGACCATCTGAATGTCATATATTGTTCAGAGCCTCGAATAATGTGGTCAATGAACGGGGGTTGGTAAGTCTAGCTCATGAGTCCAAGCCTGTGCTAGGATCTCCGAATGTGTGATATGAAGGCTGGTCAATGTAGGCTTGATTTCCAGTGTCAATCAAGTCAGGAAAATCATATGGTGTAGGCCTCTCCATTCAGGTTGTTTGATCCACCATGTTATGCCCTAAGGTCAAGTTGGGATGTGTATATGTAAATTTTTATCTAGTCCCAACTTGAGATGAGAATGAGGTATGTGGGGACACATAATTCTGCCAATTATTTGTCTCAGAAATGGCTTGCTCTTCAGATTGTTCATTAATTCCAGCAAGCGATCGACTATGAGGTGAGTTAACCCAGGTTGGAAGTCGGTCAGGGGTGTAAGAAGGTGGGGTAGGTGAGAAGTACGAAGAAATAGGTAAGTCAGTCGAATTTCTGACTTCGCGGTCTGGATGGGGGTATGAGGAGGAATAAGAAGGTGAAGATAATCGGATTATGGTCGAAGAGGAGTGACCTGGATATGATGACCAATATCCAGACATCTTGAAGAGGAATGGATGGATGTAAGCGGATTGAGGAAGAAAATGTGCAAGTACACAAGATAACGCACACGGACATACACAAAACAAACCCAAGAGCAAACCTCAAATTCACTAACTCTACACGTGAGGGCCATAAAGGTTCGGTCGAATTATTTTGTCAGTTTTAGTTGGTGATAAAAGCACGTCTTGAAAGATTAACAAGTTGTTAGATGCCTATACTTCCCTACAGACTATCTCGATTCCTGCAAATAATTGCACCCACTTTCAGCCATTATTGGAGTAAAAATACGGCTACCCGTTTCTTAAGGATGGAGCCTTTCACGGTATCCTCTAAACCCCCCACTCTGCTAAGGAAATCCGGAGTGTTTACCGGCTACCCGTAGATCCTCACTGAAAAGTGGCTAATCGTTATTTTGAACAAGTAGTCTATATGAAAATCCTGGATTTGGCTCTATCCTAGTGTCATCTCTCTCTCACTTGCAAATAAATTCTGACAATGATGGGGTTGCTCTCCCGCAAACAAGGGTTAATTTTAGTCATTTTTTGGTCCAATTCAATTACCAATCCTGATTTTAGAGATTGTCAATATAATTAATTCACACAAATAATCACATCTACTGTCTAGTTCCAATTCCTTTATCCTAGGTTAGAAAAAATGAGAGAGGGAATCGGAAAAAGCCGATGCAATCAAGAAAACATTGATGAATGCTTGAGTAAGAATACTTACAGTGCCTCAAGCTCTCTACATGCGGGATGCAATACATAATTAAAATTTTACACTACATTAAATGCAAACGAGAACATCATTCCTAGACAGGTAGTTCTATTAGCGAGTGATGAACAAATTAATTTTACCCAATAGATCTGCAGTCTAAGTGTGTCTCGTTAAATGTGATTGTGTGGTCCTATAGAGTATGAGAACAAGTAAAACAATTTCTCTAAGAGCCGCGAGTGTAAGTCCTAGTCAATGTCAATTAACCACACAACCACGAATGGTCCAATGTCAAGGGTCCGGGCACACATGCGAGATTCCAAACGGAATCTGCTGTAAGTATGCAATTATTACAAATTAATTCACAAAAGTTGTAAATCTCTCTTCTCAAAACTTCTTGGGTCTCAACATCCGATTCGATCTACGAATCGTCAGCCTCTGATGCACTTCGAGATGCATCGACTTCAAGAAAGCTGCTCCAAGTCCATCGAGCCCTCGTACAAAAGATAAAATTTATGTCATACAGATATATCAATATATATATATACACAAAAATAAACAGAGAAATAATTAAAAATGAAATAATTACAAGGTCCTTCAGAGGTAAAACTACCCGAGTGAATGAAAACCTAAATCTAATTTTCTAAAATGATTCTAACTTGTTTGCCTCCCTAACAACGATGCCATTTTGATGGACATGTTGATCACCCTATATTAAATACATCGTGTTGTTGTAGTCGGGCAATCATGATCAATAAAAAATTAACCACACGAATCGATGAATTAACATTTTAATTAATGTGAAGTTTTATGTATTTTTAACCTGGGCAAGCCCCAAGGTCGACTCAGGGAGGCAAAGGAACAACTTCGGGTCAAATTAGATGAATTAGCTCACGATTTTCCAAGCAGTTTTTTTTGTATTTTTTATGCAATATGAATGCAAATGCAAAAATGCGGATGGACTTGGTTATTAAGAAAATAAGCAACATAGCCAAATTGATTTTAATTTGAAATTAATCCAAATTAGTCAAGTTATATTTTTCCTGGAAACCTAATCCAATGATGAATGCAATATATATTTTTTTTGGAATTTTTGGGGTTAAAACGCAACAATGATAAATGCAAACTTTTTAGGGGTTTTTATATAATTTTACATGTAAACAAAATGCAAAAAATATTAAAATATTACTAGTACTTTAACATGATTAAGTGAAGCTATAATATTTTTTGGATTTTTTTGTTAATATATGAATTTTTATGAATTTTTAAATGAAAATAGGGTGACTACGAGTATTTAATTTCTAATAAATCCATAAAATCAAATTATCGGGAGTGCAATTTATCTCAAAAAGAGGTTCTAATGTGCAATCCAGTAGAGTTGAAATTGCACAATAATACTACTTATGTATTTAATTAAAGATCAATTAAAAAAATTACTAAACAATTTATTTTATGTGCAATACATCTCCATTTTTAATGGAATTTGGATAGTAATTAAAGCACATATAGAAGCGTCATCTCGTATTTTTCACAATTTTTAAAGTAATATTTAATTAAATATGAATTTTAGACCTTGAAATGGGTAAAATACACAAATTTTCACACAAACAATTTTATTAATTACTCAATGCTCGCAAAATTTCAAATAAATAGACAAATGATAGAGAATTAAATTGTCTTCAACATGTGATTTATGATTAAATAAAATGATGCTATCTTGAGGTTCAAATTAAAGTAATAATGCAGGGTGCCCTTGCAATACATGAAATAAAAATTAAGTAAAAAATTATGTACATGGGCTCTTTTGCAAGAACAAAAATCTGGGGGGCAAAGTTTGCAATACTCATAAAAAATAAAAAAAATAAAAGTGAACCTTTAACGTGGGTTCCAAGAATGGAACCCAACCTTCCCACGCTAGAGCTCTGGAGGCGCAAAGCATTCAAAGCGTGGCGGCGTGCGCGTGGGTGTCGTAGCGGCGACAATGCTTGGAGGCATGTGCATAACTGAAGTTACTGGAGGAGCGATGGGAAACAATGCCGGGGGGGGACGAGGAGGTGACGCAGATGCTTGGTGGAGCGGCCGGCGGTCGCGACTAGGGAAACGATTGGAGGAGAGCACTACCACAGGTCTTGGAGCAACAACGAGCAGAGTTCCAGGGGTGGCACGAGGCGGCAGTCAGCTTAAGTTCCGGCAGGCAGTGCACAACCGTACGACGGGAAGCTGGCGGGCGCACGACGTTGCAGCAAAGGGCGTGGCCACATGGGCAAGGAGAGATTGCGGGCAGCCCATGCAATGGCGGCTGGGGCTGGTTGCGGCTGTCAGTGGCTGCAGTGTGGAAGGAGCTGCTGGCTGTAGGGTCGGTGGTGCGATCGGGGGGGGGGCAGCGACGACTGGACCTATTTCTTTTTTTTTTAATTTTTTTGATGCAATATTTTTTTTGAAAAGTTTTTGTAAACAGAAATAGAAAATGAAATGAATGGTCGTGAAGGGAGATGATGAGGTGGTGGTGGTGATAATGTTTAATATGAAATTTGATGCGGTAGCAGAGGTGATAGATCAAGATGGTGTGTCGATGAATGTTCAACAAAAAAACTAATTAATGTTAGATAAAAATGAGAAAAAGGAGAGGGATACTTACTTGTGTTGGTTTTGCCTGAAGGTGGGGCTGCGATGCATAGCTCCCGTCGTGGCCTCAATCAGCTTGGCAAAATGTTGAGAAGCTGAGCTGTGACTTGAAGAGATGCACATCGACATGAGGAGGGGCCCTCGTGGATCTCACCATTGAGACCGTCATTGCTCGACTGGAGGGTGCTGAAGTTGTCACCGACTACACTCGGGGGGTGGTGGTCTCTCCCTCTCAGTCGAATAAATGGCAGATGAATATGAATGGAGGAGGATGAGGGAAATAGAAGGAGGAGAAGGATGAAGGGAAGTTGGAAAATAAGTGGGGTGGAAGTTGGAGGAGTGGTGGAAGATGAGGGGAGAATGGAAGTTGGTGCCTTGGGTGGGAAGTTGGAGTTGAGAAAAAGTAAAAGGAAAAAATATAAAATAAAATAAGCAGGCTATTATAAATAATGAAGAGAAAAGAAATAAATATAGGAAATAATAAATAAATATAAATAAATAATTAATTAAAATAAATAAATAATAAATAAAATAAATAAATAAAATAAATTACAAAAATAATAAAAGGGATGACACGTGGTGGCTCTATGAACAGCCACATGTCGCACTATGAAAAATCAAAAATTAAATGTAAAAAAAGAAATAGCAAAAGGAGCCAAATCAAAAAGTGGTCAACATAAAAGTTGCTCATCTCGATGAGATTGTATTCGTAAAGGATCAAAAACCAAAATAAATCATATGCACGAAGTGTATTTTTGGGTGGTATTTTATAGGTATAAAATACCACATTTGTATATTTTGCTGATTTTTTGGTCATTTTAAAAAAGAGAAAAATCAAAATAAAAATAGAGAAAATATGAAAGGATTATTTACAACTAAATTTATTTTTTTGGATTTTTAATAATTAATAAATTAAAAAGATAAAATAAAGAGTAGTTTGGTCAATATGTATAATATACAATAGGGTCCCAAAACCCAACTTTCACATATGAGCTCCGATTTTTTTGAAATTGGTCTTGTTTTAAAGGTCTTTGAATGTATAGTACTTTAAAAGCAAAGACCTAAATTGGATACTGTATGAGAGAGATATGACATTTTCATCCGTATTGTCTGAGAATTAGGTTTTTGGTTTTATTGTTCAATTTTACAAGTTAGTATTTTTTGATATTTTTCCTTTATTAGTGTTAAGAATATATACTATAGAGTTGATTTTATTGGATTTAGAATTAGTATAAAATAGATAAAAATAAGTGTAGTTAGCTAATATACATGTGAATATGTACGAGTGAATTTGGCTCCTTATTTAATGCAAATATGAATGCTAAAATGCACATATTATTTACACATGCATGAATGCTAATTATGCAACATTAATGATGAAATGCTGCTAATTACTCGGGAATAAAGCTCTATTTTTGACTTTTAGTGTGATGAATCACAGATTCATCAACCCCCTATACTTAAACCTTGCTCGTCCCTGAGCAACTAAAATGGAATGCTCGAGTGAAATGATTTTGGTATCCATACCAAGGTCATGAACAAAAGGTGAAGATGGAGCTTGACTTGACTTTTGGATTAATAGTGTGACGAAACCTTATTAGGAATTGAATTTAAGACCTAACAACCTCTGAGTTCCACACGTCTCTATTTGGGTTGCCTCAACAGTTAGATCAGAACAAATCCTCATATGCAAATTCTGATGACTATGAATCTTACTTGTATTGTGTAAGTGAAATATTGCTCTCCACATCAGAAATGGCAAAGAAACAACCTCCTCTAACAAGGTAACTCTAATTCCCCGATCTAGTAACTCTTTCCTCGAGGAGCGGGGTATTCCCTTCTAAGTTCAAGTGCGACTAGCTCAAGAAGAGGGGGTAGAGGAGAGAATGGTCTGTGACCAGTGTAGTCACATATCTGTGGAGCTTGACCAATATAGCCAAGTCGCTAGCTGGAGACTTCCTTGGTATGAGGCTTTGAAGCATATGTCTTGCTAATATACATACTCATACAGGCATTTTATTTTCAATCAGGCTTGTCCAATTTTGTGAAGTTTTTCTTCTTTTTTTCTTATTTTTGAACTATATACAAGGTACGACATGCACATCCGGAGTTTTTCTTCTTGAGCCAGTAGACTATCCCTCTTTTGAAGCATTATTACAACTCAAACATCCCTTTGTTAGATGTTGACACCACTAGACTAGGTTAAGATGCACTACCCTCCCTAGATGAGGTTAGATGTTTCTATCTGTGTACTACTCCAAGATAACTGATTCTACCTCCTTAGCATCTCATCAATGAAGAGCTATGTGCATGGTGCTTCTCCAAGTTAGGTCACTGTCTAAGAGAATCGTGCGTGGGCATGAAATATTCTACTTAAACCAATCAAGATGACATGTGAACATAGACTTGCGGACTCAAAGAATTAAGTCATTTGGCCTGAAAAATCTTAACTCCAGTTCCTATAAGGTTCCTCTGAAATAAGGTAGATTAAGGTCAAATCAAATCCATCCTCGACTTCTATTCATAACTTGGTTCTGAACCCACTAACTTTTCACTTTGCATATGCTAGATATGCAGATGAAATGCTCATGACATGCAAGATGAATGATGTGCAATACACATATTTTTTTAAATTAATGCATGGATGATATGCAAGAGTTAATAAGAAGCCTATTTTTTGTTGTTTTTTTTCAAAAATCTGGTATACCTCCTATCTTACAACAAATGTTATAAAAGTATTATTTACAAGTATTATACAATATACTTTACAAGTATACATGTATATTTCAAAAAGTTTTTTTTGAATTTTTACCCACCCCATAATTATTGCATAATATATACAAAAATACGTGAAAGTATGAGATATGGGTAAAGTATATATGTAATATATACACCCCTATACTTAGCATGTGCTATGTCCTCAGAGCATGAGAAGCGAAGAAAAGACATAGCTCATGCGAAGCATAGGAGAGTGAAAATAACAAAAAGTATACAGTCGACCCGCCCCCTATACTTAGGCTCTGGCATCCTAAGTGTAGAAGACGATCAAAAACTGGGGCGGTCGAGGTCAGGAGGAGAAATGGATGAATAGATATACAAGGCGGGCATCAGTCCCCCCTTTCTCGGGTGGTAGGAGATGGTGCAATCATAGTCCTTCAACAACTTTAGCCACCATCTCTGTCTCATGTTAAATTCATTTTGATAAATCATATATTTAAAGCTTTTATGATCGGTGAAGATATCAAAAGTAATACCATAGAGGTAGTGTCTCCATGTCTTTAAAGCGAAGACTAAGATATCTAGTTCAAGGTCATGTGTCGGGTAGCTTCTCTCTTGTGTCCTGAGTTGTCATGATGCAAAAGCAACTACCTTGCCATGTTGCATAAGAACTGCCCTAAGTTCTTCTTTAGATGCATCTATGTACACTGTAAACTCTTCAGTCCCAGAGGGTAGAGTAAGGATAGGTGCAGATGTTAGGCATTCTTTTAGTGTTTAAAAATTAGTTTCACATGCATCAGACAATATGAATGGGACCTCCTTCTGAGTCATCCTAGTCATTGGTTGTGCTATTCGTGAAAAGTCCTTAACAAATCTTCTATAATACCCGACTAGACCCAGAAAGGATCGTATTTATGTGGCAGTCTTCAAGCGTTCCCAACTCATCACCGCACTTACCTTCGTAGGATCAACTAATATACCTGCCTTAGAAATAAAATGGCCAAAAAAGGGTACTTCAGATAGCCAGAAGTCACATTTGTTATATTTAGCATATAATTTGTCCTTCCTTAGTGTTTCAAGTTCCTGTCGGAGATGGTGTTCATGCTGGTGCTTATCCTTGGAGTAAATAAGTACGCCATCAATGAAGACCACTACAAAGTGATCTAGGAATTACCTGAATACTCTATTCATGAGATCCATGAAGGCTGCTGGGGTATTTGTCAGTCCAAAATGCACAACTAAAAATTCATAATGTCCATATCCAGTTCCAAAGGCTGTCTTGGGGATATTTGCATATTTAATTTTCAACTGATGGTTCCCAGATCTTAAGTCAATTTTGGAATACATAGTTGAACGCTTCAATTGGTCAAAGAGATCATCTATTCTTGACAGAGGATACTTGTTCTTTATTGTCCTCTTATTTAGCTGCTTGTTGTCAATGCACAACCGCATCGACCCATCCTTCTTCCTCACAAACAAAACAGGTGCACCCCATGGAGAAGTATTAGAACGAATGAAGCTTTTGTCTAATAGTTCTTGTAATTATACCTTTAACTCCCTTAACTCAGCTGATGCCATCCTATATGGAGGGATAAAGATAGGATGAGTATCAGGTGTGAGAGAGATTTTAAATTCAATCTCTTGCTCATGTGGTAATCAAGGTAGTTCATCGGGACATATTTATATGAAAATTTCGGCAGAGGTTCCTTTTATATCGGGACATATTTATATGAAACTTTCAGCAGAGTTTAACCTTATATCAGGACATATTTCTATGAAGATTTTGGCAGGGTTTCCCCTTATATTGGGGAATATTTCAAAATAGAAACAGAAAGAGTTTCCTCGATAAAATGATTGAGAGAGAGAGAAAAAAACAACGAAATCGAAAGAATATAACAGAATTGCAAGCGATGAAGAATCGATAGACACCACACATCTTAGGTGAGTAAAGGTGTTATGAATCACAGGGTTCGCTGACGTGCATAGTCGCCCGCACCTAAGTAGGGTTTACACAGATCTCTCCTCAAAAAAAGTATAAAAGCGAAATCAAAAGAAGATATTAAAACTGTAAGCAATGGAGAATCGGTAGACACCATGCATCTTAGGTGAGTACAGGTGTGACGAATCATAGGGTTCACTATCCACGTCCTTCACCTACGTCCCTCGCTTGGCCCCTTCTTTTCTCAGATTTTTCCCACACATGCTAATCACTAACATCCCCCGATTACTTCTCCTAATTTCTAGCCTAATAATTGACTCCACCGCCAGCTCTTCAGATCCACCGATCATGCCTCGATCCACTCGTGTGTTGAATTCAAAATCTCACCGGAGCCACTTCTATTTATATCCTCTAGTCGCCCCTCATCACTGATTTGATCTGATTTCCCCCCATTTTTTCCCCAAGTTTGAGCTCCAGAGAGCTAATCAGTGTCAGGGGTCGATTCCCTACGAGAGGGAGTGTGAGAGGAGGGTGGAGATTTGAGATCTGATAGCAAAAGTTGAGCTTCTAGTGGAGCTCCACCGTGTTTCCGACTCTCCGTCTTCCGCAACGGATTGAGGATGTTTTCCTTCGCAATCCACCATAGGTTAACTTAATATCGCTTAGGGATAATCTTGCTTTTTAATTCATTAAGTTTCTCTTTAATTTTAATAAAACAGATCCTCTACCGTTTCTCATCGATCTGCACGATCGGAGGTGTTCCGATCACTTTCACCCATCCTCGATCTCACGACTACGTTCACCTCATCTTTCTTCATCATCTTGCACACCTGATCTCCTTTAGATCATCTTCCACACCTAATCTCCTTTAGATCATCTCAGATCTAAAGACCAGCTTCCTTTCCGATCATCCTCAATGGAGCATTCATTCCCTCACGATTTCCCTATCTTTTACGCATCAATAAGCTTGCCGGAGAATTGCCTCCGAGCGTTGATTCTGTTGCAGGGCTTTGGAGCACATTTGGGATCTAGAACCAGCATATGGATGCCAACTTGGAGCTGAATATATTCCAACCTCTAGACCATGTTCTAGGCATATCAGATCCACCGTGGAGCCACCAGATTAGCAGAGCATTGTTGGGAAGCTATAACACCATTTAGAAGTAGATTTGGGCAATAAACAAGTGAGATCTTATCAATCAAATGTCACCGAAAGTCTACTTCATCCCAGTTCTTCCAAGTCCACCTAGAGTCACCCAATTAGGAACCTCATCTCTATATTAGATCACAACCGTTGAAAGATCCCCAAATATTAGCCGTTGATCTTCATTCCAGATTAGATCCGAGCCAATCACTCAAGCATCAACATCGACCGTTAGATCAGAGCCTCAACAAAGATCCATCATCTGCTTCACCACGTAGATTAAATGGTACATCTGCACCCTTACCCTTGCTTTTACTTATTTTGCAAATAAGTCCCCTATTGGACACATATCTGAATTCTATGTATTGAACAATTACATTTTTTCTGCAATTTATTTTATTTGCATTTCGATCCATTTTGAACTTCAAAATGTGCCTAGCACGTGTTCTGTATGAAAATTGTAATAAGATCCCTATCTTTTTGTTGTTAGTATATGGCCCCTGGAATTAATTTAAGAGCAAATAGGTCCAATCCAACGTGACTCACATGCCTCCACACGTGTTCTCTAGACAAACTGCACATTTGGCCCCGAATCTTTTAGCGTTGTTGTCATTTAGTCTTTAAATTATTTTTCTTTGCATTCATACCATTGTGAACCTGCATATTATTCCGCATGTAAAATTAAATAAAAAATAGGAAAACTTCTTTAAAAATATCACAAAAATTAAGTTAGCTTCTTGTTAGTTAAATCTTGCACCATTAATTTTTATTTTGCATTTTCATCATTTTTGTTATTTTTAAAAATTAATAAACAACATAAAAATCCCCTGTCTACATTTAAAAAACATTAAAAAATCTAAAATTTTTGCGAAATTTTCTAAAAAATACATGTTGTTTATTTTCAATTCTTTTAATTTCTATACCATTTCACATTTTTACTCCTCACAAAAAATTCAAAAACATAAAAAAATCACATAAATTCATAAAAAATTCCAAAATATTCATTAAATGATTTTTGTAAAACAAAAAATTATTCTTCCTGTATGTTTATATTTCATTATTTTTTAATTCCATTTTATACTTGAAAAATTCAAAAACATTCACATTTATTTCTATTTTTCATTTTCATTGTTTTTGATTTATTTAAAAGCCTTAAAAATTTTGGAAAAATAATGAAAAAATATTTAAAAATTAGAAAAATGTCATAAACATAGAAATAATTTTCTTTAAATTTTTTGTTTATTTTTGCTATATTCTAAATTCTAAAAAGTTGTCTCTTTCTTTCTTTTGTATTTATTTTATTTATTGTTATTTTGATCTTTTTTCAAAGAGAAAAAAATAACATTTTGTAAAACTAAAAATCATAAAAATATAATATCAGAAAATCAAATGAAAAATTCTAAAATTAAAATTCCATTAAAAAAATACAAAAAGCAAAGGTACAAAAACCATGAGTAGTGTTCTTAGAATTCCCTTTTTCTTTTCATTGATTTTTCGTTGAATTGAATAACCCTTGGGATTTTTATAGCCTCCTTGAGTTCAATCCTGTACACTATATAGGTAAATAATATCACTCATAATTCTTGTGCTTACATTCATTTTCTTGCTTGTTGTCTTGAGCTGTAAATAATAATCATTTAATTTTTGCTTGATGCTTCTTTGGGTTATGATGACCACATATCACTTGTGAATAATTCAATTAAATAAAAACTCGAGTAATAGCGTTCAATAAAATGGCCCCATTGCGGGGGAGGCATGACGAGGGTAGTTAGGTTTTTCTCTTGACCTGCTATTTTTGGTTGTAGATACCTATTTTTCTCTGTCTAATTTTATCTACATTTTTCTGTCATTTATTTCATTGTATATATTGATGTCACATACTCTTTGTATATTTTTTTGTCATTATTTCATTAAATTATTTTGTCTATATTTTTGTGTATATTCTCATTTTATTTTTGCTCATATTTTTACAACTGTGTTACTTACATTATCTTGTGTTTCCTCTTTCTTGCAAGGATCCGACAAACGAGGGAGACATACATAGGAGCATCGACGCACCCTAACGAAGCAGATGTGACTCGTTTCTTCACCAAGTTGCAGGAGAGCGTAGGAGGAGGAACAAACGATTTGGGAGAAGTAGAATTTTTGGAGCATTGTTTCACATATTTTTTGTTTTATTTAGATTTTTGTCATTCATTATTCTTGTAAAAGTTTGTAATTATTTATTTGGTCCTTGCCTCTTTTTCTGTTTTCTAAAAGGCTACTATACACCTTGTGTATGCAGGGTCTGTTTCACCAAGTGATGGTGCACTTGGGGGTCCTCATCGGTTTTGTTTTCATCGTCTTTCTTTTTATTTGTTTTCTTGATGTTTTATGTGCTTGAGCCCTTAGTGATAAGTTTTATTATCTTGCTTGAGACAAGTAATTAATTAGGTCCAAAGCCCCTAAACAAGAATTTCTTCTCCTATATAGTAGAGCATAGCTTGGACTTAGTCAAATTAACCTGTTCTTCACCTAGTTATTGCTAGGATGGTTTTCGTGGATCATGTAGGTTAGTTTATTTTCTATTTTTTTATGTGCGGATTACTTTGCATGTAGAGGGTCGGTGAAAAGGTACGCATCCTCCATCTTCTGCTTGCACCATTGATTTTCTTGTGCATTGTCTTTTTCGATTCCCTTTCCCTTTTTCAATGACATAAGATCAAAAGGAATGGGAAAATTCGATAGGCAATTCATTGAAAAAATCCAAAAAATTGTAACATTTATAAAATCAGAGCTGCTAAAGAAAACTCAACCCTAAAACTAAATGTAAGGACCAATCATCATTGTTTTGGGGTGAGTAACCCCTTCATTGTTTGCATGTACTTACCTCCAAATAGAGTGGGTGAGGACGTAGCTATAAAGATAGAGCCCATATCCCTGGACTTGTGTCTTGATGAGTGACCTCTCGACTAGGGTTAAGTATCAAGAAATATCAAGGTTGTTGCGACCCCAATCAACAAGTCGATCTCAATAAAGAAAAATAACCACTCAAAACATATCAAAACAATCAAGCATATGTAAGTAGTTTCGCTATTTATTTTACATGATAGCAACTAGGGTCGAACACAAGGAGCATAAGAAAACCTACGAAGTAGCCAAATCTCAGAAAATGAAATAAAACATTTTTTAGTGGTTTTTAATTTTGTATTTGTTATGATTTTTAATAAGGAAACAGAATCAACAAACAATAAAGCAAGGCAACACCACAATCTTTTTGTATTTTTAATTAAGGCTAAAAATGCTCAGAAAATTAAGATAAAAATATTTTTAGGTTTTTAAGGTTTTGAAATGATTTTGGTAATTTTTGGGGGAATTTATGATGTTTTTATAAATTTATAAAAACCAAACAATAACTAAAAATGTAAACAATGCACATCAGGAAATTGCAAGTTAAATATAACTAAAATGCCCCAAAACCCTAGATAGCAATTTTATGAGAAAATACAAGTAAAGATCAACAAACATGAATTAAAATGAGAATTTTTGGATTTTTCTTGAATTTTATATAATTTTTAGTCTTTTAGGTGTTAAATTTTTAGGATTTTTACAAGAAATTTTCAAACAAAATTACTACTGTAACTAAAGCACACAAGAAGACACTCACATGAGTTTTTTTGGAAATTTTAAGACAATTTGTAATTTTTATGGATTTTAAAAAATAGAGAGGATACTTTTTAAAGGTTTTTAATTTTTCAAAAACACAAAATGCAAATAAATTAACCCAAGAAAATTATACTAAATACTATACGTCAATAGGAGTTGGTGGTAATTTTTAGATAATGTTTTGGATTAATTTGCTAATTATTAAATTAAATAAAAGACAAGCGGTTTACATGGACATGTATGTGAAGAAACTATTTTGAGGGGCCAAACAATAACATCCAATAAAAATCCAGGGGTCCAGTTGCAAAAAATCCAAGCAAGCACATGTGCTACACGTGATCCAAACTCACAGGGGTATAAAAGCAAATAGCAAGAACTTGCCATTCAACTCATAACATATACAGACTGTAGGGCATAGAGTGCAAATAACCCAAAAGCTCACGTAGGACGATACGCGCTTAACACCGAGGAATAAAATGCTAATATAAAAAACTTGAGGTCTAAACTGTGAGAGTTCATAACTACAACAATTATTTAATAGACTAAGATGAAATAGCAAAATAAGGGGGTAAAGAGTGCAAGATACCCTGAGGCATGTGCTTCACGCGTGAGGCTTTGACGGCTTCGATCATCTCCTGTAGATGATCTGACGGTGCAGGGGCGGTAGGGTACGTGCGTGTCAGATCTGCAGTAGCAGGTCTGATCCAACAGTCTGAAAGCTATCGCGGTCGGGTGACTGTTATGATGCAAGGATATGATCGGACCATTAAAGGCTCAACATGCATGGACGGTCCAGATCAAATTTGGGTAAGAACGAGCATCGTATGACTCCTGATGGCGCTAGACGAACTACTCCCCAGCGAGCTTCAATCGAGAATCCCCAGTGATACGAGGGTCTGATCAAGTCTCTGAATGGTGCAACACCTTCGTGGTGATCACCCGTGTTAGATGGGTGGCTCCGATGGGAAGGGGGACGGTCGGATGGGTCGGTCACTGACTCCCCTCCTAGAGCTGCTCTACCGAAGCAAGATAGGTGCAAGGAGGGGTCTTCTACGCGTGCTAATACTTGCAAAAGGGGAGGCGACTTGGAGCCATAGCTCTGGTCGAGTTTATTACATAAGTAAATAGAGAAGCGACGGGGGAGTGCGGTTTGGGTCTCCGACGTACGCGGGGGGTGGAGGCCCGACTTGATCCTGCTCTGATGAGAAGGATTCAAGGGGAAAGGCTGCAAGTGAAGATGTGCGATGAAGAGTAGAGGCGATCGATACTGAGGGATATGGATGATGGAGCTCCGACTAGGTGGTCGGAGCAGAGGAAAATGCGATGGTGTGAAATGAAAAGATAAATCGAATGGGGGAATTCTAAGGTTAAAGTGGATACCTGAATCTACCAGCTGAAGCACGAACTCCAGACGAAGATGAACGTCGGGGTGATGGCCTCGATCTGCTGCGACGGGCAAGAGAGGCAGCACACGACGGAGGTCCCCGACCACGTCGAGCTACAAGCCTCCAAGTGACTCCCTAAGGATCTTAAGCGATGCCTTGAATGGTTGTCACTTCACTGAAGGTGGCTAGGGAAGGAATGTGGCATGAGAGATGAGCTACCCTTCTGTGGAGGTGGACGAGAGCTTTTATATGCGAAGCGGGATCAAGAAAGATCGGTGCGGAGCACGAAACCCTAAGGAGATCCCGATAATTCTAGGGATCCGCAAGGATTACGGATGTCTGAGGAATCATGAGTCTAAGAATCGAGGTGAGAGGTGGTTGGAGTCGGGTGGGAAACAGGGGAGAACTAGCTCCGACAAGAAGGAAGGCAACCCGACCCGACCTGGAAGGCGGCATTGACTGGAGTCAACAAATCCTCTGGACCAATCAGAAAATAGTTTGCACAAAGTAATTGAAAATTAAATAAAAATAGCAAATGAATTTAAAATAAAAAGTGTATAAAATTAAAAATGTTTAATAATTTTCAAAGTATTTTTATGTGATTTTGAATTATTTTATGAAAAATAAATAGTATATATATTGTTATATACATGTATAATATACCTATGTATTATGTACAAGTATTTTTATTTTATTTTTTACAAACACCCTTATTTTATATTTTATTTATTTATAACATAATTTTATAAAATATAAATTAATTTTTATTTTATTTTTACAAATTAATAAGGGTATATAATAATTAATGGATGTAATATATACAAGTGTGTTTTGTATAAGGACTGAAGGATTTTATTTTTACTTTCATTTTTCTGATTTTTGTTTTAATTTATATTGTTTCTAGGATTATATATAAAGGTGTAAAAATAATAATTTAGTTTCATTTTGTTAAAAATAATTATACAAATACTATGTACAAATACAGGTAAATATATAACACATAGTGAGCCCTATCTCTCTCTACTTATTTTATTTTGCGATCAGGTCAAGGCTTGACCTTCTCTTGGGGTTTGGGTCACTCTATATTTATTTTAAGTCCATCATTCCTTTTTTCCCTTTATTCTTTTATTTTTGCACAAAAACATGCTAATTATGCAATATTAACACAAGCAAGTAGATTGCTAAGTTATTATATTTACAGGTATTCACATGATGTTTTGCCAAGAAAAAGAGTTAAATTAAAAGAATAAAGAGTGAGAATCAGGGATTCATCATGCCTTAAGTATATGTACATCACTTTTTGGTGTATGGTCGTAACTGTAAGCACTTGTCTCTGACCTTAGAAGATCATTTTGGTGTGCTACCTCTTATCTCTCTGTAGGCCTGTTATTGAACCCGACATCCCAGGAAGATGGTACCACCGTTTGGGGAGGTCTAAATATGCACATTAGGCGATATCGCCGATTCACCCTGTGTGTTTGGTGGTAAGCAACTTGTTGTAGATTCACTAAACTTAAATTAAAAAGATAAAGGACCAAACTCTTACGGTCTCCACTTGTGTCCAATTGGTGAATTGAGGGTTTGTATTGTGTTTGATTGTTAGTGTAAGATCCTTCCGCGCCTTCGCGCCTTTTTCTCATTTTCTTCTTGTGTTTACCTTCATGTTCTCGCAACATTCTTGTTGATACCGAAGGTGTCACAATGAAACATTTCTTGTACGGAGTTTGCGAACTCATTTCACACTCCTATTTGGTCATCTTCTATTCGGGAAGACTTACTTCCAAAGTATTCCTCTTTCTCCACTTCACCATTCACCTCATCGATCAATCTATTGGTCAAGATTGACTCTAATCTTGAACTATCATTTGAGACTCCACTATTTTTTAGAACTAATTTGGTGCCGTGCACATTTTCAGAAAATGAGACAATGCACTTGATGCCACCGAAAGGCAAAGGTTCCATAGCTAAGTGATGAATATGCATTTCATCTTCTTTATTCATTTAATTTAGCTTAAAATCCCTTATAAAACACTATATATAATACTAACTCCATATTCTTACTATCTTGCATTTGTGTGTAAATATTGTACACTTATTACTATTTTAACCTAAAATAAATAAATAAAGAAAGAAGAAAAAATAAAGAAAAGAAAAAAGAAGAAGAAGAAGAAGAAGAAGAAGAAGAGAGGACTGTATATTTTAATAGATATAGGCTGACCTGAACCCCAAGAGCAGGTCAAGACTTGACCTGATTGACCATGAATAAAATAGGGGGAGATAGGGTCCTTACTCAGAAAATCCAAAAAAATGTGTTGTGTATATTTGTATACTCACACTTATTTGTACATAAATTGACCTCAAACTAAATAATGTTCAAAACAAAAGTTGTAAATAAAAATATTTTGTAAATAATAAAAATGTTTGCAAAATAAAATCATGTACATAATAAAAGTAACCACATTAGGAAAAAGCCATAAACCAATAATTGAAAGACCAATTACGACTCCATATGAACTCAAATTAAACCAAACTCACTTCCATTGTATTCTAAATTAAGTTGTCTTTAAAATGGCTGTGATTTCATAATTTTTGGAGTTACGATTGAAAATTCGATTTTCTAGGGTGGTTTGCGCAATTTTACCATTTATTTGTACATATTGTATTTGTAAATATTTTTACTAATTATTTAAAATAAAAATAAAAATAAAATAAATTTTTAAAACAAAAAACTAATTTCCTTATTTAACTATGTATATATTGTACCATATGTATGTAGTATATGTATATAGTTAATATTCTTATATAACCACCACAAAAAAATAAAAAAAATTAACACTTATTATTCAATTTAATAAAGTGACAAAAATACAAAAAATTAGTTTTTGTAAATATTTTAATACTAATTTTATCTTTATCTCATTTCAATTTCTTTCCTTATCTCTTTATCACTATTCAATTTTAAAATTCAAATCCAAATTCATTTAATCCTCTATTTAATTGGCTCATTCTCCCTCATTTTCTCTTGATCAATATTTGGTGAGAGGAGCCCATTCTCCGAGAGCTATCTTGTCACAGAAGGGTGCCTAGCTTCCGAGTCGTCCGCTGACAGCGAGTCGACCTTCGTCGAGGCGATCACTGTCTTTTCCGCTCCTAAGGTGAGATTTCTCTTATTTTTAATCTAGGATTAATCGTAGTTTTATTTTTTTTGCATTTTTGTATCATTTTCATTTTTTTATCTGGATCTTAGAATCCATATCAATAATTATCACTCCTTATTTTTTCCTGCCCAACAAAATGGCACCGTTGCCAGGGAAATAAAATAAAATTAAAACTAAAAAATTCTTGTCAACAAAATGGCACTGTTACCGAGGAGGCACGATGAGGGTAGTTAAATTTCTCTTTTGACCTACTATTCTTGGTTGTACATATCTGTTTATATTTCTCCACATCAACTCCATTGTTCATGTTCACTGTTTTTATTTCATTTTTTCTTGCTTATATTTGATAATTGTGTTTCTTACACATTCTCTCTTTTCTTTTTTTTGTGAGGCCCCGTAGAGTAAAGGAGGCAATCTTAGGAAAGCCGAAGCACCCAAGTGAAGCGGAGGCGGCTTGATTCTTCACCAAGCCACATGATAGCGTGAGAGGAGGAGAAGAAGAATTGAAGGAGACAAAAAAAGACTTTATTTATTTATTTTTTTCTTTTCTAGCATTTGAACCCTTGTAAATGGACATTCATTTGTTGCGGGGTCTATTTCGCCAAGTGTCGGTGCACTTGGGGGACATTACCGATTTTGTTTTCATCGCCTTATTTTTCTTTTTTTCACTCGGATTTCATGAGCAACCTATTGATTGATTTAATTAATTTGCTTGAGCAAGGTAATTAATTAGGTCCAAACACCCTAAACAAGAATTTTTGTTCCTATAGAATAGAGCGTAATTGGACTTAGTCAAATTAACATGTTCTTGCCCGTTAATAGAAGCTATTGATTAGGACGGTTCACTTGCATTTGCATATAGGTTAGTTTACTTTCTGTATTTAAATTCTGCGCGGATCACCCTGCATATAGAGTGCTAGAGACAAGGTACGCATCTCTAACCCCTGCATGCATCATTGTGTTTAATCGCATATTGGCATTTCCAATCTCCTCCCTTGTTTTCACTCACATAAGTTAAAAAGGAAATTGGACACTCGGTAGGCGATTCATTAAAAATATTCAAATCGATAATTGCCTAAAATTCGGGACTACTAAAGAAAACTTGACCCTAAAATAAACGTAAGGAAAAATAATTGTTTTGGGGAGAGTAACCCCCGCCTTGTTTGATTTATTTATAGCGAGAGAGCAACCCACACACTAGGATAGAACCACGCCCCAACTCTCTTCATACTACTATCTTGTGATTAGTTGTTCTCCAGTGAGGACTTCACCGGGTAGCTGGTAATCGGTCCAGGATTTCCTTAGCAGAGTGGGCAGATCGGGTAGCCGGTAAACGGTCCATACCCCACACTGGCTGGGAAAACTAGTTGTGAGTTTGGGACAATCTCCTGGGAGCATTGGGTTCCTAGCAGCTCGCTTTAACCGCTCTGATAGATTGTATTCTCACTGAACTCTAAAAATTGACAAGATAATTGATCGAACCTTCATGGTCTTTACATTGCATTGAGTTGGTGAACTGGGGGTTGTATTGTGCTTGATTGCTTGTATGCATACTAGATCCTTCTACGCATTTGTGCCTTTTTTCTTACATAGCTTGACTTGACTATTGTGTTCTCCCGATCCCTATCTTTTATTTCATAGATGGTCGTCTGGAGTTATTTTAATCCGATCTTCGCAGATCCCTCATACCCTCCGACCGATCCACCTATCTTTTTTCAGGAGGACTTTCCTCATGATTTTTGTGCATATCCGCGTAACCCATTATTTCAGGAATCGGACACTGATTCTCACCCACCCTCATTCCATTCACCCGATCTTGGGATTTTGGAGTCACCTTTCGTGATTTCCATACTTAAGACCTTGAACCAGATGATGGAGCATATGATTTCGAGTATTAGCAATCTATTTAACATAAATAAGAGACAGAATGCTGCTCCACTATTTGAGGATATGGATTCACTTGAGGATAATAATGAGAGATTACAATCGCCCAAAATACAAAAAATGAGAAAATTTTAAAAATCCAAAAAGATTTCGGGAGACACATTGTTGATTCATTTTGTGAGGAGAGGGTACCCATGTCGAGCTATTTTTCCACACAGTCATTCACCGCATGTCCCACCCTTGACCCCGAGGATTCCACTATACATACTGCTCTTAGCAATCCTCGTGTATATGTTGAGTCCGATCTCCTCCCTTGTATGGAGGAGGTCCAACAATTCAAAAAAATGTTGACTAAACCTGAAGTGGTGACCACCATTCACAAGATCATAATAGCCCCACTTCACCAGGCCATGACACATTTATCTATTCCTCAACACAAGAAAAGAAAGTAGAATAGCAGATCTGAGCGTCACATCTTGACCATGACCACTGCTTACGCCATCTCTCACCGTTCACATTTTAAGAAAGGGAACACTGCCGCACCTCTTGTGAGTTGCTCCATATCTGACTATTCTTGTGATACCACAATCCATGACGACGATTCATCAATCAATATAATACCCTTCTCTATGGTACAATCTCTTATCTTGGGCCTCTCAAGAAAACTAGGATGATAGTTCAATCTGCTGATGGATCTACAAAGAGGCTGAAGGGTGTCCTAGAAAACACTGTCATTCTTATTCAGGGCATGAACTTCACTTCGGATTTTGTCGTATTGCCCATGGAGACCTCTACTCCTGTGGAGCACCCTCCGATCATCCTGGGACAACCTTTCCTCGCTTCAACGAGAGCCATTATTGATTATGGATCAGGAAATATTCGCTTCTATTCTGATGTAGGGAGCAATATGTTGATCACTACACCCATTACTGACCAGAGACCTACATCCCATGAGAGTGTACCCGTATTAGCAAACCCCAAGGACTTTGACCTCGATGATAATATCATAGATTCTTTCTATATATTGGATGATACAGAGACCCAAGAATTCCTCTTCAAGGAGAAAGACCTTGGAGTTCCCCATTCTGGTATGTGGTGATGCATTGATGACATCCACATGATTTACACAACAGATACCCTAGAGCGGAAGGCAAACTTTGAGACTAGACATGACGAACATGATTTAACTACTTCCACTGATGAGTCTGTTCCTATTCACCTTGATTTAGATGAGATCGATAAGGCCAAATTTAATTCGATTGCTTTTATAAAGGAATTTGGGCCTTTTGATGAAGATGATGACGCAGTAGAGGCTCACCAAGCTGGAATTGATCTTACTTTTTCTGATAATGATTTTGAGCCTTTTATTTTGACATTTGTGAGACATCCCAAGCAGGACATGACCACACTACTTCCACTAACCGATTCGTGCCTGCACACTCTAAGACTGTTGAGGATACATTCTTCGTTGATCCTGACCAGTTTATGTCTAATGATAACCTCAATATCGACCTATACCTTGTCAGATCCATACCTCAACGGTCCCGCAAGAAGGTTCGATTCCGACCTTCTAGACCTTTGTACATCCACTCCTTTTGTATATCCTTTCGTTTTACTCTTTCTTCTCCCGTTTTATCATTCACCCCTATTCTGTGTGTATATGCTATACTTAGGATGTGCTTTATCCTATGTATGGGGGGGTGAATGATATGTGTTATTCATATTAGTCCTATTCATCACTTATGTTGTTGGCTATACTTAGGGATACTCTACCCTAAGTAGGGGGGGGGGGTGATGTTGTTCATATCATTTTTTTGAGTTTGTACATTCTCTTCATTAGTTTTCCCCTTTTGTATAGTCTTCTCTAATTAGGATTAGTTGATCCTAAGTATGGGGGGATCACCGACTTCTATTCTTTTCATTTTCTTTTTGAGTCGTTGTAGCATAGGAGTCTTTTCACTTTTCTATACTTAGCATGAGTTATGTCTTCCTTTGCCGCTCTCTGATCACTATAGGACATAGTTCGAGATAAGTATAGGGGGTGTCGTATATATTGTATATGTACTTTAGACATAACTCGTACTTTTAATATGTATATAAATTCGTAAAATCCACATGTGTGTATAGACTTTGATCACCTTAAATAACAAAAAACACAAAAAAATACCAAAAAAAAGGAAAACAAAAAACAAACAAAAAAACAAAAAAATAATAAAAAATCCCAGTATATACTTGTATATATTTTACTAACTTTTTTTCCTTTTTGAAAAAAACCATTAAAAAAACTACAAAACCAAAAATCTATAAAAAGTTGCATAATAAAAAATATCTCTATTCACGTGTGCATCATTTTCCTTTCTTTTCCAAAAATCCATAAAAAGTTAAAAATTAGAAAATTGTTTTTTTTTAAATTGCTTTCTTTTTGCATTGTGCATATTCTTGCATTTGCATGTGCATTTTTCAGGATAGTATTGACATCTAAACTAAGTCTAGAATAAAATTGAAGAATGGAGCTTAGTTGGGCCTTAATCCACTTAATTTCAGAGGAACCTTATACGAACCAGAGTTAAGACCTTTCAGGTCCTAGCGACTTAATTCTTTGAGTCCATAAGACTATGTTCACATGTCATCTTGATTAGTCTAAGTAGAACATTTAACAACCCATGTATGATTCTTTCAGACCGTGGCTTATCTTGGACAAGCACTCTACCCATAACTCTTCACGGAGGAGGTAGTGAGGAGGCAAAATCTTTTGTCTTGGAGTAGCATACGAGGGTAGTACTTCTAGGCGGAGCCTCTCGTCTTCCTATAGGGAGAGAAGTGTGTCTCAACCTAGTCTAGTGGCATTGAGGTCTAAAGATATGATGCTGTGGGGTTGTAATAATGCTTCAAAAGAGGGATAGTCTACTAGCTTAAGAGGAAAACCTCCTTATGTACATGCTGCACCTTGTATATACTTCAAAAAAGGAAAAAAATGCAGAATATCCAAAAGTAGACAAGCCTGATTTAAAGTAAAATGCCTGCTGGAGTGTATATACAAGGATTAAAAAAATAAAATAATAATAAGAGTTTCAAAGTCAAATTTTTGTAAGCTTGTAGCTGGATTACTTGGCTACACTGGTCATGCATCTAAGGATAGGTAGCTACACTAGTTACCGTCCATTATTTTCTCCATCTCCTCTTATTGAGCAGGTTGTACTTGAACATAAAAGGGAATATCCCCGCTCCTCGAGGAAAGAGTTGCTTGATCTAGGGACTAGAGTTACCTTGTTGAGGGAGGCTATTTCTTTGCTACTTTTGAGATGGGGAGCTATCTTTCACTTACACCGTACAAGTAAAGATTCATAGTCACCGTACAAGTAAAGATTCATAGTCATAAGAATTTGTGTATGTAGAGTTGTTCTGACCTGACTGTTGAGGAGACCTGAATAGAATTCTTATGGACCTTAGAAGTTGTTAGGTTTTAAATCCATTTCCCATTAAGGTTCCGATACACTAATAATAGAAAGGTCTGACAGAGCTCCATACAAAAATTTATGAAGATAAGTTTAATACTCAATATTTTTCTAATTTCTTTATTTTTTCCTTTCTTTTTCTTTTTGTTCACTTATTCTTTAAAATAAGTTTTTGCTAAGGGACTATAAAAGGTAAAACATAGGGGAATGACGAATCTGCATTTCATCATCTTTATTCATTTATTTTAGCTTAAAATCCCTTACAAAACACCTGTATATCATATTAAATTCATATTACTAACTTGCATCTGTGTATAAATATTGTATACTTATTACCATTTTAACCTAAAATAAAGAAAGAAAGAAATGAAAAACAAAGAAAAAAAGAAGACTGTATATATGTAATAGATACAGACTGACCTGAACCCCGAGAAAAGGTCAAGACTTGACCCGATCGACCATGAATAAAGTAGGGGGAGATAGTGTCCTTAATTAAAAAAATCCAAAAAAAAGTGTGCTTTGTATATTTGTATACTTACACTATTTTATTTGTACATAAATTGACCTCAAACTAAATATTATTCAAAATAAAAGTTGTAAATAAAAATGTGTCCTAAATAATAAAAATAATTGCATAATCAAATCATGTATAGAATAAAAGCAACCACACTTGGAAAAAAATCCACTAAGAGATAATTGAAAGAGCAATTTCGGCTCCATATGAACTCAAATTGAACCAAGCTCACTTCCATTGTATTCTAAATTAGATTATCTTTAAAATGGTTGTGATTTCATAATTTTTAGAGTTATGGTTGAAAAAGATATTTTCTGGGGTGGTTTATGCAATTTTACCATTTATTTATACATATTGTATTTGTAAATATTTTAACTAATTATTAAAAACAAAAATAAAAATAAAAAAATAAAATAAAAATTTAAAATAAAAAAATAATTTTCTTATTTAACTATGTATATAATGTACCATATGTATGTAGTATATGTATATAGTTGCTATTCTTAAATAGCCACCACAAAAAAATAAAAAAATTAACATTTTTTACTCAATTTAATAAAGTAACAAAAATACAAAAAAATTAATTTTTGTAAATATTTTTAATACTAATTTTGTCTTTATCTCATTTCAATCTCTTTCCTTATCTCGTTATCACCATTCAATTTTCAATTTCGAATCCAAATTCAAATTCATTTAATCGTCTATTTAATTGGCTCATTCTCCCTCATTTTCTCTTGATCAATCTTTGGTGAGAGGAGTCCATTCTCCAAGAGCTATCTTGTCACGGAAGGGTGCCTAGCATCCGAGCCGTTCGACGACAGTGAGTCGACCTTCGTCTAGGCGATCACAGTCTTTTCCGCTCCTAAGGTGAGTTTCATTTCTCTTGTATTTAATCTAGGATTAATCGTAATTTTATTTTTAATTTTTTAATATTTTTACTTCATTTTCATTTTTTATCTAGATCTTAGAATCCATACGATTTTTATCCATCTTCGATTCTGATTTTTCATTTTACTTTCTCGATTTCTATACGTTCCCAATCTACCTCGCACGATCTCTCACCTCCGACCACGCACGGTGGTCGGAGATCCGGTTCCATCCACCATTCTCCTCGGAGCGACACTCATTCATGTCTTCTATTTTGACTTTTTGGGATTGAGCCGTCATGCTCGCATCCTAATTGTTTATAAATAAAAAATCAAAAAAACAAAGAAAATATTTTTCTTTCTTTCTAGCATTTGTTTTGCAGGATAAAAAATATAAAGAAAATATAAAAAAAGACCGTTGCTGTTCCTATTTTTTTTACCAAAAAAATATAAAAAACTCTTTTTCTTTTCATTTTTGATTTACAAAAAAATGAAAAAATAAAAAAGACAACAAGCCCCAAGCACCGCCTCTCCAGCCGCTAGCGACGCTCTCGGCCGCTCAGCCCATCTTCACCCAACGGTCGATGTCTCCCCAACCTGCAGTAGCCGACGTCGCTCCAACGACACCCCAGGAGCAATCACCTCCAGTCGCCTGCATATGCGTCACCCCCCTGTCGCTCCAGCCCCACCGTGCCACAGCGGCGCAACAACCCATCTGGACCCATCGCCACTGCGCGCATCGTGCTCCTTCTCGACCGAGCCACCGTCTCCACCGATCTGCAGGCAGCCACCGCTGTTCAGACCACCACGTAAGACTGCACGAACCTCCACCGCTCTTTGCCAACCCACGCAGGTCTGCAGACCATGTTGAGCAACGACCATCTCGCACCGATGCGCCTACACCATCTCCGCCGACGCCCATCACGTGGAGTCGAGAAGTCGAGGGCGATGCCCTTGCAGCCTGTTGAGCACCTGATCAACTAGGGTTAAGTATGCAAATATGTCAATGCACCAGATCAACTCAGTGAGAAAAATATTTTTAAACCACTTTATAGAGATAAAACAAACAATCAAATCTAAGCGGTTTCGCTATTCAATTTACCTGGTATAACGACCAGGGTCGAACACTAGGAGAACAATTTTAAAAAAACTAAGTAGTAAAATTTCGAAAATAATTTTTTAGTGGTTTTTGAATTTTGAATTTTTTTAATTTTTAGATAAAGCACAAGTGATAAAAACGCACACACACACACACATGCGCGCGCGCACACACACACACACACTCTCTTTTTGTATTTTTCAAAATATTAAAAAATTCTCAACAAATTATGGAGACAATGTTTTTGTGTTTTATATGTTTTAAAATATTTTTGGTAATTTTTTCAAATTTTTCTGATGTTTTCGTGATTTTATAAAAATCAAACAGTGGAAAAATAAAATAGTGCACAACCGAGAGTATTCTGCAACTTAAAAATATTTTAATGCCAAAAACTCTTCGAATTTATTTTTAAGCTAAAGTACAATTCAATATCTACAAACAGAGACTGAAATCAGAATTTTTTGATTTTTCTATAATTTTCTGCAATTTTTTAAGATTTTAAGTTTTTCACATTTTTTGGTTTTTTCATAAATGGCTAATGCACAAAAATTAGTCAGAAATTAAAAGATAGTAAAACACACCTATAGTAATTTTTTGTAATTTTTAGATAAATTTTCGAATTTTTATGAAATTTCTAATTTCGGGCAGGCAAAAAGTCACTAGTTTTTATTTTTTTTAAAAAAAAATATTAATTGATAACAAAATAAATGAAAATTTTATACAATGAAGAAGATTACAACTAGAGTAAACACAAATGTTTTTAGAATTTCAGAGCATAAAAGACATTTATTCCATAAAAAAGATCAAGCAAGTTTAATGTCTGGAAGTATATGGACTTAAATGTAATTATTGAAAGTTCAGGACTGAATATAAAAATAAATAAAAGGTGGGGCTCAGTTGCAAATTACTCAAATAACATGTGCGATGCACGTGACCTTCAATTTAGAGCATGGGCTTCTTCGCAAATCTGGAAACTAATCGGGGCTTCGTTGTAATTTTCCCAATTTTTTAATTTTTTAAAAAGGCTTCGGGTTTCTTCCCCATTTCCTTTGATTCTTCTTTCCAAACAGCAAGGAGGAGGGGTGCCGCCGCAAGGGACGCGATGGAGGAGGAACTTGCCGAAGGCAGCGAGCACTGCGGTTGGGGAGGCACCGCTCGTCTGGAAGGCGAAGGCGACCACTTGCCTGCGCAGCTGCGACACTGGTGAACGATCGGGCTAGACTCGGCGGTTGCATGGAGTTGGGGCGCTGGCTGGGCCGCATGGGGGCGGAAGCTTCGGCGGAGAGGGGCGAGCACCGCTCGTCGCTAGAGGCGGAGGCAGGCGGTCGCAGGGGGCTCCTTCGGGCGGTGTTCGGCGCTCGGGAGCGTGAAGGCGCTGCTTGACTGTGATCGGGTCGGTGCAAGGCCACGCGGAGGTGTGGGCCTCGTGTGGCTCGCAGGTGAAGGAACATCGAGTCTGGACGAAGGGCTTGGCAAGCGGAGACACCACTGGGGAAGGAGGTGTGGGGCGGAGCGGTGTCGACGACGAGTGGAGAGAGCGCGTCCTGGTGGCGGAGGGGGCACGACCGCGACCGTGCGTGATTTTTCTTTGTTTTTTTTAAATTGTAAAGTGAAAAGCTTTTTTATATTTTTTGAAATAGAAAATGTGAATAGAAGTAAAAATATTTTTTATTAGTTTTTTATTTTGATTTTCTTGCAAAACAAATGTTAGAGAGGGAAGAAAAATAATCTATATTATATATATATATATGTTATTTATAAACAAAATAGGGTGTGTGAACTGGGATCCGACGGAAAGTGAGGAAACATATCCAGATCTCCTACCACCGTGCGTGGTCAGAGGCGCGTGGTTGTGTGAGATAGAACGTGAAAACGGAGAGATTGCAATTTGAGATGACAAATTGGGTTTGGAGGCAAATCAAAATGTGATGGATATTTTTTTGATTTTTAAGGTCTAAATTTTAATCACGACATCTACACAAAAATTAAAACTACGATTTATCTAAGAAAAATGATGGGAAATAAAATGGATCTCACCTCGGAATCGGATATGCTATGATGAACTCGACGAGGGCCGACGCGCTGTCACCGGACGGCTCAGAGGTTGAGTCCCTTCTTCAACAAGATGGTTCTCGGAGATCGGGCTCCTCTCCACCAAAGATCGATCAAAGCATAAATGAGGGAGGAATGAGCCAATAAAAAGAGAAGAAAAAAATAAAAAAGGAAGGTATATACACTTAAGGAATGTATTTAGTGGGGGAATTAATAAATAAATAAATTAAAAACAAATTTCGGAATTTAATTAATTAAAATAATTAATTAATTTACAAAAATTTATTAGCCACCTTAATGGTGGCTATTTAAGGCATAAAATCAAATCTTTACATAAAAGGTAAGTTTTCAAATCAAATAAATGAATAAATTACATAAGTAAATAATTAAATATAATTTTGTAAATAAATTAAATTAATTGATTAATGTTAGATATTTTTTTGGTGAATTTTATTTAAGGAAATTAGTTGTATACAAATATTATGTACATATAATACAATATACACATGTACAAATAAAGAAATAATTTTTAAATATTTTTTTTAAAATTTTAATTATTATTTTTTATTTTTAATAATGAATATAATATTTACAATTATGTACATTATATATTTAAAAGAATAAATATGAATAAATATGTACAACAAGTAAGTGGTAAATTTGCACAAAACACCCCAGAAAACCGACTTTTCAACCGTAACTCCATAAATTATGAAACCACAACCATTTGAAAGATAATTTAATTTAGTGTATAATGGAAGTGAGTGTGGTTCAATTTGAGTTCATATAGAGCTGGAATTGGTATTTCAATTATCGTTTTGTGGCTTTTTCTGAGTGTGATTATTTGTAGTATGTACATTATTTTGCTTTGCAATTATTTTTATTATTTACAACACATTTTTACTTAAAACTTTTGTTTACAAAAATAATTAATTTGGAGCCAATTTATGTACAAATAAAATAATACAAATTTTATACAAATATGCAGGGAAAATTATTTACATTTTTTTGGATTTTTGGATTAAGGACCCTATCTCCCCTTACTTTATTCCTGGTCGATCAGGTCAAGTCAAGACCTTCTCTCTAGGTTCGGGTCAGTATGCATTTATTCCATAAATACATCCTTTATTTTTCTTTCCTTTTTCTTTTTTCCTTTATTCTTTTATTTAAGTACAAAAAGTGTTAAAAATGCATATTTAACAAATGCATGCAAAATGATAATTTCATAGAATTAGTAGGTATTTACATGTGTTTGACTAAGGAAATGAAGCTAAAATAAAAGAATAAAGACGATGAATCGTGGATTCATCACGGACCCTCTTTCTTTTGGGAACTTAAGAACAGAAGAACCGAAACCCTAGGTGGAGAAGAAATAAAAAATTGGAGAAATTTCACTTCAGCCCTCCTGAGTTTCTAGTATTGGAAGAAGACCCTGCCTCTATAGCCAAACAACACGTGTCGATTTACAGGGTAAATTGCATTTTATTTCCCACATTTATGTCTTAGTACTTTTTATGCAAAAACACTAAAAATTTACATTTCAGTCCTCGTAATCACAGACTTTATTTTGCTTGATCTTTCTTGTGAAATAATTATAAAGATTAAGTTCTTGTTGTATGCATTTTCATTGTATAGATTTTTTCATCGTATTTTATTTTTGTAAAAAATAAAGAACAATGTCATTTTCTCTTCATGGAATTCGAAAATTCATAAAAATATGAATATTTCCCTAAAAATTCCAAAAAATTAAAATAATTTCCTTTCATATGCAAATTTCATGCATTAATTCTTTTCAAAACCTAAAAAATTGAAAAATAATAAAAATATTTGAAAAATCACACTAAATTCTACAAAATCCAAAAACCATGATTTCACTTCTTGTTTGTATATATTTGTCTATTTTAGCATAAAAATTGTGTGCAGGAATTTTGGGCGCTTAAATCATTTTTAAGTTACAAATTACTCCAAGCTGTGCACTGTTTATCATTTTTTCCACTGTTTAATTTTTAAAAAAATACAAAAACATTTGAAAATTCTATAAAAATTCTCAAAGACATTTTAAATCCTTTAAAACCCAAAAAATTTTCCCTGGATTTTTCTGAATATTTCTAACTATTTTGAAAAATACAAAGAGTGTGGTGTATGCATTTCTTCCCTTGTGCATATTGTTTCTTATTTTTGAAAATAAAATTGCAAAAATCAAGATCATTAAAAGTTTAAAAATTATAAAATAAAAATAAAAAATTTTAAAAAAAATTAAAAAGACAAAAAATTTCACAAAAAATAAGATAGTTTGCATTTGAGACTCCCTTTTTCTTTTAATTGATTTTCAATTAATTGAATAACCCTCGGGAATTGCAGCCTCCCTGAGTTCGATCCTGTTTCTATACAGGTAAATATGTAGCAAAAATTTCTCTCGCTTCGTTATTCTTATAATTATTTTTGTAGCTTGAGAAGAAAAAAATTGTTTGTTTGTGTCAGGAATTTTGGGGATTACAACGACAACTTCATATCCATTAATAATTATCACTCCTTAAATCCTTGCCCAACAACACCTTAGCCGATAGCCACCGCCCGCGAGGGCCTTCCTCCTCGCCATCCAGTCGTCGTCGCTCTAGTAGCATCCCTCGGCCATAATCCTCCGTAGCCTCCGTGATCTTCACCGCACCATCAACAATGCTCATGACTTCCCTCTGTACGAGCCCTCTGCCCATCAACCACCCAACCTCACGTGGTGCTCCTAGCAGGGACTGGAATGCAAATATCAAAACTTTCAGGGGCATCGCTGCAAAATACCCAGGCCATACGTGAAAACCACGTGGGGTCCTAGGCTCGGATGACTTCAGAGGCTCGGGCTGAGGCTGAAGACTCTGGAGGTTCAGACTTGGCTCGGATGGAGGCTCGGCTAGCTTTGGGGTCTCCGAGCCTGATGGTTGGGGAAGAGGCTCGGAGGTGCTTCGTGACATGCTATGGACCGTGGATCAAGTGATGATCCAAAGGTTGTGGATGGCTGGCGACATGGCGCGCTGTAACCCGTTGGATCAAGGTCAATCCAACGGTCGCTGGAGCTCGATGCAAATGAAGTCGTGGACAATCAAGAGCCGTTGGATAAGGATGAATCCAACGTCCCCTGAAGCTCGAGGTGAGTGGCGATGTGGGACAATCAAGTGCGTAAAATCCTCCTGATCCTATGGCTGCAGAACCAAGGCGACATGGCATCCTTCGGACCGTCCGATCAAGGGGATCAGATGGCTGCTGGCCATCGTGCTCAAAGGGTCTGCCGCCTCCTGCGGCGGAGATGGCTGTGCTCCAGCGAAGGAGCTCTAGCTCTACCTCTTCCTCTGATCGTCGATGAAGGTCCCCATCGGCTTCTGAGCGTCTGGGAAGGATCGTGGAAGCGTCGGGGATCCGCCAGAGGTCTCAAGAACGGCTGGAATGAGCTGGAGAGCAGTGGCAAAGAAGCTCAAAGGAGCTCCGATGACACTTCCGTCCAGTCAAAGATGAAGTACATACAGGGGGTTAGTGGAATAGTCGAGGCGTGCGACGTGAGCGTGGAGTGATCGTGAGTGCGGTGTAAGGCCTGAGGGGTGATGAGGTGGTCCAGTGATGGTGCTCTGCTAAAGTGGCGGAGCGTGCGTCGGCATGGGATGGAGTGTTTTGTCGGAGAAGATGAAAGCATGCACAAAGATGCCAGCCCTGAGGTGTAGCTCGGAGGATGGTCAGAGGAGCGTGAATTGGCGTGTGGATGGTGAATAAAATTGGAGAGAGAGTGTGAAGAAGAAGAAGATCGGGAGGGAGATGGAGGCTTCTACATGGGAAATGGAGCTCAAAGGCGTGCTCCTGGTCGTCGCTCAAAGGATGGTAGATGGTCCTGAGCTCGTGTAGCTCACGGAGGAGGCTGCGACACGGTGGGGGATGGTCGTGGATATCTCCAGAGATGGATCTCGATCTTCACTCGACGTCACCTCAAATCACTGTCACTGATAGGAAGGAGGGAGCTCGGGGATTCTCTCCGTGATGGTGGATGGGGCTGACGGTCGACGGTGAGGGCGTATTTAAAGGTGGAAGGTGACGGCGTAGGGCGAAGTGATGGAGTTGGTGGACGTCGTTGAGTGAGGTGGGGGGGAGTTCATGGTGCTCGAGGGGGTCAGCGAGGATAAGGGAAGAGTGGGGTGCAACATGGTGGTGACAGGAGGTGGAAAGGGTGGCCAGAGTGGCTCCCAAAATAGAAAGGAAGCGACCCTCGTGCAAGGTGGGTGACGTGGGGCGCGGGGTTTGCGGGAGGTAGGAGACGATGTATGGACTGTTGGATCGAGCGATCCAATGGTCAGGAGAAGGGCGGAAGAGGAGGGTTAGGATTAGATCGGCGGGGCGAGATCAAGGTCGTAGGGCGCACCACGTGGCGGGCGGAGATTAAGACGCTAGCATGTGGTCGGGATGAAGGCTTGGCTTTGATCGAACGGTGGAGATCCAAAGCAAGATGAACGACCCAGATCAGGAGCTACTGGCGAAGATCGAAGGGCATAGATGTTGCCACGTGGCGCAAGGAGGGCGCGGCGTTGGTGAGCAGTCTAGATTGAATCTAGGGTTTGATCGAAGGGTTGAGAGGTGTTGCGACGATGAATGGTCCAGATCAGGAGAGCGGGCAGGTGATCAGACGGTGGAGATGGAAAGCGCGTGGCACGCAAAGGAGCGGGCCGCGTGGTGCAAGCAGATGGCGCCACGTGGCCTGCTCCGAATGGCTAGAAAAGAATATGAATTTAGTGAGAGAAGGAAGCCGAATTTGGAAAAACTCAAAACATGAAAGTTGTAGATCTTGATGAGATCTACAAGTTTCATGTAGACGTAATTCAGAGGTTGTATGAGGTGGATATTGGCATTTTAAGGTCTAGGTTCTCCAACTGGGTTTGGGGATTTATTGGGCAATTTACATGATAGGAAATTTTGGCCTTTTTCCTAATATTATTAACTAGTAATATACACAGTATAAGGAGGATTTTATTGACTTGTGGAGGTGATACAAAATACAGATAATTAGGTGAATTTATTGGTGAGTATTTTACAAGAAAATTTTACAAATGAATTGGCTTCTTATTTAATGCAATTATGAATGCTTAAATGCATGTATTGTGGATTTATGCATGAATGCTATTTATGCAAGATAAAGTGAAATATGCTGCTAAATACTCGGGAACAAGTCTCTATTTTCAACTTTAGAAGTGATGAATCACAGATTCATAAAAAAAACCCAAAAATACTACAAAACACCAAAAACCTTATAAAAACATAAAAAATTCTAGAAAAATAAAAAAAGTGATTTCAGTTACTTTTTGTAGATAATTTCCTCTAGTTTCTCAGAAAAATAATTTTCGCAATTTTTGATTTCATGTTAGATTTTTAAATTGCGAAATAGTTCTATTTGTTCATTGTTTGCATTTTTCCTTGTTTTATTTGTTTTAAAAATCCTAAAAGAATCTAAAAAAATCTGAAAAATTACAAAAATAGTAAAAAAATCATAAAAATAAAAATATTTTTTGAACATTTTTGATCATTTCTATTATTTTTGAAAAATCTAAAAAATGTATTTCCTTTGTGCATGAAATTATTTTGAAAATCATATTTTTGAAAATAAAAAATTGCAAAATTAAAATCACCAAAAATTTGAAAATCAGGAAATAAAAAATAGAATAAAAAAATTTTAAAAAAATAAAAAAACAAAAATCAAAACGAAAACCAAGTGTAGTGTACATTGAGAACTTCGTTTTCTTTTAATTGATTTTTTGATTAATTAAATAATCCTCAGGAATTGTATCCTCCCCGAGTTCGATCCTATTGCTATACAGGTAAATAAGTAGCAAAAATTCCTCTCGCTTCGTTATTCTTGCAATTAATTTTGTAGCTAGAGAAGAAAAAAATTGTTTGTTTGTTGTGAGATATTTGGGTTGCAACGACCACTGCACATTTAATTTTCATATCTTAATTCAAAGCCCCAAGAATCTCGCTCAACACTGAGCAGAGCGAGATTAACAACACGATGTTAGCCTCCATATATGCCATTCAGGAACAATTAACTGAACTGGCTGACATCCAGGATGGGTTGAGAGATATGATCTTAGAGTTGAGGAATGATAGACATATATGAGGATTGAAACCCTAGAGGAGGTGGGAATGTAGGAGATGATCCACTACTTGAGCCAGTGACTAAGATTACATTAAAGGGCGCCTATAATCCAAGGGCAGGACAAACAAATACATGTATTAGGATCCTCGAAATTCATGGGCATTTTGAGCTTAAGCCCATAATTTTACCACTCCTCCCAATATCCATGGAAACATCAATTAAGAACCATATGTACACCTCCAACAGTTTGATCCATCGCATTTGTGGAGCAATACACTACTCGAATGTTCTTTTAAAGAAGTGGAGATGACAACCTTCCTGTTCAGTCTCATGGACAAGGCGTTATATTAGCTTAATCACTTGGGAAGGGTTGTCACAACTTGGGAAGAGTTGAGGTCCACCTTCTTAAACAAGTGTTATGCACTTGGACGTCTCAACCAAATACGATCTTTGATTGCCAACTTCTCCCAAATGTCCCATAAGCCTATTCACAAGGCGTGGGAAAGATTCAAAGACTTGACGAAGAAGTACCCCAATCACGATATTCCAAATACTAGACTTGTGCAGAACTTCTTTAAGGGTTGAGCATTGCGAGTGCAGTATACGATACCTCTACTTGTGAGAAGACTACTTCCACTTCAGCGCAACAAAGTACCAGAGGACCATCTATAGTTCAACATGTTTATTACATGCAGACACCATACCGGGTCCAAGCAGTAGACACAACAGATTAAACCGTACTAGAAGGACCCCATTTACATTCCCAGGCAGCAGTCTCTACCCCCACCTCTCATTCATGAGGTGAATGGTATTTGATTCGACAGAGAGCGCAACCAGCCCCGTCCATTAGGACAAGGTCTGTTGAGTTCCCAAGCCAGCCAAAGGCCAGTCCACCACTTTCAGGGGAGAAGACCACAACCCCAACACCAGCAGTTCCAGCCTCACTTTTAGTCTCCACCACACTTCTAGAACTGGAGACATGGACAGCAGCAGATGCACTCTGCATATTTTCCCCAACCCTACCAGTCGTAGTCTACATCATATGGACAGTTTTCACATCCACCTCCTCCCCATTATCAGCAGCCACAATATGGATACCAACATCCTCCTCACTACCAGTCTCAGCGACATCCTGTCATTGAGCATCCCAAGGCAACCTCGGTGAATCCAGCACTTGAACAACTTTCCCTGTTGATGAAGAATGTGAATGACCTGACTCGAAAGCTTGACGACCTGACTACCATGAAGACACGGATTCCAGAACAGGTCTAAGCCAATCCCAACAACTTCAGACACAAGGAGCATGTGACACCATTCATCTCAGGAATGGTAGGAGATTGAAGTTGCCTTCACAACCGTTGGGATTGGGAGATCAAGCCATTGAGAGAGCCTCACCAACTTCATCATCTTCTCCACCAGTAGAGCAACAATCCAGTGTAGCTGAGCCAGATCTTGGAGTTTCACCATATTATTCTTCATCACCACCACTGTCACCTTCTTTATTCAGAAAACACCATGAAAATAACAAAGAGAGATGTAGTTTATAGTCAGCCATGAAGGAGAATACAACAGTCATGGATTCTTCTTCTAAATCAATAGATGCATCCCGTCTTGTTTTTCAGTTTATTTCTTCTACTCCTATTTTGGGTGATATTGTACATATTGAATCTGATCACCCTGTTATTAATGATGACTCTATTTTGAATAAAGGAATCAGGCAGTTTGATGTTTCTCATAATTATGTTCCATTATCTGATGTTTGAATAAAACAAGAAAAATAAAAAAAATTAAACACTATCTGATCCTAGAGTAGTAGAGATCCTACAAAATATCTTTTAGAGATGCCAATCTTAAAGGCCATGGAGTACATGCCTGTAGTGAAAAAGGGAATGAAAGAAGCATGTACTCAAAAGTGTCAACCATGGCAAAATAGATGAAAGAAGATAAATAAGAACATCATAACCATGACCACAGTTCATGCCATTAGCAACCTCCCACCCAAAAAGAAAGATAAGGGAGCACCTCACATCCATTGTCACATCTTTGATCAAGAGTTTGATCATACTCTTCTCGATAGCGGATACTCCATTAATCTCATGCCATCCTCACTACTCACTGAGTTTGGGTTGGGGCCTCTTAGATCCACCAGGATGATTCTTTAGTTTGTTGATAGATCGATCAAGATGTCGAGATGCATATTGAGGATGTTATTGTAACGGAGCAAGGAATGAGGTTCTCAATTAATTTTATTGTCATGGATTTAAACATCTCCGTACTGTTACCCCATACCTCGATCATACTAGGTCGAACGTTCCTTCGAACGACCGAAACGGTAGTTGATTATGGTACTGGTGAGATCATCTTTACTCCAGTAGTGACAAGGTAAAAAATGAGACGATCCCAGATCCTAGGCCATCACCACCACTAGCAGCAACAGATGAGAGAGAGAGACAGTTATACCAAATCTTGAGGACTGTGATTTTCTTGTTGAGTTTTGAGAGATAGATCTATTCTCTAATTTCATGGACACTCGGAGGTTTCTTTCCCAGAAGGACCTTATGAAAAGCATAGTTACCTTGAGTTCCCTCGTTGATCATACTGAGTCGTTTGTTGATGAGCAGTTTGAGTTGTATTCTGAGGATCAGTTTGAGATATTGGAGGTACATTCTGAGATTCACGATACACATTCCTTTTCTGAGATTACTGATGATATACCTTTTACTGAGATTTCTGAGACTGTAGTTGAGGAATCTGAACTGCCTGATGAGCCATTCCTTTCTGAGCAGAGATCATTCTTTACAGATCTTTCTGAGATTTTACTTGTTGAGCCCTAGTAGCCATGGTGGACAGTACACACAGAGTAGATTAGATACCTTCTACTAGTGTAGTTACATAGTTCATCACAGAGCCAATTCAGATCCCACCTGAGCTCAAGGATTTACCCTTAACGTTGAAGTATGCCTTCCTTGCAGGTCCCCCCAGATGTTTCCGAGCATCCTCTGCTCATAGTTGACCGATGAACAAGAATCTCACGTGCTAGAGGTTCATGAGAGAAACTGCAAGGCTATTGGATGGAATAATTCGGATCTCCGTGGGATTAGTCCAGCTTTGTGCTCGCATCATATCTACTTAGAGGATGACAACGAACCCTCCCGTGAGTGTCAACGCTGTCTCAATCCAAACCTCCAGGATGTTGTCATGAAATAGATTAGGAAATGGTGTGATGCTAGCTTTCTTTATCCCATTTCAGATTCCAAACGAATCAGTCCTTTACAAGTGGTCCTGAAGAAATCCGATATTTCTATCATGAGGAATGACTGTGGTAAGGAGATTCCGACCCGTGTACCTACTTCATGGCGTGTCTGCGTAGATTACCGGTGCCTGAATTCAGCTACTAAGAAAGATCACTTTCCACTTCCCTTTATTAATCAGATTATTGAGAGGTTGGCTGGAAGGAGTTCTTTTGTTTCTTGGATGGGTACTGGGGGAATAACCAGGTTGCTATAACTCTTGAGGATTAGTAGAAAACTACTTTTACTTGTCTATATGGCACTCACGCCTTTAGACGGATGCCTTTTAGATTACGTAATGCTCATGCTACATTCTAAAGGTGTATGTTGGATGTTTTTGTCGACATGGTAGGTAGTTTTCTTGAGGTCTTCATGGATGATTTCTCGATCTACATGGAAAGCTTTGATCCATGTCTTGCTCATTTAGACTGAGTACTTCAACGTTGCTGTGAGGTTGAAGGATAGGGGAAGATCCTTAAGCGTATCATGGAAGCGTAAGGATCACATCGTATATGATCGAGAGCGACTAATAGTACTATTACTCGAGGTAGCAGAATTTAAATTTTTTTCAACAACGAAACTACATGATCCAAGAACACTTCTCGGATTGTTTCATCTAAACCACAAGCAAGTATTAGGTTTATCGCTTGAAGCGTGGTTATGATTGAGTCTCTAAATGAAGAGACATCATATCTCAAGTCTGATCCAATGGAGAAGATGCTTGCAAGCGCATTGATGAGATGCGTGCTCCTCACAATCCATGTTGGTGATCCAAGCGACGAATCTCCTGATCTCTTCACATGAGATCCAGCGTCATCTTCACGAGCGAGGCGCATCGAAGAAGATGGAGATCCACGAGCAAACAATTCGATAGCATGATGACGATACTACGGCGATGGTGACTCTGTCTAGGGTTCCATGGTGGACGACCGCAATGAGAGAGAGAGAGAGATGGCATGTAGAGAGAGAGAGAGGGAGAGAGTTTAATTCATCTTGAAATTATGTGTATCCTTCAAAGGAAAGGGCTACCCTTCCTTTTATACTAGTTGGATGCATATTGATCTCTATCCATGTGCTCTCTTAATCTACAGTGCAAATTAAAAGTTTACTAATCAATGGTCATGATTTGCTGCTCCAAAATGCAACAACAATTAGTTTAAAATAAATTAACTATATCCTTTTCAAGATAATAATTAATTCATTTTAAAATTAATAAATGTACATAGATAATGTGAAGACCAAATCTCTTTACTATAAACAGGGTGGACGTCCCCCCCTCTTGAACTAGTCAAGGTGGACAACCACCATAAAAGGATTAAGTCTTCCTTTATCTACATGTATAAATTAATTAATATGCAAAAAAAATTATTGTATTTATCTTCACAAGAATAATTCCAAATTAAATTTATGAAAATTTCAATCATGCCATTGATAAATATGAATCATATTTATATATCCAACATAATATGCAAATTAGATTTATAATTAATTGTTAATTGTGAATCCCATTTACTACAACATATAATTTGTAGATTCGATTTACAATTAAATCTCTCCATCATATTATAAATCATATTTATAATATCCATGATTATCGTGGATAGTTATATCTACATTAATCATATCCTTGATAATTAAATAATATTTAATATTCTTGGATCTTTATTCTCTTGTGCCCAAATAACATGAATCACATTCACATTATTCATATCTTTGTAATTAAATCACATTTAATCATCTTAGATAACTCTCCTTACATGGACAAATAATATGAATCAAATTCATATCATTCAAGATAATTAAATCACATTTAATTATCCATTTCGCAATGCTCAGATACATTATCAATAATGAAATTATTCTTGAACCCTTTGAAGAACAATGCACTTTGTCCATAGCTACTTGGAGATTAGGACATGGCGAGTGTACTATTCCATGTATAGTGACTTGGATATTGAGATCACATCTCAAATCCAGATCTTGCAGACCTCTCATAGATGCTTGATTAAATTGAGACCGCAAATCTAATCTTCTCAATGTATCTGAATTACATTCAGATCAAGGTCCAACATTTGGACTATGATTAGATTACTTCTCTATGAGAGGAGTCACTAAAATCCAAACCTATTTCATCACTCCCTCGGAATGGAAGCATCATGGTTATATAATCGTTTATGATCACATCACCCTCAAGTATTCCTAAACCTGTACATCCTACATAATGGGAGACTCAGAGTAAACCCGAAGTTTTAGATCTCTTTTAGACTGTCTTCTACGTGGTTTTATCATTAAGTTTCTCATTTGACTATTGGGAGTTGGTATCGGTCATATACTTTCCAAAAGCATATATCATATCCAAGTGTTGGTCATACACTTTCTAAAAGCGTATATCAAACCTACAAGTTCAATCAAACTTCCAAAGCAAGATGACTATGCACGGAATTTAATTCTTCCCAATATCTCATGAGTGCGGTTATGTCTTCCGGTTCAATAAATGAACCTGTATGATTCCTTTGAGAGATTGTATTACTCATATGCCCTTGTATGAACACCAGCACGTCTGTTTATATTCCTTGTTTAGGTCATCAACCTATTGGTCTGCCAAATGTACATACTCAGACATATAGTAACACATCTATCTCCAGTCAGAGGATGTGTGCCTATATCGTGACAGTATACGACATATGTCTTTGGTTATCCCGATCTCATTAAGTCAACTCTTTAATCTAACTAATCTGACACCTCCGATCTCTACTCATATTCAAAGGACCTACATCAAGAGGTCAGATAGATGTCGGCCTCTAGAGAAAGGATTTCCATCTCCTTCTCAGGCTGGAGATCATCTCTTAATAATCATTTGACGGTGCTTGATGAGTCCTTAATCTAACTCTTTAGGTATTCATCGAAGCACGAACCTCTATGATTCAACAATTGAATCAATAACTGTAAGATCATTAAGATGGCCTTGGTACATTACCCTAATTGTACTAAGGACATGGTATTCATCCAAGCAATAACCTCTATTCTTCATTTTAGATCTGAGAATGATATTTGCAATAACATTTATTGCATAATGGCTCGTCGTGGGCTTGCATGTCCAACAGAGGCAAACCTAGTGCTATCGTGGAGGAAGAGTCACTTTATGGTGACTAATGGGATTGTATTCAGCCGCGTCATCTTTAAACACGGTATGGAGGTTGATCCAGCTATGATTGATTTGATCTCCAAGTTAGAGCCACTACATAATTTGAAGCAATTGAGGCCATTTCTGGGACAAGTGGATTTTATAGGCGATTCATTAAGGACTTCAGCAAGATAGCTAGACCTTTGACTGAGCTTCTGTGCAAGGAGAGTGAGTTCATTGTAGATGAGAAAGTCCTCTTTGCATTTTGTCAGATGAAAGACATGGTTACTAGTGCTCCTGTCCTACAACCACTTGATTGGTCTCTCTCCTTTGATATCATGACAGACGTGTCAGATTATGTAGTTGGAGCTATGATGAATATGCATTTCATCATCTTTGTTCATTTATTTTAGTTTAAAATCCCTTATAAAGCACATATAAATATCAATAAATCCATTCTTTTACTAACTCTCATTCTTGCGTAAATATTGTATATTTATCACTATTTTAACCTAAAATACATAAATAAAGAAATAAAGGAAGAATAAATAAAAATAAAGACTGTATATATGAAATAGATGCTGGCTGACTCTAACCCTGAGACAAGGGCAGGACTTGACCTAATCGATAAGGAATAAAGTAGGGAGAGATAAGGCTTAAAAATAACAAAAATTTATGAAATTATTTGTCACTTGTATATATGGATCATCTGTACAATATTGTCTATAATACACATTCTTTTATTTAATTTATTCATTACCAAACTTTTTTAAATAAAAATAATTTCTTCTTGAAAATTGTGAAAATCATTCTTTGTAAATAACAAAAATAGTTGCAATAAAAATCTGTGTATATTGTGTAAATTACAACACTTTCAAAAAGCCACAAAACTCAAGTTGCAAGATCAATATCTTCTCCACCAAAACTCCAAATTCATCAAACACAATTTCATTGTATTCCAAATTAAATTATCTTTAAAATGGATGTGATTTCATAAAAATCGGAGTTAAGGAGTGAAATGTGGCTGATTGGGGTACTATTATATATTATACCTATGTAAATTATGCATATTATTTAATTATTTATTTTTCATGCATATTTGTGACGGATCGTAGATTTCCTGTGTTGAATGTCGTGCATGGATTTGGTTTATCATTAGCTCAAAAAAATGAATGTGTCATTTCGTTGTAGGCGGGCAATCAGAATCGGTCAAGAAATAACGACAATTAATTATTTATTTTAATCGTGTGGTTTTATGTTTATTTTACTTGGGCAAGTCCCAAGGTCGAACACAAGGGAGGCAAAGGAATAACCTAGAATTTTATCGATCAAAGTTCGTGCGTGGTTTCCGAGGTGTTTTTTTTGTAATTTTTAATGCAATAAGGGATGCAAAATGCAACTTTGGCCTATTTTAGGGACTAAAATGTAAATATCAATCAAACTATGTCCGAAAAATTTGAAACTTGGCCCAGATGATAATTACGATGAAATGAATGCACTGTAATATTTTTGAAATTTTTGGATGCAAGATGAATTTTTTATGAATTTTTAAATACAAATAAAGTGAATTTCAATATTTAATTATAATAAATATTAGACCTAATTATTTACAAGGGATAAAATTATCCAAGATCTACTGCTAGGTGATGGATCTCAGAAAAATCCTAAACCTTAAGAATATCAGATATAATACCTATTACAAATTAAAGATTGAAATATGTAAACTGATTTTTACAAGGAAAACCATACATGCAAATGCAATTTTTTTAGCACAATGTTAAACACAATTAATTCTACAATCCATGATTTTTCGGTAAATTTTAGAGCAACGGTTAATCAATTATAAAAACCAGAGCACAAAATGGGCAAAGTATGCAACTTTCCACAAAACAATTAATTATTAATTAACCACAAGTCACAGAAATGTCAGACATATGCCATAATGAAGAGAATTAGTTGTAGAACACAGTGCTAGTTTTTTATGAATAAAATTTTGCAATAGCAGTTCAAAATGATGAAGGAATACATGGGTGATACTGCAATTACAATAAACAAAAGGAAATAAAATATGCAGAGAAGGGACTAAATTGTAGTTACCATAACTCCTGGGGGGTCAAGTGCAAAATTCCCTGGGGACACATGCGGAACACATGCCCAGGGATGGCTGGATATATCTGCGAATGGGGAAAACTCTCGGGGTGTCCTTGAAGTATTTCCAGTAGGTCACGTGCTATACACTCTACATGATTGGTCAAAGCTCAAAGCTGATAAATTCTCGTCAAACTTACATTTCTACTAGAGGGAGGATCCTTATCTACTATTCCTGAGGGAGAATATTGCATCTAGAGGAGGTGTATACCTCAAGAGCAAATTACAGGTGTCTTAGAACATTGTCATAAACTTGAAGCTGGTGGACACTATTTTGGGAAGAGAATTACATCTAAGGTGCTTCAATGTGGCCTCTGGTGACCAACACCCTTTAAAGTTGTAGCTGAATATATAAAAGGATGCACTGACTATCAGAGAATGGGTGGTACAATCAGTTCGAGAGATACAATGCCTCTAAAATACATTCAGATCTCAGACCTATTTGATGCATGGGGCATTAACTTTATGAGCCCATTCCCTAACAGCTAGGGTTTTGATACATCCAGTTGGTCGTTGACTATGTGAGCCGTTGAGTGGAGGCTATCCCCGCTCGAGTGATGAATCTGTGACTCATCACTCTAAAAGTTGAAAATAGATCTTTGTTCCCGAGTAATTAGCTGCATATTTCCACTTATATTGCATAATTAGCATTCATGCATGCATAAATAATATATGCATTTTAGCATTCATATTTGCATTAAATAAGAAGCCCAATTCACTTGTAAAAATCACCTGTAAATACCATATTTGTATCTATTTTATACTAACTCCTAATCCAATAAAATCAGCTCTATAGTGTATATATTACTAACACTAATTATAGGGAAAAAAACAAAAAAATACTAACTTGTAAAATTGTCCAATAAAACCCAAATCCAAGTTTGAGATCATGAACCTTAAAATGTGCATATCTCTCTCATACAGTGTCCGATTTAGGTTTACTCACTTTTAAAGTAATATACACTCAAAGATCTTCAAAATGAGACCAATTTTATTAAAATCGGAGATCGTATGCAAAACATGTGTTTTGGGCCCCTATTGTATACTATACATATTGACCTTTTTGCCCTTGTATTTTATCTTTTCATGTTCTTAATTATTAAAAATACAAAAAAAATTAGATTAATTTGTAAATATTTCATTCATATTTTTCTCTATTTTTATTTTGATTTTTCTCTTATTTAAAAATGACAAACAATTAACAAAAGATAAAATGCGGTATTTTATATCTATAAGGTACCATACAAAAATACATTTTGTACATATTATTTGACCTCTTTTGTTATTTCTTTTCAATTTTTCTTTGCATTTAATTTTGAATTTTCCTAAAGCGACACGTGGCAGCTCCTGGAGCCACCACGTGCCACCCTATTTTTTATTTCTTTCAGATTTTATTTTGTTTTATTTTATTATTATTATTTTATTTATTTAATTATTTATTTACATTTATTTTTTTATTTAACCTTTATTTTCCCTTTATTATTTGTAACCTACTTATTTTACTTATTTTATTTTATTTTTATTTTCCCTTTTACTTCTTTACTTTTTCCCCACTCCAAGTCTCCACTTCCTCCTTCATTCTCTCCACTTTCTCCACCTCATTTACAACTTCTCCCTCATCATTTTTATTCCCATCCCCTCCTCCATTTCACATCATCCACCGTTTCGAGAGAAGTGAGGTCGAGCCGCTTTAACATTTAGGTGACAGCTGTAGGAGACGAGTTGAGCGGCGACAACCTCAAAGGAGAGATCCGCGGCATCACCATTGCCATGTTGCGAGCTTCCAAGCAGGCTCGCTTAGCTTCGAAGGTCTCCACCATCCTTCTTGAGGCCACGATCGGAGTGTAGCATAGCTCCCCCAAAAATCCGGCGATCCATTACAGGTAAGTATTCTTCTCCTTTTTCTTGGTAATTTATTTATCTAACAATTTTTTTGATTGTTCTACATTACCATCATCTACCACCAAGGTAATTCACTATATCAACATACAAGGGGAGCGAGGCGATAGGCAAAATTGCCTCATATGGAAAGGTCTTTGTGACCGGAATTATATTTTGCTCAGGAGTCTCAATCTCAACTATTCTAGAAATATGGTCTGTCACCACATTCATGACTTTAGGCTTGTCTTGAATTTCTAAATCAAATTTATGGAGTAAAAGGATCCATCGAATCAGACGAGGCTTGGGATCCTTCTTACTTTGTATGTAATTGATGGTAGAATGATCTTTTAGATGATTGATTAGTCGAATTGTCCACAGGTCATCGTGTGCGCTCTCAAGACGAGGCACGGTCACTGAATTGATAGCTCACGGAGGCCTCAACTTAATCAATAATTAAACCATAATAGAAATAAAGCAATCAAATCAGAAAGTGGAACAAAAGTTATTATAATCCAACAATAAAATGTGTATTGATAAGCAGTATAGGACGTCGAACTTGGGGAACAAGTCGGTGTAGTAGGGACTATTATTTATATATATAAATATATATATATATATATATATTTGCACAATATTCACTCACTTAATTACTTAATGTTTTTGTAGGTTTTTAAATTAATTATTTTTTAAAAAAATTAAATTTTTTAATTGTAATTTTATAATTTGTATTTCCTTTTTTATTTTCTGATTTTTAATTTCTTTTTCTTTTTAATATATAATAAAGGTATATTTTAAAGTGTATATACACGTAATACTTATAATATAAGTAATATATAATTTATTTAATATAGAAAAATAAGAAAATATCGAAAAGAATAATCATTTTTATTTTTTAAAGGGTTTAAAAATATTTATAAAGTATTTATAATAAGGGTTAAATGCGGCTGCTCCCCCGCCCCATTTCACTCGGTTTTTTTATTTTTTTTTGAAAATTTCCTCCATGGATTTTCATCAAATATCCCTATATTATGTCATTAAAATTTCGTGTGAAACAAAGACTCCTACAACCTCCATCCAGACGGGGTCTTTTTTGGCAATCTGTTACCGTTAAAAAATGACTGTCTGTATGGAGGCCGTAGGAGTATCTGTTTCACACGAAATTTTAATGACATAATATAGGGATATAGTGATGAAATTTCACCGAAGAAATTTTCAAAAAAAATTAAAAATCTGGACTAAATGGGGCGGGGGGAGCCAAGTTAGCTCCCCTAGGGGTCAGCCCCATTTAACCCTTATAATAATTAATAATAATATAAACTATATATAAGTATATAATACAATATAGGGTAATATGCTTATAAATACAGCTATAAATAGTCAAAAAATACAAAATAAAATATTTGTGTGTTTTTTTATATTTTTCTTCTATTTTTATGATTTTTTAAGTATTTTTGCTAAATTTCAGGTATCTTTCAAGTCCAAAAAATACAAAATCTTGGACTTAACAAATAAGTCGAATTGTTTTGAGATTTAAAAATAGTAAATATATTCAAAATTTCGCAAAACTAATTTTTATATGTATAAGATAGTATATATAAAACTATAGGACATAAAAAGAATTTTTGGGGGCTTTTGAAAATATTTTGTAATTTGTTAGGATTAGCTAGGATTTGTGATTTTTGGGTTTTTCTTTTGTTATTGTTTTATGATTTTTGGTCTGTAGTTATAAAATACTATAATAAAAAGTAGGTAATTTTTTTGAATTTTTAATTAAGTTTCTATATTTTTTGTATTTTTTAAGGAAAACGAGAAATAAAACATGCACTTTATTTTTACTAATTGAAAATGTCAGTGAAATGAAAAATAAAGTATATGCATGAACAAGAGTGTCACCAGGCATCTACATCTATTTTTTCATGATTTCTGGAGCATGGTTACTATTTATAAAAAAAATAGAAAACCATACACAAAAGTTACTAAGCTAGCAGGGGTATTTTTGTAAAAAATATTAAATACATGGGCTACATGAAAAAACACTCGAACTTTTCGACTAAAATATAATTTTTAAATACTATTGTGCAATTTACAAAGCTGCATGGGTACAAGTGTAAAATACCTACCTCACATGGTGGGCCATATCAGTTGAGCTGGAAGAGGACTATCTTGCAAATCACATAATGTTCAGGGGATCTACTGCAATTTCTCCACTTAATTTTACACGTGCTAAAATATTTACAGAGCTATTTTAGAAATACAAAAAGGCAGAGGAGGTTTTATGCAAATTACCCCACTTATACCCTTTATATCTGGTCGTTACGTGCATGCCATGTGGAGGATCGGAGGTTCCTGTTTGAGTACCTCTTCGTGTGAAATGGATGATGCGATTAGATCTGGCATGCATGCCAGATCCAACGGTAGCTGGACTATCTACAAGAACACGCAAGAACACAAACACCTTGAACTTTGATTGCTCTATTCTTTGGCAGTGGTTCCACAATATGACGACGGCTAAGGGTCGTTGGGGGGACTCCACATATGCAGGTGGGTTCAGATGATCGCATTGAAGCTCAGGGAGCTCTGATGGCTCCAACAGACCTGGAGTAGCTCCAGGTACCTACCTTGCCTCCAGACGGGTCGTCAAAGTACAAGTACTACACCAAAAGATTATTCAGCCCAAGGCTAGCTCATCGGCCATCAATTGAAGCAAAATAATAAGAGGGATGGAGTAGTGATGAGCTTCTGGCAAGAGGCGGAGGGTGAACCTCGACTCCCAGATCCACAATGGATCTGGGTTGATCAGATATGGGAATTAGCAGAGAAAGTGAAGGGGAACATAATGATATAGAAATCAAAGGGGATTAATAGTCCGAGACATGGTGATTTGACCTGGAGCTCGGTCTCCAGGTCAAATAGTGCTTTGTAATTATGACTAAATCTAGTGATTAAAGGGAGAACTAAAATGCAGAATTGAAAATAAAAACTAAGATTTACCTAGAATGGACGGGAAATAGGCTTGAACTTGGTCGAAGGCCAAGGAGACAGAAACTGTCGGAGATGCTTCAATGGTGGATATGGATCGCCTTGCCCAGCTGCTCCTCACTGCAGGGTTGATCTCTAGCTTGCTGTCACCAAGGAGGGGATGTATGGAAGACCTGATGGGATAACATTGACCAGGAAGGGATCAAACTCAAAAAGGTGGAGAATGGGGTAATTTTATAGAATGGAAAATGGCTGACTTCGAGGCACGGTGGCGTGCTGAGGAGGGGTTGGTGAGCAGGGCGAGGTCAGCGTGGAGGACGGGCATGGGGGTGAATATGAGAGGAGATCTCAAGGTAGCAATGCACATGGGTGAAGTGTAGAAATGGGGTGAAGTCAGGGTGCCTGTGAGGTTTCTGACAAGGTGGCTGGAGGTCAGTACAGTTGACCTCCTGTCAACAATCTAAGGGCCCTAGTTGGTCCACGTAGGCCAACCGAGAAAAAGAGAATAAAAAATATTTTATAAATTCAATGAAAAATTAAATAAATTAAGAAAATTTTAGTTATAAAAAAATATTTTTTTTCTTATGTAGTATTTAATTTCTATTTTTATTTATTTTTTCAAGGTCATTTATTAAGTTACTTTTTACATGTATATTTATAGGTAAATATCCCATATATGCGGTGTTTTTTAATATGTTTTGTATATTTTATAAATATATAAGTATTTTATATATTTCAAATTTATTTAGTTACAAATTTAAGTATTTTTGTTGTATTTTTATGAGCTTATTTATGTATTTAAATAATTATGAACATATTCTTTATATGTATATATAGGTGTATTTCATTTATGTATTAAAGTAATTGATTTATTTTAATTTATTTGAATGGTTTTAATTTATTTTAATTTTGGATATGTGTTTTAGATAATATTTACAATTTTATAAAAAAATATAAGAAATTGAAAATTAGAATAAATATATTGCACAATGGGGGCCCAAAACTTATGTTTTGCATATTAACTCTAAATTGAATGAAATTGCCTTCGTTAAATAGTTTATTTAATTATATATACAATTAAAGTGAGTTTGGTCTGTTTTGCTACATTATGGAGAAGATACAGGTCTGTAGTGTTTTTATTCAAGCTTTTTATTTTGTGTATCTCAAGCACATTCTGCATTATTTTTATACTGAAATCAATTTTTTATTTTTTCTTTGTTTTTTTATCTACAATATTTATGTTGAGGGCTTTGTTATTTGAGGTGTAAAAATAATTAAATAAAATAGGTCCCAAAAAGTAATATTTGGGCAATTTAAATTAGGGTTTTGTGTGTGGTTTCTGTGCATTTTTGTACAGTTCTTCCGCCTTATCTCCTCCAACTTTATTCTTTATTGATCAAGTCATCATGATGACTGGGTCTAGGGTCACTCAGTGTCTTCCGCACTTCATTGTTTTTCTTTTCTTTCCTTTATTCTTTTATTTTAGAATTACATACAATAATTATACATTATTTTATATAGTATTTTGTACAATTTACTAAGTGTTTATTTTGTCAAATTAATGATATATACATGCATTTACCTAGGTATTTATGGCCAAAATGAATGAACAAAGGTGATGAAGTGAGGATTCATCACCCCACCCCACCCCACTTGCATTTGTTAGTCCCCTAACAAACACTTATGCCTATAAGTATAGAAAAAAATAAAGAAAAGAAAAAGACATAACTTGGAATAATTTTTGATCGTTAAACTTGTCTTAATAAAGTCAAAGTTTGGAGCTCAAAGAAGACCTTTAGATTATTTGTGTGTTCGGAACCACATTAAGGTTAAGAATGTTGGACATGCGAGCCCACGGCGAGCCATTATGCAATAAATGTTATTGCAAGTATCATTCCCTGATCTGAAATGAAGAATAAATAATTTGCATAATAGGTCCCTGAGTACAATTAGGGTTATGTACCATGGCCATCTTAATGATCATACAACTGTTGATTCATTAAATGAATCATAGAGGCTGGTGCTTGGATGAATATCTAATGGGTTAGATAGAGGACTCATCAAGCACTGTCAAATGATTATTAAGAGATGATCTCCAGCCTGAGTAGGAGATGGAAATCCTTTCTCGCATTGGCTGATTTCTGACCGACCTCTCGATGCAGGTCCTCTGCATGGGAATAGTGATTCGAAGATGTCAGATTAGTTAAGTCAATCTTAGCGAGATCGAGATAACCTAAGTCCTATGTTGAATACTGTCACAGCATAGGCACACATCCTCTGACTAGAGACAGATGTGTTAATATATGTCTGAGTATGTACATTTGGCAGACCATTAGGTTGATGACCTAATCAAGGTCTATACACCGGTGAGCTGGTGTGCATATAAGGGCATATGAGTAATACGATCTCTCAAAGGGATCATACAGGTTCACTTGTGAACCGGAAGACATGAGCTCACTCATGAGGTATTGGGACCGATCAAATTCCATGCATGGTCGTCGTGCTTTGGAAGCATGACAAGAATTTGAAGGTATGATATATGCTTTGGGAAAGCATATGCGATACCAAATCCCAATGACCAAGATTGAGAAACTTGGTGATCAAACCATGAAGAAGACAGTATAAAATAGATCTTCATCTTCAGGTTGATCATTGGTCTTCCAGTATGCAGGATGTGCAGGTATTGGGAATACCTGAGGGTGATGTGATCATAAACGATTTTATAACCATGACGCTTCCAGTCCGAGGGAGTGATGAAACAGGTCTGGATTTTACTGACTCCTCTCAGTAGAGAAGTAACTTGATCTTAGTCCAAATGTTGGACATTGATCTGAATGTGATTCAGATGCAATGAGAAGATTAAGTATACGGACTTGATTTAATCAAGCATCTATGAGAGGTCCGTTAGATCTGGATTTGAGATGAGATCTCAACATCCAAGTCACTATACATGGAACAATACAATCGCCCTGTCCTTATCTCCAAGTATCTGCGGAGAAGGCACATTATTCTTGAAGGAGTTCAAGAATAATTCCTATGATGAATTTAGTATCCAAGAAAGAAGGTTTTGATGATTAAATGAGATTTAATTATCAAGTATAATATGAATAAGATTCATATTGTGAGAATGTGTCCAAGATAATTAAATGAGATTTAATTATCAAGTACAATATGAATAAGATTCATGTTGAGAGAATGATTGTCCAAGATAATTAAATGGGATTTGATTATCAAGGATAAGCAGATCGTGGATAGTGATATCCAGAATATATGTGTATATTATAAATGAGATTAATAATATATCAGAGAGAGAGACACATTGTAAATAACATTTGTTAATTATTAATGTGGATTGGATCCACATTAGTTAATTAATTGGAAATGTAATTTACAAATTAGTTTGGGATGTGAATATGATTCACATATTTTTTCAATGGCATGATTGAAATATTCACAAATTAATTTGGAATTAATTTGGTGGATATTATTGCAATAATGATTATTGAAAATAATCAAGAAATAATAATATAAATAAAAGGAGACAAAACCACCTATAATCATAGGTGGCGTCACCTATGACTTAGTCATAGGTGACGCCTCCTTGATTTTAGGAGGGGTTGTTGTCTCCTCTTATTTGTTGACTTATTATCTCTTGATAAATTAATTTATATTAATTAAATTTTGTTGATAATAATTCAACACATATTTAATTTAATATAAATTAATGTTGTTGGTTTTTAACCAACAACAATCATAGTCGTTGGATGGCTCTTGGATTACAATGACCGTTGGATCCATGAGAGCCATGGATTGAGATCCATTGGATCCCAAACTAATATATAAAAAGGGTAGCCTTAGCCCTTGAAGGGACACCAAGTAGATGCCTACTCTACTTCTCTCTCTCCCTCTCATTCTCGTGCTATCTCTCTCTCCCTCTCCATAGGGTGGCCGACCACCATTGTTGAGAAAGGAGAGAAGTTCTCGCCTTCGCCTTCAACGACTTGAGGATCTCCTTCTTCTTCGTGGCTACTTGCTATAGAGGAAGACGATGGATTTCGCTTGACGAAATCAGGGGATCTATTGCTTGGATCTTCATCGAGGATTGCGGGAGGGACGCGACTCATCATCGTGCCCGCAAGTGCGTTCTTCGTGGATCGGACTTGAGACAGGAGGATCTCTTGTTTGGGATCTCGCGATCACAACCATGCTTCAAAGGTATTCCTTATACTTTGTGGTTTGATGAAACGATCCGAGAAGTGTTCTCGTGATCATGTGGTTTCATCGTTTGATTTAAAATTTTTAAATTCCGCTGCACCTTGCGACTAGTACGACTAGTCGCCCCGATCGTATTCGATGCGATCGTCACGCTTCCGTGATGCGCTTGAGGATTCTCAATATCCTTCAAGGAACTGTGACACAACAGCCCCTAGGTTCCATAATCCTATGATCCAGTTCAATTCACAGTCAGGTCAGAACCATCCTCTCAGCCGCATACTCTTGCTACCTTAAAGTGATAGAACCATGTGTATGAATTATTTAGCTCTTCCCATACAAACCACATAACCAAAAAGGACTCTACTCTTCTGGTAACTCGTCCTCGTGGAGACAGATATTTCCTTCCAAGATTAGGCATTGTCGGTCTTTACGATCGAATGGGGTAACAAGCTAGAAGAAGTATAAAAGAAGTGGGAATGGACTAATGTAGTCCTCATTCCCTTGTAAAGCTCGATTAGCGTAACCCGGTCTTCACCAAGAAACATGCTTTTATGAAGCTTCAAATTTTTGGTGGAATTTTTGATATAGGCTTATTTTATATATTTTTTTGATTTTGTACAGCTTCTAAATTCTTGTTTATGCCCCTGCAGATATAGCATCTTTTTAGTCCGTCCATTTTTTTATGGTCGTGGAAAAAGTTGTGCCAGCAGACCATTCCTCATCTGAAGCATTATCTCAATCCATCTTCAATCTTTAGATATCATTATTACCAAAAGAAGTGGTTAGAGTATCGGTTTTGGCAATCCCTAGGAATGGTTCCTGAGCCACCCTTGATGAAGCAGCCTAGCATCATCCCCACGTAGATTCAAAGATTTTTCAGCAATTCATCTGGGTTGAGCTAAGTGTTAAGTGTGAGGGTTACGATCAAACCATTGTCTCAAGAGTATTACGGATGATTTGAAGGGTTCTATTTAGACACTTTAAATTAACTCATGAACATAGACTCATGAAATCTAAAGAACTAAATCAAGGCGACCTGAAGTATCCCCAATTCCAGTCCTCAATGGGTACCTCTAAAATTAAGTGTATAAAGGTTTATTCCAAGCTCCAATCTTCAGACTGTATTTTGACTTGTTTGATTGTCTTAACTATTCCGAAAAATGCATATGCTATGTACAATGCAAGAAAATATTTTTGTTGGAGCTATTTCCTGATTTTGAACTTTTTATGGAATTTTGAACAGTTTTGCAAGTTTTTATGTAATTGTTGAAAACATTTTGCAGATATTTATGGAATTTTGATTTTGCAATTTTTTTGTGATTTTTAAAAAACAAAAAATAATAATGAAGAAATCATGTGCAATATTTACACGGGAGTGTTTCTTGTTATTTACAAGAATTTAGGTGAAGAATTTACACTAGGTATATATAGGGATTATGTTAGTTATTATTTACGGATTTATATACAGAGTTTGTAAAGAATTTTTATTTGTTTGAATTATATATACGATTCTCAAAATAATTTGAAATGATTTTGACAAACATTTTGAAGACTATATTTTGAAAACAATTTAACAAATAATTTTTGCAAATATTTACAGAACTTGAAAGTCATTTTGCAAAGATTTTATAGACAGTATGTATAGAATTTGCAAAGTATTTTATCAACCATTTTCATACCATTTGTAAATAGATTTTAAAAATATTTTATTCAATCAAATAAAAGAAATTTTCACTAACAAGCCATTTTTACGAAGGTTTGAAAACATTTCACAAAATATTTTTCAAACTATTTTAAAAAAGATTTTTCAAAGAAATTTTTCAAACCATTTTCAAACAATTTTCGAAACAATTTTAACGGGTTTATTAATCATAATTATAAAGAATTTTAGTATGTATTTTAATTTTATTAATTAGCCATATTATTAAATACGCAAGTATGAGTTATGGCTAAAATATATGCAACGTATATATGACTCCCATGTACTTAGCTTTCGAAGAGAAAAGGAAGACATAACTTGCACTAAGTATAGGAAAGTCTATACTATAATGACTGAATAATGAATAGGAAGTCGACCATGAATAGGAAGTCAACCATCCCCCTATACTTAGGATAAATTAATTCTAAGTATAACAGATTGTATACAATGAAGGGAGGCTCGAGGGTGGGAATAAACAAATAAATCATCGGCTTGGCATGTCTCCCCATATACTTAGGGTAAAATATCCCTAAGTATAGATAGAATATCAAGAGTTAAGGAGACATGCGAGGGATTAAAGAATGAACACCGATATACACCCATCCTCCCTTAAACTTAGGATAAAGCATATCCTAAGTATAGCAATGATGAATGGGATGACTGCAACTTTCGAAAGAATGAAAGAATGAAAAAAAGAATAGAAGAAAACAAATTAAATAATCAAAAATATTTTTGATGGCCTTCTCTGAATCTGTTTATGGTGTGGCATTGAGCTCTTCATGGTAGACCACTTGAATAGAGTCAAGTACAGGCAGAAATATATCATGCTTAAGATATGGCTTCAGAAGTTGTCCATCAATGATAAAGTGTTATGATTTAGCTGACAACTCAGATATCATGATGCTTCCATTGTCATGCACATGGTTTACTACAAACGACCTTGTCCACTTGCTCTTCAACTTCCCTGGGAAAAGTTTTAACTCTGCATCAAACAACCAAACCTTCTTACCAAGATTGAAAGTCTTGTGGCGTATGTGCTTGTCATGCCACTTCTTGACACTCTCCTTGTACATTAAGCTGTTGTTGTATGCATAGTCATGAAATTCAAGGAGTATATTCAGATCCAGCTTTATGTTCTTTCTGGCCTTCTTGGAATCCAAATTACACACATTAATTGCCCACAAAGATTATTAATTCCATGGATAAATGGCATGGCTTGCCATATACCATACGGTAGGGAGACATTCCCAAAGGTAATTTTTATACGATCCGATAGGCCCAAAGAACTGAGTCGAGCAATTGAGACCAGTTCTTTCTATCGGGACGTACTAGCTTCTGAAAAATTGCCTTGATCTCCCTGTTAGAATACTCTGCAAATCCATTAGATTGTGGTGGTATGGAGAAGCTACGTGATGTTCAATGCAGTATTCCTGAATCAGGTTCTTCACATCTCTATTAATGAAATGGCTACCCCCATCTGATATTAGAATTTTGGGAATCTTGAACCTTGCAATGATATATTCCTTCAAAAATCAGTAGACTGTGTGACTGTCAGCATCTCAAGTTGGGATAGCCTCTACCCAAAGACTTACATAGTCGACAGCGAGTAGAATATACTCAAATCCCTAAATATTGAGAAATGGACCCGTGAAGTCAATGACCCATGCATCAAACATGTCTGAAATCTAAATGTACTTCAAGGGAATTGTATCTCTCATTCCTATTATTCAGCCCATCTTCTGATAGTCAATGCAACATTTCACAAAATATTCTGCATCTTTCAATAGAGTCAGCCACCAAAGGTTGCATTATAGGACTTTCATTGTTGTATGTTTCCTAGAGTGGTGTCCTCTTGATTCTCAAGTGTAACAATATTCGAAGACATTGTAGACTTCCTCCTGACGAATGCACCTTCTCCAGATGCAATCTGCTCCCTCCGGGTTCATCGTGGATTTCAAGATCAAATTTTTATAGTAGAAGGATCCATCTAATCAGCCTTGGTTTGGCATCCTTCTTGTCTTACAAGTATTTGATGGCAGAATGGTCTGTATAGATAATAACTTCGGATCCAAGCATATGGGATCTGAATTTCTCCAAGGCGAAGACGACTGCTAGCAACTCTTTTTAGTGACAATGTAGTTCTTATGAGCTTCATCCACTATTCTGCTAGCATAGTGAATAGCAAATGGTAGATTGTCTCTCCGGTGTCCCATAATCGTTCTAATGGCATAGTCAGAAGCAACGGTCATGATATCAAATGGTAGAGACCACTCTGGCAGCTGAAGAATAGGGGTATGGTGATCTATTCTTTCAACTAATTGAAGTCTTGGAGGACTAGCATCGACAATGAAATCGGCCTCCTTACCTAGAAGCTCGATCAACGGTCGGGCTATTTTGCTGAAATCTTTGATGAATCTTCGATAAAATCCTACATGCCCCAAGAATGATCGGACTTGCTTTAAATTTGTAGGTGGCTCAAGTTTGGAAATGATGCCCACCTTCGTAGGATCTACCTCCATGCCCCGTTTGGATATGACATGGCCTAGCGCAATCACTTCGGTCACCATAAAATGGCTCTTCTCCGATGAGAGCACCAGGTTCGCTTCACAGCATCTTTTTAAGACTTGATTTAGGTAAGTTAGACATTGATTGAAGATATCTCCATAAATCGATAAATCATCCATGAAAACATCGAAAAACATGTCAACCATATCTGCAAATATAGGCAACATACATTGATGGAATGTCGCTGGAGAATTGCACAAATCGAATGACATTCTGTGGAAGGTGTATGTCCCAAATGGATAGGTGAAGGTGGTCTTATATGTTAGCAATATGAGCCTGAGGCGAACCATTCCTGCAATAAATGTTATTGTAATAAATGATTTATCAATAAAAGTTATTAATTATGTTTCACTCCCTTTCTGAAATTGATTGAATGAATGCACTATAAGGTCCCTCTGTACATAATGGGTTATGTACCATGGCCAACTTGATAATCATACAGTTGTTTGATTCATTGATTGAATCATAGAGGTTGATGCTTGGATGAATATCTATGGAGTTAGATAGAGGACACATCAAGCATCATCAATGATTGACAAGTAGTGATCACCAGCCTGAGAAGGAGATGGCAATTCTTTCTCATTAGGCTGATATCAGATCAACCTCTTGATGTAGGTCTCTGCATGGGAATAGTGATTCGAAGGTATCAGATTAGTTGAGTCAATGGGTTGACTTAACGAGATCGAGATAACCAAAGACCTATGATGAATACTGTCACATCACGGGCAAACATCCTCTGACCAGAGACAGATGTATTGTTATATGTCTAAGTGTGTACATTTGGCAGACCAATAGGTTGATTACATAACCAAGGTCTTTACACTAGCGAGCTGGTGTGCATGTAAGGGCATATGAGTAATACGATCTCTCAAAGGGATCATACAGGTTCATTTGTGAACCGGGAGACATGAGCTCACTCATGAGGTATTGGGACTGATCAAATTCCATGCATGGTCGTCATGCTTTAGAAGCATGACATGAATTTGAAGGTAAGATAACTTTGGGAAAGCATATGATCTGTACCATATCCCAAGGACCAAGATTGAGAAACTTAGTGATCAGACCATGAAGATGACAGTGTAAAAGTGATCTATAGCTTCAGGATGATCATGAGTCTTCCAGTATGCAGGATGTACAGGTATTGGGAATACCTGAGGGTGATTTGATCATAAACGATTGTATAACCATGACACTTCCATTCCGAGGGAGTGATGAAACAGGTCTGGATTTTAGTGACTCCTCTCAGTAGAAAAGTGACCTAATCTTAGTCCATGTACTGGACATTGATCTGAATGAGATTCAGATGTAATGACAAGATTATGTTTACGGTCTTGATTTAATCAAGCATCTATGAGAGGTCCATCAGATCTGGTTTTGAGATGTGATCTCAATATTTTAGTCACTATACGTGGAACAATACAATCACCCTGTCCTTATATCCAAGTATCTGAGGAGAAATAGCATTGTTCTTGAATGGTTCAAGAATAATTCCATAAGATCTAAGTATTGAGAAATTGATACCTAAATGTGATTTAATTATCATGATGTATGAGGAATTATCCAATATAATTAAATGTGATTTAATTATTATGGATAAGAATAATGTGGATAGAAATATCCAATTATTCATAATATATTATAAATATGATTTATAATGTATTAGAGAGAGCTAATTATAATTTATATTTGTTGATTAATTATTAACGTGTATTGGATACACATTGTCTAATTAATTGAAAATTTAAATTATATTTTGTTTTGGGTTGTGAATATGATTCACAATTTTCCAAAGGCAAGATTGCAATATTTCCAAAAATTAATTGTGAATTATTTTTGGAGAATAAATCCCAACAAAAGTTGTTGGATTAAATAATGGAGAATTTCAAGGAGATATGCAATCTCATGGAAATCCATGAGATTGTCCCCACTTGGAATGTGGTGGGCGGCTACCAAGTCCTATATGGAATTGGTGGCCGTCCACCCTATTACTTGGGGAGGCCTGATCTCCATTGAAATCATCTTCTTATTTGATTGGTTTAATTTTAGGATTAATGTATATTTGATTTATCAAATATATTTGATCTAAATTAAATCATAAGTTGTTGTTTTTTTCCAACAACAATCTTGACCATTGGATTGACATAAATCAATCTCATCCATTGATTTTATATGTCCCATGGATTGAGATCCATGGATCCTAAAACCCTATAAATAGAGAAGCATGCTATGCTCTCTTGTACATGCTATTGGTAGCACATCTCTCTCTTTTCTCCTCACACGCCAACCCTCTCCCTCTCTCTTTTGGTGGTCGTCCACCAAACCCTAAGGGAGATAGCCGTCGTCGCCTACGCCACCGCGCCCCTGCTTCGACGTTCCGCGGTTCTCCATCTTCTTGGAGTGCTACGCTCATGAAGGAGACGTTCGATCTCGTACGACGAGATCAGGAGTTCAACGTGCTTGGATCAACTCGTTAGATTGCGAGGACAACGCGACTCATCCCCGTGCTCGCAAGCCGCTTCTCCGACGATCGGACTTGAGACAGGAGGTCTCTTTTCGTAGAGACTCAATCAACCACGTTTCAAGAGGTATTGCATTATACTTGTTGTGGTTATAGATGAAATGATCCGAGAATTATTTTTGGATCATGTGGTTTCATCGCTTGAAAAATTTTAAATTCCGCTGCACCTAAAAACTAGTACGACTAATCGTTCTTCGTCGTATCCGATACAATGATCACGCTTCTGTGATGCGCTTGAGGATTTTTTCCATATCCTTCAAGTGGTATCAGAGCCTTAGGTCGAAGGTTTTGGATACGATCCGCAAATCTAGGACAACTTGGGTTCGTGGAAGTCGCGAAAGTTTTTATCGCATTTGATTTTCGCACTTCTGTTTAGTGAATAAATTCGGCCCTGTTTAAATTGTTTAAACACGAATTAAACACTTGGATTTTGTTCCTCATTAAATATGGAAACCATAGGATCTGAGTTTACATAATTTGGATTCCGTTTGCTCGAGATATGGTTGTTTTAATGAACATGTATGCACTATTGCGGGAACTGCAAATCTTAGAATGATTAAAGAGTTAATTACTGTTTATACTTGCCTCTAAATGCGTGAATTATCACTTGATTTCTGTCCTAAATCAAATTAGCAATCTATGAAAATTTATTTTGTCTAATTTGGATTTAAAATGATTGAGATATGTTAATTTTAGTAAGTAGGGGTCACTGCTGAAATTACAGTCCTAATCAAGAACCATGTGATTGTCAATTAATGAAATTAATTGTTAATTTCAAGAAATAATTATGGAAAATATTTGAGAAATATTGAAAGATGATTATTTTTTTAATTGACTTGGCCTCAACCAATAAATTGATTAGATTTTATCTAGATCAAAATTGGAAACACAATCATCAAATCCTTGCTTGAACAGGATTGGGAATTTGTCTAGCAAATTTCCTTATAATCAAAAATGTTTTGATTATTACTATATGGTATAATTTCGGTTGAAGAACCGTGATCATCTCAAGTACAAATTGTTCTATTTGGCATTATCCTTTCCCGAGGCGGATATGGTGTCTAGTCGGAGATCGCTGGGGTAGCGGGTTGTAACGTATGTGGTCCATCCCACTCTCGCTGGTGCTGGCCATGAGAGCGGGTAGGGACTTGATAATGCCGAAGAAATCAAGATGTATTTTCTAATTATTAAAATTCAAATTAATACGTACTTTGAGAATAATACCATACATATTCGAATAAAACAATCAAGTTTGATTGATTGAATTGGATTGATAATTAATTTAATATGATTGAATTAATTATGTCCAATTAAAATACTCTATTATGAATAGAGTTGTTAATTCCCTTGGAAGAATTAATTACATGAATTTGATTCATAATAATTAATTAAAATTTGAATATGAAATGGAGGATCACACAAGTGACATCCATGGTCTCCCATCAAGGTGAAGGGTTTCATCGCCAGATATTATATGTAGGAGACGCCTGTCCGAAGTGACAGCTCCTGCGTATGATCCATTTGAATCGGGCTCGTCGCTTCTCGAAAGAGTAAGGACGTATGCATAGTGACCCCAATATCAGGTCCTCATATTATTGGGGCGATATTGGATTGCGCATAGCGAGTTGTATTCCTATTGACGACTGGTTTAATTAATGACGGGTCAACATCACCTTAGGGGTGGTGGGCTCGGGTATTAAAGATCGAATTGGGAAATACAAGTTGGAATTGCAAGGCGGAATGTGTTCCTGCTTCTCTTTATTGGAGTCATAGGTTCTCATATTATTGGGATATGACAAAGATAAAGAGGAGATCCCAGTTCTTACTTGAGATATAGCGGTAAGTATATCTCTTACTTTGAAAGTGATTAAGGGAATAAACTTGCATAGTTGACATAGTAAGACTAATTTGATTTAAAATGCCTTTATCAAATAAAATTAAATTGAATATATTATTATATGTTCTAATATAGTGCATTCTTAATTTCAGAAAATGAAGTCCATGAACCCACTAAGCAGGCTTCTGGAGGTCAACCAGTTGACCAGATCGAATTACTCGGATTGGATCCGTAATTTAGAGCTTGTACTCTCAGCTGAGCGCATAAGTTATGTGCTCTCATAAGACAAGCATGAAAACCCTAAATCAAAGGAAGAGAAAGCATACAATGACAAGTATGATGAAAATCATGTCTTGGCTAGATGCTACATCTTGGGTTCTCTCTCCAATGTTCTTCAGAAACAACATGTGGAGATGAGTACTTGCTAGGAGATAATGCAGAATCTGAAAGATATGTTTGGTGACATTAACCGCACCCAACAGCACAACGTTATGAAAGAACTTGTTTGCTGCAAGATGCAGGAAGGGACTTCGGTCCGTGAAAATGTACTCAAAATGTTTGGGTACTTATCGGAGCTGGAGACTCTGGGGGCAACCATGGATGCAGACATGCAATCTGATTTCATTCTGTTGTCGTTGCCCAAATCTTTCAATAACTTTGTGGTGTCATTCCACATGAACAAGCTGGAATTGAGAAATGTTGGGCTTCTTGCTGCATTAGGGTTCGTTTGGTTGCTGGGTTGGGTAGGGTTGGGTACTATTCATAGGGGTTGGGTGAATAGTAAACTGTGAGGAGGGGGTACCCCTGTGAATAGTACCCAACCCAACCCTGCCCAACCCTGCAACCAAACGAACCCTTAAAGTCTGCAGAAGACGTAACGAAGAAAGATGGTCCCGCTGGCAGTGCAATGGTTGCACAAGTCAGAGGGAAGCATGGTCGGAAGCATGGTCCTCGGAAGGGCCCGGCTCAGAAGAGAAAGAAGAAGGGACAAAGTGTTGACTCATCTTCCAATGCATCCACTCTAATGGCGTCGAAGAAAACCGATGTCTGTCACCACTGCAAAAAGCCAGGGCACTGGAGGCGTAATTGTCCGGATTACCTGAAGTTGGTTGACAAAGGTAAAGCCCCAATAGGTATGAAATCTACTTTTATCATTGAAACCAGCTTTCTCGTTGGAAGAGAAGGAAGTTGGCTTGTTGATTCTAGTACTTCTGTTCATGTATGCAATTTATTGCATTTGTTTCAGGAAACTAGAAAACTTGAAGAAGGGGAGATAGTCATCTAGATGTGATCTGATGCAAGTGTTGCAGCAGTCGCCCTTGGGACTTGCTGGCTATCATTATCTAGTGGTAGAGTCCTAGTACTTGAAGAGTGTCTTTATGTACCTGAAGTCAGGAGGAATTTGATATCTGTATCTAAGCTAGTTAGAAGTGGATATTCATTCCTATTCTGTAATAAGTTAGTCATAAATCATTATGATAAATATATTGTAGATGGTATTTTGACTTCTGTTGGACTCTATGACTTGTGCATTAATGAACATGTCATGAATGTTACAACCACTAATAAAAACCCTAAAAGATCCAGGAATAATAAAAATCATTCAAACATGATTTGGCATCAAAGGCTTGGTTATATATATGTTGATAGGATCAATAGATTGATAAAGGATGGACCTTTGGATTTTCTACAGGTTCAGTCTTTAACTACCTGTGAACATTGTATTCGAGGTAAAATGACTAGGATGCCTTTTCGTAACAAGGTTACTAGATGCGAAGGTATTATTTACTTAATACATACCGATGTATGTGGTCCCTTCAGTACCGCGACTCAAAATGGATATCGATAGTATTTGACGTTTATTGTTGACCATTCGCGATACGGGTACGTCAAAAATCTGAAACCTTTGAAAAGTTCAAAGAATTCAAGGCTTTGGTTGAGAACCAAACCGATAGGAAGATTAAACGGATTCGATCTGATTGAGGTGGCGAGTACCTCCCAGATGAATTCAAGGAATACCTTAAAGAGAATGGAATTATCTCCAATCTCACTAATCCTGGAACTCCACAACTTAATGGTGTTGCTGAAAGACGCAACAGGACCATCATGGATATGGTCCGTTCAATGATGAGTAAAGCACATTTACCACTTAGTTTTTGGGGATATGCAGTAGAGACTGCAATATATATCCTAAATAAGATTCCCAGCAAATCTGTACCTAAGATTCCCCATGAGTTCTGGTATGGAACCAAACCTAATGTCAATCACTTAAGGGTTTGGGGTTTCTTGGTTCGTGCGAAGAACGTGGACGCAAGTAAGCTGGAATCTCGCACTCATGAGTGTTACTTCATTGGGTATGTTAGAGATGGTATTGGATATCAACTCTATGACCATGAGACCCAAAAAGTTTTTATCTCTAGAGATGTGAAATTTCTGGAGGATGATTTCCTTAAAGGTCAAGACAAAAGTGAAGTAGAGGAACTCATAGAATCCCCTGAGGATTCTGAGCTTGCTAGACCAAAAACTGAAGAAGTAAATAAAGGTGAAACACCCATACCTCTTCGAAGGACTTCGAGGGTGGTTGCACCACCTGAAAGGTATGGATTCCATATGTCAAGTGAGACTAACAATGATCCTACTTCATTTGATGAAGCACTTGCGGATCATGACATGGATAGATGGATGCTAGCAATGAAGTCAGAAATTGACTCCATGCATAAGAATGGTGTATGGACCCTAGAGGATCCACCTAAAGGGGTAAAACCCATTTGGTGTAAATGGATCTTCAAGAGAAAGAGGGGACCGGATGGGAAAGTAGAGACTTTCAAGGCACGGCTCATAACAAAGGGCTACACACAGAGAGAAGGCATCGACTACGATGAGACATTCTCTCCTGTGGATATGCTTAAATCCATCAGGACATTGCTAGCTATAGCTTCATATCTTGACTACGACATCTGGCAGATGGACGTCAAGACGGCTTTCCTCAATGGATACCTCGAGGAGGATATCTACATGGAGCAGCCCCAGGGCTTCATGACTGAGGATGGCAAAGTATGCAAGCTGAAGAAATCCATCTATGGGCTCAAGCAAGCTTCTCATAGATGGAACATCAGATTTGACGAAACCATAAAGAGTTATGATTTTGTGCAGAATCCTGATGAACATTGTGTGTGCAAGAAGCTTAGTAGGAGCGCCATTGTGTTCATCGTGCTTTATGTAGATGACATCCTTATCATTGGGAATGATACAGGGATGATGACCAGTGTGAAGATTTGGCTATCCCGTACCTTTGAGATGAAAGATCTTGGAGAAGCCTCTTACATCTTGGGTCTGAAGTTGTTCAGAAACCGAGAGAAGAGGATATTGGGATTATCAAAACATGATACATTAAGAAGATTCTTGAACGATTCCATATGGATAGTTCCAAGAAAGGATTCCTACCCTTAAGACATGGTATCCACCTGTCTAAAGGAATGGCTCCTCAAACTGTTGAGGAAAAGAAAGCCATGGCTGGATGTCCTTATGCATCAGCTGTAGGAAGCTTAATGTATGCCATGATGTCTACTAGGCCAGGTATCTGCCATGTAGTGGGAGTGGTAAGTCGTTACCAATCCTGCTATGGAGAACAACACTGAAATGCAGTAAAGAACATATTTAAATATCTAAGACTGACGCAAGATTACATCTTTGTCTATGGAGATGGTGATCTCCATGTCTTGGGATATACAGATTCTGACTTCCAATCGGATATTGATGATCGAAAGTCGACATCAGGGTGTGTATTCCTATTGAATGGTGGTGCTGTGAGCTGGAGAAGCAAGAAGTAGGACACTACAGCAGATTCAACAACAGAAACCGAAGACATTGCTGCATCGGATGCTGCAAAGGAGGCGGTGTGGTTGTGCAAGTTCGTGCTGGAGCTTGGTGTAGCTTCCTCTGAGACTCCCATCCCGCTAATCTGTGATAACACAAGAGCCATTACCCAGGCGAAGGAACCCAGATGACATCAGAAGAGCAAGCACGTAGAAAGGAAATACCACATCATTCGGGAGATTCAAAAGCGTGGTGACATCATCATCACCAAGATGGCCTCTGCCGACAACGTTGCTGATCCTCTTACCAAACCTCTGACACAGAAGGTTTTCGACCATCATGTAATGAGTATGGGTTTAAGGATTGTTCCTGAATGGTTCTGAGGGCTAGTGGGAGATTGTTAGCAATGTGAGCCCGAGGCGAACCATTCCTGCAATAAATGTTATTGTAATAAATGATTTATCAATAAAAGTTATTGATTATGTTTCACTCCCTTTCTGAAAGTGATTGAATGAATGCACTATAAGGTCCCTCTGTACAATATGGGTTATGTACCATAGCCAACTTGATAATCATACAGCTGTTGATTCATTGATTGAATCATAGAGGCTGATGCTTGGATGAATATCTAAGGAGTTAGATAGAGGACTCATCAAGCATCATCAATGATTGACGAGTAGTGATCTCCATCCTGAGAAGGAGATGGCAATCCATTCTCGTTAGGCTGATATCTGATCGACCTCTTGATGCAGGTCCTCTGCATGGGAATAGTGATTCAGAGCTATAAGATTAGTTGAGTCAATGGTTTGACTTAACAAGATTGAGTTAACCAAAGACCTATGATGAATAATGTCACATCATAGGCAAACATCCTCTGACCAGAGACAGATGTATTGCTATATGTCTAACTGTGTACATTTGGCAGACCAATAGGTTGATGACCTAACCAAGGCCTATACACCAGCGAGCTGGTGTGCATGTAAGCGCATATGAGTAATACGATCTTTCAAAGGGATCATACAGGTTCATTTGTGAATCGGGAGACATGAGCTCACTCATGAGGTATTGGGACTAATCAAATTCCATGCATGGTCGTCATGCTTTAGAAGCATGACCTGAATTTGAAGGTAAGATATATGCTTTGTGAAAGCATATGATCTGTACAATATCCTAAGGACCAAGATTGAGAAACTTAGTGATCAGACCATGAAGATGACAGTGTAAAAGTGATCTATATCTTCAGGATGATCATGAGTCTTCCAGTATGCAGGATGTACAGGTATTGGGAATACCTGAGGGTGATTTGATCACAGACGACTGTATAACCATGACGCTTCCATTCCGAGGGAGTGATGAAACAGGTCTGGATTTTAGTGACTCCTCTCAGTAGAGAAGTGACCTAATCTTATTCCATGTACTGGACATTGATCTGAATGAGATTCAGATGCAATGAGAAGATTAGGTTTACGGTCTTGATTTAATCAAGCATCTATGAGAGGTCCATGGGATCTGGTTTTGAGATGTGATCTCAATATCCAAGTCACTATACATGGAACAATAAAATCGCCATGTCCTTATCTCCAAGTATCCGAGGAGAAATAGCATTGTACTTGAATGGTTCAAGAATAATTCCATAAGATCTGAGCATTGAGAAATTGATAATTAAATGTGATTTAATTATCATGATGTATGAGGAATTATCCAATATAATTAAATGTGATTTAATTATTATGGATAAGAATAATGTGGATAGAAATATCCAATTATTCATAATATATTATAAATGTGATTTATAATGTATTAGAGAGAGCTAATTATAATTTATATTTGTTGATTAATTATTAATGTCTATTGGATACGCATTGTCTAATTAATTGAAAATTTAAATTATATTTTGTTTTGGGTTGTGAATATGATTCAAAATTTTCCAATAGCAAGATTGCAATATTCCCAAAAAATTATTGTGAACTATTTTTGGAGAATAAATCCTAACAAAAGTTGTTGGATTAAATAATGGAGAATTTCAAGGAGATATGCAATCTCATGGAAATCCATGAGATTGTCCCCACTTGGAATGTGGTGGGTGGCTACCAAGTCCTATATGGAATTGGTGGTCGTCCACCCTATAACTTGGGGAGGCATGATCTCCATTGAAATCATCTCCTTATTTGATTGGATTAATTTTAGGATTAATGAATATTTGATTTATCAAATATATTTGATCTAATATAAATCATAAGTTGTTGTTTTTCCAACAACAATCTTGACCATTGGATTGACATAAATCAATCTCATCCATTGATTTTATATGTCATATGGATTGAGATCCATGGATCCTAAAACCCTATAAATAGAGAGGCATGCTATGCTCTCTTGTACATTGTATTGGTAGCACATCTCTCTCTCTCTTTTCTCCTCACACGCCAACCCTCTCCCTCTCTCTTTTGGTGGCCGTCCACCAAACCCTAAGGGAGATAGCCATCGTCGCCTACGCCACTGCGCCCTCGCTTCGAGGTTCTACGGTTCTCCGTCTTCTTGGAGTGCTACGCTCACGAAGGAGACGTTCGATCTTGTACGACGAGATCAGGAGTTCACCGTGCTTGGATCAACTAGTTGGATTGCGAGGACAACGTGACTCATCCCCGCGCTCGCAAGCCGCTTCTCCGATGATCGGACTTGAGATAGGAGGTCTCTTTTCGTAGAGACTCGATCAACCACGCTTCAAGAGGTAGTTATAGATGAAACGATCCGAGAGTCGTTCTTGGATCATGTGGTCTCATCGCATGAAAAATTTTAAATTCCGCTACACCGAACAACTTGTATGACTAGTTGTTCTTCGTCGTATCCAATACGATGATCACGCTTCCGTGATGCGCTTGAGGATTTTTTGCATGTCCTTCATTATCTTGGTCTTCAGGAGCAATTGTGACTTGATTATAACCAGACTATCCATCCAAGAAACAGAAATACTCCTTCACAACCGATCTTTTGACTATCTAGTCGATGAAGGGGAATGGATCCTTTTTGGATGTTAAATTCAGGCACATATAATCGACATAGACTTTCCAATATGTTGGAACTCTGGTTGGGATCTTCTCTCCTTTATCATTCTTCACGATGGTGATCTCCAATTGCTTTGGTACAACATGCAAGGGACTCACCCATTTTGAGCTGGTTATGGGATATATGAATCCTGCATCACACCATTTTGTAATCTCGTTCATCACAACCTCTTGGAGATTTGGATTTAATTACTGGAACTCTCATGACGGTTGATGTCCTCTTCAAGGTTCATGTGATGTGAGCACAATGATGGATTGACCCATCGAGATCTGAAATTTTCTAGGCTATGTCCTTGTGGTTTCTTTCTAGAACCTCGAGCAAGTGAGATTCTTGTTCATGCTTTGGGTATTTTACTATCTTAACCCGAAGCATTTTTCTATTTAGCAAGTACTCTTAAATCTTTCATCTGTCGTTATAACTTTTGTGGAATTTTACATAAAGAACCCCCAAAGTTTGTAATATTGCATTGGTGCCCCTGTCAGGTGCGCGTGCACGGCACGCGGGCCTTGGCATTTTTGCAAGGGCACCCCCAGACATTGTTGTATTTACTTTCAGTCCGTGAATTTTTCTATAGCAGTCTAACTTTTTGGCTTAATTGCAATAGAATTCATGATCACTAATAATATGTTATGCGTCGGCAAGGAAGGTGTACTTCATATTTGGTGGAAGCGATTTGAGCATAGGTAAGGTCTGAATCATTTCTACGGTGACCTCGGCTACTGTGCAGGGTGGTGGTGTCGGATATTTCAACTGTAATGCATCCACCATTAGCACTGTAAGCTCTGAGTCTAGTGATGCATAGAATTCTTTGATGATGGAGTCTTGTTCATAAACATTTTCAATAATCTATTCCTGCTCTGTTATAGATAGGTGTCCAAAAATGAATTCTTTGGGCAAATTAACAAAAATCTCATCTTCAGAAATGGTGGGGAATTTAATGGTGCTATCCACTCCATCCTCTATGGAGAGGAGCATGTGGGTCTCAATATCATCCATAAAAAGGTTTGTACCTCTGATTTCTACCAAGAAGTCACAGTCTTCTGTTCTCTACTTTGTAGGCTCATTCTTGTTTGATGCAAGATTCTGACAATTCTGGCACTTGGATCATCTGGATTGGCACCTTTTCATTGCTAGAATGAAAGGTGATCTTCCCTATGTCGTAATCCACCATTTCTTCGATTGTTCAAAGGAACGATCAGCCAAGGATTATCGGGGAATGAAGCAAAAGAGATGAGGTGTCCATGTCAAGCACAATGAAGTCCACAAGGAACTGCATCCCTTAATGGTGACAATGACATCCTCTAGAATGCCCCAGGGCTACTTGATGGATGTCTACAAACTACAGAATCATTCTTGTTGATTTGAGTGGTCCCAACGTAAATTCTTTCAGCAATGAAGTAGGCATCAAGTTGAATTATGATCTACTATCAAGGAGTATTCGATTGAACTTCTGATAGAACATCTGACATTTTATAAGAAGGGCTCCCATGTCTTTCTTTTTGGTCGTGAGGTTGCTGATTGCATTCACATTAGCAATAGTCAGAATATGCTTCACATTTCCATCTCTGGCCCAACGTAGTGTCTCTTTAAAGTGCATTCTTCCTTCACTCCTTTCATTATATTCACCATGTACTTGATGGCCTTAAGAATAGGCATCTCCAGAACAAGATTTTGAATAATTTTGACCACATAAAAGTCAGACAAGGCAATTTCTAAAATTTTATATTTTTGGATTTTCTCAAAGCATCTAGAATTGGAATATGTACATAAGCAAAAGCAAAAATAGTGTTTTTATTTACATCAAAATCAATGCCTACATCTGGATGTACAAATGGATGACTAAAAGGAACATGGTCATACAAAAGAGGTGGACATCTAGAAATTGCAGGCGAGGCTCCATCGGCTGGCATTGAGTTGGTCGTCGGTGCGGTCTCCACTATTGCCAGTGTGGTGGTGCTTCAGATGATGTGCTGCTGCTTTCTTTTTGTTATTTTTGAATTTTCTGATTTTTTGTCTTTTTCTTTCTAGTGCTTCTCCTATGTCACCTTCTTCCTCACCCGAATCAGCAGCTAGATTGGCTGATGCAGAAGAGGATGATTCACCAGATGAAGCTTTATTCTTCCCCTTCATGGTGGTAGTCGGTTGCAAGGTCCTACCACTCTTGAGAGTGACAACATTAGATAAAAACAAATCATGCACATCTGACACTATTAGACTGGATTGAACATCTTAGACTACCTACTCTCTCTTCTTGAAGTTATTGGGGGTTGGCCTCCATCTGTGTCGGAATTAGTGTTTTGGTGTTGGTGAGGTCATCGAGCTTCTAGCTCATTTCTACCAGGCTCTTCACCAGCTGAGCCAAGCAGTCTAAGGCATGGTTCAAGAGATCAGCCTCGGATTTTTCAACGTGTTGTCCATGTTGCGATTGATATGGTGTGGAGGCTTATGGTAGGAATATTGATTTTGGTTATAAGGAGAAGGATGGTATTACTGATGTTGAGAAGGTTGATGCTGATATGGAACAACCGAGTATTGCTGGTATGGATGGTGTTGATGGTATTGTGGTTGCTAGTAATGATTCTACCTCTAATTGTTCTGATAAGGTGGATACTACCAGTGGTGAGGCTGTTGATTCTGGACAAATATCCATCCTTGTTGTTGAGGGAATGGACAGTTTCTTGTAGAATGGCCATGTTGATGTCTGCTTGGATGGGCCAGCTGTGCATCATTGCTCCATACGCCATTCACCTCATGAATGAGAGGTGGAGGTGGAGAACATGGTTCAAGAAGAATCTGGAGCTCAGCCTGGTATATGGCCAACTGTTGTTGTGGCTGTTGAGGCGAGGTGGGCTCGGGTTTCTACACATAGTACATGTGTTGGACCACTTGCTGCGGTGGACTCTGTTGAGGAGTTTGAAGTGATGAGGGTTCCTTCATCTTTGTAGGAGTCGACGTCGATGCAGATACTGACTAGTAGGAACTGATTGTACTCACTAGCAGCCCCAGCTACTTGGTGTTATGATCCAAGTTGTCCAGATGTTGGGTCCTCTATTCGATCACAGATAATTTCTCCATGTCATGTGATCGTTTCTCGGTGATGTCCACTTTGGATAGGTAGCTCCCAATAATGCTCAAGTTGGAGCGCTCATCTCTGTGGATCATGGGATGCTATCATATGAACTAGCTTTTGTAGATTGTGTGGCTTACATTGATATGTATGGGATGACAACAAGGCAGACTCTCCTTCGATTATTTCCTAGAAGATATGCCAGAGGACATCCCCATCCTTGTTTAAATGTGACCCACCACATGCAGCATCCACGAGTTTCTGGATTTCAATAGTTAGTTCCCCAAAGAAGTGTTGGACCAGATTGGTCCGAGGAATATCATGGTAGGGGCACTTCTCCTGTAAATCTATAAATTGCTCCCAAGCCTCATGGATGGATTTGTGGGTGGCTTGGGAGAAGTTGGCAATGTGGAATCACATCTGATTGAGTCGACCGAGAGGGTAAAATTTATGCAGGAATGCAAACTTGAGCTCCTCCTAAGTCGTGTTGACTTTTCTCATATGATTGATCCAATGAAGCACCTTGTCCTGAACATTGAATGGAAAGGCTATCATTTTTACAATTCCTAACGGTATGTTAGGGTAGTGACTTGTTTCACGGATGCCAACAAACTGTTGCAGATGAATATAAGGTTCTTCATTAGTGTTCTCATGGAAAGTGGGAAGAAGCGCCAAGAACTGAGGCTTCAGCTCGAAATGTACATGGACCTATGGGATCTGAATCCACTTGGTCATCTGGACAGTACCGGGGTTGTAGTCTCCTTAAGAGTTGGCTTGGGCTGCTCTCCTTTTGGCTCATATTCCAGGCCTCCAAGGCCTCCATCTGCTCTTTCTTCCTCTCATCCTCTTGTTCCTCCTCCTGGATTATCTCTCCTTCTCCTCAGATCATTGAGTATATCTTGGAAGGTGACCAAGGCAAATACCTAGTTGGTGAGCAGTTGTTGTATTGCCTGGATGGAGGCAAGAAGCTAGGCATTCACGGCATTCTGGTCCGGTTGCTTTCCCAATTGTGGTTGTTGATGTTGTGCTCCCTTCCCTTTTTCAGTAGGAGTCATCTTTTATCTGAATCGGAATCTGAGAGAATTTCTGGCTCCATATCGGGCTCTTGATCTGCACATAGAATTATGCCCGATCAGTCTGAATTGAGACACTAGACAGAAAGAATCATTCTGTGTTAAGGTCAGCACAAAATTTCATTAAGGATGGAAAGTGTATGGAGTGAATTAATTTCCATCCAAAATGGGCAGATTTGGGGACAAGAGTGATCATGGATTATTGAAGAAGGTAGGGAGTCTGGAGAGCAGTTTGTAAAGTCCGAACAGTGATCACATGAATCGCCTCAAATAATTGGAGAAGGCAGGAATCGATATAAGTGTCGATAGAGTCCCAACCAAGCCATCCATGAGTCTCCATCTTGAGGGTAAAGAAGAAGATCGAGAATGGATGAATGATATGGTGTTGAATGAGGAATAAAAGGAGTGCAAAATAGTAGAATGTCTCAAAGTGAGTGGGGGTCAAATGAGGAATAAAATAGATGGAAGTGAAAAAGCACAAAATGTACATGACTGATCTTTGAACTTAACTAAAATCAAACAAACACCAAACAAGTTTTGGATTCACCAACTCGACACAAGTGAGGCTGTAGGAGTTCGTCTATATTTATCTGTTCAATTTTATGTATATTTTGCAGGCAAAATCTTATAACAACTCCTTATGAGGGATATCCCTATAGGAGTATGCGTACTACCAGAAAAGTTCCACGTACTTGTTCCACCTCCTTTATAACTAAAGGTTATCGAAAAAACCTTAAGCACATTATGGAAGTTTAAAGATCGCATCATATGCGATCGGGAGAGACTAGTCATACTAGTTGCTCGAGGCAACGGAATTTAAAATTTTCATGTGATGAAACCACATAATCCAATAACACATCTTGAATCATTTCATCAAGATCATAAATTTGAATTAGGGTTACCTATTAAAGCAAGCTTGTGATTGTATCTCTAAATGAAGAGACCTCCTATCTCAAGTTTGATCCGACGTAGATCGCTCTTGCAGGCGCGAGGATGACTCGTGTGCTTCCTGTAATTCACGTTGATGATCCAAGAAATGAAGCTCTTGATTTCATCTCACAAAATCATAAATCTTCTCCACAAGTGACAGGCACCGAAGAAGATGGAGATCTGTGAGTGGTCGAGACAGTGGCACAACAGCATAGCGACGATGGTGACTTTTTCTCCAACACAATGTGGACGTCCACAAGTGAGAGAGAAAGAGAGAAAGGACATGTAGAGAGAGTTCCTCAAGGGAATGTGTGTAAGCACAAAAGGCTAGGGTTACCCCTTCTTTTATACTAATGGATGCCCATGGATCTCAATCAATGTGCTCATACAAATCCAATGGTTGTCATTAATTAATGGCCATGATTTTGTTGTATAAATTTACAACAAAAAATTAATCAAATTGAAATAAAATATATATGTTGTAAATATATTCCTAACACATTTAATTTCAATTCAAAACAATCTCATGAGGATAGTAGCCTCATTCCCTTTTAGAGTGGATGACCATATATGGAGAAGGACTCAACAGTTGTCCACCCTCTTAAAGTAGAAGGTGGCACTCCTTTTCCTATTTGGTGAGAGCTCAATCTCTCCAAAATTTCCACATGTGCAAAAACATTTGTTGCATAATTATTCAACAAAATAATTCCAAATTATTTTGTTGTAATTTCAATCATGTCATTGATAAATTGTGAATCATATTCGCACATCCAAAATAAAATGTAAATTGCATTTACAATTAATTGTTCAATGTGAATCTAATTCACATCAACTATTAATTCTTAAATACAAATTACAATTATCTCTCTCTGATATAATATAAATCACATTTATAATATCCATGAATAATATGGATAGTGTTATCCACAATATCCACATCCTTGATAACTAAATCGCATTTAATCATCTTGGATGTCCATTCTCATGTGCTCAAATAATATGAATCAAATTTAAATTATTCATAATAATTAAATCACATTTAATTATTCATTTTTTAAATGCTCATATACATTACCAATAATGAAATTATTCTTGAACTCTTTCAAGAATAATGTGCTTTCTCTGTGGATAATTGAAGATAAGGACAAGGCGATTGTATGTTCCATGTATAATGATTTGTATACTGAGCTCATATCTTAAATCCACATCCAGTGGACCTCTCAAAGATGTTTGACTAAATCCGTAAATCTAATCTTCTCATTACATTTGAATCATATTCAGATCAATGTCCAACATTTGGACTAAGATCAGATTACTTCTCTATTGAGAGGAATCACTAAAGTCCAAACATGTTTCATCACTCCCTCATAATGGAAGCGTCATGGTTATACAATCATTTATGATCACATCACCCTCAGGTAACTCATATGCCCTTGTATGCACACCAGCTCATCGGTGTATAGACCTTTATTAGATGAACAACCTATTGGTTTGCCAAATATGCATACTCAAACATATAGTAACACATATATCTCCGGTCAGAGGGTGCATGCCTATATCGTGACAGTATACGACATAGGTCTTGGTTATCTCCATCTCGTTAAGTCGGCTCTTTGACCTAACTTATCTAACACCTCCGAATTTCTATTCCTATGCAGAGGACCTACATCAAGAGGCCAGTCAGACATCAGCATATAGAATTGCCATTTTCCTCTCAGGCTAGAGATACATTCTTAATAATCACTTGATGGTGCTCGATGAGTCCTCAATCTAACTCTTATATATCATCCAAGCACTAGCCTCTATGATTCAACATTTGAATCAACAGCTACATGATCATTAAGATGGTCATGGTACAAAACCCTAATTGTACTAAGGGATCTATTACGCAAATTAGTTATTCTTCATTTCAGATCAACGAATGATTTGTAATAACATTTATTGCATAATGGCTCACCATGGGCTCGCATATCCAACAATCTCCCACTATCCCAAAGAGCCATTAATGGACTAATCTTTAAACGCACACTCATGTGCTAATCAGATGCTATTTAGAAAAACAGCTTGGTAAGCTGACAAGTCACTCTATTTCCGAGAGACTACACCAAGTTCTTTTATGGTACATGCATATCTTATAGTAACAGTGCTTGCATTCAGTGCGAATTTTGCATCTTATGCAACCAATACTCGGTCTTGTTAAAGAAGTTATAGTATATTTGATACTATAACTCAATCATCATTATAACTAATATGTAATTTCTATTATCCTTATCAGAATACCCTTATTCCCTGGGATTTATATCTCCTAAGACTAAGACCTGATCTTATGTGTTATAAGGCATCTACAGTTAAGACTTTTTAGATCACTATTCATAAAGTCTTAAGTTCTTGAAGATAAGACTTTGAGATCACTATCTCAAAAGCCTTATCATCTATGAAGGTGTTTTTATTACTATAAATAAGTGTTTTATCTCCCTAGTAGTATTAGTAACATTTTACTATTCCCACTGTATGGTAGACATCTGGATTTTATACACATCTAGCATACATCAGGCTTCTCGTAATTGATGCACAAGGGCAAGTAGTATTAGCATCATCAACACTTGATATGTTATCCCTTCATAATGGTCAATACCATATCTTAAGGGGAGGAATCCTTCCTTGGGGTTTTTTCAAAAAATGGAACATGTCCAAGGTATATTGTTAATGTGACGGTCCCAATACCCTCTTATCTTTGTTTCTGAACAACTTCAGAACTAAGATCTAAGAGGTATCCTTGGGATCTTTTATCTCAAGGTATGAAACAATCAAATTATAAAACACTTATTCTCATCCTTATATCATTCCAAATGATTAGGATATTATCTACATTTAGCGTGATGAACACAATGGCACTCCCACTAAGCTTCACATGGTTCATCAAGATTTTGTATGAAATCATAACCTTTATAATTTCATTAAATCGGATGTTCCGACTGCTTGAAGCTTATTTGAGTCCATAGATGGAGTTCCTTAAGCTTATACACCTTGCCTTCCTCAACTATGAAGCCCTGGGGCTACTTCATATGAGTATCCTCGGAGAGGTATTCATATAGGGATGCAATCTTGAATTTCATCATGAAGATTTCATAGTCAAGTTGTGTAGCTTTTAGTTAGCAATATTCTGATGGGTTTAAGCATGGTCACTGAAGAGAAAGTCTCATCACAAGCGATGTCTTCTCTTTGTGTGTATCTTGTGGATATGAGTCATGCTTTGAAGGTCTCTACCTTCTCATCAGTTTCCCTCTTTCTCTTAAAGATCCATTTACACCTAACAGGTTCTACCCATATAGGTGGAACCTCAAGGGTCCACATACAACACATGTATATGTAGTCTACTTTAGACATTATTGCTAACATCTATCTCTTCATGTCATTATTCTTGGAAGCTTCATCATATGAAGTCAAATCATTAGCAGACTTAACCAACACATGGAATCCATACTCTTTAGGTGGTCTTCCACCCTCAAAATAATTTGAAGAGGTATTATGAGTGTTTCATCTTTAATTATCATTTTAGTTTCTGATTTCAGGAGCCTCATTATCTTATCAAGATTCAATGAGTTCCTCTACTTCATTTTTATCTTGATTCTCAAGAAAGTCATCCTCTAAGAATCATATCCTTATAGATGAAATCTTTTAAGAATCTCAAAGTCATAAAGTAGGTATCTAATATCATCCTTTATATTCCCAATGAAGTAGCACTCCATGGTGCTAGATTCCGGCTTACTTGCATCCATGACATGGTTATGGACCAAGTAACCCTAAATCCTCAAGTTTCCAACACTAGGCTAGGTTCCAAACCATAACTTATGAGAGTTTTTAGGTTTTGATCTGCATGGAATCTTATTAAGGATATATATATTGCAGTGTCTGCTACACATATTCCTGGAAACTAAGAGGTAATCATGCTACTATTCATCATTGATTAAATCATGTCGAACATGATCCAATTGCATCACCCTACAACTCTATTTAGTTGAGGTGTATTAGGAAGAGTGATATAGGAATGGCATTCCTTTCTTCATAAGGTATTTCTTGAATTCATCTAATAGGTACTTGCAACCCAGTTAGATCAAATTCATTTCATCCTCCTTCAAACATTGGTTCTAAACCAAAATTGGAAATATTTGACATTTCAAAGGTTTCTAATGTGAAAGAAAGAAATCTCATATCATAAAAATCATCAATTGATATCACATATCATTAATGTTTAATATGATACAGATGATCCACATGCATCAATATGTATGAGATCTTGAATACCTTGGCATCTTACACCATTCCCATAAAAGGGTGTATCAGACATTTTACTTTTGAATACAATATTTACAAGTATGTAAGATTTGAAATTTCAGAAAATCTAAAGTTTCATCTCTTACTAGTCTATTATATCATCAATAGACATATGTCCAAGGCTTGATGCTAGATCATTGTCAAATGATCTTCATCCTCCTATTGATCTTTTAAGGTTTATTTTTTTCAATATTTAGAAATGTTAATGAACCATTCATTAATTTTCTAATTAAGTAGAGTCCTCTAGATGTTAGATTACTATCTGAAATATTACCATCATAACTCTTTATGATAGCTCTATTCTAGAATGCATGTTTATTTCTAATATTTAGAAATAAACAATGATTGTATTCAAATATCTAGTCATAGAGACATTCTCTAAGACTAAGGGCTCTCCCAGTGATAATATACAATATATCTATTCAATGGAGATTATTGAAACAATTGCATCAACATCCATGTGGATGACTATTAAAACTTAAGATCAGATTTTCTAATCTGCTAAAACATATGCAACCAATTGCAAGTGTTATTAGAAGAATGAGATACAATTATTAAACTTTGATCTTATCTAATAGTCAAGTCAATTCAATGATTATATATGTAGATGTATAATATATCGATGCACTATCTGAGTCCTTCTCTAAGGATCCTAGATAGTTTAGATAGTCAAGCCATCAATACATTAGCTTGTTATAGAATTGGCATTCATCCAACTCTTTGGATGTCATATGTGTGGAAATTATAGAAGTACAGTCAACTCTTTGACTTTCCTTCTCACTTGGGTCAGACCCATGCTTCCAGTGTGCTTCCTTCATTTATAAACAACTACTTAAGACAAAGGATCTCTTATGTTGAACTTAAAAGATTTCAATATAAGAGTATTTCAACATGTATACATGCTTCATTCAATTCATACAATATGAATATTATGAAAGCTTCATGAATGACTTGAGTATAGATAGTAGAATGATGACACTCATCATATCTACATCCATCTAAGCTCTTAAAGACTTTGGTTTAGGTAGGTAGTCAAACATTTTAAGTACATAATTTCTTATCAAGCCACCATTCTGCATAATGCAGTGAACCATATCATTCATGAGTAAATGCCGAAAGCACGTGTATGGCAAAACATATTCTTAAATTTTATAAGGATTTTCGATAATTACGATCACCATCGGCATGATACTTCCGAAGCACATTCGATGAGAGATCAAGGTGATAGAGACATACAAACCCAAGGTTGTTGTCATATTGTCAATTTAATAATCATTCCTCATTATTATGAGGAAACTTGTACATTGCAACCACATATATTTTGTGTCCAATTGGAAGTACAATATCTGGATCATGGATCCAATCCATGATATTTTACTGGTTTTTATTGAGTGTAGTTTTGAGTGGGTTTAATGTGGGTTATCTAAAATAATAAATATTTGCATAAGTATATATTTTACTTTGATTAAGGATGTTTATATCAAAGTTGTCTTGCCTTGTCAACTCTGAAAGTACATTCCCTTATTCACTTTAAAAGTAAGAGACATACGTACCATTATATCTCAAGCAAGATCAAAGATCTCCTTTCTTACCTTTGTTACATCCCAATAATATGAGAAACTGTAACTTGGATAAAAGAAGAAGGAACTCATTTTGCCTTGCAAGTCCAACTTGCATTTCTGATGAATCTCCATTTCATCACCTTTATTCTACCATTTTGGCCTCAAAAACCCTAGCAAATGCATGTAGATAGCATCAAATTGTACATAATAGCATTCATTATTTATTGTATTAATTATACAGAAAATAAGGTTTTTAATGCCAAAATTATAGAATAAAGAGAAGAAAAGAAAAAGGAATAAAATATTGCAAAGATTTTATGACCCTAACCCCGAGACCAAGGCCAGCATGGAATTGGTCGACAAGGAATAAAGTAGGGGGAGATAAGGGCCGATATACAATAAATACCTCATTCATTTCTTCATCCATTTATGCATTTTTGGCACCTATTTTGTACATATTTATTTATTCATCAAATAAAGAAACTTTGTTCATAAAAGTTGTAGATAATAATGTAAATAAAAATACAAAATTGAGTTTGTGTAAAAATAATACACAGTGTACATTTTATGCACATAATAAAAAGCCAAAATCTCAACTTCACAGACCCATATCTTGCAAATAAAAACTCCAAATCACCCAAACTCACCTTTAATTGTATATTGCATTTCATAAACTATTTTATAAAATTGGTTTCATAATTTTTGGAGTCCATATGCAGAAGTTAGGTTTTTGGCCTTTCTTGTATATAATACCTGAGTAAAATATTCATTATATTCACTATTCATTATTTTTATAAATTACTATTTTTAGAATCTTGTAAATAATGTATATAATTCATATACATATTAGCCTTAGAATAAAACCAAAAAGAATATGTGAAATAAAATAAGTCTATATAGGCAAAATACCTATGAGAAGGATGTACATAAATAAAAAGAGAAAAGCATTCTTTAATTATTTCATTCTTTTATATTTTTACAATAATGTATATATTATATATATTATTATTAAAAATACAAAGCTAAAATAAAAACAAATAAAATCCATTCAATAAATACAATGTATATAATATACAGGTAAAATACCTATAAGTATACTTACATATACACAAACACATTTATTTAAAAATACAAATAAACTTATAAAAATCAAACAAAAATATCTTTATACTCACAAAAATAAATTATAAATTTATAAAATAAGCCAACAAAATAATAAAAGAAAATAAACAAATTAAAAATAAAATACATGAAAATACATGTAAATACATACATATACATATTATCCTAATAAAACTATAACAAAACACCTCGAAAAATTCAATAAAATCATAAATAAATACTAGATAAAATAATACACATTTTTTATTTTATAAGAAAAAACTAATAAAATCATTTAGGGCGTCAAATAAATCAATCTTCCTTCAGATTTGCTATTTTGTCTCGTAGCGGCTTACGTGGCCCAATGAGGCGTCGGCCAACGTTGACTCCCAGGTCAACTGTCCCATCCCCCGCCTGGCGTCTCTGAACTGTCTATTCCCCCGATTTCATGCCTTTTTCCCGGGCACACCATCCATCAATCGACAACGCTTCCTTCACAAGAATTGTTCCCTAATCTTCCATGATGCCCGCCGAAATCAAAGATCAACGAGATATTCATTGGATCAGTCAATAATCGCCGGGTAATAAGGCCCCTTGCCAATGTTTATAAATAAAAATCTCCGCCTCCTTCCTCGAATTTGGCCACTTTTATTCCAACCTAAAGCCTAGATCTCGTTCCTGGAGTGTTCCTCGTGACAGGGGGAGCAGCCCAGCGCTGTGACTCGGCCGGAGGGAGGAGATTTTGACGCGACGGAGCTCCGGCATCCGCCCTGCTCCCTGGAGGCCCCCAGGTATAAGAGCTGCCCTTTAATGCATTTTTAGTTAGCTTTTAATGTTAGCATTTCATTCCAGTAGTTAGATTAGGGGTTAGTTAATCACCGTAGTTAGAAATCCAAAATTCGAAGTTCGCCGGAGCTCCGCTCCGGCGACTTCTTCATCGTGAATCTCACTGTTTCCGCCCGCTATATGCACCCCAACTCATTCCTCGTTGCCTTCTCCATCGAACACCCACATTTGTTCAACCCAAGACCCTAGGTCTTGGCGAATCGGGGCTCCTCCTCCGCCGTTCGCCGGAGCCCCTCCGCCCACCTCATTTTTGTGTTGCAGCTTCAAAACCCCGGGTCGAGGAGCAAGCTCTCTCGCCCGCGGTTCTTCCTGTGCAGGAACTTCGAAGAACCGAGCCCAACTGGGCTCGCATTGAACCAGGAAGAGGTTCCTAGGGGCCCCTTTCTTCTCCGACCTCGCTCCATCGACTCGGACCCCCAGGAGCCATGAAAGTACCACCAGTCGACGCGGGATGTCATTAGCTACGAGTAGAGCGCGTTAGAGGCAAGGAAGATGCCCGGAGGAGCCTGAGCTACCCGATCGAAGCTCGCCGGGGGCGAGCTTCCTCCTCGTTCTTCCAGGCATCTTCAGGACCGTCAGATCGAAGGGCTCGTCCTAGATCCGGCAAGAGCCGTCCGATGGAGCATCGCATCCACCGTCAGATCAGTTTGGCTGATCTAATCTCAGCCTTCCATCGACGAAGCGTCATCGGGCGAGGAGGTGGCGACGCGTGGCAAGTGAAGAGCGCTGCGTCGTTGGATGCCACGCTTTGTTTAGGGGTAATTTTCACATCCAGCCCCCTTACTTTTTGTATTTATTATTTAATGCCAAAAATGGAAGTTTCAGTTGTAAATAAAATGTATACTTTGCGGAAGGACCCCCGATGTTTCAAGATTTGCACTTTAGTCCTCCCGCGCCTCACGTGCAGCAACCACGTGGGGCACGTGGAAATTTGCATCTAAACCCTGCCGGGTTCCTATATTTATTAAATGGTCCTGAAAATAAAAGTTAAAGTGTATTTTTGTTGTAATTTTTGCATGTATGCCCCTGCCAACTATTTTATTTGCAAAAATACCCCTGCCAGGCCATTTAATTTTTGAAGGATTTGTCTATTTATTTTATGCTTCATATTAAATCGAAAAATCTTACAAAAATAGACTTAAGCTCCTGTTTGGTCATGCTTGAACGCCATATTTTTAGTTTTGCATTTTGTTGCATTTTTGCATTTATTAAAAATCAAAAACATGTCTTTTATTCCCTGTCTAACTTATAAAATCCCAAAAAAATATGAAAATGCCTCGAAAAATTCCAAAAAAATTACCTATGGTGTATTTTGACCTATATTAGTGTCAGTCCAAAAATCCCTAAAAATATCAAAAAGAAAACCTTAAAAATTCAAAAATACCCAAAAACTTCAAAAAAATATAAAAAATCAAGGAAAAATCAGAAAAATATAAACTCTGGCTCTATTTATGCTCTATTTTATTATCGTTATTAGAAAATTAGGGTGGAAAATTTTTGAGGCTGTTACTATTTTTAATCTCTATTTTTGTGACAGCCAGTACCTAGTCCACTGTTTGTTATTATTGAGCTATTTAAAAATACTAAAAATGTTTGCAAAAATACCCAAAAATCATAAAAACAGTAAAAAACCATGAAAATTCCAAAAAGACCCTTTTCCTGAATTTTTGACTATTTTTGAGTATTTTTGTGAATATTATAATACCCCCTTTATGTATATATATCTATATATCCTAAAAAAGAAAAAAAATATATTATATATATATGTAATTAATCATATGTATTCTCATTAATCTTAATAAAAAAAAGGAAAAAATATATATATCTATATTTATTTTATTATATTTATATATACCTATATATATATATTATATGTATTATAAGCTATATACTTACCCTCTATGGGTATACATAATTAATATATTTGTATTATATACATTTATATATATAATATTTAATTAGTATATTTTATTAATATTAATAAAAAATCAAAAACCCACACAAGGATGACTGTGATTTACTTGTAGGCTGTTGCATTTTGTATTGCTCTCTGTGGTTCGACCTCTACATATTTGTCACTATACATTTTATGGTAGAGTAAATAAAGATTAATTCACTTTTATTTTTGAGCTTGATTGTTGTATTCTTTGGATTGTGGGTTAATTGCTGATTGGCCCGGGTGTTCCATGAGTGGCCGCCTCAGCGACAACCTTTGTATTATTTATTCATGGCAACCCTTTTGGAATATTCCCGCGTTATCAGATGGCGCCGTTGCCGGGGAGCAATGAGCATAGCCAAATTGATTTTTGTCATCCTTGTATAAAAATTTTGATTCATGATTCATTTTTGTGTGAGCAGCTATTTTTTTATTGCCATTAATCACCATGCTTCATATCTTTATTTATTGTGATTATTTTTCTCTGCTCTATTTGATTGACTGAGTATGCTAATGCAATCTTTTTGTGACTTTGATGCAAGGGACCGCCACACGAGGATGGCTTCCTAGGAGGCCAAGGCAGCCGAGCTTGGAGGAGGATGGTCTTCTCTTCTCATGACCATCTGGAGAGTGCACCAAAGAAGCAAAGAGAGGGGCATTAGATAGGCTAGATATTTATGAAAATTATTTTTGTAATTCATGGTGAGAGAGAGACTATTTTGGCATGTAATTAAACAGGACTCTACTCTTCACAATGAGGTCCAGTGCCCGGGTGATTGTTCACCTGGGGGCCTCATCGCGGCTTTTTCGAGTTTTCATCGCCTTCTTTTATTTTGTTTCCCACAGTTTTGAGCTTTCCGCCTTTCTTTTACTTTGTTTTGTGTGCTTGGAGCCCCTAGATATAGGTTGCTTGACTCGGTAGCTAGGTCCAAACATTAATAAGAATGCATGTTCCTATAGTCCACTTCGATTGGATCTAGTCAAACTCAAACAAGTTGTAAATTTGTCTCTTAGCCCTCTGTGCCGTAGCGAACCCTGTAAAGCGCTTTCTCCTACCCTCAATTTGTTGAGCAGAGGAGGGGTGATCCAAGACCGGACTCTCTTGGGCTAGAGACAAATGAGCAACTTATGGTTCTTCACGCTAATAGCAGCTTATGTTTAGGACGATTTTGTGCCTTGCATACCGACATGTAGATAGGTTTAAAAATTCTGTTTTGCATACCACATGGAGAGAGCTGGGATGCACTGTAAGTCTTCTAACTCAGCATGCATCATTCGGTTCAATGGTGAGATTTCCATCATGGAACCACTTGCACGGCTTTTCCGCTATCTCCCTCTGATTTTGAGCACCTAGGACTTAAATGAAAATCTACAAAAACATTAGGCGCTGGTATGAAAACAGATCCAAAAAAAGTGAAAACCAAAAAAATTAAAACCAGGGGACTGCTAAATAAACTTTGACCTTAATTAAAATCTGTAATGGACTATCATTGTACCGGGTTCATAAAGCCCTCATTGTTTTCAGGTACCTTGGAGGGGGACCAAAACCCTACTCCCTTGAGCGAGTGCGACCCCTAAGGATAGAAAGCCCAAAACCCAGTCTGCAACTGCCTTGTGTATCGCCTGGATTTCCGAAGTAATGGCGCTTCTATCGTACGTAGGCGAGTAGGACTTGGTCACCAATGGTGACTCTCTGTTGTGAGAGCATCGACCCTGTCCGAAGTATTGAGCATAGGCCACGCCTTCATGGGGGTGTCTGTCTCATCGTCCTGCGTCCGAGTAGGTTCTTGCACGCTCACGGGTGATTCCGTTGCGAGCGAGAACCGAAGTATTGGTTTCGCCTATCGGCTTCCTCTCTCTTTTCTTTGGCTGAGTAGGGATCCAGGAAGGGTTACAAGGACTCCAAAAAGTACAGACTACAGGTTACACAGGAGGAGGACAAGTACGGGATACTCTTCTGGCAGTACTCTCTCTCCTATAGGGTAGCGTACTAAGGACTTGTTATAAGATGTGCCTGGAAATCACAACTCTAAAAATGAAAAGATAATAAATAGCCGAGCTTTCACGGCTTCACATGGCGTGAGTTGGTGAACCCGATTTTGTCTTGTGTTTGTATGGATCTAGATTAAGGTTCAAAGATCAAAGTCTCGCGCCTTTGCGCAAATTTTGTTATGTCTTCCTTTGACCACCCCGCTCAACCGAGCCTTTCTACTGTTTTACACCCCTTTTGTTCCTCGTTGACCATCGTATCATTCTTCCAAAATCCGACATTCTCTTGTGCTCCGCAAAGTTTGATCCATGGATGGTTTCGTCGGGACCATGCCGACACCTACATCGATTCCATGGACTCAACCTCGCCAATAATTTCGAGGCGATTCCCGAGAACCGATCCGGACTTTGCGGATCGAACTCCAGACTCCTCGTTTTCTACCTTTCTCTTGGCCACCCAATAAACTGGGATCACTTTTGTCCCACTACCGCCGTTGTGAATAGGAGTCGATTACAGTCTACATCATTTCTCCATTCACAACATGCTGGGGTTGACCTGAATTCCAGCTTCATCACGGCAGTTGAACATTAATTGCAAGTGATCTGATTCGGACCATCTCATTATGCAGATAGAAGACAGTGCGAGCCCTGGAGACTACTCCGAAGTTCATTTCGTCCGACTCAGACCCTGACATGGCGCCAGGAGGAAAGGGCAAGGGTCAGCAGCCACCACCAGAGGGACAGGTGCCAGATCAGAACCAAGTCAATGCACAGTTGCTGGCATCTTTCCAGGCCATACAGCAGCAGCTGACTGAGCAGGCCCTTACACAGACTGCTTTCCAGGATATGTTGAATGATGTGATAAACCGCAACGACGGAGGAGGAGGCCGAGGCAGAGGAGGCAGGGGAGGAGGAGGTGGAGGTGGAGAAGGTGGTGATGACCCCAATGATGATCCCGAATTCCCACCACCGCCGAAACCGACACTCAAAGAAACATACAATCCGGGAGACAGCCAGATGACCGAGTGGATTCTCATTCCACCGGTACACGCTCACTTTGAGCTGAAGCCCCAATTCATAGCCCTTCTCCCTGCATTCCATGGCAACACCAATGAAGAGCCATACATTCACCTGCAGCAATTCTCCCGCATTTGCCGCACCACCCACTATCCGAATGTCCCCCTGGACATTGTCAAGATGACGGCTTTCCCCTTCAGTCTACAGGACAAGGCCCTCTATTGGGCCAATCATATGGGAAAGGTCGTGACGACCTGGGAGGAGTTGAAGTCCGCCTTCCTGCACAAGTACTACCCTCTCGGTCGGCTCAACCAGATGCGAGCCCGTATTAGCAATTTCTCCCAAGGGGCACATGAGTCCGTACATGAGGCTTGGGAGAGATTCACTGATCTGCAGGAGAAGTGTCCCCACCACGAGATCCCTAAGACCAGCCTGGTCCAGCATTTCTTCGGGGGACTCAATATTGAAAGTCAAAGGCTCGTGGACGCAGCATGTGGGGGCTCCCATTTCAACAAGGATGAAGATGTTGTATGGCAGATTTTCGAAGAAATGGCCGAAGGAGAGGCCACCCTCTCTTCATCCAAGGCGTACCAGAAGCAGCCCCAGATCCTCCAGAAACAAGTTCACATGGTTGCATCAAAAGAAGCAGAGAGAGATGAGAGCTCCAACCTCAGCATCATTGGGGGCCATTTCTTTAAGGTTGATATCATTGAGAAGCGATCACAGGACCTTGAGAAACTCGTTGTGATCGAGAAGAGGACCCAGAACCTGGATAAACTCGATCAGATCAACAAGAACCTAGAGCTGTTGGTCGGTACGATCAACTCTGTCCAGTCGGCTACACCATCAGACGCTCCCGCTGAGAGGAAGGACGAGCCGCAACCGCAGCATCAGCCTCAGCCGAGCCAGCAGCCACCGGCAGTCCAGCACGTGTACTACGTGCAGGCGCCCGACCAGGGCCCGCCGCAGCAGCAGATGGTCGTTTACCAGCCAGAGTTCCTTTCCATTCCTGATCCAGTTTTCCCACCACCACCCCTGATCCAAGAAGTTAACGGGGTATGGACGAATGATGCACAGCCGACCCGTCCTCAGGGACAACTCCAGGGTCAGCAATTTGCCAACCGGCAGTACCACCAACCTCAGGGTGGTCGTTTTGGCCAAACCTCTCAACCTCACAAACAACACCAGCAGCCTCCTCACTTTGCACACCAATGGAGGCAGAACTTTCAGTACCAGCAGCAGCCGCAGTATCGCCACCCACAGCCGTATCACCAGTATGCGGCTGCTCAGCCTCAACCATACCAGCAGTATCCACCTCCGTCCTACCAGCAACTTCAACTTCCTGCTCCACCACAGCAACAATACCAGCAGCCTCCCCACTCATCTAACCAACAGTAGCGTGGTCTGCACGCTGCATCTTCTGATGTGCCCCCAGCTAATCCCACCATGGAATGTCTAGCCCAGCTTGTTCAAGGGCTAGCGGAGATGACCAAGCGGCTTGATGACCTGACCGCCACTCGCACTACCATTCCGGCGCAGGTCGAAGCCAACCCCAACAATTTCAAGAAGAAGGAGCAGGTAGAATGTGATGTCCAGTCCGCGTGTGATAATGATATTACTGTTTATTCTAATGCTGTTACTCTCAGGAGCGGTAGGGCCTTGACTCCGCCTGCTACCAGATGTGGGGTGAATAAAGAAACAGGTGGATCGTCATCTTCCGCATCAGCCGTGCCAGCTCCAGGGGCGGGTGAGGAGGAAGAGGAAGGAGAAGCCAGTCCAGCCGTCGTGTCATGTCATCAGCCTCAGCCAAAAACACAAAAAAATCAGCAAAAACAAAAACAACAAAAAGAAGCATGTAGCAGAAGTGAAGCCGCGCCAGCTTTGGAGGAGCCGCCAGCAGCAGCCGATCCCTTGCCAGCCGATGGAGCAGATGCTACCCTTTTTGATTGCCCAACCGCACCAGCATATTCAGATCCAGCTTGTACTCCTTTTTGTAGTCCGGATGTACAACATTCTGTGGGCGATAATTTTGATGTAAATAAGAACTTTAATTTTCCTGCCAGTAATGTGAATATTCCTTTTCCGCATGCAATACAAAAATCCAAAAAAATTGCAAAAAGAAAAACTACATTGTCTGATCCAGGTGTCGTGGACATTTTGGATAAATTGACTGTGGAGATTCCCTTGTTGAAGGCTGTAGAATACATGCCAGCTGTGAAGAAAGGATTGAAAGAGGCATGTACTAACAGGCGTCGCCCAGCGCAAGACAACATACGCCGAGAAGTAGAAAAGCACGTTCTATCCATGGCCACAGTTGCAGCTATCACCAACCTCCCCCAGAAAAAGCAAGACACAGGAGCACCTCTGATCAGTTGTGTGATTTTTGATCAGGTCTTCGAGCGTACTCTTCTTGACAGTGGTTCTTCCATCAACCTTCTGCCCTCGTCCATAATGCAAGAATTCGGACTGGGACCGCTCAAGCAGACGCGTATGATCCTTCAGTTCACTGACCGATCCGTTAAGCGGCCCCGAGGTTTGTTGGAAGACGTGATACTTACCGTGCAGGAGATGAAATTCCCAGCTGACTTCGTAGTCCTTGATATGGACTCGCCTGCACCACTGCTCCAGACTCCTATCATCCTTGGCAGACCATTTCTCCGTACTTCAGGTGTCGTGGTTGATTACGGGTCTGGAAAGATCACTTTCAGCTCGAATACCCAGCAAATCACGATCAATATGAACAAGGAGCAGAATGCCACAACTAATGAGAGTCAAGCAGCATCAGAAGCAGACTGTGATTTTATCGCAGAGATCAGAGATTCAGAGTTGTCACTAGACGATCCATGGACCCAAGAAATCCTCACCCTTGAGGAGGACTTGGAAAGCGCAGTCAGTATATGCTCCGACAATTCTTGGGAGACAGATTCTCAGATGCAGGTGCATCTTCTTGAGCATTCACTCCAGACCGGACATGATCAGCTTAGTGCAGAACCGTTCGGTACATCACTGGGATCTCAACAGGATGTTGAGGATGGTAACAGTCTCAAGGTACATCCCACCACCAGCATGGTATCAGAAGTGACCGATAAAGTGGACAGACTGAAACCAAAACTCAAGCCACTTCCTGCAGGCTTGAAGTATGCTTTCCTTGCGGGTGAAGAACACATGTATCCGGTCATCATCAGCAGCAGGCTGAATCTGGATCAAGAATCTCGACTTCTCGAGGTTCTAGAAAAGAACCGCAAGGCACTTGGTTGGAGCGTATCAGACCTCCGAGGGATAAATCCAGCTCTGTGCTCACACCATATCTATCTAGAAGACGATGCCAAGCCATCCCGCGAATTTTAGAGAAGGCTGAACCCTAACCTTCGGGACGTGGTCATGAAAGAAATCACAAAATGGTGTGATGCAGGCTTTATCTATCCCATCTTCGATTCGAAATGGGTAAGCCCCTTGCATGTAGTTCCCAAGAAATCCGGGCTTACCGTGGTCACAAATGAAAAAGGAGAGGAAATTTCAACTCGAGTACCGACATCCTGGCGGGTGTGTGTTGACTACCGCCGTCTTAATGCAGCAACCAAGAAGGACCACTTCCCCTTGCCATTCATTGATCAAGTATTAGAGAGATTAGCAGGCAAGGAGTTCTTCTGCTTCCTGGATGGGTACTCCGGTTACAACCAAGTGGCGATCGCCCCTGTGGATCAAGAGAAGACTACCTTCACTTGCCCGTTCGGTACCTACGCCTTCAAGAGGATGCCATTTGGATTATGCAATGCACCCGCAACCTTCCAAAGATGCATGCTAGATGTATTCGCCGAGATGGTAGGCAGTTTTCTCGAGGTGTTCATGGATGATTTCTCTGTCTATGGTGATAGTTTAGATTCTTGCCTCGAGCACCTAGACAGAGTACTTCAGAAATGTCGGGAAGTCAATTTAGTGCTCTCATGGGAAAAGAGCCACTTTATGGTCACAGAGGGTATTGTGCTGGGCCATGTCGTTTCCAAACGTGGCATGGAAGTCGACCCAGCCAAGGTGGATGTCATTTCAAACCTTCAGCCACCTCAGTTAGTAAAGAATGTGAGGTCATTCCTGGGGCATGTGGGATTTTACAGACGATTTATCAAGGACTTCAGCCGCATTGCCCGACCTCTGACAGAACTCTTGTGCAAGGAGACGGAGTTCATTGTTGATCAGCCGGTTCTCCTTGCTTTCAATCAATTAAAGGAGCTCATCACTCAGGCTCCCATCTTACAGCCTCCCGACTGGACTCTCCCATTTGAGATAATGACCGATGCGTCAGATTTTGCAGTCGGAGCTGTTCTTGGACAGAGGAAAGATAAGGCGCCCTATGCCATTCACTATGCCAGCAGAACATTGGATGAAGCTCAACGAAATTATACAATGATAGAGAAAGAACTGCTGGCTGTGGTTTTCGCCTTAGAGAAGTTCAGATCCTATCTATTAGGGTCAAAAGTCACAATATTCACAGACCACTCTGCTATCCGATACCTATAGCAGAAGAAGGATGCCAAGCCAAGACTGATTCGTTGGATCCTTCTCCTCCAGGAATTCGATCTGGAAATTAAGGACAAACCTGGAGTTCAGAATGTGGTAGCAGATCACCTCTCCAGAATTGAGCAGCATGAGTCTCCTCTGAGCAATGCACCTATCACAAAAACCTTCCCTGACGAAGCTATCTTAGCAGTGGATTCTCTCCCTTGGTATGCTGACATTGTCAATTACCTTGCCTCAGGGGTAATACCTTCGGATTGGACAAAGAATCAGAAGAACAAATTCATGTTGACCATCCGCTTCTACCAGTGGGAAGATCCTCTTCTATTCAGAGAAGGGGCAGATTGTATTTGGCGCAGGTGCATCCCTCAGACAGAGCAATCTAGTGTCCTCGAGCATTGTCATTCGCTCGAATCTGGTGGACACCATTCTGGAGATCGTACGGCAGCGAAAGTATTGCAGTGTGGCTTCTGGTGGCCCACATTATTCAAGGATGCAGCAGACTTTGTTAAAAGATGTATTGACTGTCAGCGACTGAAAGGTACACTCACAGCCAAAGATTCAATGCCTCTGAAAATTATTCAGATAGCCGACGTCTTCGATGCATGGGGCATTGACTTCATGGGACCTTTCCCTAACAGTCAAGGTTTTGAGCACATCCTTCTTGCCGTCGAATACGTGAGTCGTTGGATTGAAGCTATTCCCGCCCGAGCCGCCGACAGCAAAATTGTTTGCCAGTTTCTGAAGAAGAACATCATTTTGCGGTTTGGGATACCAAAGATTCTCATCTCAGACGGGGGTAGTCACTTCATCAACAAAGAGGTCAAGAAGTTAACGAAGGAGTACGGCATCGATCACCGTGTCGCGTCTCCTTATCATCCGCAGACCAATGGCATGGCGGAGTTATCCAATAGAGAAATCAAGACCATATTGCAGAAACTTGTTAGGCCAAACAGAAAAGACTGGTCTCAACTCTTCTACGCAGCTCTTTGGGCTTACCGTACGGCCTACAAGTCCCCCATGGGCATGTCGCCCTACCGTCTTGTATATGGAAAACCATGCCATCTGCCCGTGGAATTAATTCACAAATCTCTTTGGGCAATTAGTAATTGTAACTTGGACTCACGAAAAAGTGGTCAGAAGAGAAAAGACGATCTGAACAGGCTCTTGGAATTCCGAGACTGCGCATACGATAACACCTTGATGTACAAGGAGAAGGTGAAACGCTGGCATGACCGGCACATCAGACGAAAGACCTTCGACGTTGGGCAGAAAGTGTGGCTGTTTGATGCAAAGTTACGGATATTCCCAGGCAAATTAAAGAGTAAGTGGACAGGGCCAGATTCCGAGTATGTGAAGTGCGTGACAACGGAAGCATTGCGATATCAGAATTGTCCCCTGACGCACAGCCATTCGTCGTCAACGGCCAACTACTGAAGCCTTACTTGGAACCCGATGCATTCTTGGCCATTGTTGACTCTATTCCAACTAGTGCACCATGATGACATCTCCACAGCACCTGCAGCACCAAAAGATTCAGACGATGTACTCCAACCATTATTTCTCTGATTTTCTTCTTTTCTTCTTTTCTTCTTTTCCTTTTCTATTTCCTTTTTCTATCTAAAAGGTGCCGCCTTTGTAGACAGTTTTCTATACTTAGGGACGTACTTTGTCCTAAGTATAGGGGGATGTGCACCTAGAGTTTTTATTTCGGTTTGATCTTCTCCATTGTCTCCTCTTCTTGTCTATACTTAGGAGTATCTTACCCTAAGTATAGGGGGAGACAATCTGAGCACGATTAGTATATCCCCACCCTTGATCCTCCCCGCTCTTTGTACAGTCTGCTATACTTAGGATTATTTGATCCTAAGTATAGGGGGGGACGGTCAACTTCTCATTCATTCATTTCTTTCATACTTATTCTTTAGATCTGTCTATACTCAGTACGAGTTATGTCTTTGCTTTTTCCTTTCGATCTATGAGGACATAGCTCAAGCTAAGTATAGGGGGGTCGTATATATCATGTATATACTAAAAGCCATAACTCATACTGAAAAATAAAATATCACTACAACACAAAATAAAATGTAAAAAGTAGCTTTATAATAATGAAAGATGATTGTGAATTCCTCAGGCTCATTGTAATTGTACTGACTATTGAGTCAGAAAAGTGTTTTGTACGAAGCATTTTCCTTTGAAAAATCTTGTGAAATTTGTTTGAAAATAGCGTGAACAAGTATTCAATGTTTGAAAAATTAGTTTGTGTGTAAAACCTATTTTCTTTGAGTAAAAGCAAAAACTTTGTGAAAATTAGTGTGCAAATGATTGTGAAAATTTGATTGTCAAAAAAAATTGTTTTGAAAAATCTATCTATGTTGTGTAAAACATCTGTAAAAGGATTTTCAAATGCGTGTACATGTTGCAAAATTATTTTGGACTAGAGTTTTCAAAAACCCCTGTGAAAATGATTCTCGAGCAAGTCTGAGGAATCCGCACAAAAATCTCTCATTTGTAAATAAGGAATAAGCCAAATAAAGTTTATAAGAACTGAAACCATATTGTACATCAAATACAATTTTTCTTCTTTTGTATCTACTGATTAATAAATCAGATACCTATACAGTATGATTTGAAAAATCGTGTGACCAGTTTTGAAAAATTTGATGTGAAATGATTTCAAATGTGTGAAACTGTGTTGATTGCAAAACTTTTCTTTGTGTGAAAGAAAGGATTTCAAAAACCTATGTGCAAATGTTTTGAAAAATGCTTGTCAAACTTATTGTGAAAATTGTATATATATACATATAGTGTGAAAAATCTTTGCCAAAATAGTTTTCAAATGTGTGTAAAGGATTGCAAAAATTATCGTGTACTATAGTTTGTAAAATTATTTTCAAAAAGCTAATAAGAACACCATTGCAGATACTAGTAAATCAGAAACAAGACACATACAATTCTTTCTGTACATACTTAAATAAACTATTTCATTCATACCTGTAAAGTTGCTAAAAATTCCTAAATTTTGAAAATAAAGCAGCACGCCCGTGTAAATAAGTGTATATACTTTTTAAATATTTTCAGTTCGTACTTCCTGTGCAGAAATTCTTTTTGTAAAAACATTCTTTGATCCTTTCAAATTTTTGTGAAAAATTGCATCATTCACTGTGCATAGCATAAGCATACCATTCACATTCTTTTTGAGTGAAGCTTGATGATTGAATCAGTCTATGAAAGTCTCAAATTGGAGCTCGGTTAGACCTTACCGCACCTAATTGCACTAGAACCTTATGGGAACTAGGTTTAAGGTACCTCAGGTCTAGAATAACTTAATTCTTTGAGAAATCAGGGCTGAGTTCAAGTCACCTCAGTGGACTAACTAGAACTTTTCGAGACACACGTATGACTCTTGCCGACCGTGATCTAACTTGGACACCTGCACCTTTCACTTGGCTCAACTCAGTTGGAGGGGTGAGGGGGTTGGATTTGCCAGTCTGAGACGCACACGGGTGGAAACATTCGTCCTCGTCTAGGGAGGGAAGTGCACCCCAACCGGATCCAATAGCAATGAGGTCTAAAGACAGGAGATTGTGGGTTGCGATAAAGCTTCAAAAGAGGGATAGTCTACTGGCTCAAGAGGAAAAAACTCCTTATGTAAATGCTGCTGTGAATAGTATGTTGAAAAAAAAATGGTCAGGCCTGTACAAAAATAAAATGCCTGCAAAGTATGCACAAAGTCAATAAGCAAGCTTGAGCTCCAAAGTCAAATATGTTAGCCTGCAGCTGGATGACTTGACTAAACTGGTCTTGCATCCCGGGATAGGTAGCTACACTAGCTACCGTCCATTCTTCTCTTCACCCCCTCCTCTTGAGTTGGTTGCCACTTGAACTTAGAAGGGAATACCCTGCTCCTCGAGGAAAGAGCTGCTGGATTGGGGAATCATTGGGTTGTCATTCTGGAGAAGTCAGTTCCTTTATCATTTCAGTTGGGGAGAGCCACTATCACTTACACCGTACAAGTCAGCTTCATAGTTATAAGAGTTTGCTTATGATGTAGACTAGTTCTGACCCGGCTATTGAGGTGGGTTGAACCGAGTTCTGTGACTATCGAAGGCTGTTGTATTTTAGAGCTGGTTCCCGACTAGGTTCCACACACCTTCACAATCAAGGTCTGACAGGAGCTCCAAATTCAGACTTTGTAAGGACATGCATTGCACTGAAAGCATCCCTATTCACTCTATATTTCTTTCATTTTCCTTTTTTCTTTTCTTTATTCTTTTTGCACTTATTGCATAAGTGTTTGCTAGGGACTAGCAAAGGCAAGTATAGGGGGGTGATGAATCTCCATTTCATCACCTTTATTCTATCATTTTGGCCTCAAAAACCCTAGCAAATGCATGTAGATAGCATCAAATTGTACATAATAGCATTCATTATTTATTGTATTAATTATACAGAAAATAAGGTTTTTAATGCCAAAATTATAGAATAAAGAGAAGAAAAGAAAAGTGAATAAAATATTGCAAAGATTTTATGACCCTAACCCCGAGACCAAGGCCAGCATGGAATTGGTCGACAAGGAATAAAGTAGGGGGAGATAAGGGCCGATATACAATAAATACCTCATTCATTTCTTCATCCATTTATGCATTTATGGCACCTATTTTGTACATATTTATTTATTCATCAAATAAAGAAACTTTGTTCATAAAAGTTGTAGATAATAATGTAAATAAAAATACAAAATTGAGTTTGTGTAAAAATAATACACAGTGTACATTTTATGCACATAATAAAAAGCCAAAATCTCAACTTCACAGACCCATATCTTGCAAATAAAAACTCCAAATCACCCAAACTCACCTTTAATTGTATATAGCATTTCATAAACTATTTTATAAAATTGGTTTCATAATTTTTGGAGTCCATATGCAGAAGTTAGGTTTTTGGCCTTTCTTGTATATAATACCTGAGTAAAATATTCATTATATTCACTATTCATTATTTTTATAAATTACTATTTTTAGAATCTTGTAAATAATGTATATAATTCATATACATATTAGCCTTAGAATAAAACCAAAAAGAATATGTGAAATAAAATAAGTCTATATAGGCAAAATACCTATGAGAAGGATGTACATAAATAAAAAGAGAAAAGCATTCTTTCATTATTTCATTCTTTTATATTTTTACAATAATGTATATATTATATATATTATTATTAAAATACAAAGCTAAAATAAAAACAAATAAAATCCATTAAATAAATACAATGTATATAATATACAGGTAAAATACCTATAAGTATACTTACATATACACGAACACATTTATTTAAAAATACAAATAAACTTATAAAAATCAAACAAAAATATCTTTATACTCACAAAAATAAATTATAAATTTATAAAATAAGCCAACAAAATAATAAAAGAAAATAAACAAATTAAAAATAAAATACATGAAAATACATGTAAATACATACATATACATATTATCCAAATAAAACTATAACAAAACACCTCGAAAAATTCAATAAAAATCATAAATAAATACTAGATAAAATAATACACATTTTTTATTTTATAAGAAAAAATTAATAAAATCATTTAGGGCGTCAAATAAATCAATCTTCCTTCAGATTTGCTATTTTGTCTCGTAGCGGCTTACGTGGCCCAATGAGGCGCCGGCCAACGTTGACTCCCAGGTCAACTATCCCATCCCCCGCCTGGCGTCTCTGAACTGTCTATTCCCCCGATTTCATGCCTTTTTCCCGGGCACACCATCCATCAATCGACAACGCTTCCTTCACAAGAATTGTTCCCTAATCTTCCATGATGCCCGCCGAAATCAAAGATCAACGAGATATTCATTGGATCAGTCAATAATCGCCGGGTAATAAGGCCCCTTGCCAATGTTTATAAATAAAAAGCTCCGCCTCCTTCCTCGAATTTGGCCACTTTTATTCCAACCTAAAGCCTAGATCTCGTTCCTGGAGTGTTCCTCGTGACAGGGGGAGCAGCCCAGCGCCGTGACTCGGCCGGAGGGAGGAGATTTTGACGCGGCGGAGCTCCGGCGTCCGCCCTGCTCCCTGGAGGCCCCCAGGTATAAGAGTTGCCCTTTAATGCGTTTTTAGTTAGCTTTTATGGTTAGCATTTCATTCCAGTAGTTAGATTAGGGGTTAGTTAATCACCGTAGTTAGAAATCCAAAATTCGAAGTTCGCCGGAGCTCCGCTCCGGCGACTTCTTCATCGTGAATCTCACTGTTTCCGCCCGCTATATGCACCCCAACTCGTTCCTCGTCGCCTTCTCCATCGAACGCCCACATTTGTTCAACCCAATACCCTAGGTCTTGGCGAATCGGGGCTCCTCCTCCGCCGTTCACCGGAGCCCCTCCGCCCACCTCATTTTTGCGTTGCAGCTTCAAAACCCCGGGTCGAGGAGCAAGCTCTCTCGCCCGCGGTTCTTCCTGTGCAGGAACTTCGAAGAACCGAGCCCAACTGGACTCGCATTGAACCAGGAAGAGGTTCCTGGGGGCCCCTTTCTTCTCCGACCTTGCTCCATCGACTTGGACCCCCAGGAGCCATGAAAGTACCACCAGTCGACGCGGGATGTCATCAGCTACGAGTAGAGCGCGTCAGAGGCGAGGAAGATGCCCGGAGGAGCCTGAGCTACCCGATCGAAGCTCGCCGGGGGCGAGCTTCCTCCTCGTTCTTCCAGGCATCTTCAGGACCGTCAGATCGACGGGCTCGTCCCAGATCCAGCAAGAGCCGTCCGATGGAGCATCGCATCCACCGTCAGATCAGTTTGGCTGATCTAATCTCAGCCTTCCATCGACGAAGCGTCATTGGGCGAGGAGGTGGCGACGCGTGGCAAGTGAAGAGCGCTGCGTCGTTGGATGCCACGCTTTGTTTAGGGGTAATTTTCACATCCAGCCCCCTTACTTTTTGTATTTATTATTTAATGCCAAAAATGGAAGTTTCAGTTGTAAATAAAATGTATACTTTGCGGAAGGACTCCCGATGTTTCAAGATTTGCACTTTAGTCCTCCCGTGCCTCACGTGCAGCAACCACGTGAGGCGCGTGGAAATTTGCATCTAAACCTTGCCGGGTTCCTGTATTTATTAAATGGTCCTGAAAATAAAAGTTAAAGTGTATTTTTGTTGTAATTTTTGCATGTATGCCCCTGCCAACTATTTTATTTGCAAAAATACCCCTACCAGGCCATTTAATTTTTGAAGGCTTTGTCTATTTATTTTATGCTTCATATTAAATCGAAAAATCTTACAAAAATAGACTTAAGCTCCTGTTTGGTCATGCTTGAACGCCATATTTTTAGTTTTGCATTTTGTTGCATTTTTGCATTTATTAAAAATCAAAAACGTGTCTTTTATTCCCTGTCTAACTTATAAAATCCCAAAAAATATGAAAATGCCTCGAAAAATTCTAAAAAAATTACCTATGGTGTATTTTGACCTATATTAGTGTCAGCCCAAAAACCCTTAAAAATCTCAAAAACAAAACCTTAAAAATTCAAAAATACCCAAAAAATTCAAAAAAATATAAAAAATCAAGGAAAAATCAGAAAAATATAAACTCAGGCCCTATTTATGCTCTATTTTATTATCGTTATTAGAAAATTAGGGTGGAAAATTTTTGAGGCTGTTAGCTATTTTTAATCTCTATTTTTGTGACAGCCAGTACCTAGTCCACTGTTTGCTATTATTGAGCTTTTTAAAAATACTAGAAATGTTTGCAAAAATACCCAAAAATCATAAAAACAGTCAAAACCATGAAAATTCCAAAAAGACCCTTTTTCTGAATTTTTGACTATTTTTGAGTATTTTTGTGAATATTATAATACCCCCTTTATGTATATATATCTATATATCCTAAAAAAGAAAAAAATATATTATATATATATGTAATTAATCATATGTATTCTCATTAATCTTAATAAAAAAAAGGAAAAAAAATATATATCTATATTTATTTTATTATATTTATATATACCTATATATATATATTATATGTATTATAAGCTATATACTTACCTCTATGGGTATACATAATTAATATATTTGTATTATATACATTTATATATATATATAATATTTAATTAGTATATTTTATTAATATTAATAAAAAAATCAAAAACCCACACAAGGATGACTGTGATTTTCTTGTAGGCTGTTGCATTTTGTATTCCTCTCTGTGGTTCGACCTCTACATATTTGTCACTATACATTTTATGGTAGAGTAAATAAAGATTAATTCACTTTTATTTTTGAGCTTGATTGTTGTATTCTTTGGATTGTGGGTTAATTGCTGATTGACCCGGGTGTTCCATGAGTGGCCGCCTCAGCGACAACCTTTGTATTATTTATTCATGGCAACCCTTTTGGAATATTCCCGCGTTATCAATTTCCCAATTCGATTTTTAACACCCGGGCCACCAGCCCTAAGGCGATGTTGACCCGTCGTTAATTGAACCAACCGTTAATAAAATTAGAACTCACAATGCACAATCCAATATCGCCTCAATAATATGAGGAACCAATATTGGGGTCACTACACATATGGTCTTAACTCTTTCGAGAAGCAAAGATATCGATCCATGTACGCTTGTATGCAGGAGTTGTCACTTCGGACATGTGTCTTCTACATACGATGCATGATTAGTGAATCCTTCTCCTTGATGGGAGACCATGGATGTCACTTATGTGATCCTCCATATTATGTTCAAATTTTAATTAATTATTATGAATCATATTCACATAATCAATTATTCTAAGAGAATTACATCTCTATTCATAGTAGAGTGTTTATTTTAGTTGGATCTAATTAATTTAATCATATAAATCAATTAAATCAATCAACCAACAAGCAATTAGGGTTCGCTTGATATTACTATATATAGCATACACCCTCACAAGTATATATTATTTTTTATTTTAATAATTAGAGTACAACTTGACTTACTCATATTATTCTTTCCTAAAAAATAGATCCGGCCAGTCCAGTTGAGATATGCTGGGAGGGAATATTTCCTTGGCATGCAAGGTGTTAATTAGTAAACCTAGCCAGCATAGTCGAACTAGGCACCTTCACCATTTTAGTTGAGAATAGTACAAAATAATATCAATGTACTTGTAGTTTTATCGATCAACTTTGATGATGGGAATTATACTATATATATAGTAATCACTAAAAAATATTAGGCATCTTAAAACACTTTTGAGATGCTAAATTTCTAAGCATATCAAGCAACCATCTTTTGCATGTAAAAGTTATCCTACAACTATTATAGGATAGACTAGGGTTTTCATTCAATCAATGGCCTATAATGATTAATCAATTATTTTAATAATTATTAGACATCATAATTAATCAAGGAAAATTCATAATTTTCATGATTTCCATTGAATAACAAACACATTAAGCAAAGAGTTTTGATGATCTAATCATCTTCTGACCCATCTCCACTAAATATGGAATATTTAGGGCAAACAGAGTCAGAATTGCACGAAATAAATCCAAGTAGTTTGCTGGTTTGATTATCTACTTAATCTAAGAGTTTATGTCATGTTTCATGGTGGGAAAATGGTAAGAAAAAACATTTTCTTATAGATCATTGAATACATACAAAAACAATATCGCAGCAAGAACTCTTCGAATCATATTCATGCACTTTTGGTACCAATAAAAGGCTATTGTATTTTAGAAATATTTATACTTTCTAAATATATTTTAATAATAAAAGAAAACTCCCAAACAGTGCACAAAAGTATATTTTTATTTTAGCGGAAAAATAATTCGAATCTTGCATCCAATGCAAGAACAATGAGTTCATGTGCATCCTATTACAAAACTTTGTTCACCAAATGTTTGGATCATACCCAAGACCTGACCAAGGAACTAATACCACTAGAAGGTTATCGAAAAAACCTTAAGGTACTGTTTGGATGACGGGTTACCTGCGGGTTAGGGGAGTTTACCCCCCTTAACCCACATCCCCCTCTCTCCCCGTGGGCCCCACTTTATTTCTTTTTTAAAAAATTAAATAAATCAATTTTACATCATCAATCCTATCAAAAAAATATATATTATACCATCCTATCATATAAAAATTATAAACTACTCCACTTCTACTCACTTTTTAAACTTCAATACAATCACATCACAATAACTACTCACTTTTTCAAACTTCAATACAATCATATCACCCCAAACCCACTTCTAACCCACCCCAGTTTAACCCTCTATCCAAGCACCAAAATCCAAAAATAGGTTACCCTCTACGAGTTTAACCCGCCTTAAGCCGCCAACCAAACGCAACCTAAGCGCATCACAGTAGCATGAAGATCGCATCATATGTAATCGGGAAAGGCTAGTCATACTAGTTGCTCGTGACAACGGAATTTAAAATTTTCATGTGATGAAACCACATGATCCAAGAATACTTATTGAATCATTTCATCAATATCACAAACAGGAAATAGGGTTACCACTTGAAGCATGCTTGTGAGTGTATCACTAAATGAAAAGACTTCCTATCTCAAGTCCGATCTGACGTAGATCGCACTTGCGGACATGCGAATGAATCATGTGCTTCTTACAATCAACGTTGATGATTCGAGCATGAATCTTCTGATTTCATCTCACGATATATGACATATTCTCCACAAGCAAGAGTCATTGAAGAAGATGGAGATCCAAGAGAGGTCGAGTCGACGGTACAACGGCGTAACAGCGACGGTGAATTTTTCTCCAACGCAATGTGGACGACCACAAGTGAGAGAGAAAGAGAGAGAGTATGTGTAGAGAGAGAGAGAGTTCCTCAAGAGAATGTGTGTAAGCACAAAAGGCTAGGGCTACCCCTCCTTTTATACTAATTGGATGTCCATGGATCTCAATCCATGTGCTCATAAAAATCCAATGGTTGACATTGATTTGTGTTTTTCAATGGTCATGATTTTGTTGTATAAATTTACAACAAAAAATTAACCAATTTGAAATAAATTAAATATATTGTAATTATATTCCAACACATTTAATTTCAATTCAAATCAATCTCATGTGGGAACAAAGGAAAGAGAGTAGCCTCCTTCCCCTTTTAGAGTGGACAATCATACATGGAGAAGCACTCCATGGCCATCAACCCTATTAAAGAGGAAGGTGGCACTCCTTTTCCTATTTGGTGAGATATCAATCTCTCCATATTTTCCACATATGCAACAACATTTATTGCATAATTATTCAACAAAATAATTCCAAATTATTTTTGTGATAATTTCAATCAAGTCATTGATAAATTGTAAATCATATTCATACATCCAAACTAAATGTAAATTGCATTTAGAATTAATTGTTCAATGTGAATCCAATTCATGTCAACTATTAATTCGTAAATACAAATTACAATCATATCTCTCTCTCTCTCTAATATTATATAAATCACATTTATAATAGCGTAAAATGTGTATGCCCCCTAGGGAGAGCTAACTTAGCTCTCCCACCCCATTTTCACATATTTTTTATTTTTTTTAAAATAAAAATTATGTAAATTCATTATTATATCCCTATATTACGTTATTCAAATTTCATGCGAAATAGAGACTCTTACGACCTCCATCCAGACAAGGTCAATTTAAAAAATCTTGAGACTGTTAAAAAATGATTGTCTGGATGGAGGCCATAGGAGTTTCTATTTCACACAAAATTTGAATGACATAATATAGGGATATAGCAATGAATATTCACGGAAAAAATTTTCAAAAAAATAAAAAATTGGAGAAAATAGGACAGGGGGAGCTAAGTTAGCTCCCTCTAGGGGGTAGCCCCATTTTCCTCTTTATAATATACATGAATAATATGGACAGTGCTATCCACATTACTCACATCTTTGATAATTAAATAATAATTAATCATCTTGGATGTCCATTCTCATGTGTCCAAATAATCTGAATCAAATTCACATTATTCATAATAATTAAATCATAATTAATTATTCATTTTGGTCAATGCTTAGATACATTATCAACAATGAGATTATTCTTGAACTCTTTCAAGAATAATGTGCTTTCTCCTTGGATATTTGGAGATAAGGACATGGAGATTGTACTTTCCATGTATAGTGACTTGATACTGAGATCATATATCAAATCTAGATCAAGTGGACATCTCAAAGATATTTGATTAAATCAAAGCCGTAAATCTAATCTTCTCGTTGCATCTGAATCATATTCAGATCAATGTCCAATATTTAGACTAAGATCAGATTACTACTCTAATGAGAAGAGTCACTAAAATCCAAACCTATTTCATCACTCCCTCGGAATGGAAGCATTATGATTATACAATCATTTATGATCTCATCACCCTCAGGTATTCCTAATACATGTACATCCTGCATACTAGAAGACCTAGAATAAACCCGAAGTTTTAGATCTTATTTAGACTGTCTTCTTCAGGGTTTCTATCATTAAGTTTCCCACTTGATCATTGGGAGTTATTATCGATCATATACTTTCCAAAAGTATATATCATACCTAGGTTTTGATCATATACTTTCCAAAAGCATATATCAAAAGTACAAATTCAGTCAAGGTTCCAAAGAGAGACGGTAGTGCCGCGAAATTTGATCCCAATATCTCATGAGTGATCCCATGTCTTCCACTTTGGTAATGAACATGTATGATCCCTTTGAGAGATCGTATTACTCATATGCCTTTTTATGCACACCAGCTCATCGATATATAGACCTTATTAGATCATCAACCTATCGGTATGCCAAATGTACATACTCAAACATATAGTAATACATTTGTCTCCGGTCAGAGGATGTGTGCCTATATCATGACAGTATACGACATAGGTCTTGGTTATCTCAATCTCGGTAAGTCATCTCTATGACCTAACTTATCTAACACCTCCAAATCTCTATTCCTATGTAGAGGATCTGCATCAAGAGGTCTGTCAGATTCAGCCTATAGAGAAGAATTGACATCTTCCTCTCAGGCTTGAGATCCTTTCTTAATAATCACTTGACGATGCTCAATGAGTCCTCAATTTAACTCTTTATATATTATCCAAGAACCATACTCTATGATTCAACATTTGAATCAACAGTTGTATGATCACTAAGATGGTCATGGTGCATAACCCTAATTATACAAAGGGGCCTATTATTCAAATTAGTTATTCTTCATTTCAGATCAGGGAATGATTTGCAATAACATTTATTGCATAGTGGCTCATCATGGGCTCGCATGTCTAATGATAACATGTGATCTGTGCACTTAGAGGTCCTTGATATCGTGCATGGGGGTTTACTCAGCTAAAGAAATGGAGTGAGGAAACCGATAGGCAAAACCAATACTTCCCTCGCAAGCAAGGTACTCGGACGTAGTGCGATGAGATAGACAACCCCATGAGGGTGTGGCATATGCTCAAAACTTCCATACAAGTTGAATGCTCCATACAAGGTGGGAACACCGTCATCGATATGGCCCTACTCGCCTACATACGATAGACGCTTTGATACTTCGCTGGCCCAAGTGATAATCAAGGTTTCAATAGACTGGGTTTTGGGCTCTAATCCTTAGATGTCGCTCCTCAGTTAGTATGAATGGTATATGATAATGAGGGCTTTATGAGCCCAAAAGAATGATGTGCATTACGAATTTTAATTAACATCAAAGTTTTATTAGTAGTCCCTTTTTATTTTTTGATTTTCAATTTTTTGAGTCTTTTTCAAAAAAAAGTGCCTAACAATTTTTTTTTGTATTTTCTTTGAATCTTAAATATGCAAAAACAGAGGGAGATACCAGAAAAGTAGTGCAAGTGGATACTAAAGTGGAAATCCCACTCTTGTATTAAATGATACATGCAAAGTAAGAGGACTTATAGTGCTTCCCAGATCTCTCCATGTAGGATGCAAACAGAATTGAAATATTTATACATGAACAGTATGCAAAGATATAAAAGCTCCCTAAACAAGAATTTCTATTAGTAGGAAGAACCAAATTCTAATCACTCAAAAATGGATCCTAAGTGTCTGGTCTTGGAGACTCCTTGGTTCCCGCCACAACGGGTTCTGCAAGCATTATGTGGAGTCTCTCACAGCTCGTGGTCCAAATTTCATGTAGTTAGCAATTAATTTTTGACTAGATCCAAGTGAAGTAATATATAGGTGCATGCTTCTATTTAGGCTTTGGATCTAATTTACCAATTCAAGCAGTCCTAAATCTAGGTGCTTAATCACATAAAATAAATAAAAAGAAAGGCAGAAAACTAAAAATGCATGAAACAAAATAAAATAAAGCGATTAAAATGGCGAAAAATCCAACGAGGCCCCCAGGTGAACAGACACCCGGGCAATGATCCTCGTGAAGTGTGAGAAGTCTAAGTGTCCAAAATTATTACAAATTAATTTACAAAAATAAAATAAAAACTCTCCTCATAAAAATAAAAAGAAAAGGCTATGTGATTCTGCTCTGCTCCCTCTCTCTCTCTCTCTCTCTCTTGCTCTCTCTAATTGGCCTACAAGTAGAAGAGGCAAATCTCCTCGTAGCTCAGGTGCTTCCACCTCCTAAGAAGCGGTCATCGCCATACGGTCCCTCATAGAGAAATCAAGAAATACACAAGTAGTCATAAGCAGATAAATAATTATCATCAATAAAAGGGAAATAAAAAGCAGAATAAATGAACACAATAATGCACAACTAAATGCTACACTTTGTTGCTCCCCGGCAACGATGCCATTTGATTAGTCGAATTGTCCACGGGTTGTCATGTACACCCATAAGGCGAGGCGCAGTCGCTGAAGTGACAGCTCACGGAGACCTCAATTAAATCAACAACCAACCCACAATAGATAAATAAAGCAATCAAATCAGATAATGTAACAAGCATTGTAGGTTGTTGAACTCAGGGAACAAGTCGGTGTAGTAGGGATTATCATTTATAAGTAAATAAATAATAAGGTGTATTTGCACAATATTTATTCACTTAATTACTTAATGTTTTTTGAGTTTTTTAAATTAATTGATTTTTATTTTTTTTTTTAATTTTAAATTTTTTATTTTCTTTTTATATTTTCTGATTTTTAATTTCTTTTCTTTTTAATATATAATAAAGGTGCATTAAAGAGTGTATATATGTAATATGTATAATATCAGTAATATATAATATATAATATAAAAAAATCATAAAATACCAAAAACAACGACTCTTTTTTATTTTTTAAAAGGCTTAAATATTTATTGAGTATTTATAATAATTAATCATAATATAAACTATACATAACTATATAAGTATATAATACAATATAGGGTACTACGCTTATAAATATAGCTATAAATAGTTAAAAATTGCAAAATAAAAAAATTATGTTTTTTTATCTTTTTATCTTTTTTTATTTTTTGGGTATTTTTGCTAATTTTTATGTATTTGTAAAGTCCAAAATATAGAAAATCAAGGATTTAATAAATAGGTTGAATTATTTTGAGATTTAAAAATAGTGAATAAATTCATAATTTCTCAAAATTAATTTTATATGTATAAAATATTGTGTGTATATATAAATATAGGACAGAACAGGAATTTTTATTTTTGAATTTTTTTTTAATTTTTTAGGGTTAGATAAGGTTTGTGATTTTTAGGTTATCTTTTGTTATTTTTTGTGATTTTTGGTTTGTAGTTATAAAATACTATAATAAATAGTAGGTAACGTTAAGGTTTTATTTTTATTTTTTTAAGGCAAATAGGAAATAAAACATGCTCTTTTGATTTTTAATAAATGGAAAATGCAAATAAATGCAATATAAATTATATGGTGCGATCAAGCATGTCACCAGGCATCTACATCTAATTTTTCATGATTTTGGAGCAAGGTTATTATTTAAAAAAAAAGAGAAAAGCATGCACAAAAATTACTAAACTAGAAGGGGTATTTTTGCAATAAAATTAAATACAGGGGGGATACATACAAAAACACCCAAAATTTTCAACTAAAATCTGATCTTTAAATACTAATGTGTAATTTACAAAGCCGTAGGGGTACAAGTATAAAATTTCCAGCTTAAGTAGGGGCCATGTGAGCTGAGCTAGCTAGGGCATATCTTGCAAATCACATAATGTTCAGGGGCTTTGTTGTACTCCACTTAATTTCATGCGTACTAAAATATTTACAGATCTATTTTAGAAATACAAAAAGGCAAGGGGGTTGTGCAAATTACCCCACGTATGCTCGTTGGATCCGGTTGATTCATGCGTGCCACGTAGAGGATAGGAGGTTCCTGATTGAATACCGCTTTGCGTGAAATGAATGGTTGAGATTATATCTAGCATGCTTTCTAGATCCAATGACATCGATGAGATTGACTGTATTATCCATTCCTTCCTTAGTGGAGAGGAATTCATGTGTCTCTTCATTGTCCAAGAACAAATATATTGAGTATTTCTAAATATTTCTAAATAACTAATCATAATATAAACTATACATAACTATATAAGTATATAATACAATATAGGGTACTACGCTTATAAATATAGCTATAAATAGTTAAAAATTGCAAAATAAAAAAAATATGTTTTTTTTATATTTTTAGCTTTTTTTTTTTATTTTTGGGTATTTTTGCTAATTCTAAGGTATTTGTAAAGTCCAAAATATAGAAAATCAGGGATTTAATAAATAGGTTGAATTATTTTGATATTTAAAAATAGTGAATAAATTCAAATTTTCTCAAAATTAATTTTATATGTATAAAATATTGTGTGTATATATAAATATAAGACAGAAAAGGAATTTTTATTTTTGAATTTTTTTTATAATTTTTTAGGGTTAGATAAGGTTTGTGATTTTTAGGTTATCTTTTGTTATTTTTTGTGATTTTTGGTTTGTAGTTATAAAATACTATAATAAATAATAGGTAACTTTTTGGAATTCCTAATTAAGGTTTTATTTTTATTTTTTAAGGCAAATAGGAAATAAAACGTGCTCTTTTGATTTTTAATAAAGGAAAATGCAAATAAAATGCAAAATAAATTATATGGTGTGATCAAGCATATCACTAGGCATATACATCTATTTTTTCATGATTTTGGAGCAAGGTTATTATTTATAAAAAAAAAGAGAAAAGCATACACAAAAATTACTAAACTAGAAGGGGTATTTTTGCAATAAAATTAAATGCAGGGGGCTACATACAAAAACACCCAAAATTTTCAACTAAAATATGATCTTTAAATACTAATTTGCAATTTACAAAGCTGTAGGGGTACAAGTATAAAATTTCCAGCTTATGTAGGGGCCATGTGAGCTGAGCTAGCTAGGGTCTATCTTGCAAATCACATAATGTTCAGGGGCTTTGTTATAATTTCTCCACTTAATTTCATGCGTACTAAAATATTTACAGATCTATTTTAGAAATACAAAAAGACAAGGGGGTTGTGCAAATTACCCCACGTATGCCCACTGGATCCGGTTGATTCATGTGTGCCACGTAGAGGATAGGAGGTTCCTGATTGAATATCGCTTCGCGTGAAATGAATGGTTGAGATTATATCTAGCATGCTTTCAAGATCCAATGACATCGATGAGATTGACTGTGTTATCCATTCCTTCCGCAGTGGAGAGGAATTCATGTGTCTCTTCATTGTCCAAGAACAAATTTCTGTCTCTGATTTCAGCTAAGAAGTCGCAGTCTTCCGATCTATGTGGCACGAGCTCGCTCATCATAGATACCACTTCTACTGGCTTCGGCTATGGACCGTCTTTATCTGAACTTTATCATTGTTGGAGCGAAAGGTGATCTCTAGTGTCATAGTCCATTACTGCTTCGGCAGTTTGAAGGAACGATCAACCAAGGATAATGAGGGTGTGGAGCAGAGGTGTGGAGGTGTCCATGATAAGGACAATAAAATCTACAGGGAACTGTATTCCTTGAACAGTGACAATCACATCCTCCAACATGCCTCTAGGTTGCTTAACTAATCTGTTAGCAAATTGGAGAATCATTTTGGTTGGCTTGAGCGGATCTAACCCAAACTCTGTAAGCAAGGATGATGGCAATAAGTTGATAAACAATCCGCTATCGAGCAATGTGCGCTCGAACTCTTGATTGAAAATCCGGCATCTGACTAGAGGTGCTCCTTGTTTTTATTCTTGTTTGGGAGATTGCTGATGAAATTCATAGTTGCCATAGTGAGAATGTGTTTCTCATATTTCCAGCGGTTGGTCTTGCAGGGTTGATGCTTCGTGGTACATGTTTCTTTCAATCCATATTCCACGACAAGCATGTACTATATGGCCCTGAGTAATGGCATTTCAAGCATAATATCTTGCAAGATTTCCATAATGTCGGGACAGATAATTCTTTTTCATTTATTTATCATTTTTTATTTAATTGCTTGAGGAAATGGAAGATGTACATCAGAAAAACTGCATTCTTTAAATTTATGTCCATATCATTTTGTACAAGTAGATGGCAAAAAGGTGTAAATCCATTTACATCAGGTAGACAAAATAAACCGCAGGCTCAGCTCCATCGACTAGCATCGGTTCAATTGCGGAAACTTACTTCTCCATTGCTAGCACGATTTTGCCTTTACTGTTGCTTTCTTCTTGTATTTCCTAGTTTTCCCCCTTTTTTATTTTTGTTTCCGATGATACATCATCAAAAAGATATTTGACCCTATCTGTTGGCATGTCTGATGACTTGCCATCAGATGCTTTGTTCTTCCTTTTCACTGTCGTAGATGTATGTAGTGTCCTACCGCTCCTAAGAGTCGCAGAATTAGATAAAGCAATATTATTTACACTTGAATCGGTGGGACACTATAGGCTACATGCTCCTTACGATGGAAGTTGTTCAAGTTCGCTTTGATCTGAGCCGGAATGACAGTCGGTGGTTTTTCGGTCGTTGTTCTTCTGACTCGTCTCGGTCGTATTTTTAATGAGTTGGGCCAATCAATCAAGAGTTGGGGTTACGGTGAGGCCTCGGATGATTATTCCTGATATGGCCTCTGGCTCTGCTGGTGCAAGGGAGCTTGTTGCCGGTAACCCTGAGAAAAGTGAAATGGAGGAGGAGAAGAATATTGTTGGTACTGAGGAGAGGAGTATTGATTCTAGAAGTTAGCAGTAGGTTGCTGATGATACTACTGATGGTACCTTTGCTGCTCGTAGTTCTGCCTCCAAGTGTAACCATGCTACGGAATTTGCTTGTGGTGAGGCTGGATGGGCTGGAAGTTCCTCCCTCCTTGCTACTGGTGAAATGGCCTGATGGTTGTATTCTGACCCTGGGATTGTCCATGAGATGGGTCCATTGCTAATCGGCATGCACCTACTGAATGTGTGGTGGAGGTGGGGAGCATTGCTCAATGTACTAGTGTCGAGGAAAAGGCTGGTAAACCACCATCTACAACTGTGACTGTGGCACTGGCTGCTCGGTACATGCACATAGTATACGTGTTAGACCTGCGAGTGACTGGGACTCGACTGCGGCCGATGTTGCATTGTAGGATCCGTCTGCTCAGGAGGAGTGTCGGGGGTGGCTTCCATGGAGTTGCAAACATTGACGGTTCTTACCAACAACTCTAGCTGCTTGGTGATCATGTCCATCTTGTCCAAGCTCTTCATCCTCTATTCGATCATGGCTATCTTCTCTAGATCATGTGACTGCTTCTCGATGATATCCACCTTGGACAAGTGACTGAAAATGATGTTGAGATCTGAATTCTTGCACATGTCCATATCATGTTTCTTTGGCATGTTTACATATTTGTGGGGGATCAATGGATTGTATTTGAAAAGACTGGGATGAGGAGATTGCGGCCTCACCCTCAGCCATCTCCTCAAAGATTTGTCACACAATGTCTCTATCTTTGTTGAAATGTGAACCTCCGCAGACAGCATCAACCAAATGCTGGATATTTTCAGTGAGTCCCCCAAAGAAATGTTGGACCAAATTGGTCTTTGGGATATCATAATGGGGGAACTTCTTGCATAAGTCATTGAATCTCTCCCGGATCTCGTGAATGGACTCTTGTTGTCCCTGGGAGATGTTGGAAATTTTGGACCGCATTAGGTTAAGATGACCAAGTGGGTAATACTTGTGCAGGAAATCAAATTCTAGTTCTTCCCACATCATCACCACTTTGCCCAAATGTTTTATCCAATACAAAGCCTTACCCATGAGGCTGAAAGGAAACGCGGTCATCTTAACTACACCCAATGGGATGTTGGGGTAGTGTGCGGTGATGCAGATGTATCCGAATTGGTGTAGATGTATATATGGTTCTTCATTGGGATTCCCCTAGAAAGTGGGGAGGAGGGAAAGGAGCTGTAGTTTCAGCTCTAAGTGTCCATGGATCATAGGAATCCGGATCCACTTAGTAATCCAGTCGGCCCCAGGTTTGTAAGTTTGCTTGAGTGTGGGCTTGGGTTGACCTCTCCTTCCCTCTCACTCGCATCCGCGGGGTCCATCTACAGAGTGATTATCACCATCATTGCCATGCAAATCATCCTCACCTCCTCTTGTCACTCTTTCTTCTAACCTTTTCCTCAAATCATTCAACATCTTCTGAAAGAAGACATGGGAAGGAGCTTGATCAGTCAACTACTACTGTATGGCTTGGATGGAGGCCAATAGCTGATTGTTCACATCATTTTGATCGGTGCTCTGTTTCGTACCCTGTTCGGTACTCAGATGATGTGGTCCCTTTCCACGACCTATGGGAGCCATCTCGGAATCTGACTGTGAATCTGGCTCCAGATTGAATTCATGATCTGCAATAGCTAAGATGCCTCAATTAGACTATATGGGAGCACTAAATGGAGAGAATAATTCAGAATTAGGGTCAATTTTGAATTTTATTAGTGATGAAGCGGTATAAGGAGTGAAATCAATCTCCATCCAAAATTTACAGAATTTGGGAGTAGAGTTTTCCTGTTCTATAGGTGGTACAACAAGCGGGGAGTCCTAAGGATGGTTTGCAAAGTCTGAACCAGCCACTTGGGAATCGCCTAGAGATGCCGAACTCATGGAATCGATGTAGGCATCGATGGATTCCCAATAATCCATCCAGACGTAGACATCTTAGAGACAAAAGAGAAATAGATGAGGAGAAATGATCATGGGGGAAGACAAGAAGATGAGGGAAGAGATGACGAAGGCTCAAAGTGAGCGACTCAAAAATATATTCAAAGAGAAGAAACTAAAATCAGTGCAAGTGTGCGGGTCTGATCTTTGAATCCTAACTAGATCCAAATAAATACAAAGTAAGGAATTCACTAACTCAACACAAGTAAAGCCATAAAAGATAGGATATTTTTATCTTTTCAATTTAGTATTGTATCAAGCAATCTTGTAACATGTGCTTAGAGACTAGCCCTTTAGGAGAGTGAGTACTACCAGAAAAGTATCATGTACTTTCCACTTCCTTCATATCATGTGATCTACCCTTTTAAGGTCTTCGATATCGGTCCTAGGGGACTACTCAACCAAAGAATAAGAGAGGAAGCCGATAATGGCGAATCTAATACCTCGGACTAAGCCCGCAAGTGGACAAGTACCAACTCGGACGCGAGACGATGAGATAGACACCCCCGTGATGGTGTGGCCTATGCTCAGTACTTCGAACTAGGTCGGATGTCCTACACAAAGCAAGAAAATCGTCGTTGACAAGGCCCTACTTGATCGCGTACTATAGAAGTGTTGGTACTTCACCGGTCCCAAGTGATAATCAAGAAACCCATAGATTGAGTTTTTGGTTTATTCCTTAAGGGTCGTGCCTCACTATGTGTGGAATGTACTTGAATACAATGTGGGCTTTGCGAAACCCAAACAATGATGTATGAATTTTAATTAGGTTCAAAGTTTATTAAGCAATCCCTTATTTTAATTTTAAGGGTTTCTCTTTTTTTTTAGTATGTTTCAGAAATAGTCGCAATGTGCCTACCACCCAAAAGACAGGGTTCAAATCCCTCCTTTGGGGAGTAGCATTAGATAGTCACATCTAGTGTAAAAATAGTTGAATCTTTCAACATGGATTCAAGTAAGAATCCATGTAGCCGACCCTATTTATAGTGGGAGAAGGCTTTGAATTTTTTTTATTTTTCAAAAATAGTCGCCTAATGATTTTATTTATTTTCTTTAAAACCTAAGTGACAAAAAACAGAGGGAGATAGTGGAAAATCAATGCAAGGTGACACTAGGATGGGAATCTCACACTTGTGTCAAAATGATGAATGCTCGTATAGAAGACTTACAATGCTTCCTAGCTCTCTCCGTGTGGTATGCAAGACAAGAATTTTAAACCTAATCTATATGTTGTATGCAAAGTGGTGAAACAGTCCTAAGCAGGAATTTCTATTATCATGAAGCATGATTTGAGTTTGAGATAGATCCAAACATATCAGAGACTATAGGAGCATGCAAATATTAGGGATTTGGACCCCGTTTACTCGATCAAGAAACCCTAAAAATATATGACCTCATTAACACAAAATAAATGAAAATAAAGGAAGAAAATACAAATCACGAGAAATAAAAGAAAATAAGAGGAAAAATTAGGAGGACAAAAATGTAGAAGATGATAAAAATATAATTAAAATCGGTGAGCCCCCAAGTGAACAAACACTTGGTAAAATAGGCCTGAGAAATCGAGTGTCCACCTCTATTATTACAATAATAAATGGAGTCTCTCTCTGCGAAAAAAATCTAAGCTAAATCTGTGCTTCTCTCTCTCTATGTGTGTGCGTGTGTTTCTCTTCCCTACTCTCTCCAATCAGCCTATACAAAAAAAGGTTAATCTCCTCGCAGCTCAGTTGCACCAGCTTCCTAAGAAGTCACCTTCTCCATGTGGTCCCTCGCAAGAAATTCAGCAAAGAAATTGGTCGGACACATATAAACAATTATGAAAGAAAGATAAAGCAAAAAATGATAGGAAAAGTAATGCACACAAAATCTATCCTACGTGTTGCTCCCTTGCTGCGCCATTTGACGAACGTGTCTGAACGAGGTGTCTAATGCCTGGTCTTAAAGGGCCTATGGTGTCCGACAAGTCAGATCCGACAATTGTTGTATCGTCCGCTCTCACAACACTCAATATTTGAACTTATTGTTTCGCGCAACAATCAACCCACAGAATACTTGAACAATGGATCTAAATGAGATAAAATTTATTATGCCCCACAAATAAGTGTGTATATCAAGCAAGTGTAGGGGTCGAACAACAGAAAGAAATGAGGATAGATACAAAAATTGATAATCAAGCATACTATTAATAAATGTTTTAGTGTATTTTTATTGGGTTTTTTCTATTTTTGTTGATTTTAATTATATTATTTTTATATATTTTTAATGTTTTATATTTTTTATGTTTTTAATTTTATAAATTTTAATTTCTTAATTTTTCTTATTTTTAATATCTTTTTTGTAGATATATAATATATATCTATAAATAATATTATTTATAATATAAATACTACAGATGATAAATATACAATGAATATATTAAAAAATGTAGTAAATACAAATAAGGACAATTCTTTTTAAGGGTTTTAAAATATAATAATAATAATAAATATATGTAGTAATATGTATATAAAGTCTATATATGGTTTTCTATTTATAAATGTAGCTATATATAACCAAAAATTATAAAATAATTTTTTTGTCTTTTTCTAATTTTTCTTTACTTTTGCGATTTTTCTTGTAATTTTTGATAATTTTTATGTATGTTTAATTGATTTAAAATGTCAAAACAATGACTTATAGTACTAGGCCAAATTATTTTGTGTTTTAAAAATTGATAATAAACCGAAAATTGTATAAAATTATTTTTAATATATAATACATAATAAAAATAAAAATAAGAGATAGAAATAAATGTTTTTGGATTTTTACATATTTTTTACTAATTTTTATAAGGTTTTTAGGTTTATCAAATTTTAAGGTTTTTCTTTTGTTTTTTTGTGATTTTTGGTTTGGAGTTATAAAATATTAATAAATAACACTATTATTTGGAATTTTTAGAAGTTATTTTGTAATTTTTTTAGTATTTTTATAATTAGATAGTAAATAAAAGCTTTGATTTTTTATTTTTAATAAATGGAAAAATGAAATGAAATACCTAGATAAAAATGTACCATATAGAGTAAATATCTAGGTACCTTTCCTATTTTTTTTTATGATTTCTTAGCATCAGAGATATTTTTAATAAAAGAAAATCAATAGAAAGAGAAAACACTACTAGCAAGGGTATTTCTGTAATTTCCAGAAACTTGGAGGCCTATTTTGAACATACAAACAAAGTACATGGGCCAATCACATAAAATGCCTCAAATTTTCCAATCTAATACACACTAGTGAGGGTATTGTTGCAAATATAACAAGCTCCAAGTGCACCTATGCAAATACCCCAAAAATAGTGCACTAATATTACAAAATAAGGGACTGAAATGAAGTAGAAGCTGGAGTGGTGTTGGTGCAAAAATGTCAAGTGCCTCACGTGTAGGGACACGTGAGGGTGACCTACCATGGAACTCAAGTGCAATTAAAATAAAAGTGAGTTTTAAGGTGCAAAAATTACATAAATAATACAACTACAGAAAAATGTTTACAGACTAGAAAATAAAACAAAAGGCGAGGGATTAGATGTTCAATATACCCATTTAAGCATTGATCGACAGCTCCTGCGTGCCACTTAACCATGTGGATGGATGAGATCTCCTGATATCGGTTCGCTTCTGACGCTTGAGATTAGATCTACAGATAAGATCAACAGTGTAGACTCGGTCAGATCTGATAGAGGCTGCTTCACCTGGAGAGGGCTCTTGGTCGGATGGTTATAAGGAGGCTTCGAAGAACAGGGAAGAAATGCAGCTTACAGATCCTCCGATCCATGATTTCCTTATTTTCCGACCACCTGGGAAGCTCCCAAGATTTGCAAAATGGAGCTGGGCCTCCTCCACATCTAATGGTGCCATCAATTAAGTTCAGGACCCATCGATGGGGTCTTGGCGTCTCTTGGAAGCACGGGGCACCTAAAGGTCTTCAGCAGGAATGAATATACCCCCAAGGGGTCCTTTGACTTGAGCACCTACACCAAAGGAAACCCGAGCTCAAGAGGAGTATCCTCGACCCACAAAAATGAAGCTTAACACAAAGACAGTGGGATGAAATGAACCTCAGGAAATGGGTAACAGGAGTTGAATCGCCTGATCTTATCAAGATCAGGGTTGGCCATATGCTCAAACAGATGGAGAAAGTGAACACGAAGGCAATGGAGTGATGGGTGAGTCGAAATACAGTCAGAAATAGTGGAGAACAAAGCTGAAGATTGAAGCTCCAACATACTTAGATCTTGGGATTTTTAAATGATTAAGGTAACTGGATAAATTCTAACACTACAACGATGCTAGGAATGAAAATGCAAATGAAAAGAGCATAAAATAGGGCCTCACCTACATGAGAGTAGGGTAGCTAATCATGGCAGCGAAGCTCCGCCTAGTGGGGTTGAATCACCTCCGACGATCACCTCCTCAGTGTGAAATGATGGGTTACTCCTTCCTGCTGATGAATCTGCGATTCGTCATCTTTATTCATTTATTTTAGCTTAAAATCCCTTACAAAACACCTTTATATAACACTAACTCCATATTCTTACTAACCTACATTTGCGTATAAATAGTGTACACTTCTTACCATCTTAATCTAAAATAAATAAAGAAAGAAAGGAAAAATAAAGAAAAGGAAATAAAAAAAGGAAGGCTGTATATATGTATCAAATACAGGCTGACCCAAACCCCGAGAGAAGGTCAAGAGTTGACCTAAATCGACCAGGAATAAAGTAGGCGGAGATAGGGTCCTTAATCAGAAAATCCAAAAAAATGTGTGATGTCTATATTTGTATACTACACTATTTTATTTGTACCTGAATTGACCTCAAATCAAATAACTTTTAAAACCAAAGTTTTAAATAAAAATGTGTTCTAAATAATAAAAATAATTGCACAATTAAATCATTTACAGAATAAAAGCAACCACACTTAGAAAAAGACACTAAGCGATAATTGATTGACCAATTTCGGCCCCATATGAAGTCAAATTGAACCAAACTCACTTCCATTGTATTATAAATTAAATTATCTTTAAAATGGCTGTAATTTCATAATTTTTTGAGTTACGAAGGAAAAGTTGGTTTTCTGGGGTGGTTTCTGCAATTTTCCCATGTATTTTGTGCATATTTTATTTGTATATATTTGTAAATATTTTTACTAGTTTTTTAAAATAAAAATTAAAAAAATTAATTAAAAAACTAATTTGCTCATTTACCCCTGTATAGAATGTCATATATGTATATAGCATATGTATGTATTTAATTTTCTTAACTAACTAACACAAAAAGATAAAAAAATTAGCATTTATTTTTCAAATAAATAAAGTGATGAAAATACAAAAAATTACTTAATTTTTGTAAATATTTTTATCTCTTATTATCTTTATCTCATTTGTTTTTCTCTTATCTCTTATCTTCATCCAAAAATACAAAAAAATCAAATTTCAAACTCTATTATATTTTCTAATTCTATGGCTCCTTCTCCATCATTTTAACTTGATCAATCTTTGGTGAGAGGAGCCCAATCTCTGAGAGTCTTCTTGTCGTAGAAGGATGCCTAGCCTCCGAGCCGTCCGGTGACAGCGCATCGTCCTTCGTCGAGGTGATCAAAGTCCTTTCCGCTCTAAAGGTGAGATCCACATCATTTTCTTCTTATTTTTACTCTACGTTTATCGTATTTTATTTTTGCGCATTTTTTGTCATCATTTTTTATCTAGATATCACCGACTCGATTTTCCGTTTCACCTCTCGATCTATTCCCGCTCTTTTCTACCTCGCACGATCTCTCAACTCTGACCACGCACGGTGGCCGGAGACTCGGATTCGATTCCTCATTTTGCAGGATCCTCATTCACAAATTCTGCTTTGATTTGGGACCGAGTCATCATGCTTGCATCCTAAATTGTTGATAAATAAAAAAAATTAATTAAAAAACAAAAAAAAGAATATTTGTTTTCTTCTCTCTAACATTTTTTGCAAGATCACCAAAAAATAAAATATAAAAAAATTACAAAACAAAATAAAAAACATTTTTATTTTATGTTCTCTATTTTGGATTTACAAAGAAAAATATAAAAATAATCTTTTATTATCTCTTCTGTTTACATAAAAATAAAAATAATAAAAAAAATAAACAACAAGCAGGTGGCAGCGCCGCCCGCGTCTCAGCCCCCGCGCTCCAGGCGGCAGCGACGCCCGCGCCGTACGCGACGCTCTCGCCGTCGATTGCCATTTGCCTTCAGCCACGAGAGGAGACGCTCCTCCACCTGAAGCGGGTCTTATCTGCCCGTTGTCCTGTCGCGAGGCGCTGCCCAGCGTGCCGGCCATCCGATGCCTCCGCACGAAACGACAACAGATCCACCGCCGTGTCAAGCGGCCGCGAAGGCCGCGCCCAGTCTGCCAGCGGCCAACTTCAGCCGACCCCCTTCTCTGCCTTAACGCCTCCGCGGTGCCCCACTAGCCTTCTGATGCCTCTGCGTGAAACAACAGCAGATCCACCGTCGCGTCAAGAGGTCGCGAAGGCCGCGCCCAGTCCGAGCCTTTGCCGCCTCAACGATCGTTGTTCGCCGTGCCACCCGTGGCAATGCACCCTTGAAGGCGGTTCCCACCACGCACCATCTTGAGGAAGAACAGGGGAGGCGTGCCCCCTTCTACCTGGGGCGGCGACACATCTCAACTCTTGGAGAAATGAAGAGCCAAAGAGAACCCTAAGGGGTCTAGAATTAAATTTTGGAAAATTATGATTCTGACCCCTGAACATTTTGCAAATTTAAAGAAGAGCCATGTTCCAGAGCTAAATCACGTGCAACTCATGTGCATTACAGGGTAATTTACTACTTTCTCCCTCAACTTTATTTCTTTTATTTATTTAGTGTAAAAACATTAAGTATTCACATTTCAGTCCTGTTTATTCCAGACTTGACTTTGCTTGCTTTTCTTATTTAAATAAATGTTTTCCTTGGTCCATAATTCTCTAAAAAAATCATGCCATGTTCTTGATGTGATTATCTTTTTAGCATGATTTTTTTAATTTTATTTTATCATCATTTAATATTATTAAAAAAATCAAAAATAGTGTCCTTTTCTTTATGAAATTCTAAAATTCATAAAAATTTGAGTATTGCTCCAAAAATTCCAAAAAAATAGAGTAGTTTTATTTCATTGTCTTTTAATTTCTATCCAAATTTTGTGCTTTAACTAATTATAAAACCCAAAAATTTGAAAAATACTAAAAATCTTATAAAATCATAAAAAATCTACAAAAATCCAAAAATCGTGATTTTAGTCTCTGTTTGTAGATAATTGTCCCATTTTATCATAAAAATAATTGCCGAGAGATTTTAGGTTGTGCACTGTTTCTCATTTTTGTCACTCTTTGATTTTTAGAAAAATACAAAAACATCTGAAAATTCTAAAAAAATCCCAAAAACATTTCAAAAACTTTAAAACACAAAAATATTTTCTTTGGATCTTTCTGATCATTTTTGATATAATTGAAAAATACAAAAAGAGTTTGGTGTGTGTAGTTCTTGTCTTTTGCATATTGTTCTTTATTTGAAAAAAATGCAAAATTAAAATCACTAAAAATTCAAAAAGCAGAAATAAAAAAATAGAAAAAAATTAGAAAAAAAATAAAAAGAGAAAAATTCCACAAAAACCAAGGATAGTTTACATTTGAGATTCCTACTTTTCTCTTAATTGATTTTCATCTATTATTTGAATAACCCTCGGGAATTGTAGCCTCCCTGAGTTCGATCATGCCCGCTATACAGGTAAATAAGTAGCAAAAATTTCTCTTGCTCCACATTATTCTTTGTAATTATTCTGCGGCGAGAAAAAAAAATAAATTTGTTTGCTTGGCACGAGATTTTTGGGGATAACAACGATGACTTCATACCATCCAATTATCAATCCTCGAGGGTCTCGTGCCAACAAAATGGCACCGTTACCGGGGAGGCACAGTGAGGGTAGTTAGGTTTCTCGTTTGACCTGGTATTCTTGGTTGTAATATTTGTGCATATTTTTCCACATTCACTCCATTGTTCATATTCATTGTTCATTTCATTTTTTTCTTTGCTTATATTTGATAAGTGTGTTTCTTACACATTCTCTCTTTTCTTTTTCTTGCAAGGGCTCGCAAAATGAAAGAGGCAATCCTAAGAGAGCCGAAGCACCCAACGACGTGGAGGCAGCTTAATTCTTCACCGAGCCGCAGGATAGCGTGAGAAGAGGAGAAGAAGAATTGAAGGGAACCCAAAGAGAGAGAGAGACCTTTTTTCTAGCATTTGAACCTCTGTAAAAAGGACACTCATTTGTTGCGGGGTCTATTTCCCCAAGTGCCGGTCACTTGGGGGACCTCATCGGTTTTGTTTTCATCGTCTTATTTTTCTTTATTTTCCGCGGATTTCGTGAGCTACCTATTGATTGCTTTAATTAATTTGCTTGAGTCAGGTAATTAATTAGGTCCAAACACCATAAACAAGAATTTCTATACCTATAAAGTAGAGCGTAATTTGGACTTAGTCAAATTAACTTGTTCATACTCGTTAATAGAAGCTATCATCTGGGACGGTTCACTTGCATTATATAGGATAGTTTACTTTTCTGTATTTAAATTCTACGCGGATCACTTGCATATAGAGTGTTGGCGACAAGGTATGCATCTCTAATCCCTGCATGCATCATTGTTTTTGATCGCGTATTGGCATTTCTGATCTCCTTCCTTGTTTTCACTCACATAAGTTAAAAGGAAAGTGGACACTCGGTAGGCGATTCTCTGAAAATATTTTAACCAAGTGACAACTTCCTAAAATATGGGACTGCTAAAGAAAACTCGACCCTAAAATAAACACAAAGAAAAATCATTGTTTTGGGGAGAGTAACCCCCTCATTGTTTGGTTTGTATGTAGCGAGAGAGCGACTCGCACACTAGGATAGAACCACGCCTGAACTCTTTTCAGACTACTATCTTGGGTTAGTCATTCTCTAGTGAGGATCTCTCCGGTAGCCGGTAAAGCGGCCCGCGACGTCCTTAACAGATTTAATTCATCAGGTAGCCGGTAAACGGTTCGCAATTCATACTGGCTAGGAAAGATCTAACTTTAGGATTGGACCAGTCTCCTAAGAGCATTGGGTTCCTAATAGCTCACTTTAACCACTCTGATAGATTGTATTCGCACCAAACTTTAAAATTGACAAGATAATCAACCGAACCTTTACGGTCTTCACATTGAGTTGAGTTGGTGAACTAGGGGTTTGTATTGTGTTTTCTTGCTAGTGATAAAGATCCTTCTGCACAATTTGTGCCTTCATTCACTTTCATTCTTGCATTGACCTTCGTGTTCTCACATCCTGCCTATTGATTTCGAAGATGTCGGACCGGAGTATTTCTCATTTGGACTCTACGAACTCATTCTATACTTCAAGTCGTTCACCTTCTATTGGTGGAAACTCACTTCCCGGATATTCCTCTTTCTCCACTTCACCCTTCACAACATCCATCAATCTACTATTTGAGATTGGCTTTAATCTTAAATTAATATCTGAGACTCCATCAATTCTAAGCACTAATCGAGTATCATGCACATTTTCAGATTCAGACACCGAACACTTGATGCCACCAAATGGAAAGAGAACCATGTCGGAGCAGAGCGAGATCAACAACATCTTGTTAGCCTCCATCTAAACAATTCAAGCCCAGATAGAAGAGCAGGCTAATTTTCAGACTGCATTGAGAGACATGATTCTCGAGCTGAGACAGAAAAGAGAAGATAGGAGAGAGGGGGATGACAGAAACCCTGGAGGTGGGAGTGGGGGAGAAGAACCTCACATAGAACCTGGGGCTAAGCCTACATTAAAGGATGCTTATAATCCAGGAGCAGGACAGACAAATTCTTGGATACAAATCCCTACGGTTCATGGGCATTTTGAGCTTAAGCCTACTATTTTACCTCTTCTCCCAATATTCTATGGAAATATTAATGAATAACCTTATATACACCTCCAGCAGTTCGATCGCATTTGTGGAATAGTACACTACCCAAATGTCCCATTTGAGGTGATGCAGATGAATGCCTTTCCATTCAGTCTAATGGGCAAAGCTTTGTACTGGTTAAATCACTTGGGGAAGGTTGTCACTACTTGGGAAGAGCTGAGGTCCGCATTTCTGAATAAGTATTATCCACTTGGACGAATCAACCAAATGTGATCCTTGATTGCTAATTTCTCCCAGATACCCCAAGAGCCTATTCACGAGGCGTGGGAAAGATTCAAAGATCTGATGGAGAAATGTCCCCATCATGATATTCCAAATTCCAGCCTTGTACAAAATATCTTTGGGGGTTTAAGCATTGAGAATCAGAAGCTGGTAGATGCCGTTTGTGGGGAAGCCACTTCAATAAGGGATGAGGATGTCCTTTGTCAAATTTTTGAGGAGATGGCAGAAAGTTCAGCAGCTCTTTCTTCTTCACGTGCTTTTCAGAAGCACCCCGTCACTGCCCCTACAATACCCCACAAGGAAGTCAATATGATGGCAACATAAGAAGTGGATAAGGTGGATAGCACTGACTTGACCATCATTGGAAACCACCTATCCAAAGTGAACATTATTAAAAAGTGATCGAAGGAACTTGATAAGCTTCATGTGATCGAGCACAGGATAAAGAACCTGGATAAGCTGGATGAGATAACAAAGCACCTGGAGCTTCTTGTGAGTACGATCAGTGTAGTCCACAGTACGAATGCAACAACCAATACCTCTATTAGGAGCAGACTTCTTGCACCTAGCAGAGTAGCGGAGGACCATCCACAGTTCAGCATGCCTACTACGTGCAGACACCTGATCAGGTTCAGCAGCATTCACATCAGATAGTTCCGTATCAACAGGAAGTAGCCTATATTCCTGAGCAGCAGTCTCCACCTCCACATGGTATTCAGGAGGTGAACGGTATATGGTTCGACCGTGAGCGAAACTATCCCCGCCCATCAGGGCAAGGCTAGTTGGGTTCACAACAGGGTCAGAGACCCGCCCACCAGTTTCAGGGAGGCAGACATCAGCAGTATTAGTAACAGCACCATCAGTTCCAGCATCAGTATCAGTCTTCACCTCAGCTCCAAAACTGGAGCCAAGGCTAGTCACAACAACAGTCCATGTACTTTCCTCATCCTAACCAGCAGCATACTGCATATTATGGACTATATTCTTCCTTTCCTCCTCATTATCAGAATCCGTATGGGTACCAACAGCCTCCGTACTATCAGCCTCAGCGACAGCCAATCAATGAGCAACTTGAGGCCCCTTTAGTCAATCCATCACTGGACCAACTTGCATTTCTTATGAAGAACATGAATGAACTAACTCAGCGGATCGACGACCTGACCACCACCAAGACACTGATTCCAGCACAGGTTGAAGCCAACCCCAACAACTTCAGACGCAAGGAGCAGGTAGCCAATAGACCACCTACCCCCGAGATAGGTATGTCTCTTGATTTTACATGTTTATCTGATGCCATTCATCTTAGGAGCAGTAGGAGATTGCAGCTGCCTACGCAACAGTTGGGGTTGGAAGATCGATTCACTGAGAGAGTGTGTCATCTTCTACATCATCTCCTTCACCAGCATTCGAGAGGCCAAGTGTAGCAGCACCCGCATCTGGAGTTTCACCGCCTTCACCACCACCTTCACTCGGTAGATGTAGATTACCATCAGCAAGGGAGAATATACCAGTCGCAGATTCTTCCTCTTCACCAGCAGCAGCATCTCGTTCTATTTTAGATTCTGATTTTCCTTCACCTAGTTTGGACAACACTGTACAGACTGATTCTGGTTGTCCTCTTGTACATGAGGATTCTACTTTGAATAAAAGAAATGAACATTTGCATATTTATTCAGATTCTGTGTCATTTCCTTCTTCTCTCAAAGCTAAAAAAAATCAAAAATTAAAAACAACACTATCTGATCCTGGAGTGGTTGAGATCTTACAAACATCTTTTTAAAGATGCCACTCCTTAAGGCCATGGAATACATGCCTATAGTAAAAAGTGAATGAAAGAGGCATGTACCCAAAAGCGTCAACCAAAGAAGAACAGACGAGAGGAAACGGAGAAACACATCTTGACCATGGCCACAGTTCATGCCATCAGTAACCTTCTGCCTAAAAAGAAAGACAAGGGAGCACCTCACATCCGTTGCCATATCTTTGATTAAGAATTTGATCCTACTCTTCTCGATAGCGGTTCCTCCATTAATCTCATGCCTTCATCTTTACTAACTGAATTTTAGTAAGGGCCTCTTAAAGCAACCAGAATGATCCTTAAGTTTGCTGATAGATCGATTAAGAGGCCAAGAGGAATTTTAGAGGACGTTATTGTAATGGTGCAGGGAATGAAATTCCCTGTTGATTTTGTTGTCATGGATATGGACACACCTGCACCGTTACTCCATACCCCGATCATACTAGGTCGACCGTTCCTCCGAACGGCCAAAGCAGTAGTTGATTATGGTACTAGAGAGATCATCTTTCACTCTTGTAGTGACATTGTGAAAATTGAGACGATCTTTGATCCTAGACCATCAACGCCACCAGCAGCAGATGATACAGAGAAAGTTATATCAGAGCCAGATGCTTATGATTTTCTTGTTGATTTCAAAGAGACAGATCTTTTCACTTATTTTATAGATACCCAGGAGTTCTTTTCCCAAAAGGACTATATGGAAAGCACAGTCGACATGAGTTCCCTTGGTGGTCCAATTGAGATGGTTGCCGATGAGCAGTTTGAGCTGAGTTCTAAGATCTAGATATCTAAGCCATTCATTGAATTTCTTGATTTATGCACATAGAAAGACTATTGCTGAGATATATGAGCCATTAATTGATAATAATATTGAACATCTTGATGAGCCCTTCCTTTCGGAGCAGAGATCATTCATTACAGATCTATCAGATATTCTATTTGCTGAGTCGTCAATAGCCAAGGTGGATAGTCTATAGAGAGCACAGATCACATACCATCTACCAGTACAGTAGCAGAGGTTATTGCAGAGATGATACAGACCCCGCCTGAGCTCAAGGTTTTACCATCAACGTTGAAATATGCCTTCCTTGCGGGTCCCCCCAAATGTTTTCGGTCATCCTCAGCTCATAGTTGACCGTTAAACAAGAATCTCATGTGCTAGAGGTTCTTGAGAGAAACCGCAAGGCCATAGGATAGAATATCTCGGATCTCCGTGGGATTAATCCAGCATTGTGCTCGCATCATATATACCTAGAGGATGACTATAAACCCTCCCGTGAATGTCAGTGCCGTCTAAATCCAAATCTAAGGGAGGTTGTCATGAAGGAGATCAGAAAATGGTGAGATGTTGGTTTTATATATCCATTTCAGATTCCAAGTGGGTTATCCCTTTACATGTGGTCCCGAAGAAATCCGAGATTACGATCGTAAAGAATGACTGTGATGAGGAGATTCTGACCCGTGTATCTACTTCATGGCATGTCTATGTAGATTACTGGTGCTTGAATTCATCTACCAAGAAGGATCACTTTCCACTGCCATTTATTGATCAGATTATTGAGATGTTGGTAGGGAAAGAGTTCTTTTGCTTCTTGGATGGGTACTCGGGATACAACAAAGTTGCTATCTCTCCTGAGGATCAGGAGAAAAGTATTTTCACTTGTTCGTTTGGCACCTACGCCATTAGATGAATGCCCTTTGGATTGTGTAACGCCCCCGCTACATTTCAAAGGTGTATGTTGGTCGTTTTTGCCGACATCGTGGATAATTTTCTTGAAGTCTTCATGGATGATTTCTCGGTCTACCGGGATAGTTTTGACACATGTCTTGCTCATTTAGACCGAGTTCTTCAACATTGTTGTGAGGTGAACCTAGTGCTCGTGGGAGAAGAGTCACTTTATGGTGACTAATGGGATTGTATTGGGCCATGTCATCTCCAAACATGGTATGGAGGTTGACCCGGCTAATATTGATGTGATTTCCAAGTTAGCGCCACTGCAGAATTTGAAGCAGTTGAGGTCATTTTTGGGACACATAGGATTCTATAGGCGATTCATAAAGGACTTTAGCAAAATTTACAGACCTTTGACTAAGCTTCTATGTAAGGAGATTGATTTTATTGTCAATGAGAAAGTCCTCCTTGCATTCAATCAGATGACAGAAATGGTTACTAGTGCTCCTATCTTACAGCCATCGGATTGATCTCTTCCTTTTGAGTTTATTACAGACGCATCAGATTTCGTAGTTGGAGCTATTTTAGGACAGAGAAGGAATGAGATAGCATTTGTATACATTATGCTAATAAGAATCTGGATGAAGCACAACGAAATTATACAGTTACAGAGAAAGAGATGTTAGCAAGTGTGTTTGGGCTAGAGAAGTTCAGATCTTACCTCATTGGTTTCCACGTTCTTGTATACAATGATCATACTGTCATACGATACTTGCAGGAAAAGAAGGATACCAAATCATGTCTTATCAAATGGATCGTTCTTCTCTAGGAATATGATTTAGAGATTCGAGATAAACCTGGAGTGAAAAATGTAGTGGCAGATCACCTTTCCCGTATCACAGATGCAGAGACCTTTGAGCAGAACATGATTCTTATTTCCAAAACCTTTCCAGATGAGGCCATTTTGTCTGTGGACTCACTCCCATGGTATGATGATATTGTGAACTATCTTTTCTCCAAGAAAGTTCCACAAGATTGACTGAAGTACAAGGTAGACAGATTTCTGTTAGAGTTTCATTATTACTGGTGGGAGGATCCATACCTATTTCGCGAGGGTGCGGATTGTATCTGGAGAAGGTGCATTCCTCATGAGGAACACACCAGTGTACTTGAGTACTGTCACAAACTAGAATCTGGTGGGCATCTTTCGGGGAAACGCACGGCAGCAAAGGTTTTACAGAGTTGCCTATGGTGGCCCATATTGTTTAAGGATGCTACAAAGTATGTTAGAGGTTGTACTGACTATCAGAAAATGGGAGGAACTGTTGATTCCAAAGATACCATGCCTCTAAGATATATACAGATTTCTGATGTTTTTGATGCTTAGGGCATAGACTTCATGGGCTTATTTCCTGTCAGTCAAGGATTTCAGTACATCCTACTCACCATGGATTATGTTAGTCGATGGGCGGAGGCTATCCCCACCCGAGCCTCAGATAGTCGTACAGTGTGTTCCTTTCTCAAGGACCATATTATTGCACGGTTCAGTATTCCCAAAATACTGATTTCAGATGGGGGAAGCCATTTCATTAATAGAGAAGTAAAGAAGCTTGTGAAGGAGTACGCCATTGAGCACAGAGTTGTGTCTCCTTACCACCCTCAGACTAATGGCTTGGCAGAAATTTCAAATAGGGAGATCAAGACGATATTACAAAAACTTGTACGTCCAGATAGGAAGAACTGGTCCCAGATGCTTGATTCAGTTCTATGGGATTATCGGACGGCGTATAAGTCTCCTTTAGGTATGTCTCCCTATAGATTAGTGTATGGAAAGCCTTGCCACATGCCAGTGGAATTAATTCACAAATCTTTATGGGCACTTCGTGTATGCAATTTAGATTATGAGAAGGCAGGAAAGAACAGGAAGTTGGATTTGAACAAATTACTAGAATTCCGAGACTTTGCATATGATAACTCACTCATGTATAAGGAGGAAGTCAAGCGCTGGCATGATAAACACATTCGAAGGAAGACTTTCTCCCCTGATCAGAAAGTTTGGTTATTTGATTCTAAGTTGAAGTTGTTTCCAGGAAAATTGAAAAGCAAGTGGTCAGGACCTTTCATCATAATAGTTGTGCGTGACAATGGGAGTATTGTCATATCTGGGTTGTCATCTGACGCATAGCCATTTGTTGTGAATGGACAGTTGCTGAAGCCATATCTAGATCATGATACATTCATGTCCGTCGTTTATTCGGTATATGTGGTATCAGACAATGATCTTTTGATTCCATCTTCTGCGTCTGATACATGAGCATCCACTCCTCTTGTATATCCTTTCGTTTCACTCTTTCCTCTTTCGTTTTATCATTCACCCCTTTTCCGTGTGTGTGTGTGTGTGTATGCTATACTTAGGATGTGCTTTATCCTAAGTATAGGGGGTGAATGATTTGTGTTGTTCATATTTGTCATGTTCATCACTCATGTTGTTGCCTATACTTAGGGATACTCTACCCTAAGTATAGGGGGTGATGTTGTTCATATCGTCTTTTTTTGTTTTTGAGTCCGTACATTCTCTCCATCGATTTTCTCCTTTTGTACAGTCTACTATACTTAGGATTACTTGATCCTAAGTATAGAGGGGATTGATGAATCTCGGATTCATCACTCTAAGTCTCATTAATTAAGCTCAAGTCCCTCAAAATCAACTGCATTTCTGCATTTATTCTGCATAATTAGCATTCATGCATGATTTCATAAGAATTGCATTTTAGCATTAATTTCTGCATAAAATAAGAAGCCAAAAATCCAAGCCAAAGTTAACCTATAAATAGCCTAACTTCCCCTATTTTTAACTCCTTCACGCTAACACCGCATAACCCAAGACCACCTCCACTGTGTACACATCACTAATAAGAATAAATAAAAAATACAAAAAAATCACTAACCCTTTTAAGTGGACCAAAAACCCAAACCCTAGTTTCAGGATTTTCGGACTAAAAGCCACATATCTTCCCGATCCAGTGTCTGATTTGATCCTACTCACTTTTAAACTAATGTACATTCAATTACCTTCAAAACAAGACCAAGTTCAAGTGAATCGGAGCTCGTATGTGAAAGTTGGGTTTTGGGCCTCTTTTGTGCATTGTATATTTTCGCGGCTTTTTGACCTGTATTTTATGTATATATTTTTTTTATTAATAAAAATACAAAAAAATTAGAGTTAGATGTCTTTTATTTATCTTTGATTTTTCCATATTTTTCCAGATTTTTATCTTATTTAAAAATGACAAAAAAATACAAAACCCAAAAATCAAGGAATTCTATGTACATGGGATATCCCAAAAATTCACTTTTTACATTTGACCGAATTTGGCTTTGATGTCTTATGAAAGTTGTAGATCTCGTCGAGATGAGCATTTTTTGTGAAGAAACTTTTTCGATCCAAGGTCATTTGCTATTTCTTTTTGATTTTACAAAATGATTTTCCTTCGAATTTTCTGGTGCTGACACGTGGCAGCCCCAGAGGCCACCACGTGTCAGTGGTTTTTGGGCATTTTAATGCGGTTTTATAAAATATATATATATATATATATATATCAAAATCAGCCGCACGTGCGACGCACGTGCCATCCAGGCACGTGCTCCGCACGTGCCTCATTGCTCCCCCTTGAGTCGCCACGTCGCGCACGATTGGCCGTCCAACCTCGGCCGATCGGACGGCCGCTGTGCGTCATCCCCAACCTCGCACCCGCCGCCCTTCCCCAATCCTCGCAACTGCCCTGACTCCATCGCCGTTGACCTCTGATAGTTTCGCAACGACCGCGCAACCGCCGCGCCCCCTTCTCCGATATCTCCGCACCAGTCACCGAACCCTCTCCTATAAAAAAGACTACCTTTAAAACCGAACACGAAATTGGATTGACACAACTCTAGGTTGTTCCTTTGCCTCCTTGTGATCGACCTTGGGACTTGCCCAAGTAAAATAAACATAAAAACCACTTGATTAAATTTGATTAAAAAGTGTGGTTATTTCTTGACTGTTTCCGATCGCCGCCTACAACGAACGACTTTAATTGTTTTCACGAACGAACATTAAAAAAACATTTTTATCACGGTGAAAATCGGACTCGTCAGATGGCGCCGTTGCCGGGGAGGCAAACGGCTTAGATTTTTGTTTTGAAAATTTTCATTCGGTTTTCCGAATTCGGGTAGTCTGACCCCCGAATCTTTCACTGTAAATCCCATTTTATTTCTTGTATTTATTTTTCAGCATTTATTTCATTTATTTTATTTTTGATTATTTTCTGAGTCACTCTCTTACATTCTCTCTCTTATTTTTTTTGCGAGGTACCCGGCGCATGTGGAGCGGTTTTTCAAGGAACCGACGCATCTTCACCGACACCCGAAGAAACCGCAATTAAATTAAGATTGAGTCGAGTCGTGAGAGAGAGTGGAGTCTAGGTTTTTAATTTCTGCACTTTTAATTTCTTCTCATTTATAGCGGTGTCCATTTGGACTCTCGCGTGTGTAAAAAGACCTTGAACTCTATTTGTGGTGTGTCGTGGCCTGTTTCACTCTCTGGAGAGGGTGGGGCCCGACTTGAGTGGCGATTAGGATAGACCTGCACATACGGCTCTTAGAGCATTTTTTATTTTTGATTGTGCTCGTAGTATCTTAAGCCACACTGCACTTTAACTAAGACGCACATTAGATCGTTCAACTTAGCCAAATTCAACTCAATTCTTCCCGCTAATAGAACTTTCTGCTTAGGTGCGGTTTTCATCGGCTTGCACACATTTAGTATAAATTTTTCAATTATGTATTGCATCCCACATGGAGATTGCGAGGAGGCACTGTAAGTCTTCTAACTGAGCATTCATCATAGTTTTCCGCGTGCATCGGCTTCTCCCGAATTCCTCCCTCTTATTTTATCACATAAATCTAAAGGAAATTGGGACTGTACGGTAGACGTGTATTTGTGTGCTCATTTAATTTCTTCAGTGATCGCCTAATAAAAATTGGGACTGCTAAATATAGCCGATCTTAAAAACTCATAAAATCAAGAATTTTTGCGGGAGAGCAACCCCGTCCTTAGATGATTTTATTTTTCTGAGTGAGCGAGAGACGACACTTAAGGATAGAGCCCTAATCCAAAATCTCAGCTCGCTAAATTTTTGCCAAGATTGAATTATCACCAACTAAAATTGAAAAGATAATAGCCGAAATCTTACGGCTTCATTGTGTGAGTTGGTGAACCCGGGGTTTGATTTGTGTTTGCATTGGTGTACGTGAACCGATTTCAAGATCAATAGCCGCACATTCGATAAAAATTCTCTTGACTATCCCGTGCAATCATCTCTCCTCGTTTCTTGATAATGGAACTCTTGTCCAAAAACTCTCGTAAATCCAACCCCTCATTCCTCTCAATTCTTTCAGAAATAACCGAGAACCCATCAGAGCTATATTATGAAAATGAATTCGTGTCGGTTAGACCCAAAACACCTCCTCCAAGAGACTCTCAACCACCATCTATTTTGATCAATCAGATATGCTCCATGAATGACAATCCTCTGTTTTCAGACCTGATAAATCAACAACCGACTGAGGTCTCCACTTCTTCATATATCAATCCTCTCTACGTCGATTATGCAATTCATCCATCATATTCGGTGAATATCAATCCATCATTCCTGGGAGATGACAACCACATGATCGAATTGAACACATCTTTCCCTTGTCCTTTGACCCTGCAATGGAACATTAACGAACAATCATCATCCTGGATTGACCATGACAATCCCCTCTTCAGACAGGACGATCATACAGAAGACTGGACTGACTACATAGAAACACATGAGCCCTCTATGCTGACTCCACCATACCAAGATCCGACCACTCATGATCAAAGAAATAAATTTTACTCGGATCAACTCCACATGTCTGGACCATATGAGCAGCCGCCTTCCATGATTATTGAGGAGATATTTTCTGAAATTAATGATCATATATTGGATCTTCCAAGAAATTCTCCTCTCAGCACAAACGAGAAAATGGAAGATGAAATTATCGAACACACACCGACTGCGCCTATGATTGATCATGAATTGAATTTTGAGGATGATATTTTGAGGATAAAAACAAGATTCAATTCAATAGAGGGGATATTTCAAAAATTTACCGATCGATTCATCGCATTCTATGGTGGCTCGGACAGTAAAATGAATGAGGAAATTACTGGATTTGAGATTGAAAATTCTGAGGATATTCAGGGACCTATGGACAATTCTGAAAATGATTATGCTGCTGACCACCACCCTGAACACCAGAGCCCCTACTCATCTGAAGAACACACCACACCCCCACACCACCCAGAAATACCAAATAATAGAAACATTTGAAAATCACGAAAAAATTGAAAATTCAGAAAAATTCATAAAAATTGAAACTGAAGACGATCTGAGGAATGTGGATCCGACTGTACGGGAAGCACTGGAAAAACACTTGATGTTTGAACTTCCCTTTATACAGGCCATTGAACACTTCCCCGACCTTAAAAGATTTATAACAGATAAATTAATGAACAAAAAGTCGGGCAGGATACGAACAAAGACTGAAAGACATATCTTGTCAATGGCCTCCTCCTTGGTGTTGAGGAGAAAAACCAAGAGCCGCATAGTGAAGCGGTTGCCTAGATTTGACTGCGAAATCAAAGACACAATTTTTACCCATGCTCAGATTGATGACGATTCACCGATTAATATCCTCTCGACCTCGGTATTTCACGAACTCAAACTCGGACCAATTCGGAAGATACGAGAGATTATCCAATTGGCAGACCGATCAATAAAAAGGCCGAGAGGAACCATTTCTGTCATCATGAAATTCCAAGGTGCTCCGCTCAAGGTAGAATTCACGATCACGGATATTGAGCATCAAGGAGAATTCACCCAGTCTCCAATCATTCTCGGAAAGCCATTCTTGGCATTGGCCAAGGCAAGTATCGATTGTGAGACTCGGGAAATCAATTTCACAGCACTGGAAGCACTTAAATCTGACCCTATCTTTGAGGAACCACGATCTTCACAGGCAACCCACGAAGTCCCCAACAACCATAACCATGAAGCGGTAGAAGAGCCCTACCCTGCAGCCACACCTGAGATAGCGGTTGTTGATGAGACTATTGGCTTAGAAAATCTCCCCCTGCTCCATTCCCAGCCGCTCTCACCATGGAAAATCATGTATATGAATCATATGATCCGGAGACTTATGCATGGGCACACCCTGGGTCAACCTACTCTGACTACATGGATTACATCAACTCGACACAGGAATGCACCAACATCGAATCAATTGAGAAAGAACATGCAGAGACTCTCCTCAATATTCAAATCCCCGAGGATCTCAAGATAGACAAATCTTTCTACTATGATCCTGAGACATATGCATGGTCACACCCGGGAGCAACATTCCTTGAATATCTTGACCAAATCATCCCAAATCGAGAGTGCTCAAACATTCGAGAGACTAAGAACAAGCACGCAGACCAAGCACCAACCAAGGAGAATTCCAATGGCTATTCATCTGGATATTCAAGTGAACCGACAACTTCACGACGAAATAAAAAGAGAGCCACCTTTGACCTTTCGGAAGAGATATCAGTTGATGATCCCTCATCAGGTCCGGAAAAGATGGTTTACATGAGTGAAGTCTGTTCGACAACCCTAAAGCCATATCTTCGCAAGGATCCAAAATTCAATCCTCGTTGGACAACTCTCGTTCCTAACTACTACTCCTCCAAAGCTGATGCTCCTGCACTCTTCAAATACACTGGAATAATTTCATATGAGCTGACTGAGACCGGTGCTTCTGAGTATTCATCTGAGGAGAAACTGATTGACCCAAAGAAGGAACGAACTCTGAGGAAACAACTGAAGAAACAAAAAGACCAGAATACTTGGAGTATGTCCACTTTCAATTACTACTCCTCTGAGGATAACTCGGATGATGGATATCTTTCATCTGACTCAAATACTTCATCTATCCATCATGATTTTTCGAGGATGACACTGATCATAGTTGGGAATCATATGCCTCATCTCCGACCCATCATTACGATCTCCCACCGCAGGCTCACAAAAAGATCAGCCGAAAACCGCCTTAATCATCGGCTACCCTCCCTCCCTCCCGACCACATCGGTTCCCTTGTACAGCTTCTTCCGCTACTTAGGCCAAGGCCTAAGTATAGGGGGGACCGATGCCATCTGTACATACCACCCTTCTCCTAACTCTCGATCGCTTCATTTTTCTTTGTATTTTCACTCCCTTACGCTTAGCCCGAGCTATGTCTTCGTTCCGCTTCTTGTGCTCTGAGGACATAGCACTCGCTAAGTATAGGGGGGTCTGTATATATACTTTATATATATTTTACCCATATCTCGTACTTTCGCGTAAGTCTATATGTATTTACGGGGTGGGTACTAACTTTAAAAAAAACAAAACAAAACACAAACAAACACACACAAAAAAAAGAGAAGAGTTTTGCTACTAACACTGACTTGCCCAAAATTTTTGAAAAAAAAAAAGAAAAAGAAGAAGGCTTCTTATTCCATTTTCTGCATAAAAAATTCCCTTGCATAAAATGTCAAAAAAAAAGAAAAGGAAAAAAACAACAAAAAAATCAAAAAAAAAATGTGTCAGCATTTCACACCTGCACTTCATCCAACATCACATGCATTTGCATCTGTGAAAAGTCATTGGGTTCTGAACCGAGTTATGAGCCGAAACCGAGAGTGGTCTGGACTTGACCTTAATCCACCTAATTTCCAGAGGAACTTCACCGAGAAATAGGATTTTAAGAGCTTCAGGTCTTTTTTGACTTAATTCCTTAAGTTCCACATGACAATGTGCAGCGTTTGACTCTTAGTGTCTAACATGGTCTCTTCATTCTGGGTACAACTCTGGAATAGAGAATTAATTCGCACTCTCGCACTTTGCACTTAGCTCAACCCAGACGAGATGTTGGAAGACTGTGTGAGTCTCTTTTCTAGTAGCGTGGAAATCTAAAGACCAGAGTACGGGTTGAAATAAAGCTTCGGAAAAGGGATGGACGACTGGGCACAACTTTTTCTAAGACCCCAAAAAATGTACGGAACGAAAAGATTCTATATCCGTAGGGGCACAACAAGATCCAAGCAGAACCACCAAAAATTCCAAATACAAATAAGCATTCTACTAAATAAAAATCCGACCAAAAAGGTCCAAGCTTCAAGAAACCTGCAGATCTTGGTGGAGACTCGGCTACACTGGCCATCTTCACAAGGAGAGGTGACTACACTGGCCACCCTCTAGTTCTTTTCCCCTTCTTCTATCTTCTCCCTCATTCGATTGTGAACACTGCGCGACAGACCTTAGAAGGAAATACCTGACTCCCCAAGGACGAGTTACTGGAGAGGAGAGGAGCATGGTAGTCCGGCATTCTGAATGGGAAGAGCTAAAAAAACCTTCACACACATGAGTCGGTTATTCAATGTTCATAGGGTATACTTTGGGAAGATGATGGATCTAAGATGACTTCTGAGCCGAAACTGTATCAATGATGTGTAGAACTTGAGGACTGTTGATTTTAAAATTCTAAGTCTCACAGAAGTTCCGCCACATTATTAATCCAAAGGTCGAGTTTAGTTTCACTTTCACCTTCAGTTCATGGTCTTGGTATGGAACCCAGTCTCATTTCACTTCATGGCATTTCTTTTTTATGCTTACGGACGAGCATGGTTTAAGTATAGGGGGATGATGAATCTCGGATTCATCACTCTAAGTCTCATTAATTAAGCTCAAGTCCCTCAAAATCAACTGCATTTCTGCATTTATTCTGCATAATTAGCATTCATGCATGATTTCATAAGAATTGCATTTTAGCATTAATTTCTGCATAAAATAAGAAGCCAAAAATCCAAGCCAAAGTTGACCTATAAATAGCCTAACTTCCCCTATTTTTAACTCCTTCATGCTAACACCGCATAACCAAATACCACCTCCACTGTATACACATCACTAACAAGAATAAATAAAAAATTCAAAAAATCACTAACCCTGTTAAGTGGACCAAAAACCCAAACCTAGTTTCAGGATTTTCAGACTAAAAGCCACATATCTTCCCCATCCAGTGTCCGATTTTATCCTACTCACTTTTGAACTAATGTACATTCAATTACCTTCAAAACAAGACCAAGTTCAAGTGAATCGGAGCTCGTATGTGAAAGTTGGGATTTGGGCCTCTTTTGTGCATTGTATATTTTCGCGGCTTTTTGACCTGTATTTTATGTATATATTTTCTTTATTAATAAAAATACAAAAAAAATTAGAGTTAGATGTCTTTTATTTATCTTTGATTTTTCCATATTTTTCCAGATTTTTATCTTGTTTAAAAATGACAAAAAAATACAAAACCCAAAAATCAATGTATTCTATGTACATGGGATACCCCAAAAATTCACTTTTTACATTTGATCGAATTTGGCTTTGATGTCTTCATGAAAGTTGTAGATCTCGTCGAGAGAAGCATTTTTCGTAAAGAAACTTTTTCGATCCGAGGTCATTTGCTATTTCTTTTTTATTTCACAAAATGATTTTCCTACGAATTTTCTGGTGCTAACATGTGGCAGCCCCAGAGGCCGCCACGTGTCAGTGGTTTTTGGGCATGTTAATGCGGTTTTATAAAAAAAATATCAAAATCAGCCGCACGTGCGACGCGCGTGCCATCCAGGCACGTGCTCCGCACGTGCCCCATTACTCCCCCTTGAGTCGCCACGTGGCGCACGATTGGCCGTCCGATCTCGGCCGATCGGACGGTCGCTGTTCGTCATCCCCAACCTCGCGCCCGCCGCCCTTCCCCAATCCTCGCAACTGCCCCGACTCCATCGCCGTTGACCTTTGATAGTTTCGCAACGACCGCGCAACCGCCGCGCCCCCTTCTCCGATATCTCCGCACCAGTCACCGAACCCTCTCCTATAAAAAAGACCGCCTTTAAAACCGAACACGAAATTGGATTGACACAACTCTAGGTTGTTCCTTTGCCTCCTTATGATCGACCTTGGGACTTGCCCAAGTAAAATAAACATAAAAACCACTTGATTAAATTTGATTAAAAATTGTGGTTGTTTCTTGACTGTTTCCGATCGCTGCCTACAACGAACGACTTTAATTGTTTTCACGAACGAACATTAAAAACACATTTTTATCACGGTGAAAATCGGACTCGTCGGGGATCACCAACTTCTCTTCTTTTTATCTTATCTTTGAGTCGTTGTAGCAAAGGAGTTTTTTCACTTTTCTATACTTAGCACGAGTTATGTCTTCCTTTGTCGCTCTCTGATCACTATGAGGACATAGTTCGAGCTAAGTATAGGGGGTGTCGTATATATTGTATATATACTTGAGACATAACTCGTAATTTTTAAGATAATTATTTTGTGGGATATGTATATAATTTTGTAAAATCCACGTGTGTAAAAAAACCAAAAAAACAAAACAAAAAAACAAAAAAAAAACAACAACAAAAAACAAAACAAAAAAGAACAAAACAAAAAAACAAGCAAAAAACAAAACAAAAACAAAACAAAAACAACAAACAAAAAAATAAAAAAACAAACAAAAAAATCAGTGTATATACTTGTATATATTTTACTAAACCTTTTTCCTTTTTGAAAAAAAAAATACAAAACCAAAAATCTATAAAAGCTTGCATAATTAAAAAAACTTTCTTTTACATCTGCATTTTTCTCCAAAAAATCCATAAAAAGTTCAAAATTAGAAAATTGTTTTAAAAAAATGTGTTCTTTTCACATGTGCATCATTTTTTTCAAAAAAAATTGCTTTCTTTGCATTGTACATATTTTCTTGCGTTTTCATGTGCATTTTTCAGGATAGTATTGACATTTAAACTATGTATGGAATAAAATTGAAGAATGGAACTTAGTTGGACATTAATCCACTTAATTTCAGAGGAACCTTATAAGAAATGGAGTTAAGACTTTTCAGGTCCTAGTGACTTAATTCTTTGAGTCCATAAGACTATGTTCACATGTCATCTTGATTAGTCTAAGTAGAACATTTAACAACACACGCATGATTCTTTCAGACCGTGACTTATCTTGGACAAGCACTCTACATGTAGCTCTTCATGGATGAGGTAGTGAGGAGGCAGAATCTTTTGGCTTGGGGTAGCATACGAGGGTAGTACATCTAGGCGGAACGTCTCGTCTTCCTCTAGGGAAGGAAGTATGTCTCAACCTGGTCTAGCAGTGTTGAGGTCTAAAGACAGGATGTTGTGGGGTTGCAATAATGCTTCAAACGAGGGATAGTCTAGCTCAAGAGAAAAAAACTCCTTATGTACATGTTGCACCTTGTATATGCTTTCAAAAAAATTATGGAAAAATGTAGAATCTTCAAAAGTGGACAGGCCTGTTTGAAAAGAAAACTGCCTGCCGGAGTGTATATACAAGGATAAAAATTAAAAAAATAAAAAATGTTTCAATAAGAGCTTCAAAGATAAATTTTTGTAATCTTGCAGCGGATGACTTGGCTACATTGATCATGCATCCAAGGATAGGTAGCTACACTGGTTATCGTTCATTCTTTTCTCCATCCCCTCTTCTTGAGTTGGTTGTACTTGAACTTAGAAGGGAATATCTCCGCTTCTCGAGGAAAGAGTTACTAGACCGGGAAACTAGAGTTACCTTGTTGAGGGAGGTTGTTTCTTTGCTACTTTTGAGCTGGGGAGCTATACTTCACTTACACCGTACAAGTAAAGATTCATAGTCATAAGAATTGGTGTATGTAGACTTGTTCTGACATGACTATTGTGGAGACCTGAAAAGGAGTCCTGTGAAACTTAGAGGTTGTTAGATTTTAAATCTATCTCCCATTAAGGTTCCGACACACTAATAATCCAAAGGTCTGACAGAGCTCCAAACTACAATTTTATGAAGAAAAGTTTAGTACTCATTATTGTTCTAAGTTCTTTATTTTCCCTTTCTTTTTCTTTTTCTTTCTCTTCACTTATTCTTTCAAATAAGTATTTGCTAAGGGACTAGCAAAGGTAAAGCATAGGGGGATGATGAATCTGCGATTCGTCATCTTTATTCATTTATTTTAGATTAAAATCCCTTACAAAACACCTGTATATAACACTAAGTTCATATTCTTACTAACTTGCATTTGTGTGTAAATATTGTACACTTCTTACCATTTTAACCTAAAATAAAGAAAGAAAGGAAAAATAAAGAAAATAAAATAAAAAAGGAAGACTTTATATATGTAATAAATACAGGCTGACTTGAAACTCGAGAGAAAGTCAAGACTTGACCTGATCGACCAGGAATAAAGCAGGGGGAGATAGGGTCCTTAATCAGAAAATTCAAAAAAAATGTGTGTTGTGTATATTTGTATACTACACTATTTTATTTGTACCTGAATTGACCTCAAATCAAATAACTTTCAAAATCAAAGTTGTAAATAAAAATATGTTCTAAATAATGAAAAAACTGCACAATTAAATCATTTACATAATAAAAGCAACCACACTTGGAAAAAGTCACTAAGCGATAATTGAATGACCAATTCTGGCTCCATATGAACTCAAATTGAACCAAACTCACTTCCATTGTATTTTAAATTAAATTATCTTTACAAAAATTAAAAATAAAAAAAAACATCTTTATTTTCAGTTCTTTATTTTGGATTTACAAAGAAAAATATAAAAAAAATCTTCTTTTATCTCTTCTGTTTACATAAAAATAAAAACTAAAAGAATAAAAAAATTAAACAACAAGCAGGCGACAGCGCCGCTCGCGTCTTAGCCCCGCGCTCCAGGCGGCAGCGCTGCCCGTGTCGCATGTGATGCTCTCACTGCTGATTGTCATTTGCCTTCAGCCGCGGGAGGTGGCACTCCTCCACCTGAAGCGGATCTTCTCCGCCTGCTGCCCTGTCGTGTGGCGTTGCCCAGCGTGTCGTCCCTCCGATGCCTCCACATGAAACAGCTACAGATCCACAGCCATGTCAAGCGGCCACGAAGGTTGTGCCTAGTCCGCCAGCGGTCGACCTCAGCCGACCCCCTTCTCCGCCTTAGCGCCTCCGTGGTGCCCCGTTGGCCCTCTGACACCTCCGCGCAAAACAGCAGCAGATCCACCGCCGCGTCAAGCAGTCGCGAAGGTTGCGCCCAGTCCGAGCCTTTGCCGCCTCGACGATCGTCGTCCGTCACGCCACCCGTGGTGGTGCACCCTTGAAGGCGGCGCCCACCATGCACCATCTTGAGGAAGAACAGGGGAGGTGTGCCCCCTTTTGCCTTGGGCAGCAACACATCTCAACTCTTGGAGAAACGAAGAGCCAAAGAGAACCCTAAGGGGTCTAGAATTAAATATTAGAAAATTGTGATTCTGACCCCTGAACATTTTACGAATTACAAATAAGAGCCCTATTCTATAGCCAAATCACGTGCAACTCATGTGCATTACTGGGTAATTTACCACTTTCTCCCTCAACTTTTTTTCTTTTATTTATTTAGTGTAAAAACATTAAGTATTCACATTTCAGTCATGTTTATTCAAAACTTGACTTTGCTTGCTTTTCATATTTAAATAAATGTTTTCCATGGTCCATAAATCTCTAAAAAATCATGCCATGTTCCTGATGTGATTATCTTTTTAGCATAATTTTTTTATTTTGTCATCATTTAATATTATTAAAAAATCAAAAATAGTGTCCTTTTCTTTCTGAAATTCTAAAATTCATAAATATTTGAATATTGCTCCAAAAATTCCAAAAAAAATAGAGTAGTTTTATTTCATTGATTTTTAATTTCTTTCCAAATTTTATGCATTAACTATTTATAAAACCTTAAAAATTTGAAAATTACTACAAATCTTATAAAATTCATAAAAAATCTACAAAAATCCAAAAATCGTGATTTTAGTCTTTGCTTGTAGATAATTGTCCCTATTTTATCATAAAAATAATTGCCAAGAGTTTTGGGCACTTAAAACATTTTTAAGTTGCAAATTACTCCAGGTTGTGCACTATTTCTCATTTTTGTCACTATTTGATTTTTAGAAAAATTCAAACATCTGAAAAATCTAAAAAAATCCCAAAACATTTCAAAAACTATAAAACACAAAAATATTTTCTCTGGATTTTTCTTATCATTTTTGATATAATTGAAAAATACAAAAAGAGTTTGGTGTGCATAGTTTTTGTCTTATGCATATTGTTCTTTATTTGAAAAAATGCAAAACTAAAATCACTAAAATTCGAAAAGCAAACAATAAAAAATAGAAATAAAAAATAGAAAAAAAAGAGAAAAATTCCACAAAAACCAAGGATGGTTTGCCTTTGAGATTCTTACTTTTCTCTTAAATGATTTTCATCGATTATTTGAATAACCCTCGAGAATTGTAGCCTCCCTGAGTTTGATCATGTCCGCTATACAGGTAAATAAGTAGCAAAAATTTCTCTTGCTCTACATTATTCTTTGTAATTATTCTACAGCTTGTTTGTTTGTCACGTGTTTTTTGGGGATGACAACGATGAATTCATACATCCAATTATCAATCCTCGAGGGTCTCGTGCCAACACCTACCACGAAGAGAAACCTCAGGACTTCAATCTAAGGGGCTAAGTGGCGATGAAGAGGGATCAAAATCAGATCGAAGGCCTAGGATACAATATATAGCAGTGGCGAAGGGGTGAGTTGTGTTAGGCTTTTTGGTTGAATTGAGGATCGATAGGTCTAAGGTTTGCCCCTGCGTGATACTCCAAGGTATAAGGAATATGTTCGTTCAATATTTAGGTCACTTGGACCAGAGTGTCAAATGGGAAAAGGGGGGGAAACCGAGGGAAGCGGAGTCTGACAGCACTTCATCCTAGGGTCAGAGAGTTGACCCGAGGTCAACTGAGGAAAGGACTTGGTTGGTCCAAGTAGGCACGAGTAAGGATAAAACAAAATAAAAAGAATAAATAATCGAACTAAAATAGAAATATATTTTATTAAATAAAACTCAAAACATAAAAAATGTTCCTTATATAGTATTTTATTATGATTTTTATTTATTTTTACAAGTTAATTTAATAGATGTTAGTTTTTACATGTATAATTATAGGTTTTTTACCTATATATTAGGAATTTTAATTTATTTGGTATTTTTTATTTTATTATTTTGCGTACATAATTTATATATTTATAAATTTTTAAATATACATTTACACATTTTATTTTATTTTTCTAAACTTATTCATTTACTTAAATAATTAAGGATGCATATTATATAGGTATAGTTCCTATGTATTTTAATACTTTATTTTGTGAATTTTTAATATGTTTATTTTAATTTTACTATTTATTTATGTTTTGAATAATTATATATATAATAGTGAAAATATAAAGAGTAAATGTATTGATTATTTCATACAGTTATATTACACACTGAGGGCTCAAAAGCTAACTTTTTCATCTTAACTCCAAATTGAATGAAACCACCTTCATTAAATAGATAAATTAATTTTATGAAAATAATTGTGAGTTTATTCAATTTTGAATCAGTATGGAGAAAACACAAGTCTGGGAAGTTTTCTTTATGGTTTTTTATTATGTGTGTCCCAAGCACATGGTGCATTATTTTTTAATGAAATTGATTTTATATTTTTATTTGTGTTTTTATGTACAACTTTCATATAGAGGATTTTATAATTTGAGGTATAAAAATGGGAAATCAAAATAGGTCCCAAAATGCAATATATGTACAAGAAGAATTAGGTTGTTTTCTGTACAGTTGATTATAAATGAATTAAAAATTATAGTTTTTATGTACATTTTGTACAATTAATCTGTCCTAACTCCCCTTACTTTATTCCTTGTCGACCAAGTCATCATGATGACTAGGTCTTAGGTTCTAGGGTCACTCAGTGTCTTTGACACTTCATTCTTTTTCTTTTCTTTCCTTTATTCTTTTATTTTGGGATTAAATACAGTATTTTGTATAGTATATCAATCTCAATAAATGAGTATTATTTTGAACAAATTAATGCTATATACTTCATTTAACTAGGAATTCAAGGCCAAAATGAATGGATGAAGGTGGTGAAATGGAGATTCATCAGTTGGAATGACTTATGAAACATCAACAACTTTTCTTCATAATAAAAACTCCTTTTTTCGGTAGATGAACATAAAAAATATTATGTATATATCATTATTCCATCAACTCATTTCATCTGCATTTAGTTTACTTCTTTGAAGGTTCTATGCCTTTAAGTGTTTCATCCAAATGCAAACTCATTTCTATTATTTCTTTCCTAAAACCTATAACATTATTTCAAAAGAGACCTCTTATTCTAAGCAGTCATCAGCATAACTTCAACAATATGGCTTTTTTATTAGTGTATATACTACATAGAACAATTTCATCATTGATACTGAATATTTTGTGTAATTAGACTTGAAAGCTAGGGTTTAGGCCTTAGCACATCACGGAAGCATGAAGATCGTATCATATGCAATCAGGAGCGACTAGTCATACTAGTAGCTCGGGGCATCGAAAATTCAAATTTTTAAAATAGATGAAACCACATGATTCGAGAACACTTCAAATCATTTCATCAAAATCATAAAACAAGTTATAGGAATATCTTTTGAAGCGTGTTTGCGATCATTGTCTCTAAAGTAAGATACCTTCTGTCTCAAATCTGATCCGAAGGAGGAGATGCTTGCGAGCGTGTGAATGAGACGCATGCTTCTCGTAATCCAAGTCGAAGATTCGAGTAATGAATCCCCTAATTTCATCTCATGAAATGCAACGTCTTCTTCATGAGCAAGGGGCACCGAAGAAGATGGAGATCCATGAGCAGTCTATCTGGCAGCACAACGGCATGGCGATGACGGCAACGTTCTCTACGTCAGGATGTGGACGACCACACTTGATAGAGAGGGGGGAATGTAGAGAGAAAGGAGGAGAGAGTTTTCTCATGCAGCTATGTTGTTAAAGAAGAGCTGGGGTTGCATTTTCTTTTATAATAAATTGGATGTTCATGGATCCTAATCCATGTGCTCACAAAATCAATGGTTGAGATTGTTTTGTGCTTTCGATCAATGGCCATGATTTTATTGCATAAATTTGCAACAACAATAATTTAAAATAAACCAAATAAGTTGCAAATAATTTACAACACATTAGATTTAATTCAAATCAATCTCCTGTGGATTTAAAGGAAAGAGGAGAAGCCTCCTTCCCTTAATAGAGGGGATGACCATATGTCTCCTTCGTCGCCCCCCCCCCCTTAAAGGGAAGGTGCTCCTCTTTTTCCATAATTGAGCGATCGCATATCTCTACATAAATCCCATATATGCAAAAACAATTGATGCATAATTATTCACAAAATAATCCAAATTATTTTGTGATAATTTCAATCATGCCATTGATAATTGTGAATCATATCACACATCCAATATAAAATGTAAGTTGTATTTCCAATTAATTGTTTAATGTGATTGATGAATGTCCATTTCATCACCTTTACTCTTTTCATTTTGGCCTTACATATCTAGCTAAATTCATGTATATAACATTAATTTGTTAAAAATAACACTCTTTAATTCACATTAAATATTGTAAAAAATGTTGCATAATATATTGTATTTAATCCCAAAATAAAAGAATAAAGGAAGACAAGAAAACCAATGAAGTGTCAAAGACACTGAGTAACCCTAGACCCCAGGATCTAGTCATCATGATGACTTGGTCGACAAGGAATACAATAGGGGGAGATTGGGCAGCCAATCGTACATAAAACACATCCTAAGAACCTTAGTTTTATATCCCAATAATTATATTTTGGGACCCATTTTATTTTCCTATTTTTTAACCTCAAATCAATAAACCTTCAACATGAATATTGTACATAAAAATAAAAAAAATACAATTTATTTCATTCAAAAATAATGCACAGTGTGCTCGTGGCACACTGAATAAAAAGTCGTAAAGAAAATTTTGCAGACATGTATCTTCTCCATACATAATCAAAAATCATAAACTCACCTTTATTACTCATAAAATAAATTTATCTATTTAATGAAGGTGGTCTCATTCAATTTGGAGTTAAGATGCAAAAGTTGGCTTTTGGGCCCTCATTGTGCAACATACCTATATATAATATTCAGCATATTAATTCTTTATATTTTTCACTTTATTACATTTTTATAAATTTGTAAATGATATTTAAAATACATGTCCATAATAAAAATTAATATAAATCACTAAAATGTATTAAATTAAATAAATATATAGAATATATAGGTAAAATATCCCTATAATACACCTATGTAATATATGTATATAATTAATTACGTATGTAAATAAATTCAAGAAAATAAAATAAAAATATGTAAATATATAAATAAGTTATAAATATGAAAATTATGTATATAAAATAACAAAAATAAAAATAAAATGTATCATATATAGATAGATATAGGTATAACTACTCATGTAAAATTAATACCTAATAAATTAACTTGTAAAGATAAATAAAAATCAGAATAAAATACTACATAAAATAATAAATATCTTTTTATGTTTTGATAAAAAAATTTAATAAAATCTATTTTTATTTTTAATATATTTATTAAGGGAATTAACCCATATTTTGTCGTGTAACATTCTTAAGCGGCCCAATAAGGGTGTATTCTTCGTTGATCTAAGTCAAATGTACAGCCTACCCTCCTCCCTACTTTTGATGCACACTATTCTGCCTACACCCCTCTCTTAACAAAATTTTACACATGAACCACAGATCGAGGGAGCCTACTTCCTTATGAAAAAACTTCCATTCCTCAATTGGTCTCCTCGCCATGCTCCTTGGATTGTTTTAGATACATCCATTCATGATGTGGAGCCGTCCCAACATCATGCCACTTTCTCATGTATATAGTTTCCCCCTTCCTCCATTTTTGCTTTTTGATCTGTCTTAGACCACTTTTCCACCCTTATTTCTTGGCTCAAGGTAGTAGCTCAGTCACAGGGGGTTGATCCCGTCGTCTTAAGGTGTAGAGGAATAGTGTTCGATGTAGCATCCCCTTCGCCGGAGTTTATCTCCGACGATGAAGCTTCCTGGTGGGCTAGCCTCCTTTTGAGGCATAGAAGGTTAGATTTTAATCCAGCATTTTATTCTCGCAATTTATTTCATGCATTCCATATCATTCTAGAGTAAATCTTTAGATTAAAAGTACGTCAGAGCTCTAGCGCTCCGGACATTGTCCCATCATTCCAAGCCTTCTCCCTACTGGACATACGAGCCCACGTCGAGCTAATATGCAATAAATGTTGATATAAACCCTTTGTTGAACTGAAAAGAAGAATCATTCATTTGCATAATAGGTCCCTTAGTACAGTTAGGGTTATTTACCATGGTCATCTTAATGATCATGTAGTTGTTGTTTCAAATGTTGAATCATAGAGGTCGTTGCTTGGATGATATCTAAAGAGTTATATTGAGGACTCATCAAGCACCATCAAGTGATCTAATCGACCTCTTGATGCATGTCCTCTTCATAGGAATAGAGATTCGGAGGTGTTAGATAAGTTTGGTCAAGGAGTTGACTTAAAAAGATCGAGATAACCAAGACCTATGTTGTATAATGTCAGGATATAGGCATGCATCCTCTGACCAGAAATAGTTGTGTTATTATATCTTGAGTACGTACATTTGGCAAATCGATAGGGTTGATGATCTAATCAAGGTCTAAACACCAGCAAGCTGGTGTGCATACAAGGGCATATACGTAATACGGTCTCTCAAAGGGATCATACAGGTTCATTATGAACCGGAAGACATGAGCTCACCCACAAGATATTGGGATCAAATTCCGTGCATGGTCATATCACTTTGGAAGCTTGACTGAATTTGTAGGTTTGATATATGTTTTTGGAAAGTATATTACCTAGGTATGATATATGCTTTTGGAAAGTATATGATCGATACAAACTCCTAATGATCGAGTGAGAAACTTAATGATAAAATCATGAAGAAGACAAATTAAATAAGATCTAAAACTTCAAGTTTATTATAAGTCTTCCAGTATGCAGGATGTACAGGTATTAGGAATACTCGAGGGTGATGTGATCATAAATGATTGTATAACTGTGACACTTCCATTTCGAGGGAGTGACGAAATAGGTTTGGATTTTAGTGATTCCTCTCAATAGAGAAGTAATCTGATCTTAGTCCAAACTTTGGATATTGATCTGAATACGATTCAGATGCAATGAGAAGATTAGATTTACGGCTTTGATTTAATCAAACATCTTTGAGAGTTCCCCTTGATCTAGATTTGAGATATGATCTCAATATCCAAGTCAATATATATGGAATGCACAATCTCCCTGTCTTATCTCCAAGTATCCGTAGAGAAAGCGCATTCTTCTTGAAAGTGTTCAAGGATAATTTCATTGTTGATAATGTATACAAGCATTGAGGAAAATTGATAGTTAAATGTGATTTAATTATCATGAATAATATGAATATGATTCATATTATTTGTACATAAGAGAAGAGTTATCTAAGATAATTAAATATGATTTAATTATTAAAGATGTGAATAATGTGAATGAGATTCATATTATTCGGGCATATGAGAATGGACATCTAAGATATATAAATATGATTTAATTATCAAGGATATGAATAATATGGATATCACTATCTATATTAATCATAAATATTATAACTATGATTTATAATATATTAGTGAGAGTTAATTGTAAATAAGATGTACGAATTAAATGTTGATGTGAATTGGATTCACATTGTAAAATTAATTGTAAATGTAATTTACATTTTATTGGGTGGTTGAATTTGATTCATAATTATCAATGGGTTTGTTTGCAATTATCACAAATAATTTTTACTAATTATTTGATGATATTGTGTTGACAAAAGATTCCATGAAATAAGACTTAATGTAATGAGATTACATTAGAATTGGAGAGAGATCTTCTCTCTCCAATCAAGGTGGCCGTCCACCAAGTATAAGGGGAAGGAGGTTGTCTCCTTCCCCTTACGTGGAAGGAGGCTCTCTAGTCCTATTTCATTTGATAGACTTTTGATTTAATTGAACTAAATATGTTAAGATTATTTACAACATATTTAATTTCTTTTAAAATAAATTAATTATCATTGTAAATTTTTATAACAAAATCTCAGCCATTGATTTGAATTAGGGGTACATCTCCACCATCCAATTTTGTATAAAAGAAAGGGTAGACCTAGCCTTTTCTTTTACACATTAATTAGACAACAACTCTCTCCCTCATTCTCACGGTCATCCCCCCTCTCTCTCTCTCTTTCTCAACATGTGGCCATCCATATGTTGACATAGAGAATCTCGCGGTCGTCGTGACACCATTGTGCTGCTGGATCGACTGCTTGTGGATATACATCTTCTTCGGTCTGTATTATTACGCTTTTCTCGGGTTTTTAATTAGATGAATTATGAATAACTCATTGCAACCCAATCTAGAGTCAACAAAAAAATCATTGTTTTCTTCTCAAGCCAATGATTACAGAAAATATGGCAGGAGATTTTTTTGCTATTTAATTAACCTGTATAGCAATAGGATTGAACTTGGGGAGGCTACAATTCCCAAGGTTTATTCTAATAATTGAAAATCAATTAAAAGAAATGGGAAATTCAAATGCCAACTATCTTTTTTTTGAGATTTTTGTCTTTTAAATTTTTATGGTCTTTTTTTGTTTTTATATTTTTTGATTTTTAATTTTTAGTTATTTTTAATTTTGCAAATTTTTAATTTTCAAGAAAAAAATTCAACAAGCTATATGGAAAAATAGGTCATGGTTATTTTTTGGATTTTTCTAATATAATAAAAATTATCAAAATACCTAAATAATGTTTTTTTGTTTTTTTATGATTTTTTACTATTTTGTAATTTTTCAAAGATTTTAGAATTTCTTTAGAATTTTAAATTGAATAAAAACAGGGGAAATGCAAACAATGAGCAAACATGATTATTTTTCAATTTAAAATACCAAATAAATGCAAAAATTATGAAAAATATCTTTCCTAAAACTAAAGAAAATTATCTGCAAAGAAGAAGTGAAATAACTATTTTGGATTTTTCTACTATTTTCTGTGATTTTTAAAGATTTTTAGTATTTTGAATTTTTTGTTTTAAAAATATTTAGTGCACGAAAATTAGACAGGAAATTAAACACATAAAAATAAAACTAATCCTTTTTTTAGAATTTTTGAAGCAATATTTGAATTTTTATGATTTTCTAATTGTCAATAGTGAGAAATGCAATATTTTTTATTTTTTAATAATAGCAAATGATGATAAAATGCAATAAACATTTTATGTTATAAATAAGAACACAATAAGAATATAATGTGAATTTTGTAGAATTTATTGAGCAAAAAATATTTATTTTAAATGAAAAGAACATGCAAATCAAATTCTGGATAAACATGGATTGAAATGTAAATATTTATTGTTTTTTGCATCAGAAAATAACACGAAATAAAAATGAGGTAGAAAACACAAATTACCCAGTAAACGTGTTATGCATGTGCTAGAGGCTCTTGTTGGGGTCTTTGCGCAAATTCTGGAATCTCTGAGGGACCGGATGTAAATTCCCAAAAAAGTAATTAATTTAGGCTTATGCGGGTTGTTGTTCCTTCATTTCACACCAACAGGGAACAAAGGGGTGCCAACTCTCCCTTCCTTCTCCAAGAAGGCAGCAGCATCGGTGGCAGAGGCACGGGCGGCGGTGGCCTTCTTCAAGCGAAGACGGTGGACTGCAGACGAGTGGGTGATGGTCGCGGGCTCCTACTCCATGGGATGAAGGCGATTAGAGGAGCTGCTCCTTGATCAGCGGAGCATGCAGGGGACGAGGGGAGACACACGCCCCCTGTGATAGACGGGTGAGATCCGGTGGAGTTGTGTGTCGGCGGTGGCGTTTAGAGGAGCGTCGGTGACTCCTGTCAGTGGAGGTTGGAGGAGCATCAGGGGATGCTCCTGCAGAGGCAGCTTGCAAGCTTCTGTCGGGTCTGGATGGCAGCCAGCGCCGAATGGAAGGGATACGATGGCAATGGGGAGATGATGGATAAGAAGGCCTCCCAAGCGGGTGTCGATAGTGGATCTGGAGTTGGCGGTGGGCGCCGGCTGCAGATGGGGAGGGCGGCGCCTGCTCCTCTATGTGGGCGGAGTTTCAAGGGCATTCTACAGTTAATATGGCAGTGGCGGGGCGACACACGCCCTGACGGTGGCAGTAATCTAGGTGCGGAGATGGCTGGCGGCCATTTTTAATTTTTTTTAACAACAGCTTAATTTTTTGTAAATAGTAGCTGCTAATATTTTTTATATTTTTTAAATCCTTGAACCTGCAATAAAGAAAACAAAAAACATCGATTCGAGCACGATGGCTCGGTCAAAAATTATTGGATGAAAATGTGAATGGTTTTGGATCTGGCAAAAATGGGAGATCGGAACCGTGTCTCCAACCATCGTGCATGACCAGAGTAGAAAGACTGCTTGAGGTAGAACGTGAAGCGATGAAGTTGAGAAAATGAGATGGAATCGAAATCGAGGGCAGATCGAATCATGATGGTTGATTAAAAATGATTAACTAAGATCTATAAAAAATGACAATGAAATTAAAAATGCAAAAATTAAACTACGATCAACCTAAATTAAAAAAAGAAAAAAATTATCTCACCATGGGAGCAGAAAATGCCATAATGGCCTCGATGAAGGCTGACTCGCTGTCATCGGAAGGCTCGGAGGCTAGGGACCTTTCTACAACAAGAAGCTCTTGGAGATTAGGCTCCCCTCACCAAAGACTGATCAAGTTGGAATGAGGGAGGAGGAGCCAAATAAATAGAGAAAAAATCAAATTTGATTTTTCAAAATTTGAATGGAGAGGAAAAGAAGGGAGGAGGTTAATGATGGATAAAATTATTTACATTATCTACATAGTTAATTATTTAATTTTGTCACTTTATTAAATTAAATTATAAATGTTAATTATTTATTTTTTAGTGAGGGTTATTTAAGGAATTCAATTATATACATATACTATATACATATGGCACATTATATACATAGTTAAATAAGGAAATTATGTCATTTTATGTCTTAAAAAATATTTTTTATTTTTATTATAAATGATTATTTTAAAATATTTATAATTATATAAAAACATTGTATGTATAAAAATAAATATGGATATATATAATAAATAAATGGTAAAATTGCACAAACCACCCAGAAAACCATCTTTCAAATCGTAACTCCAAAAATTATGAAACATTATCATTTAAAAGATAATTTAATTTAGAATATAGTGGAAATGAGTTTGATTCAATTTGAGTTCATATAGAGCTGGAATTGATCTTTCAATTATCACTTTATGGCTTTTCCGGATGTGGTTACTTTTATTCTATACATGAATTTATTTTGCAATTATTTTTATTATTTAAAAAATATTTTTATTTACAACTTTTGTTTTGAAATTTATTTAATTTGAGGTCAATTTATTTACAAAAAAAATAGTGTAAGTTTTATACAAATATACACAAAATAAATGAGAAATATTTACAAAACTTTTTTTTGGATTTTCTGATTAAGAACCCTATCTCCGCCTACTTTATTCATGGTCAATCAAGTCAAGTCTTGACCTTCTCTCGGGGTTCGGATCAGCCTGTATCTATTACATATATACAATACTTTTATTTTCTTTTTTTCCCTTTATTTATTTATTTATTTTAGGTTAAAATAATAATATATGTACAATATTTACACGCAGATGCTCGTTAGTAAGAATTTGGATTTAGTATTATATACAGGTGTTTTATAAGGGATTTTCAGCTAAAATAAATGAATAAAGATGATGAAATGCAGATTCATCAGTGTGGTTCACTCATGAAGAAGGCGCCGGATTTCGTGAGACAAAATCAAGAGACTCCTCGTTCGGATCATCAACATGGATTGCGGGAAGCACATGTCTCATTCACGTACCTGCAAGTGTGTCCTTCATTGGATCGGACTTGGGACATGAGAATCGCTTACTTTAGAGATTGATGATTACAACCAAGATTCAAGAGGTATTCCTTTGAAATCATTTGTGATCTTGATGAAATTATTTGAGAAGTGTTTTCGAATCATGTGGTTTCATCATTTGAAAATGTTTAAATTCCGCCGCCTCGAGCATTTGTATGACTAGTCGCTTCCGATCACATATGATGTGATCTTCATCCTTCTGTGATGCACTTAAGTTTTTTCCCTTAAATTTCAAGTGGTATTAGAGCTTTGGTCAGTCCTTGGATATGATCCAAAACCCTAGGTGAACAAGGTTTTGTAAATTGGATGCGTGGGGACTCATGATTTTCATTGGATGCAAGTTTTGAATTTATTTTTTGTCGAAATAAAAACCTGCTATTTATGCACTGTTTCGGTGTGTTTTTTGGTTATTAAAATATATTTAGAAATTCTAAATATGTCCCAAAAATAGTAGCCTTTTTATTGATACCAAAAGTGCATGAATGAAATTCGAAAAGTTATCGTGATATTATTTTCGCATGTATTCACATATATGTTACAAAATAATTTTTTATTACTGTTTTCCCATCATGAAACATTAAATAAGCACTTTAATTAAGTAGAGAATCAAACTATAAAACCGCTCGAATTTATTTCACATGATTCCAACTCTGTTTGTCGTAGATATTCCATATTTAGTGGAGATGGGTCAGATGATGACTGGATCATCAAATCTTCTTACTTATTGTGTTTATCATTCAATAGAAATCATGGAAATTATGAATTTACCTTTATTAATTATGATTCTTAAAATTATGAAAATAATTGATTGATCATCGGCCATTGAATGTATGTTTCATGAAAACCCTAGTTTATCCTACAATAGTTGTAGGACAAATTTTACATGCAAAACTAAGAACATGTTTGCTTGATATGACTAGAATTTAGGATCCTTAAAATTATTTTAAAGATTGCTAAATCTCTGAGTGATTACTATATATAGTATAATGCCGGTCATCAAATTTGGTCGATAAAACCACAAATGCATTGGCATGATTTTGTGTTGTTCTCAATTAGAATGGTGAAGGTATCTAGTCTGAGTATACTGGCTTGGTTTACTAATTAGAGCCTTACATGTTAAAGAAATGCTCCCTCCCAGCATAACTCGAGTGTACTAGCTGGATCCATTTTTTATGAAAGAGTAATATGAGTAAGTCAAGTTGTACTCTAATTATTAAAATATAAAATAACATCCTTGTAAGAGCTTATACTACATGGTATTATCAAGCAAACCCTAATTGTTTGTTGATTGATTGATAATTGATTTAATATGATTAAATAAATTAGATCTAATTAAAATAAACACTCCATTATGAATGGAGTTGTAATTCCCTTGGAAGAATTAATCGTAATTAATATGATTCATAATGATTAATTAAAATTTGAATGGGATATAGAGGATCATATAAATGACATCCATGGTCTCCCGTCAAGGTGTTGCCATGGATTGTATGGAGGATACACCTGTCCGAAGTAATGGCTCCTGTATATAAAAGTATATGAATCATGCTCTTTTCTTCCCGAAAGAGTAAGGTCGTATGCGTTGTGACCCCAATATCGGCTCCTCGTATTATCGGGACGATATTAGATTGTGCATTGGGAGTTCGAATCCTATTGACGGTTGGTTCAATTAACGACAGGTCAACATCGCATTAGGGGTGGTGGGCTTGGGTGTTAAAGACCAAATTAAGAAATACAATTTGGACTTACAAGGCAGAATGAGTTCCCGCTTCTTTTTATCTGAGTTACAGTTTCTCATATTATTGGGATGTAACAAAGGTAAGAAGGAGATCCCAGATCTTACTTGAGATATCATGGTAAGTATGTCTCTTACTTTGAAAGTGAATAAGGGAATGAACTTTCAAAGTTGACAAGACAAGACAACTTTGACACAAAAATCCTTAATCAAAGTAAAATATGTATTTATGAAAATTATCTTATTTCAGATAACATGCATTAAACTTACTCAAAACTGTACTCAATAATAACCAATAAAATATCATGGATTGGATCCATGATCAAGATATTGTACTTGCAGTTGGACACATAATGTATGTGATTTCAATATGCAAGTTTCCTCATAGTAATGAGAAATGACAATTATATAGACAATAGGACAACAACCTTGGGTATATATGTCGATATAGTCTTGATCTCTCATCGGGTGTGCTTTGGAGGTAACATGTCGATGATGATTGCAATTGTAAAATAATCCTTATAAAAACCTGAGATGTTTTGGCATACATATGTGCTCTCGACATTTAATCATGAATGACATGGTTCACAGCATTATGCATGATGGTGGCTCGATAAGAGATGATGTACTCAAAATGTTTGAGTACCGACCAGAACCAAAGTCCTTAAGAGTTAAGATGGATGTATATATGATGAGTGTCATCATTCTACTGTCTATACTCAAGTCATTCATGAAGTTGCATAATATTCATATTGTAAGAATTGAATGAACAGTATAAATGTTGAAATACTCTTATATTAAAATCTTTTGAGTTCAACATAAGAGATCCTTTATCTTAAGTAATGGTTGTTTATAGATGAAGGAGGCGCAGTGGAAGCATGGGTCTAACCCAAGTGAGAAGGAAAGTCAAAGAGTTGATTGTAATCTGTAATTTCTACACATATGACATCCCAAGTGTTGGATGAATGTCAGTATTACGAAAAGCTGATGTATTGTTGGCATGACTATCTGAATTATCTATGATCCTTAGAGAAGGACTCGGATAGTGCATCGGTATTTTATACATTTACATCTAATCATTGAATCTAGCTTGCTTATTAGATAAGATCAAAGACTAAAAATTGTATCTCGTTTTCTAATAACACTTGCAATTGGTTGCATATGTTTTAGAAGACTAGAAATTTTGATCGTAAGGTTTAATAGTCATCCACATGGGAGTTGATGCAATTATTGAAACAATCTCCACTGGATAGATAGACTACATAATTCCAGTGGGAGAGACCTTAGTCTTAGAGAATGTTTCTATGACTATATATTAGAATACATTCATTGTTTGTTTCTAAATGTTAGAAATAAACATGCATTATGGAATAGACCTATCATAAAGAATTATGATAGATATATTTCGGATAGTAATCTAACTTCTAGAGGACTCTACTAAATTAGAGTATTAATGAATGGTTCATTAACATTTTTAATACTGGAAATTAAACCTTAAAAGATCAATAGGAGAATGAAGATCATTTGACAATGATCTGGCATCAAGCCTTAGACTTATGTCTATTGATGAAATCACTAGTCTAGTAAGAGATGAAACATTAGATTGTCTGAAATTTTAAATCTTACATACTTGTGAATATTGTATTCAAAAGTAAAATACCTGATTCACCCTTCTCTGGAAATGGTGTAAGATGCCAAGGTATTCAAGATATCATACATATTGATGTATGTTGATGATCTGTATCATAATAAATATTAATGATATGTGATATTGATTGATGATTTTTATGATATGAGATTTCTTTCCTTCACCTTAGAAACCTTTGAAATGTTTGAAGATTTCACAATTTTGGTTTAGAACTAAAAGTTTGAAGGAAGATCTAGGTAGCAAGTATTTATTGGATAAATTCAAGGAATACCTTACGGAGAAAGGAATGGCATTCCTATCTCACTCCTCCTAATACACCTAAACTTAATAGAGTTGTAGGGAGATGCAATTAGATCATGTGTGACATGATTTGATCAATGATGAATCTTTGCATAATTACCTCTTAGTTTCCAGGTATATATGTAGTAGAGACTACAATATATATCCTTAATAAGATTCCATGCATATCTAAACCCGAAAACCCTCATAAGCTATGGTGTGGAAACTATCCTAGTGTTGGACACTTGAGGGTTTAGGGTTACTTTGTCCATAACCATATCATGGATGCAAGAATGCTGGAATCTAGCACCAGAGAGTGCTACTTCATTAGAAATATAAAGGATGATATTGGATACCTACTTTAAAACCTTGAGATTCTTTAAATATTTCATCTCTAAGGAGATGGTTCTTAAAAGATGACTTTCTTGAGAATCAAGATGAAAATGAAGTAAAGGAACTCATTGAATCTTGAAAAGATAATGAGGCTTCTGAAATCAGAAAGTAAAAGGGAAATTAAAGATGAAATACTTATACATCTTTAAATTAGTTTGAGGGTGGTGAGACAACCTAAAGAGTATGAATTCCATGTGTCCATTAAGTCTAACAATGATCTGACTTCATATGATGAAGCTTCTAAGAATCATGACATGGAGAGATGGATGGTATACTTCATATACAAGTGTTGTATATAGATCCTCGAGGATCCACCTATAAGGGTAAAACATGTTACGTGTAAATGGATCTTCAAGAGAAAGAGGGAACATGATGAGAAGGTAGGGACCTTCAAAGCACTGCTCGTAGTCGAGAGCTACACACGAAGAGAAGACCCATCAAAATATTTCTAACTATAGCTACACAACTTGACTATGACATCTAGATGATGGAAGTTAAGATTGCATTACTCTGTGAATACTTTACCGAGGACATTCATATGAAGTAGCCCCAGGGCTTCATAATTGAGGAAAGCAAGATGTGCAAGCTAAAGGAACTCCATCTATGGAGTCAAATAAGCTTCTTGACATTGGAACACTAGATTGGATGAAACTATAAATGTTATGATTTCAGATAGAATCTTGATGGACCATGTGAAGCTTAGTAATAGTGTCATTGTGTTATTGTGATGAATGTAGATAAAATCCTAATCATTTGGAATGATATAAGGATGATAATAAGTGTTTTATAATCCGGTTGTTCCATACCTTGAGATAATAGATCTCAAGGATACCTCTTAGATCTTGGTTCTGAGGTTGTTCAGAAACAAAGAGAAGATGGCAGTGGAACTGTCACATTAGTGGTACACCTTGGACATGTTCCATTTTTTTGGGGAAAACTCCAAGGAAGACTTCCTTCCCTTAAGATATGGTAATGACCTATCTGATGGGATATCATCTCAAAGAGTTGAGGAAGTGATGAATCTGTGATTCGTCATCTTTATTCATTTATTTTAGCTTAAAATCCTTTATAAAACACCTGTATATAACACTAACTCCATATTCTTACTAACTTGCATTTGTGTGTAAATATTGTACACTTTTTCCTATTTTAACCTAAAATAAAAAAAGAAAGGGAAAATAAATAAAAGAAAATTAAAATCAACTATATATATGTAATAGATACAGGCTGACCCAAACCTAGAGAGAAGGTCAATATTTGACCTGATCGACTAGGAATAAAGTAGGAGGACATAGGGTCCTCATCAAAAAATCCACCAAAAATGTGTGATGTGTATATTTGTATACTACACTATTTTATTTGTACATTAATTGACCTCAAATAAAATAACTTTCAAAACCAAAGTTGTAAATAAAAATGTGATCTAATTAATAAAAATAATTGCACAATTAAATCATGTACAGAATAAAAGCAACTACACTTGGAAAAAGCCACTAAGCACTAATTGAAAGACCAATTCCGGCTTCATATGAACTCAAATTGAACCAATCTCACTTCCATTAGATTCTAAATTAAATTACCTTTAAAATGGTTGTATTTTCGTAATTTTTGGAGTTACGAGTAAAAAGTTGGTTTTCTAGGGTTGTTTATGCAATTTTCCCATGTATTTTGTACATATTGTATTTGTATATATTTGTAAATATTTTTACTAATTATTTAAAATAAAAAAAATATAAAATTAATTTTAATTAAAAAAACTAATTTGCTCATTTACCCATGTATATAATGTCATATATGTATATAGTATATGTATATGGTTGCTATTATTAATTAACCACCATAAAAAATAAAAAAATAACATTTTTTATTCAATAAATAAAGTGACGAAAATACAAAAAAATTAGTTAATTCTTGTAAATATTTTTATCTCTCTTTATCTTTATCTCATTTCAATTTTCATCTCTCTTATCTCTTCAACCAAAATTCAAAAATTCAAATTTCATTCTCTTTCCATTTATATGGCTCCTTCTCCATCATTCCAACTCGATCAATCATTGGTGAGAGGAGCTCGAAGGAAACCCTAGGGTTGGGTTCAATTTTTAATTATAAAAAAATTCTTTTGGAAAAAATACAGCAAATCACTCTAGAGTTTTAAAATTTACAAAAGGGTCTCCGCCGACATCCAACACGTGCGTCGCACGCTTTTCGTGGGTAAATTGCAAGCTTTTCCCTACATTTTATTTCTGTTGTTTATATTCAGTCCATAACTTTTAATAATTGTAATCTAGTCCTTATGCTTCCAGACATAAACTTTGCATGATTTTATTAATAGAATAAATATTTTTATTGTTAGAAAAATTCTCAAAAAAATTGTGTATGTTCCTGTTGTAGTTTTTATCATTGTATAAATTTTTCATCAAATTTTATTGTGGTTTGATATTATTTAAAAAATCAAAAACATGTTATTTTTTTCTCTTTCAGAAATTCAAAAATTCATAAAAATTAAATATTAATCCAAAAATTGCGAAAAAATGGAGTAGTTTTATTTCATTGTCTTTTAATTTCTATCCAAATTTTGTGCATTAACTATTTATAAAATCCAAAAAGATTGAAAAATATTAAAAATCTTATAAAAATCATAAAAACTTACAAAAATCCAAAAATCTTGATTTCAATCTCTGTTTGTAGATATTTGTCCCTATTTTATCATAAAAATAATTGCCAGGAGTTTTGGGCACTTAAAATATTCCTAAGTTGCAAATTACTCCAGGTTGCGCACTGTTTCTAATTTTTGTCACTATTTGATTTTTAAAAAATACAAAAATATCTGAAAATTTAATAAAAATTCCCAAAAACATTTTTTAAAATACAAAATTATTTTCTCTAGATTTCTCTGAGTATTTTTGATATAATTGAAAATTACAAAAAGAGTTGGTGTGCATATTTCTTATTTTGTGCATATTGTTCTTGATTTAAAAACAAAAAATGTAGAACTAAAATCACTAAAAATTTGAAAATCTGAAAATAAAAAAAGAAATAAAATAAAAATTAAAAAAATTAAAAGAGAAAAATTCCACAAAAACCAAGGATAGTTTGCCTTTGAGATTTCTGCTTTTCTCTTAATTGATTTTCATCGATTATTTAAATAATCCTCGAGAATTGTAGCCTCCCTAAGTTTGATCATGTCAGCTATATAGGTAAATAAGTAGCAAAAATTAAAAAAAGTGTTTGTTTGTCATGAAATTTTTTTGGATACCAATGGCATACCATATCATTAATTTTCGATCCTCGAAGAGCCTGTGGCACAACAAAATGGCATCGTTACCGGAGAAATAAAATAAAAAAATCAAAAACCCCAAAATTTAGTGCCAACAAAATGGCATCGTTGCCGGGGAAGCACGGCGAGGGTAGTTAGGTTTCTCTTTTGACATGTTATTCTTGGTTGTAAATATTTGTTTATATTTTGCCATTCACTTCATTGTTCATATCCACTACATTCATTTCAGTTTTTTTCTCTCATATTTGATAATTGTGTTTCTTACATATTCTTTTCTCTTTTTCTTGTGAGGAACTGCGGAGCGAAGGAGGCGATCCTAGGAGAGCCGAAGCACCCAAGAGACGTGGAGGCGGCTTGATTCTTCACCGAGCCGCATGATAGCGTGAGAAGAGGAGAAGAAGAATCGAAGGAGATGAAAAAGATATATATATATATTCTAGCATTCGAACTCTTGTAAACGGGCATTCATTTATTGCGGGGTCTGTTTCGCCAAGTGTCGGTGCACTTGGGGGACCTCACCGGTTTTGTTTTCATCGTCTTATTTTTCTTTGTTTCCCGTGGATTTCATGAGCTACCTCTTGAGTGCTTTAATTAATTTGCTTGATCTAGGTAATCAGTTAGGTCCAAACACCCTAAACAATAATTTCTGTACCTATAGAGTAGAGCGTCATTTGGACTTAGTCAAATTAACTTGTTCTTGCTCGTTAATAGAAGTTGTTATTTAGGACGGTTCCCTTGCATCATATAGGTTAGTTTATTTTTCTGTATTTAAATTCTGCACAGATCGCTTGCATGTAGAGTGCTGGCAACAAGGTACGCATCTCTTACCCCTGCATGCATCATTGTTTTTAATCACGAATTGGCATTTCCGATCTCCTTCCTTGTTTTCACTCACATAAGTTAAAAAGGAAATTGGACACTCGGTAGGCGATTCTTTGAAAATATTTTAACCAAGTGACAACTGCCTAAAATACGGGACTGCTAAAGAAAACTCGACCCTAAAAAATACAAGGAAAAATCTTTATTTTGGGGAGAGTAACCCCCTCATTGTTTGGTTTGCTTGAGCGAGATAGCAACCCGCACACTAGGATAGAACCACGCTCAATCTCTTTTCAGACTACTATCTTGGGTTAGTCGTTCTCCAGTGAGGATCTCTCCGATTGCCGGTAAAGCAGCCCGTGACATCCTTAATATATTGAATTGATCGGGTAGCCGGTAAACGGTCCGTAATTCATACTGGCTGGGAAAAATCTAACTTTGGGATTAGGCCAGTCTCCTAAGAGCATTGGGTTCCTAACAGCTCGCTCTAACTGCTTTGATAGATTGTATTCTCGCCAAACTCTAAAATTGAAAAGATAATTGACCGAACCTTCATGGTCTTCACATTGAGTTGAGTTGGTGAACTGGGGGTTTGTATTGTGTTTGATTGCGTGTGTGCATACTCGATCCTTCTGTGCATTTGCACCTTTTCTCCATATCTTTTGTCTTGAACCCCGTGCTCTCCCAATCTCATCTTTTTTTTGGAGATGGTCGACTTGAGTTATTTTAATCCAATCTTCGCGGACTTCTCGCACTCTCCAGACAATCAACCTTCCTTTTTCCGGGAGGACTTTCCTCCTGATTTTTGCGCATATCCACCTAACCCATTATTTCAAGAGACGGACTCTGATTCTCACCCACCCTCATTCAACCCACCCGATCCCAGGATTTTGGAGTCACCTTTCATGATTTCCACACTTGAGACACTGAACCAGATGATGGAGCATATGAATTCGAAGATTAGCAATCTATTTATCATAAATGAGAGCTAGAACTTTGCTCCAATGTTTGAGGATATGGATTCACTAAAGGATAATCATAAAAGCTTACAATCGCCCAAAATACAAAAAATAAGAAAATTTTAAAAATCCAAAAAGATTCTGAGAGACACATTATTGATTCATTTTGTGAGGAGAGGACCCAAATGCCCGATCATTTACCCACATATATATCCACCACATGTCCTGATCTTGACCCCAAGGATTCCATTATATAGACTGCTCTTGGCAGTCCTCGTGTATATGTTGATTCTGATCTCCTCCCTTGTATGGAGGAGGTCCAAAAATTCAAAAAATTGTTGACTGAACCTGAAGTGGTAGCCACCCTTCATGAGATCATTAAAGACCCACTTCAATAGGCCATGACAGATTTATCTATGCCTCAACACAAGAAGAGAAAGCGAAGGAGAAGATCTGAGCGTCACATCTTGACCGTGGCCACTGCCTACGCCATCTCTCACCGTCCACATTTTAAGAAAGGGAACATTACCAAACCTCTTGTGAGCTGCTCTATCTTTGGCCATTCTTGTGATAACACTCCCCTTGATGGCGGTTCATCAATCAATATAATACCCTTCTCTATGGCACAGTCTCTTCATCTTGGGCCTCTCAAGAAAACCAGGATGATAGTTCAATTTGCTAATGGATCTACCAAGAGGTCGAAGGGTATTCTAGAAAACATTGTCATTCTTATTCAGTGCATGAATTTCACTTCGGATTTTGTTGTAATGCCCATGGAGACCTCCACCCCTGTGGAGCACCCTCCAATCATCTTGGGACGACCTTTCCTCGCCTCTACGGGTGACGTTATTGATTATGGTTTAGGAGAGATTCGCTTCCATTCTGATGTAGGGAGCGATGTGTTGATCATTACACCCATTACTGATCAGAGACCTGCATCCCATGAGAGCCCATCCGTGTTAGCCAACCTCAAGGAATTTGACCTCGAGGATAATATCAAAGATTCTTGTTATATGTTGGACGATAATGAAACCCAAGAATTCCTCTTCAAGGAGGAAAACTCGGCAAGTATAGAATTTGGAGTTCCCCCTTCTGGTATGTGGTGATGCATTGATGACATCCGTGGAATTTACACAATAGACACCCTAGAGCGGAAGGCAGACTCTGAGACTAGACATGACAGACATGATTCGACTACTTTCACTGATGAGATCATTCCTATTCACCCGATTCAGACGATATCGATCAGGCCAAATTTGATTTGATTGCTTTTATAAAGAAATTTGGGCCTTTTAATAAAGATGATGATCCAGTAGAGGCTCGCCAGGCTGAAATTGATCCTACTTCTTCTGATAATGACTTCGAGCCATTTTACTTTGATGTTTACGAGACTTCCCAGGCAGGACATGACCATAATACTTCCACTAATCGGTTTAGGCCTGCACAATCTGAAACCACTGAGGATACATTCTTGGTTGATCCTGATCAGTTCATATCTAATGATAACCCCAATATCGACCTACACCTTGTCAAATCCATACCTCAGCGGTCCCGCAAGAAGGTTCGTTTTCGACCTTCTTAACCTTTGTACATCCACTCCTTTTGTATATCCTTTCGTTTCACTCTTTCTTCTTCAGTTTTATCAATCACCCCTTTTTCGTGTGTGTGTGTGTGTGTGTGTGTGTATGCTATACTTAGGATGTGCTTTATCCTAAGTATAGGGGGTGAAGGATTTGTGTTGTTCATATTCGTCTTGTTCATCAATCTTGTTGTTGCCTATACTTAGGGATACTCTACCCTAAGTATAGGGGGTGATGTTGTTCATATCGTCTTTTTATTTTTGAATCTGTGCATTCTCTTCATCGGTTTTCCCCTTTTGTACAGTCTACTATACTTAGGATTACTTGATCCTAAGTATAGGGGGGATCACCATTTTCTCTTCTTATCTTTTCTTTGAGTTGTTGTAGCATAGGAGCCTTTTCACTTTTCTGTACTTAGCACGAGTCATGTCTTCCTTTTTCGCTCTCTGATCACTATGAGGACATAGTTCGAGCGAAGTATAGGGGGTGTCGTATATATTGTATATATACTTTAGACATAACTCGTACTTTTAAATAAGTTTATTTGGGGGGTATGTATATAATTTTGTAAAATCCATGTGTGAAAAAAAACCAACAAAAAAACAAAGAAACAACAAAAACAAAAAAAGAAAAAAGAAAAAGAAAACAAAAAACAAAAAACAAATTCTTGTATATACTTTTGTATATTTTACTAACCCTTTTTCCTTTTCGAAAAAAATACAAAACCAAAAATCTATAAAAACTTGCATAATTCAAAAAAATCCTTCTTTTACATCTGCATTTTTTCTCAAAAAAATCCATAAAAAGTTCATAATTAGAAATTTGTTTAAAAAATGTTCTTTTCACATATGCATCATTCTTCAAAAAATGCTTTCTTTGCATTGTACATATTTTCTTGCATTTTCATGTGCATCTTTCAAGACAGTATTGACATTTAAACTATGTTTGGAATAAAATTGAAGAATGGAGCTTAGTTGGGCCTTAATCCACCTAATTTTAGAGGTACCTTATAAGAAATGAAGTTAAGACTTTTTAGGTCCTAGTGACTCAATTCTTTGAGTCCATAAGACTATGTTCACATGTCATCTTGATTAGTCTAAGTAGAACATTTAACAACACACACATGATTCTTTCAGACCGTGGCTTATCTTGGACAAGCACTCTACACATAGCTCTTCATGGATGAGGTAGTGAGGAGGCAGAATCTTTTGGCTTGGGGTAGCATACGAGGGTAGCACATCTAGGCGGAACCTCTCGTCTTCCTCTAGGGAAGGAAGTGTATCTCAACCTGGTCTAGCGATGTTGAGGTCTAAAGATAGGATGTTGTGGGGTTGGAATAATGCTTCAAAAGAGGGATAGTCTACTGGCTCAAGAGGGAAAACTCCTTGTGTACATGCTACACCTTGTATATTCTTTCAAAAAAAGTATGGAAAAATGCAAAATCTCCAAAAGTGGATAAGCTTGATTGAAAAGTAAAATGTCTGCCGGAGTGTGTATACAAGGATAAAAAAATACAATAAGAGCTTCAAAGACAAATTTTTGTAAGCTTGTAGTGGATGACTTGGCTACACTGGTCATGCATTTAAGGATAGGTAGCTACACTGGTTACCATCCATTCTTTTCTCCATCCGCTCTTCTTGAGCTGGTTGTACTTGAACTTAGAGGGGAATATCTCCGCTCCTCGAGGAAAGAGTTGCAAGACCGGGGAACTAGAGTTACCTTGTTGAGGGAGGCTATTTCTTTGCTACTTTTGAGATGGGGAGTTATACCTCACTTACACCGTACAAGTAAAGATTCATAGTCATAAGAGTTGGTGTATGTAGACTTGTTCTGACCTGACTGTTGAGGTGACCTGAATTGGAGTTCTGTGGAACTTAGAGGCCGTTAGGTTTTAAATCCATCTCCCATCAAGGTTCCGACACACTAATAATTCAAAGGTCCGACAGAGCTCCAAACTACAATTTTATGAAGATAAGTTTAATACTCAATATTGTCCTACTTTCTTTATTTTCCCTTTATTTTTCTTTTTCTTCACTTATTCTTTCAAATAAGTGTTTACTAAGGGACTAGCAAAGGTAAATCATAGGGAGATGATGAATCCGCGATTCATCATCTTTATTCATTTATTTTAGCTTAAAATCCCTTATAAAACACATGTATATAACACTAACTCCATATTCTTACTAACTTGCATTTGTGTATAAATATTGTACACTTTTTATCATTTTAACCTAAAATAAATAAAGAAAGAAAGGAAAAATAAAGAAAAGAAAACAAAAAAGGAAGATTATATATGCAATAGAAACAGGCTGACCCGAACCCCGAGAGAAGGTCAAGATTTGACCTGATCGACCAAGAATAAAGTAGGGGGAGATAGGGTCCTCAATCAAAAAATCCAAAAAAATTGTGTGCTGTGTATTTTTGTATACTAAACTATTTTATCTGTATATTAATTGACCTCAATCAAATAACTTTCAAAATCAAAGTTGTAACTAAAAATGTGTTCTAATTAATAAAAACAATTGCACAATTAAATCATGTACAGAATAAAAGCAACCACACTTGGAAAAAAGCCACTAAGCACTAATTGAAAGACCAATTCCGGCTCCATATGAATTCAAATTGAACCAATCTCACTCCATTGGATTCTAAATTAAATTATCTTTAAAATGGTTGTATTTTTATAATTTCTGGAGTTACGAGTAAAAAGTTGGTTTTCTAGGGTGGTTTGTGCAATTTTCCCATGTATTTTGTACATATTATATTTGTATATATTTATAAATATTTTTACTAATTATCTAAAATAAAAATAAAAATAATTTAATTAAAAAAGTAATTTTCTCATTTACCCATGTATATAATGTCATATATGTATATAGTATATGTATATAGTTGCTATTCTTAATTAACCACCATAAAAAAATAAAAAAATAGCATTTTTATTCAAATAAATAAAGTGATGAAAATACAAAAAAATAGTTAATTTTTGTAAATATTTTTATCTCTCTTTATCTTTATCTCATTTCAATTTTCATCTCTCTTATCTCTTCAACCAAAAATTCAAAAATTCAAATTCCATTCTCTATCTTTTCTATTTATATGGCTCCTTCTCCATCATTCCAACTCGATCAATCTTTGGTGAGAGGAGTGATCTCCGAGAGTCTTCTTGTCGTAGAAGGGTGCCTAGGCTCCAAGCCGTCCGGTGACAGCGATCGGCCTTCGTCGAGGTAATCAAGGTCTTTTTCGCTCTTAAGGTGAGATCCGTCATTTTCTTCATATTTTTATCCTAGATTAACCTTAGTTTAATTTGTCACATGTTTATTTTACCATCATTTTTTATTTATATCTTAAAATCCATCACGATTTGATCGCCACCGACTCGATTTTTCATCTCATTTTCTCGACCTCTACGCATTCTTTTCTATCTCCCACGATCTATCAACTCCGACCACGCACGGTGGTCGGAGAACTGGATTCGATTCCTCATTTTTGACGGATCCCTGTTCGCATACTCCATTTGACTTTTGGATCGAACCATCATGTTCGCATCCTAATTAACGGGAAATAAAAAATTTAATTAAAAAAATATTTGTTTTCTTTTCTCAAACATTTGTTTTGCATGATCACTTAAAGAAAAAAGAAAATTAAAAAAATAAAAATAAAAAAAATAATAAAACATTTTTTATTTTTGTCCTCTATTTTGAATTTACAAAAAAATAAAAAGTTTTTTTAATCTTTGATTACTGTTTACAAATAAAAAAACCGCTCATCGCGGGTGGCACCCGTGCTGCCTTCCTCCGCGCGTGGCGGTGCCACCAGCAGCGCTTCAGGCCGCCCACTAGCGAGGCCCCCTCTGCCTGCAAGCACCCAACTCCCGTTGGCCCCAACATCGCCCTTCCACCAGGCGGCCAGCGCCTCCGAGTTCCCGCTCTACCGACCTCCAAGACTCCGCTGCGCGGAACCCAGCGGCCTTCTCCGCCACCAACCTCCTACTCTGAGGAGCAGCCGTCGTTGCGCAGATCCCCCTGCCGTCACCATGGCTGCGCATCCACCGCCAGATCGTGACCCTACCAACCCTCACCCCTCCGCTAGGCCCGCCGTACCCCACGACGAGCCAACCGCTGAAGCTTGCTCGATCCGTCGCGCCTCCTCCATGGCGGTGGTCGGCATCCACTCCCCCTTTGGTTTGGAAACGAAAGACACAAAACAGGAAACCTTAGGGTTGGGTTCACTTTTTAATTATAAAACAATTTTCTTTTGGAAAAATTACGGCAAAGCCCTCTAAAGTTTTGAAAATTACAAAAGGGTCTCCGCCGACATCCAGCACGTGCGTCGCACGCTTTTCATTGGTAAATTGCAAGCTTTCTCCCACATTTTATTTCTGTTGTTTATATTCAGTCCATAACTTTCAATAATTGCAATCTGATCCCTGTGCTTCCAGACATAAAGTTTACATGATTTTCTTTATAGAATAAATATTTTTATTATTAGAAAAGTTCTCAAAAAATGTGTATGTTCCTGCTGTAGTTTTTATCATTGTATAAATTTTTCATCAAATTTTATTGCCGTTTGACATTATTTAAAAATAAAAAACATGTCATTTTTCTCTTTCTGAAATTCAAAAATTCATAAAAATATAAATACTACTCTAAAAATTCCGAAAAAAATAGAGTAGTTTTATGTCATTGTCTTTTAATTTCTATCCAAATTTTGTGCATTAACTATTTATAAAACCCAAAAAGATTGAAAAATACTAAAAATATTATAAAATCATAAAAAAAGTCTAAAAAATCTAAAAATCTTGATTTCAGTCTTTCTTTGTAGATCCCTTTTTATCATAAAAATAATTTCCACAAGTTTTGGACATTTAAATATTTTTAAGTTGCAAATTACTCCATGATGTGCACTGTTTCTAATTTTTGTCAGTGTTTGATTTTTAGAAAAATACAAAAACATCTGAAAATTCTACAAAAATTCCCAAAAATATTTCAAAATATTTAAAATACAAAAATATTTTCTCTGATTTTTCTGAGTATTTTTATATAATTGAAAATTACAAAAAGAGTTGGTGTGCGTATTTCTTGTTTTGTCATATTGTTCTTGATTTAGAAATAAAAAATTGCAAAATTAAAATCACTAAAAATTTGAAAATCAGAAAATTAAAAATTAGAAATAAAATAAAAATTAAAAAAACTAAAAAGAGAAAAATTCCACAAAAACCAAGGATAGTTTGCCTTTGAGATTTCTACTTTTCTCTTACTTGATTTTCATCAATTATTTGAATAACCCTCGTGAATTGTAGCCTCCCTGAGTTCGATCATGTCCGCTATACAAGTAAATATGTAGAAAAAAAATATTTCTTTCACTCCTCCTTATTTTTAATTATTTTGTAGTGAGAGAATAAAAACATTTTTTTGTCACGGTTATTTTGGGGATAACGACGACCATATATCATCCATTAACCAATCCTCGAAGGTCACGTGCTAAACAGGAAGTGAATGCTAAAACTGCTTGCCCTTGCGTATCAATTATGAAAAGCATGGTGTATGCTAGATGTGTACAAAATCCATATGTTTGCCATGCAGTGGGAGTAGTAAATTGTTACTATTCCTACTATGGAGATAAAACACTTGATTGCAGTAATAACATCTTCAAAGAGGACGAGACTTTTTGAGATAGTGATCTCAAAATCTAATCTTCAAGAACATAATACTTTATAGATAATGATATAAAAGGTCTTAACTGTAGATGCCTTATAAGACATAAGACTGGGTCTTAGTCTTATGAGATAGAGATCTCTGGGAATAAGGGTATTCTGATAAGGATAATAGAAATTAGATACAGGTAATAACGATTACTGAGTTGCAGTGTCAAAGATACTATAATTGCTTTAATAAGATTGAGTATTAGTTTCATAAGATGCAACATTCGCATTGGATGTGAGCACTTTTACTGGGAGATATGCAAGTTCCATAAAAGGACTTGTCGTAGTCTCTTTGGGAACAGGGTGACTGGTCAACTTACCAAGCTATTTTTCTAAATAGCTTAAGATTAGCGCATGAGAGTGGGTTTAAAATATTAGCCCATTAATGGCTCTTTGGGCTAGTGAGATATTTTTGGACATGCGAGCCCACAGTGAGCTATTGTGCAATAAATGTTATTGCAAATCATTCCTCGATCTGAAATGAAAAATACCCAATTTGTGTAATCTCTCCCTTAGTACAATTAGGGTTATGTACCATGTCCATCTTCATGATCAAACTTCATGATCATACAGTTGTTGATTCAAATGTTGAATTATGGAGGTTGGTGATTGGATGATATATAAAGAGTTAGATTGAGGACTCATCAAGCACCGCCAAGCGATTGTTAAGAGAGTATCTCCAGCTTGAGAAGAAGATGGAAATTCTTCTCTAGAGACTGATATCTAACTGACCTCTTGATGTAGGTCCTCTTCACAAGAATAGAGATTCGAAGGTGTTAGATAAGTTAGTTCAAGGAGTTGACTTAACAATATCAAGATAACCAAGACTTATATCGTATACTGTCACGATATAGGCACGCATCAACTGACCGGAGACAGATGTATTACTCTATGTTTGAGTATATACATGTAGCAGACCAATAGGTTGATGATCTAATAAAGGTTTAAACACCAGCGAGATGGTATGCATACAAGGGCATATGAGTAAATATGATCTCTCAAAGGGATCATACAGGTTCATTACTAAACTGGAAGACATGAGCTCAACCATGAGAAATTGGGATCAAATTTCATGCACGGTCATCTCGCTTTGGAAGTTTGACTGAATTTGTAGGTTTGATATATGCTTTTGGAAAACATATGATCAATACATAGGAATGATATATGCTTTTTGAAAGTATATGATCGATACCAACTCTCAATGATCGAATGAGAAACTTAATGATAAGACCCTGAAGAAGACAGTCTAAATAAGATCAAAAACTTCAGGTTTATTCTAGGTCTTCCAGTATGCAGGATGTACGGGAATAGGAATACTCGATGATGTGATCGTAAACCATTGCATAACCGTGACGCTTCCATTCCATGGGAGTGATGAAATAAGTTTGGTTTTTAGTAACTCCTCTCAATTGAGAAGTAATCTGATCTTAGTCTAAATGTTGGACATTAAATATGAATACGATTCAGATGTAGTGAGAAGATTAGATTTACAACTTTGATTTAATCAAACATCTTTGAGAGGTTCCTTGATCTAGATTTGAGATATGATCTCAATATCCAAGTCACTATACATGGAATGTACAATAGCCCTGTCCTTATCTCCAAGCACTCACGGAGAAATCACATTATTCTTGAAAGAGTTCGAGGATAATTTCATTGTTGATAATGTATCTGAGCATTAAGGAAAATTGATAGTTAAATGTGTTTTGGTTATCATGAATAATATGAATATGATTAATATTATTTGGATATATGGGAATAGTTATCTAAGATAATTAAATATGATTTAATTATCAAAGATGTTAATAATGTGAATGAGATTCATATTATTTGGGCAATGAGAATGGGCATCCAATATATATATATATGACTTAATTATCAAGGATATGAATAATGTGGATATCATTATCCATATTAACCATAAATATTATAAATGAGATTATAATATATTAGAGAGAGTTAATTGTAAATAAAATTTACCAATTATTGTATAATTAATTGTAGGGATAATTACACCCATAACCTTGAGTAATTTCGCAATAACATTCATAACCCTGCATAATCGCGAATTACATGAGAAACCCTAAGTAATTCTTAACTCTTACATGACATGACCCTATGTTATGTTCTGTTTGAGACACATGTTATGTTTAACGGTTTCTGTTTAAAATAACAAAAATACCTTTATTGTTCATTTTTATTTGCAAAATATACCATTATCGATTCCCTCTTCCCCGCACTCGAGCATCCCCTTTCCCTGATTCGACCGACCGCCTCGCACCCCCTCCTCCCGTCGAGGATGAGGTCTCCGGTTCCTTCATCCAAGACCTCGCGTGGACCCCCTGTACCGACCTGCTCCCCCTTCTACGAAGCCGAGTCTGTGCTGCCGAGTCGGCCGCCCCCTCTCCTCACCCCTCCTCCCTCCCCGAACCCCTCCTGCCACGCTCCTCACCTGCTCGCCCACCCGCAGCCGACCCAACCTCCCCATCTCCCCTGCCCCCGCGACGGAAGCTGCAAGTCCCCCTGAGTCCTCCCGCCCGAGGTGGTGCTCCCCTGTGCTCCCCGCTAGCTCGCGTCCCCCCATCCGGCCCGCGACGGAAGCTGAAAGCCCCCCTCCACCCCCCCCCCCCTCCGCCCAAGGTGGTGCTCCCCTGCCCGCAATCGAGCCCTCCCCCCCCCTCCGCCCGAGGTGGTGCTCCCCTGCCCGCAATCGAGCCCCCCCCCCCCCCCCCAGCCGAGCCCCCCACCCCACGCTCCTCCACTTCTCGCGCCCCTCCCCTCAAACCCCCACCCCCCCCCCACCCCCACCCCCCCCCTCCCCACTCCCCCCCCCCCCCCCCCCCGCGCGGCAGAGCTCCCGGAGTCCAACCGCCCCCATCTCGTCCACCCACAGCCGAGGGCCTCCCGCGCTCCTCCACTTCTCGTGCCCCTCCCCCCCCACCCCGCAGCAGAGCTCCCGGAGTACAACCGCCCCCAGCTCGTCCACCCACAGCTGAGGGCCTCCCGCGCTCCTCCACTTCTCAAAGCCCCCACCGCCCACATGTTGAGCTCCCAGCAGTGCCGCCATCCAACCGTCGATGGCATCATCTCCCCTTCGATTCTCATGCGAAGATAGGTGGCGACAACCCACCACACGCACCTGAAGCAAGATGAAGAGAAGGAAGCAAGATTTTTTTTGTTTTTAACTGTTTAATTGAGGATGAGTTAGATTAACTCATTCATATGGTTGAGTTAATATGTTTAACTATCGGAGGGTTATGAATGTAAGACGGAATGACTATTCAGGGTTTGTCGTGTAATTCATGATTATGCAGGGTTATGAATGTTATTGCGAAATTACTCAAGGTTATGGGTGTAATTATCCCTTAATTGTAAATGTAACTTACATTATATTGGCTTGTTGAATTTGATTCATAATTGTCAATGGTTTTTGTTTGCAATTACCACAAATAATTTCGATAATTATTTAGTGATATTTTGTTGATAAAAGATTCCATGAAATAAGAATTAATGTAATATGATTACATTAGGATTGGAGAGAGGTCTTCTCTCTCCAATCAAGGTGGTCGTCCACCATGTATAAAGGGAAGGATGCTATCTCGTTCCCCCTTACATGGAAGGAGGCTCTCTAGTCCTATTTCATTTGAGAGACTTTTGATTTAGTTGAAACTAGATCTGTTAAGATTATTTATAAAATATTTAATTTCTTTTAAATTAAATTAATTATTGTTATAAATTTTTACAACAAAATCTCAACCATTGATTTGAATTAGGAGTGCATCTCTACCATCTACTTTAGTATAAAAGAAATGGTAGAGCTAACCTTTTATTTTACACATTAATAAGACAACAACTCTCTCTCCCTCATTCTCATGGTCATCCTCTCTCTCTTTCTCAACATGTGACTACCCATTTGTTGACCTAGAGAATCCTGCAGTCATCGCGATGTCATTGTGCTGCTAGATCGATTGCTCGTGGATCTCCATCTTCTTCGGTGTGCTTTGCTCGTGAAGAAGACGTCGGATTTCGTAAGATGAAATCCAGAGACTCCTCTCACAGATCATCAACTTTGATTGCGGGAATCATACATCTCATCCACGTGCCCACAAGTGCGATCTTCGTTGGATCGGACTTGAGACATGAGAATCTCTTACTTTAGATATTGACGATCGCAACCATGCTTCAAGAGCTACTCCTTTGAACACGTTTGTGGTCTTGATGAAATGATTTGAGAAGTGTTCTCAAATCATGTGGTTTTATCATTTGAAAATTTGTAAATTCTGTTGCCCCGAGCGACTAGTATGACTAGTCGCTCCCGATTCGCATATGATGCGATCTTCATACTTCCATGATGTACTTAAGGTTTTTCCCTTAACCTTCAGTCCCCACACCATAAACACCTCACTGCCTTCCCCCCTTCATTTCTTCGCCTCCTGAACCACCCAGCTCACCTTGATCTCATCATACCAAGTCCATTGGTGCTTCATCTTACGCCTTCGTCGAGCGGTATCGACCAATCTCGATCAATGATCACATTAATGAAGCAATGTGGCACAAGGAGAACCATTAGATGGTGCGCAAATAAGGGGTAAATTCCACTTGGCACCATGCCTTTTTGTTTATTCCTTTTTAATCATGTAAATAGTTAAAGATAATTTATATTTTATGTAAAATTTGCACTAGGGGCCCTACTTTTATTGTGTATTACAGTGAGGTCCACGCCAGCTCAACACACCTGGCCCCCCACATGAGTCAGGCATTTTGTAGAGAACCCCTCTCGAGCTTTAGTATTTCTTTTTAGTACTTCAAAACTATAATATAATGTTATATTTTTGGTGTATATGCACACAACCCTCTGATTTTATTTATTATTGTAAATATACCCCTATCAGCACCTTGTAAATTAATTTATGTCTTTTATTTTTGATTAAATAGCTCATGTGCTTGAGTATTCCTGGAAATATTACAGTAAATGTCTAATATTGTGCTTATTCACACTATGCTTTATATTTAACATTCTACTTGTATTTTCCATTTATTAAAAAAATAAAAAGAAGCATATTTATTTCTTTGCTAACTATAAAAATACAAAAAATTAGAAAACCACTTTTAAATTTTCTAAAAAAACGATATTATATATTACTATATAATATAACTCCAAACCAAAAATCACAAAAAAATATAAAAGAAAATTCTTAAAAATTGAAAAACCCTTCTAACTTAGAAAAAAGTAGAAATATATAAAATAAAAATTTTTGTATGTATATTTTAATTTATATCATATACTACGTAATAAAAATAGTTTTGAGAAATTTTGGACTTATTTTCTATTTTTAAAACTCAAAACAATTTGACCTATTTATTAACTCCCTATTTTGGAGTATTTCACCATTTAAAAATACCTAAAAAATATCAAAATTACCAAAAATTTAAAAAATGATAAAAATATAAAAAAGATAAAAAAAATAATTTGTAATTTTGAGTATTTTTATCTATATTTATAAATATAAAACCTTATATTGGCTATATATACATATATATATACTTATTAGAAATAATAATGTTATTATTATAAATACCTTATGTATATTTTAAAACCTTTAAAAAATAAAAGAAAGACTCTATTTAATTTTATTTTCCTGATTTTATAAATTTACTATATAATACTATTTATATTCTATATATTAATATATATATACTTATATATACTTACGACAATTACAAAGAAAAGAAATTAAAAACTAGAAAAAAAACTAAAAATAAAATGAAAATTATAAAATTAATAACAAGAAATATATAAAATTAAAAATCCATAAAAATGGAATATATTTAAAAAAATCCATAAAATGTAAAAAACCCAAAAAGCACAAAAATACTTGTTGTTTATTTTATAGACAATAATTATTTGTCTATCTGCATATTTGCTCTCAGTGGCTCGACCTCTGCACTTGATTGATTATACGCATTTATTTACAGGGTATAATAAATTTCACCCCGCACAATTTCATTTATTTATCATAATTATGGGTTGATTATTTGTTTTAATTGATTATTCACGATCCGAGTGATGAGAGAGTAGTCGACACAGCGATTGCTGGACCCGACTTGTCGGGCATTGCAGACCCTTCCAAGACCGGACTTTAACATCCTATGAATAACCACAAGGTCTGTTAAAGCAAGAATGGAGACTCTTCGTCATGTGAAAGTGGGGCGTATCAATTGCTTGAAGTTAGATCCTCAGTTTATTGGAACGGGATCTCGCTCTTTCCCGAAGAGGTTAGAGCTCATGTTCAAGCGGACAGGGGAGCGAGAAGCTCGGCTGTGATAAGGGGGGTTAGTGTGCTCTGCTCCATATGTACTGAAAGGGGACTGATCCAGCGGGGGGCTATAAAGACAAGTTCTTCTGTTCTGTGCGGGTACATCTAACTCAGCTTAATTCTTAGCTGCGAAGCCTTAGAAGAAGGTGACTCGCGCAGACAGCTGACTCCTTTGGAAGAGATCGGTGGTTGACTTTCTCGATTTGCAAGAATAAGGAATAGCCAGCTGGCTGGTCAATCTCTGTGATCTTATCGGCCGGCAAACCGGAGACGGACGACCACGGTCCTGACCGTCACCAGCACCGTGACGTTTACTAATCAATGACTCAAGGGCTCACTGCAAGCGTACACTCAAAGGTGAAAACGTCGGCCTTCCTTATCTTTTTTAATGCAAGGATTCAATGAATCCAATTCACATCAACATTTAATTCGTAAATACTATTTATAATTAACTCTCTCTAATATATTATAAATCTAATATACATGATTAATATGGATGGTGATATCCACATTATTCATATCCTTGATAATTAAATCATATTTAATTATCTTGGATCTTCATTTTTACATGTCTAAATAATATGAATCATATTCATATTATTCATGGTAATTAAATCTCATTTTATTACCAATTTTTCAATAGTTAGTATATTATCAATAATGGAATTATTCTTGAAATCTTTCAAGAATAATGCACTTTCTCCGTGGATACTTGGAGATAAGGACATGGCGATTGTATGTTCCACATATAGTGACTTGGATATTGAGATCATGTCTCAAATCCAGATCTCGATGACCTCTCAAAGATGTTTAATTAAATCAAATATGTAAATCTAATCTTCTCATTGCATATGAATCGTATTCAAATCAATGTCCAACATTTAGACTAAGATTAGATTACTTCTCTACTAAGAGGAGTCACTAAAATCCAAACATCTTTCATCACTCCCTCAGAATGGAAGCGTCATGGTTATACAATCGTTTATGATCACATCACCCTCGAGTATTCATAATACCCATACATCTTGCATACTGGAAGACCTAGAATAAACCCAAAGTTTCAGATCACTTTTAGATTATCTTCTTCAGGGTTTTATCATTAAGTTTCTCATTCAGTCATTGGGAGTTGGTATCGATTGTATACTTTCCAAAAGCATATGTCACACCTACAAATTCTTTCCATGCTTCCAAAGTAAGATGACCATGCATAGAATTTAATCGATCCCAATACCTCATGAGTGAGCTCGTCTTCCGATTCAGTAGTAAACCTGTATGATCTCTTTGAGAGATCGTATTACTCACATGCCCTTGTATGCTCACCAGTTCGTCGGTATATAGACCTTGATTAGGTCATCAACCTATTGATGACTCTGCCATTCCTCATCTTTATTCATTTATTTTAGCTTAAAATCCCTTATAAAACACATGCATATAACACTAACTCCATATTCTTACTAACTTGCATCTGTATGTAAATATTGTACACTTCTTACTATTTTTAACATAAAATAAATAAAGAAAGGAAAAATAAAGAAAAGAAAATAAAAAAAGAAGACTGTATACAGGCTGACCCAAACCCCGAGAGAAGGTCAAGACTTGACCTGATCGACCATGAATAAAGTAGGGGTAGATAGGGTCCTCAATTAGAAAATCCAAAAGAATGTATTTTGTGTATGTCTGTATAAAACTGACAATAATTTATTTGTGCCTTAATTGACCTCAAATCAAATAACTTTCAAAATCAAAGTTGTAAATAAAAATATCTTCTAATTAATAAAAATAATTGAGCACTAATTGAAAGACCAATTCTGGCTCGATATGAATTCAAATTGAACCAATCTCACTTCCATTGGATTCTAAATTAAATTATCTTTAAAATGATTGTGATTTCATAATTTTTGGAGTTACGAGTAAAAAGTTGGTTTTCCGGGGTGGTTTGTGCAATTTTCCCATGTATTTTGTAAATATTATATTTGTATATATTTGTAAATTAATATTACTAATTATATAAAATAAAAATAAAAAATAAAAGAAATTAAAATTCTTAAAACAAAAAAAGATAATTTCCTCAATTACCCTTGTATATAATGTCATATATGTATATAGTATATGTATATAGTTGTTATTTTTAATTAACCACCACAAAAAATTAAAAAATAACATTTTTTATTTCTAATAAATAAAGTAACAAAAATTCAAAAAATTATTTACTTTTGTAAATAGTTTTATCTCTCTTTTACTTTATCTCATTTCAAATTTCATCTCTCTTATCTCTTCCACCAAAAAATTCAAAAATTCAAATTTCATCTCTATCTTTTCTATGTATATGGCTCCTTCTCCCTCATTCCAACTTGATCAATCTTTAGAGAGAGGAGTCCGATCTCTGAGAGAAAATTTCGTCAAGAAAAGTGCCTAGCCTCTAAGCCATCCGGTGACAACGAGTCGGCCTTCGTCGTGGCGATCACGGTCCATTTCTGCTCCTAAAGTGAGATCCACATTTTTCTTATTTTTATCTTAGGTTAATCGTATTTTATTTCATCGCATTTAAATTCCATCGTCTTTTTGTTATCTAGATCTTAAAAAAATTCCTCACGATTTTGATCCGCTTCAACTCGTTTTGTCATCTCACGTTCTTAATCTCCTCGCATTCTATTTCTATCGTCCACGATATCTCAATTCCGGCCACGTACGGTGGTCGGAGATCGGATTCGAATCTCTCATTTCCGCCGAATCCTCATTCATTTTTCTGAGTTGTAAATAAATAAAAAATAATACAAAAATTAATTGTTTTCTTGCTCTCTAATATTTGTTTTGCATGATAATATTAAAAAAAACAAAAAAAACTAAAAAATAAAAAAAATTCCTCATTTTCAGTTTTTTTTAATATTTCGGATTTACAAAAAATAAAAAAAATAAAAAAAGTTTTTTTATTACTGTTTGCATTCACTATTTACAAAGAAATAAAATTACAAAAAAATAAAAGAAATAAAAAAGGGGAGACGACAGCAAGGCTGCCACCCCCCTGTCACCATCGCCCTCCATCGGCGATCCTCCCCATGAGTCTCCTCCGTCGCGGCCTCGGTTAAAAATTCATAAAAATTCAAATATTATTCCAAAAATTCCAAAAAATAGGGTAGTTGTATTTCATTGTCTTTAAATTTCTGTGTAAATTTCACGTATTAATTATTTATAAAACCCAAAAAAATGAAAAAAATCAAAAAAATATAAAAATCACAAACAAATCTACAAAAATCCAAAAATAGTGATTTCAATTCTTGTTTGTAGATAATTGCTTCTATTTTGTTATAAAAATAATTGCGAGGAGTTTTGGGCATTAAAATATTTTTAAGTTGCAAATTACTCCAAGTTGTGCAAAATTTCACATTTTCTCACTGTTTGATTTTTATAAAATCACAAAAACATCAGAAAAGTCTAAAAATTAGTAAAAATATTTCAAAACTTTTTTAACTCAAAAATATTTTCTCTGGATTTTTCCGAGCATTTTTGGTGTAATTGAAAATTACAAAAAAATTGGTGTGCGTATTTTTAATATTGTGAATATTGCTTCGTGTTATTTTTGAAAATAAAAAAATGCAAAATTAAAATCACTAAAAATTTGAAAATTAGAAAAAAATATTTAAAAAATTAAAAAGATAAAAAAATCACAAAAATCAAAGATAGTTGTCCTTTGAGATTCATGTTTTTCTCTTAATTGATTTTTTGATTAACTGAATAACCCTCGGGATTGTAGCCTCCCTGAATTCAACCATGTCTGATATACAGGTTAATAAGTAGCAAAAAAATTGTTTGTTTGTCGTGGGATTTTTGGGGATAACAACGACAACATATTTATCAATAATTTCCGACCCTCAATTTCTCGTGTCAACAAAATGGCGTCGTTGCTGGGGAGGCATGGCGAGGGTAGTTAGGTTTCTCTTTTGACCTGTTATTCTTGGTTGTAAATATATGTTTATAATTTGCCACATTATTCTATTGTTCATATCCTCTGCATCTGTTTCATTTTTCTTTCTCATATTTGATAATTGTATTTCTTACACATTCTCTTTTCTTTTTCTTGCGAGGGCCACAGAGCAAAGGAGGCGATCCTAGGAGAGCCGAAGCACCCAAGCGACGTGGAGGCGGCTTGATTCTTCACCAAGCCGCAGTATATCGTGAGAAGAGGAGAAGAAGAAAAAAATTAAAGAGAGAGAGAGAGAGAGTTTTTCTTTTCTACCATTTGAACTCTTGTAAGTGGACATTCATTTGTTGTGGGGTCTGTTTCACCAAGTGCCAGTGCACTTGGGGGTCCTCACCGGTTTTGTTTTCATCGTCTTTATTTTTCTTTGTTTCCCACGGATTTCGTAAGCTACCTCTTGATTGCTTTAATTAATTTGCTTGAGTCAGATAATTAATTAGGTCCAAACACCCTAAACAAGAAATTTCTGTGCCTATAGAGTAGAGCGTAATTTGGACTTAGTCAAATTAACTTGTTCTTGCCCGTTAAAAGAAGCCATCATCTAGGACGGTTCACTTGCATTTGCATATTGGATAGTTTATTTCAATTCTGCGCGGATCAATTGCATGTAGAGTGATGACGACAAGGTACGCATCTCTAACCCCTGCATGCATCATTGCTTTTAATCACGCATTGGCATTTCCGATCTCCTTCCTTGTTTTCACTCACATAAGTTAAAAAGGAAATTAGACACTCGGTAGGCGATTCTTTGAAAATATTTTAACCAAGTGATAACTGCTAAAATACATGACTGCTAAAGAAAACTCGATCCTAAAAAATACAAGGAAAAATCATTGTTTTGAGGAGAGTAACCCCCTCATTGTTTTGTTTGCTTGAGCGAGAGAACGACCCGCACACTAGGATAGAGCCACGCCCGAACTCTTTTCAGACTACTATCTTGCGTTAGTCATTCTCCAGTGAGGATCTCTCCGACAGCCGGTAAAGCGATCATGACATCCTTAACAGATTGAATTGATCGGGTAGCCGGTAAACGGTCCGTAATTCATACTGGCTGGAAAAGATCTAACTTTGGGATTAAACCAGTCTCCTGAGAGCATTGGATTCCTAATAGCTCGCTTTTAACCGCTCTGATATATTGTATTCTCACCAAACTCTAAAATTGACAAGATAATTGACCGAACCTTCACAATCTTCATGTTGAGTTGAGTTGGTGAACTGGGGGTTTGTATTGTGTTTGATTGCTCGTGTGCATACTCGATCCTTCTATGCATTTGCGCCTTTTTCTCCATATCTTTTGACTTGACCCTCGTGTTCTCCTGATCCCCGTCTTCTGTTTCGGAGATGGCCGACTGGAGTTAATTCAATCCGATCTTAGTGGATACCTCGTACTCTCCAGACGATCCACCTTCCTTTTTCTAGGAGGACCTTCCTCCTAATTTTTGTGTATATCTGCCTAACCCATTATTTCAGGAATCGGATGATTTTAATTTTCACCCACCCTCATTCAACTCACCTGATACTGGGATTTTGGAGTCACCTTTCATGGTATCCACACTTGAGATCCTGAACCAGATGATGGAGCATATGAATTCAAAGATTACAAATCTATTTAACATAAATACGAGCCAGAACGCTGCTCCACTATTTGAGGATATGGATTCATTTGAGAATAATCATGAGAGCTTGCAATCGCCCAAAATAAAAAAAATGAGAAAGTTAAAAATCCAAAAAGATTTTGGGAGACACATTATTGATTCATTTTGTGAGGAGAGGACCCAAATGCCCGATCATTTACCCATACATTTATTCACATCATGTCCCAACCTTGACCCCGAGGATTTCATTATACAGACTGCTCTTGACAATCCTCATGTAAATGCTGATTCTGACCTCCTCCCTTGTATGGATGAGGTCCAAAAATTCAAACGAATACTGACTAAACCCGAAGTGGTGGCCACCCTTCATGAGATCATTAAATCCCCGCTTCAACAGGCCATGACAGATTTATCTACTCCTCAACACAAGAAAAGAAAGCGAAGGAGAAGATCTGAGCATCACATCTTGACCATGGCCACTGCCAACGTCATCTCTCACCGTTCGTATTTTAAGAAAGGGAACACTGCCACACCTCTTATGAGTTGCTCCATATCTGACTATTCTTGTGATAACACTCTCCTTGATGGCGGTTCATCAATCAATGTAATACCCTTCTTTATGGTACAGTCTCTTCATCTTGGGCCTCTCAAGAAAACCAGGATGATAGTTCAATTTGATGATGGATCTATCAAGAGACCGAAGGGTATTCTAGAAAATGTTGTCATTCTCATTCAGGGCATGAACTTCACTTCGGATTTTGTTGTAATGCACATGGAGAGCTCCACCCATGTGGAGCTTGAAGGATATGGTTAGAATCCTCAAGCGCATCACGGAAGCGCGAGCGTCGTATCGAATACGACGAGGAGCGACTAATCTCACTAGTTGCTCGATGCAGCGGAATTTAAAAAAATTTCATGCGACGAAACCACATGATCTAAGAACACTTCTCGGATCATTTCGTCTAAACCACAAACAAGTAATAGGATTACCTATTTAAGTGTGGTTGCGATCGAGTCTCTAAACGAAGAGACCTCTTGTCTCAAGTCCGATCCAACGGAGGAGACGCTTGCGAGCGTGGGGATGAATTGTGTGCTTCTCGCAATCCATGTTAAACATCCAAGTAGAGGATATCCTGATCTCGACACACGAGATCCGATGTCTTATTCACGAGCGAGGTGCTCCAAAGGAGACGGAAATCCACGAGCAAATGATCGGGAAGCATAATGACGACGCTGCGGCAATGGAGACTCTCTCTAGGGCATCCATGGTGGACGGCCATGAGAGAGGATGAGAGAGGGCTAATGTGTAGAGAGAAAGAGAGAGAGAGAGAGAGATATGTGCTTCAATAGCATGTACTAAGAGAGCATGGTATGCCTCTCTAATTATAGGGTTTGGGATCCATGGATCTCAATCCATGGGACTCATAAAATCAATGGTTCAGATTGATTAATGATCAATCCAATGGTCAAGATTATTGTTGGTAAAAGCCAACAACTTATGATTTAATTTACATCAAATATATTTGACAAATCAAATATACATCAATCCTAAAATTAAACCAATCAAATAAGGAGACAAATTCCATGGAGATCTCATCTCCCATTGGAACATAGTGGACGGCCACTTGTTTCTAATTGGAGGCAATCTCATGAGAATTCACGAGATTGCATATCTCCATGAAAATCTCCATTATTTATTCCAACAACTTTTGTTGTGATTTATTCTTCAAAAATAATTCATTATTATTTTTGAGAATATTGCAATCCTTCCATTGGAAAATTGTGAATCACGTTCACAACCCAAAACAAAATATAATTTACATTTTCAATTAATTACACAATGTGTATCCAATACACATTAATAATTAATCAACAAATATAAATTATAATTAGCTCTCTCTAATACATTATAAATCACATTTATAATATATTATGAATAATTGGATATTGGTATCCACATTATTCATATCTATGATAATTAAATCACATTTAATTATCTTGGATCTCGTTTTCTTTTGTGCCCAAATAATATGAATCACATTCACATTATTCACATCTTTGATAATCAAATCACATTTAATTATCTAAGATAACTCTCCTTATAATATGAATCAAATTCATATTATTCATGATAATTAAATCATATTTATATATCCATTTTCTCAATGCTCGGATACATATATCAACAATAGAATTATCCATGAACTCTTTCAAGGATAATGTGCTTTCTCCACGAATACTTGGAGATAAGGACAGGGCGACTGTATTGTTCCACGTATAGTGACTTGGATATTGAGATCACATCTCAAATCCAGATCTCGGGCCTCCCATAGATGCTTGATTAAATCAAGACTGCAAATCTAATCTTCTCATTGAATCTGAATCACATTCAGATCAATGTCCAATATTTGGACTAAGATCAAATTACTTCTCTACCGAGAGGAGTCACTAAAATCCAGACCCGTTTCATCACTCCCTAGGAATGGAAGTGTCATGGTTATACAATCGTTTATGATCACATCACCCTCAGTTATTCCCAATACATGTACATCCTGCATACTGGAAGACTCAGAATAAACCTGAAGTATAAGATCAATTTTACACTGTCTACTTCAGAGTTTTATCATTAAGTTTCTCATTCGATCATTAGGAGTTGGTATCAATCATATACTTTCAAAAAGCATATATCATACCTAGGTCTTGATCATATACTTTCCAAAAGTATATATCAAACCTAAAAATTCAGTCAAGCTTCCAAAGCAAGACGACCGTGCACGGAATTTGATTCTTCCCAATATCTCATGAGTGAGCTCATGTCTTCCGGTTCAGTAATGAACCTGTATGATCCCTTCGAGAGATCATATTACTCATATGCCCTTATATGCACACCAGCCCACCGGTGTATAGACCTTGATTAGGTCATCAACCTGCTGGTCTGCCAAATGTACATACTCAGACATATAGTAACACATTTGTCTCCGGTCAGAGGATGCGTGCCTATATCATGACAGCATACGACATAGGACTTTGGTTATCTTGATCTCGTTAAGTCAACTCTTTGACCTAACTTATCTAACACCTCCGAATCTCTATTCCTATGCAGAGGACCTACATCAAGAGGTCAATTAGATATCAGCCTTTAGAGAATGAATTGTCTTCTCCTTCTCAGGCTGGAGATCATCTCTTAATAATCATTTGACGGTGCTCGATGAGTCCTCAATCTAACTCTTTAGATATTCATCCAAGCACCAGCCTCTATGATTCAATACTTGAATCAACAGCTGTATGATCATCAAGATGGCCATGGTACATAACCCTAATTCTACTAAGTGACCTATTATGCAAATTATTTATTCTTCATTTCAGATCAGGGAATGATATTCGCAATAACATTTATTGCATAATGGCTCACCATGGGCTCGCATGTCCAACAATCTCCCACTAGCCCAAAGAGCCATTAATGGGCTAATCATTTAAACCCACACTCATGTGACAATCATAGGCTATTTAGAAAATAGCTAGGTAAGCTGATCAGACACTCTATTCCCAAGAGACTATGCCAAGTCCTTTTACGGCACTTGCATATCCCTAGCAACAGTGCTCGCATCTAACGCGAATGTTGCATCTTATGCAACCAATACTTAATTTTGTTATAGTGTCCTTGACACTACAGCTCGATTAATTGTTATAACCAGTATGACCATAATCCTTAACAGAATACCCTTATTCCTGGAGATCTCTAACTCCTAAGGTATCTACAGTTAAGACCCTTATAGATCACTATCTACAAGGTCTTAAACTTAGATAAGACTTTGAGATCACTATCTCTAAGTTTCATCATCTTTGAAGATATTGTTATTACTGCAATCAAGTGTTTTATCTCCATAGTAGGATTAGTAACAGTTTACTACTCCCACTGCATGGCAGACGACTGGATCTTGTACACATTTAGCACACACTCAGCTTCTCATAACTGATGCACAAGTGCAAGCAGATCTAGCATTCACTTCCTCAACTCTTTGAGGTGATATCCCTTTAGACAGGTCACTACCACATCTTAAGGGAAGGAAGCCTTTCTTGGAATTTTCCAGAAAAAGGAATATGTCCAAGGTGTACTACTAATGTGATGGTCCCAATACCCTCTTCTCTTTTCCTCTGAACGACTTCAGAACTCAGATCTAAGAGGTATCCTTGAGATCATATCTCAAGGTATGGAACAACCAAATTATAAAACACTTATTATTGTCCTTATATCATTCCAACTGATTAGAATAATATCTACATTTAGCACGATGAACACAATGGCACTCCCACTAAGCTTCACAAAGTTCATCAAGATTTTATCTGAAATCATAACATTTATAATTTCACCAAATCTTATGTTCCAACTACAAGAAGCTTATTTAAGTCCAAAGATGGGGTTCTTTAGCTTGCACGTCTTGCTTTCCTCATCCATGAAGCCCTGGGGCTACTTCATATGAATATCCTGATGAATCTCCATTTCATCGCCTTTATTCTATCATTTTGGCCTCAAAAACCCCAGCAAATGCAGGTAAATAGCATCAAATTGTACATCATAGCATTCATCATTCAGTGTATTAATTATACATTAAATAAGGATTTTAATGCCAAAATTATAGAATAAAGAGAAGAAAAGAAAAAGGAATAAAATATTGAAGATATTTTATGACCCAGACCCCGAGACCAAGGCCAGCATGGAATTGGTCGACAAGGAGTAAAGTAGGGGGAGATAAGGGCCAGTGTACAATAAATACCTCATTTATTCATGCATTTATTTATGCAATTTTGACACCTATTTTGTACATAATTATTTATTCATCAAATAAAGAAACTTTGTTCATGAAAGTTGTAGATAATATTGTAAATAAAAATACAAAATTGAGTTTGTGTAAAAATAATACTCAGTGTACATTTTATACACAGAATAAAAAGCCAAAATCTCAACTTCACAGACCCATATCTTGCAAATAAAAACTCCAAATCAACCAAACTCACCTTTAATTGAATATAGCCTTCCAAGAACTATTTAATAAAATTGGTTTCATAATTTTTGGAGTCCATATGCAAAAGTTAGGTTTTTGGCCCTCCTTGTATATAGAATATTAAAATATTCCATTTATTCATTATTCATTATTGTAACAAATTTATATTTTTAGAATTTTGTAAATAATGTATATAATGCATGTACATATTAAAAGTTAAAGAAAACCAAAAAGAATTTATAAAATAAAATAAGTCTATAAAATTCATAGACAAAATACCAATGCTATCCATCTATATATAAATAAAAAGGACTTTATTCTTTTATTCTTTTATATTTTTATAATAATGTGAATATTATACATAACTCATTAAAAATGTAAATCCAAAATAAAAATCAAGAAAATACATTAAATAAATTAAGTATACAAAATATATAGGTAAAATACCAAGAAGTATATCTACATACACATATACCTATTCATTTAAAAATGGAAATAAACTCATAAAAATTAAATAAAAATACCTTTATACTCACAAAAATAAATTATAAATTTATAAAATAAGCCAATAAAATAATAAAATAAAATAAACAAATAAAAAATTAAAAGATACAAAATACATGTAAATACACACATAAACACTTTATTAAAATAAAACCATAATAAAACACTTCGAAAAATTCAATAAAAATCACAAATAAATACTACATGAAAAAATACACATTTTTTTCTTTAGGAAATTCTAATAAAATCATTTGCTAAGGTAAATAAATCAATTTCTAATAAAATTTCCTATTTTGGCGTCTAGCGGCCGACGTGGACCAATGGGGCGCCAGCCCTTGTTGACCGCCTGGTCAACTATCCCATCCAAGCTCTGGTGCCTCTGAACTGTCAACTCCCCGGATTTCTTCCATTTTTTACGGCCATCCCGTCCATCGATCGAGCTCGCTTCCTTCACAAGAATAGATCTCTGATCATCACTGATGCCCGCCGATAATTTGGATCAAGTTGATACTCATTGGATCATGCAATAATCGCCGGTCAATAAGGCTACATGCCAATGTCTATAAATAAGAACCTCCGCCCCCTTCCTCAAATTTGGCCAATTTTAGTCTAACCAAAAGCCTCGATTTCGTCCCTGGAAGGTTCCTTGTGACATGAGGGGTGTTCCAGCACTTCGAATCGGCCGGAGGAAGGAGGATTTTGTCGCAGCAGAGCTCCGGCGTCCGCCCTGCTCCCTGGTGGCCCCCAGGTATAAGAGCTGCTCTTTTATCGCTTTTTAGTTAGGTTTTAATGTCGGCTTTAAAACCGTAGTTAGTTTAGTCCTTAGTTGATCCGCTTAGCGTAAAATCAAAAATTCGAAGTTCGTCAGAGCTCCGCTCCGGCGACTTCTTCACTGTGAACCCGACCGTGTCCGACCGCCACGTGCACCCCATCTCGTTCCTCGTCGTATTCTCCATCGATTTACTGCCTTTGTCCAACCGAGGACCTCCGGTCCTCGCAAATCGGGGCTCCACCTCTGTCGTACGTCGGAGCCCCTCCGCCTCCCTCCATTTCGCTGCAAAGCTTCAAAACCCCGGGTCGAGGAGGACGCCCTCACTCTCCCGGTTCTTCCTATTCAGGTCCAGCGACAAAAGAAGTCCATCTGGGCTCGAATCAAGCCAAGAAGAGGTTCCTGGAGGTCATGTTCTTCCTCGACCTCGTCCCAGCGCCTCGGACCTCCAGGAGCCATGAGAAGACCGCCGGCCGACGCGGGAGGCTTCCAGCTACGTGCAGACCACCTCAGATATGCGGGAGAGCCCTGGAGGAGCCCAAGCTTCTCGATCGAAGCTCGCGGGGGCGAGCTTCTTCCCTATTCTTCCAGGGGGCTCCAGCGTCGTCAGATCAGGAGGTCCGGCCTAGATCGCACAGGAGCTGTCCGATGGAGACACGTGCCAACCGTCAGATCCACGAGGAGCTTCTAATCCGAACCCTTCATCGATGAACCGGTATCCACCGTCAGATGCGCGACACGTGGATGAGTGGGCGAAGACCAACTGCAGGATGAAGCGCCTTAGGGGGTAAATTTCAAACATATCCCCCCGCTTTTTGTATTTCTAGTTTAATACCAAAATAAAAAGTTACGTTGTAAATAAATTGTATAAATTGCAGAAGGACCCCTGATGTTTTTATATTTGTGTATTAGTCCCTCCACGCCTCACGTGCAGCACCCACGTGAGGCGCGTGATTTTTGCATGTAAACCCCGCCGGGTTTTATTAATTGTAAAATGGCCCTGAAAATAAAAGTAAATGTTTATTTCTTTTGTAATTTTTGCATGGATGTCCCTGACGAATAATTTAATTGCAAAAACACCCCTGTCAGGCCATATATTTTGTATGCTTTGTCCATTTATTTCGTGCTTCATATTTCCTTGAAAAATCTTGCAAAAATGGATATAAGCTCCTGTTAGTGTACCCTTGCACGCTATATTTTTAGTTTTTAATTTTGTTGCATTTTTGCATTTATTAAAAATTAAAAACATGCCTTTTAATTACTGTCTAACTTATAAAATTCCAAAAAAATATTAAAAGACCTCAAAAAATTCCAAAAAAAATCCCTAGTATGTAATTTGACCTATTTTAATGTCAGTCCAAAAATCCCTAAAAATCTCAAAAAAAACCTTAAAAACTCAAAAATACCCAAAAACTTCAAAAAAATATAAAATCAAAGAAAATTCAGAAAAATGCAAACTCAGTTCATGTTTCTTCTATATTTTATTCTCTTTATTTGAAAATTAGTGGGAAAATTTTGAGGCTGACTGCTATTTTTAATCCTATTTTTCTTACAGCCAGACCATATTTCCCTGTTTTCTCTTATTTTGCTATTTAAAAATATTAAAAATGTTTTGAAAAATGCCCAAAAATCATAAAAAAGAGTAGAAAATCTTGAAAATACCAAAAAGGCTTTGTTTCTGAATTTTTGACCATTTTTGTATATTTTTATAAATATTATAACTCCCCTCTTTATATATATATATTACCCTATAAAAAAAGAGAAAATGATAAAAAAATGCATATCTATATACATATATATATATATATTTATATCTATTAATATATGACATTCTAAAAGTAATATATATATATACAATTATTATATATACATGTATATAATGTATGTATGCTTTGTACCTACCCTCTAGGGATATATATTCCTTTATATATTCATAGTCTATAAATTATATATATATACTATATAATTATATTATTAAAAAAAACATAAAAGATAAAAACCCACAAAAATAGGCTTCACGCATGGATGACTCTGTGAGAAATGCACATCATAGGCTAATGTATTTTTGTATTGCTCTCTGTGGTTCGACCTCTACATGCTTGTTCACTATACATTTTATGGTAGAGTAATAAATATTAATTCACATTTTTGGACTTAATTTCTTCATTCTTTTATTGTGGGTTAATTGATGCTTAACATGGGTATTCTGCGAGCGGTCGCCTCAGCGACACCTTATATATACATATCATTCATGGTGACCCTTGTAGAATTTCTCGGTCATCAGATGGCACCGTTGCCGGGGAGCAATGAGCATAGCCTAATTTATTTTGTCATTCTTGTGTATATTTTTTATTCATCATTTTTGAGCAACTATTTTTCTTGTCATTAATCACCATGCTCTATTGATTGATTCATTTATTGTGATTATTTTATATCTGCTCTATTTTGATTGGTTGAGCTATACTAATGCAATCTTTTTGTGACTTTGATGCGAGGGCCCGCCACGCGAGGATGGCTTCTTAGGGAGCCAAGGCAGCCAAGCTTGGAGGAGGGTGGTCTTCACCGCATGACCACTTGGAGGGAGCATCAAGGAAGCAAGGAGATGGGGATTAGATAGGTGTAGAATATTTAGGATTATTTTTGTAATTTATGGTGAGAGAGAGATAATTTTTGTATGTAATTAAACAGGACTCTACTCTTCACAATGAGGTCCAGTGCCCGGGTGATTGTTCACCTGGGGGCCTCATCGTGGCTTTTCGAGTGTTCATCGCCTTCTTTTATTTGTTTCCCGAAGTTTTGAGCTTTCTGCCTTTATTTTATTTTGTTTTGTGTGCTTGGAGTCCCTAGATGTAGGTTGCTTGACTCAGTAGCTAGGTCCACACATTAATAAGAATGCATGCTCCTATAGTCCACTTCGTATGGATCTAGTCAAATTTAAACAAGCCGTTCATTTATCTCTTAGCCCTTGTGCCACAGCGAGCCCCGTAAAGCGCTTTCTCCTACCCTCAAGTGTGTTGAGTAGAGGAGGGGTGAGCCAAGACCGGAACTTTCGGGCTAGAGACGAATTAGCGACTTATGGTTCTTCACGCTAATAGCAGCTAATGTTTAGGGCGATTTTGTACCTTGCATACCGACATGTAGATAGGTTTAAAAATTCTGTTTTGCATACCGCATGGAGAGAGCTGGGATGCACTGTAAGTCTTCTAACTCAGCATGCATCATTCAGTTCAATGGTGAGATTTCCATCATGGAACCACTTGCACGGCTTTTCCGCTATCTCCCTCTGATTTTGAGCACCTAGGACTTAAATGAAAATCTACAAAAACGTTAGGAGCTGGTATGAAACAGACTCAAAAAAAAAGTGAAAACCCAAAAATTAAAACAAGGGGACTGCTAAATAAACTTTGACCTTAATTAAAATCTGTAATGGACTATCATTGTACCGGGTTCATAAAGCCCTCATTGTTTTCAGGTACCTTGGAGGGGGACCAAAACCCTACTCCCTTGAGCGAGTGCGACCCCCTAAGGATTAAAGCCAAAAACCCAGTCTGCAACTGCCTTGTGTATCGCCTGGATTTCCGAAGTAATGGCGCTTCTATCGTACGTAGGCGAGTAGGGCTTGGTCACCAATGATGACTCCCTATTGTGTAGAGCATCGACCCGGTCCGAAGTATTGAGCATAGGCCACGCTTTCACGGGGGTGTCTGTCTCATCGTCCTGCGTCCGAGTAGGTTCTTGCACGCTCACGGGTGATTCCGTTGCGAGCGAGAACCGAAGTATTGGTTTCACCTATCGGCTTCCTCTCTCTTTTCTTTGGCTGAGTAGGGATCCAGGAAGGGTTACAAGGACTCCAAAAAGTACAGACTACAGGTTACACATGAGGAGGACAAGTACGGGATACTCTTCTGGAAGTACTCTCTCTCCTATAGGGTAGCGTACTAAGGACTTATTATAAGATATGCCTGAAGTCACAACTCTAAAAATGAAAAGATAATAAATAGCCGAGCTTTTACGGCTTCACATGGCGTGAGTTGGTGAACCTGATTTTGTATTGTGTTTGTATGGATTTAGATTAAGGTTCAAAGATCAAGTCTCGCGCCTTTGCGCACATTTTGTTGTTCTCCCTTTGACCACCCCGCTCAACCGAGCCTCTCTACTGTTTTACACTCCTTTTATTCCTCGTTGACCATCGTATCTTTCTTCCAGCATCCACCCTTCTCTTGTGCTTCGCGAAGTTGATCCATGGATGGTTTCCGTCGGGACCATGCTGACACCCACATCGATTCCATAGACTCAACTCCGCCAATAAGTTCGAGGCGATTCCCGAGAACCCGATCCGGACTTTGTGGATCGATCTCCAGACTCCTCGTTTTCTACCTTTCTCTTGGTCAACCAATAAATTGGGATCACTTTTGTCCCACTTTCGCCGTTGTGAATGGAAGTCGATTACAGTCTACATCCTTTTCCATTCACAACATGCTGGGGTTGACCTGAATTCCAGCTTCATCACGGCAGCTGAACACAATTGCAAGTGATCTGATTCGGACTATCTCATTATGCAGATAGAAGACAGTGCGAGCCCTGGATACTACTCCGGAGTTCATCTCATCCGACTCAGACCCTGACATGGCTCCAGGAGGAAAGGGCAAGGGTCAGTAGCCACCCCAACCAGAGGGACAGGCGCCAGATCAGAATCAAGTCAATGCACAGCTACTGGCATCTATCCAGGCCATCCAGCAGCAGCTGACCGAGCAGGCCCTCACACAGACAGCCTTCCAAGACATGTTGAATGATATGATGAACCGAGACGATGGAGGAGGAGGCAGAGGCAGAGGAGGCAGGGGAGGAGGAGGTGGAGGTGGTGGTGCAGACGATGATCTAGAATTTCCCCCACCACCAAAGCCAACCCTTAAAGAAACATACAATCCGGGAGACAGCCAGATGACCGAGTGGATACTCATTCCACCGGTACACGCTCACTTTGAGCTGAAGCCCCAATTCATTGCCCTTCTCCCTGCATTTCATGGAAACACCAGCGAGGAGCCGTACATTCACCTACAGCAATTCTCCTGCATCTGTCGTACTACTCACTATCCCAATGTCCCTCTGGACATTGTCAAGATGATGGCTTTCCCCTTCAGCCTACAGGCTGGGGAAGGTTGTGATGACCTGGGAAGAGCTGAAATCCGCCTTTCTGCACAAATACTACCCTCTAGGTCGGCTCAACCAGATGCGAGCCCGTATCAGCAATTTCTCCCAAGGACCCCATGAGTTGATACATGAAGTGTGGGAGAGATTCACCGACCTGCAGGAGAAGTGTCCCCATCATGATATCCCAAAGACCAGCTTGGTCCAGCATTTCTTTGGGGGACTGAACATAGAAAGCCAAAGGCTCGTAGACGTAGCATGTGGGGGTTCACATTTCAATAAGGATGAAGACGTAGTCTGGCAGATATTTGAAGAAATGACCGAAGGAGAGGCCGCCCTCTCTTCATCCAAGGCGTATCAGAAGAAGCCCCAGATCCTGCAAAAACAAGTGCACATGGCAGCGTCCAAGGAAGCAGAGAGAGATGAGAGCTCCAACCTCAGTATCATCCGGGGACATCTGTCGAAAGTTGATATCATCGAAAAGCGATCACAAGATCTGGAGAAACTCGCTCTGATCGAGAAGAGGACCCAGAACCTGGACAAGATTGATCAGATCAACAAGTACCATGAACTGTTGGTGGGCACCATCAACTCTGTTCAGTCGGCGACACCATCGGAGACTCCAGCTGAGAAGAAGGACGAGCAGCAACCGCAGCATCAACCTCAGCCGAGCCAGCAGCCACCGGCAGTCCAGCACGTGTATTACGTGCAGGCACCTGACCAGGGCCCGCCGCAGCAGCAGATGGTCGTGTACCAGCCAGAGTTCCTTTCCGGACCTGATCCAGTCTTCCCACCACCACCCCTGATTCAGGAAATGAACGGGGTATGGGCTAATGATGCACAGTCGTCCCGTCCTCAGGGACAACCCCAGGGTCAGCAATTTGCCAATCGGCAATACCACCAACCTCAGGACGGTCGTTTTGGACAATCCTCTCAGCCTCACCAACAGTACCAGCAGCCTCCCCAGTTTGCACATCAATGGAGGCAGAATTTTCCTTACCAGCAGCAGCCGCAGTACCGTCACCCACAGCCGTATCACCAGTACGTGGCTGCCCCCTCTCAACAATACCAGCAGTATCCTCCTTCCTCGTACCAACAACTTCAACTTCCTGCACCACCGCAGCACCACCAGCAACAACCTCCACACCCATCCAACCAATAGCAGCGTGGTCTGCACGCTGAACCTACTGAAGCACCCACTGTGAACCCCACCATGGACTGTCTGGCCCAACTTGTCAAAGGGCTTGCGGATATGACCAAGCGGCTTGATGACCTGACCGCCACCCGAACTACCATTCCGGCGCAGGTCGAAGCCAACCGCAATAGTTTCAAAAAGAAAGAGCAGGTAGAATGTGATGTCCTGTCCGTGTCTAATAATGATATGACTGTTTATTCTAATGTTGTTACTCTCAGGAGCGGTAGGGCCTTGCCTCCGCCTGCTACCAGAAGTGGGGTGAATAAAGAAACAGGTGGATCTTCATCTTCCGCATCAGCCGTGCCAGCTCCAGGGGCGGGTGAGGAGGAAGAAGAAGGAGAAGCCAGTCCAGCCGCCGTGCCATGCCACCAGCAGCCTCAGTAGAAAATACAAAAAAATCAGCAAAAGCAAAAACAACAAAAAGAAGCTTGTAGCCGAAGCGAAGCCGCGCTAGCATTGGAGGAGCCGCCAGCAACAGCCGATCCCTTGCCAGCCGACGGAGCAGACACTTTACTTTTTGATCGCCCTGCAGCACCAGCATGTCCAGATACAGATTGTACTCCTTTTTGTAGTTCGGATGTACAACATTCTATGGGCGATAATTTTGATGTAAATAAGAACTCTCATTTTCCTGCCAATGATGTAAACATTCCTTTTCCTCATGCAATACAAAAATCCAAAAAAATTGCAAAACGAAAAAAGGCATTGTCTGATCCAGGTGTTGTGGAGATCTTAGATAAATTGACTGTTGAGATTCCTTTGTTGAAGGTCGTGGAATACATGCCAGTTGTGAAGAAGGTACTGAAAGAGGCATGTACTAACAGGCGTCGCTCATCACAAGAAAACAGACGCCAGCAAGTTGAGAGGCATGTCCTCACCTTGGCCACGGTAGCAGCTATCAGCAATCTCCCCCAGAAGAAACAAGATACAGGAGCGCCTCTGATCAGTTGCGAGATTTTTGACCAGGTCTTGGAGCGTACTCTCCTTGACAGTGGATCTTACATCAACCTTCTGCCCTCGTCCATAATGCAAGAATTTGGGCTCGGACCGCTCAAGCAGAAACGCATGATCCTTCAGTTCGCTGACCGATCCGTCAAGTGGCCCCGAGGTCTTTTGGAAGACGTGGTAGTTAAAGTGCAGGAGATGCAATTCCCAGCTGACTTTGTAGTCCTTGATATGGACTCGCATGCACCCCTGCTCCAGACCCCTATCATCCTTAGCAGACCATTCCTTCGTACTTCAGGAGCCGTGGTTGATTACGGGTCTGGCAAGATTACTTTCAGCTCGAATACCCAGCAGATCACGATAAACATGAACAGAGAGCCGAATGCCACAACTGATGAGAGCCAGGCAGCATCCGAATCAGACTGTGATTTTATTGCAGAGATCAGAGATTCATGCTTGTCATTGGACGATCCATGGACCCGAGAAATCTTCACTCTTGAGGAGGACTCGGAAAGCGCAGTCAACGTATGCTCCGACGATGCATGGGAGACAGATTCTCAGATGCAGGCGCATCTCTTCGAGCAGTCACTCCAGACCGAACACGATCAGCTTAGCGCAGACCCGTTCGGCACATCACCAGGATCTCAACAGGATGATGAGGATGGTAGCAGCTTCAAGGAAGTACATCCCACTACCAGCATAGTCTCTGAAGTGACAGATAAAGTGGACAGGTCAAAACCAGAACTCAAGCCACTTCCTGTAGGCCTGAAGTATGCTTTCCTTGCGGGTGAAGAACAAAGGTATCCGGTCATCATCAGCAGCAGGCTGAATCCGGATCAGGAATCTCGTCTTCTCGAGGTTCTAGAAAAGAACCGCAAGGCACTTGGTTGGAGCGTATCAGATCTCCGAGGGATAAATCCAGCCTTGTGTTCACACCACATCTATCTAGAAGAAGATGCCAAGCCGTCCCGAGAATTCCAACGAAGGCTGAACCCTAACCTTCGAGACATCGTCATGAAGGAGATAACAAAATGGTGTGACGCAGGCTTCATCTATCCCATCTCTGACTCAAAATGGGTAAGCCCACTGCATGTAGTTCCAAAGAAATCCGGGCTTACCGTTGTTACAAATGACAAAGGAGAGGAAATTTCCACTCGGGTACCAACATCCTGGAGGGTATGTGTTGACTACCGCCGTCTCAATGCAGCTACTAAGAAGGACCACTTTCCCTTGCCCTTCATTGATCAAGTTTTGGAAAGATTAGCAGGCAAGGAGTTCTTCTGCTTTTTGGATGGGTACTCCAGGTACAACCAAGTGGCGATCACCCCTGAAGATCAAGAGAAGACTACCTTCATTTGCCCGTTCGGCACCTACGCCTTCAAGAGAATGCCCTTTGGTTTGTGCAATGCACCTGCAACCTTCCAAAGATGCATGTTAGCAGTTTTCGCCGAGATGGTAGGCAGTTTTCTCGAGGTGTTCATGGACGACTTCTCTGTCTATGGTGACGGTTTCGATTCCTATCTTGAGCACCTAGACAGAGTACTTCAGAAATGCTGTGAAGTCAATTTAGTGCTTTCATAGGAAAAAAGCCACTTTATGGTCACAGAAGGTATTGTGCTGGGCCACGTCATTTCCAAACGTGGCATGGAAGTCGACCCGGCAAAGGTGGATGTCATTTCAAATCTCCAGCCACCTCAGTCAGTGAAGAATGTGAGGTCATTCCTGGGGCATGTGGGATTCTACAGGCGATTCATCAAGGATTTCAGCCGCATTGCCCGACCTCTGATAGAACTTTTGTGCAAGGAGACTGAGTTCATTGTTGATCAGCCGGTTCTCCTTGCTTTCAATCAGTTGAAGGAGCTCATCACTCAGGCTCCAATCTTACAGCCGCCCGACTGGACTCTTCCCTTTGAGATAATGACCGATGCGTCAGACTTTGCAGTCGGGGCGGTTCTTGGGCAAAGGAAAGACAAAGCGCCCTATGCCATTCACTATGCCAGCAGAAAATTAGATGAAGCACAAAGAAATTATACAGTGACAGAGAAAGAATTGCTGGCTGTGGTTTTCGCCCTCGAGAACTTCAGATCCTATTTGTTGGGATCGAAAGTCACAATTTTCACAGACCACTCTGCTATGCGGTACCTACAGCAGAAGAAGGATGCCAAGCCACGACTGATTCGTTGGATCCTTCTCCTCCAGGAATTCGATTTGGAAATCAAGGACAAGCCTGGAGTCCAGAATGTGGTAGCAGACCATCTATCCAGAATAGAGCAGCATGAGTCTCCTTTGAACAATGCACCTATCAGAGAAACCTTTCCTGATGAAGCCATCTTAACAGTAGATTCTCTTCCTTGGTATGCAGATATAGTCAACTACCTCGCCTCTGGGGTAACACCAGCGGATTGGACGAAAAATCAGAAGAACAAATTCATGTCGACCATCCGATTCTACCAATGGGAGGATCCTCTTCTATTCAGGGAAGGAGCGGATTGCATTTGGCGCAGGTGCATTCCTCAGACGGAGCAATTTAGTGTCCTCGAGCACTCGCTCGAATCTGGTGAACACCACTTTGGAGATCGTACGGCAGCAAAAGTTCTTCAATGTGGCTTCTGGTGGCCCACTTTATTCAAGGATGCAGCTGCATTTGTCAAGCGATGTACTGACTGTCAGCGAATGAAAGGTACACTTACTGCCAAAGATTCAATGCCCCTGAAAATCATTCAGATAGCAGACGTTTTCGATGCATGGGGCATTGACTTCATGGGACCTTTCCCTAACAGTCAAGGTTTTGAGCATATCCTTCTCGCCGTCGATTACCTGAGTCGTTGGGTGGAGCTATCCCTGCTCGAAGGAGTACGGCATCGATCATCGTGTCACGTCTCCTTATCATCCTCAGACCAATGGCATGGCAGAGCTATCAAATAGAGAAATCAAGACTATCCTGCAGAAACTTGTTAGGCCAAACAGAAAGGACTGGTCTCAACTCTTGGACTCGGTCCTATGGGCCTACCGAACCGCCTACAAGTCTCCTTTGGGCATGTCGCCCTATCGTCTTGTATATGGAAAACCGTGCCATCTGCCCGTGGAATTAATTCACAAGTCTCTTTGGGCAATCAACAGTTGTAATTTGGACTCACGCAAAAGTGGTCAGAAGAGAAAAGACGATCTGAACAGGCTTTTGGAATTCCGAGACTATGCATACGATAACACCTTGATGTACAAGGAGAAGGTGAAACGCTAGCATGACCGGCACATCAGACGAAAGACCTTTGACGTTGGACAGAAAGTGTGGTTATTTGATGCAAAGTTGTGGATATTCCTAGGCAAATTAAAGAGTAAGTGGACAGGGCCATTTCGAGTGTGTGAAGTGCGTGACAATGGAAGCATTGCTATATCAGGATTGTCCCCTAACGCACAGCCCTTCTCGTCAACGGCCAACTCCTGAAGCCTTACTTAGAACCAGATGCCTTCTTGGCCGTTGTTGACTCTATCCAGCTCGTGCAACATGATGACATCTCCACAACTGCTGCAGCATCAGAAGATTCAGACGATGTACTCCAACCACTATTTATCTGATTTTCTTCTTTTCTTCTTTTCTTCTTTTCCTTTTCTATTTTCTTTTTCTATCTAAAAGGTGCCGCCCTTGTAGACAGTTTTCTATACTTAGGACGTACTTTGTCCTAAGTATAGGGGGGATGTGCACCTAGAGTTTTTCATTTCAGTCCGATCCTCTCCATTGTCTCCTCTTCTTGTCTATACTTAGGAGTATCTTACCCTAAGTATAGGGGGAGACAATCTGAGTACGATCTGTGTATTCCCACCCTTGACCCTCCCTGCTTTTTGTACAGTCTGCTATACTTAGGATTACTTGATCCTAAGTATAGGAGGGACGGTCAACTTCTCATTCATTCATTTCATTCATATTTATTCTTTGGACTTGTCTATACTCAGTACGAGTTATGTCTCTGATTTTCTCTTCGATCTACGAGGACATAGCTCAAGCTAAGTATAGGGGGGTCGTATATACCATGTATATACTATAAGCCATAACTCATACTGAAAAATAAAACATCAATTCAATCTAAAAAGCAATAAGTAACTCTATAACAATAAAAGATGATTGTGAGCTCCTCAGGCTCTTTGTACTTATACTGATTATTAAGTCAGGAAAAGTGTTTTGTGAAAGAAAGCTTTCTTTGAAAAACCTTGTGAAAATTGTTTGAAAATAGTGTGTACAAGTATTCAACTTTTGAGAAAATTAGTTTTGTGTGTAAAATTTATTTTCTTTGCGTGAAATCAAAATGTGTGAAAATCAGTGTGCAAATGATTATAAAAACTTGATTGGCAAAATTGTTTTGAAAAACCTATCTATGCTATGTAAAACCTTTCTAAAATCATTTTCAAGTACGTGTACATGTTTGCAAAATTATTTTGGACTAAAGCTTTCAAAACTCTTGTGAAAATGATTCTTGAAGAAGTCTGAGGAGTCTGCACAAAAATCTCTTATACAAAAATAAGCATAATCCCAAATAAAGCTTATAAGAGCCAAAACCTTATTATACATCAAATACAGTTTTCCTCTTTTGTATATACTAATTAATAAATCAGGCTAGACACATATACATTATGATTGGAAAACTAGTGTGACCTGTTTTGAAAAATTTGCTGTGAAATGTTTTCAACTTGTGTGAAACTGTTTGGATTGCAAAAACTTTTCTTTGTGTGAAAGAAAGGATTTGAAAAACCTATGTGCAAATGCTTTGAAAATTGCTTGTCAAAACTATTGTGAAAAATGTACATATAGTGTGAAAAATCTTTGCAAAAATAGTTTTCAAATGTGTGTAAATGATTGCAAAAATTCTCGTGTACTATAGTCTGCAAAATTATTTTCAAAACTAGAGCAGAAGAATAAGAGCATTAGTACAAAGTCTTGTAAATCGGAAATAAAATGCATAAAATTCTTTCTGTACAAGCTGATTAAAGTACTCCATTAAAATTTGTAAAATATTTGAAAATCCGTATATTTTGTAAATAAGGCAGTACGCCCGTGTAAATAATTGTATGTACCTTTTTGTATGTGTCAAGTTTTTATTTGCAAAAAAAAAAATCTTTGTATAAAAAGATTATTTTGATTCTTTTAAATTCTTTGAGAAAAATTGCATCATTCATTGTGCATAGCATAAGCATACCATTCACATTCTTTTTTGAGTGAGCTTGATGATTGAATCAGTCCAATAAAGTCTCAAATTGGAGCTTGGTTAGACCTTACCGCACCTAACTGCACTGGAACCTTATGGGAACTAGGTCTAAGGTACTTCGGGTCTGTGCAGACTTAATTCTTTGAGAAATCAGGGTTGGGTTCAAGTCACCTCAACTGACTAACTAGAACTTTTTGAGACACACGCACGACTCTTGCCGACCGTGACCTAACTTGGACACTTGCACCTTTCACTTGGCTCAACTCAGTTGGAGTGGTGAGGGGGTTGGATTTACCAGTCTGAGACGCACACAGGTGGAAACATTCGTCATCATCTAGGGAGGGAAGTGCACCCCAACCTGGTTCAATAGCCATGAGGTCTAAAGACAGGAGATTGTGGGTTGCGATAAAGCTTCAAAAGAGGGATAGTCTACCGGCTCAAGAGGGAAAACTCCTTATGTAAATGTTGTTGTGCATAGTATTGAAAAAAAATGGTCAGGGCCTGTACAAAAAAATAAAATGCCTGCAAAGTATGTACATATGTTGTAAAGCCAATAAGCAAGCTTGAGTTCCAAAGTCAAATATGTGAGCCTGCAGCTGGATGACTTGACTACACTGGTCTTGCATCCTAGGATAGGTAGCTACACTAGCTACCGTCCATTCTTCTCTTCACCCCCTCCTCTTGAGCTGGTTGCCACTTGAACTTAGAAGGGAATACCCTGCTCCTCGAGGAAAGAGCTGGTGGATTGGGGAATCACTGGGTTGTCATTCTGGAGAAGTCAGTTCCTTTATCATTTCAGTTGGGGAGAGCCACTATCACTTACACTGTACAAGTCAGCTTCATAGTTATAAGGGTTTGCGTACGATGTAGACCAGTTCTGACCAGGCTATTGAGGTGGGTTGAACCGAGTTCTGTGACTATCGAAGGCTGTTGTATTTTAGAGCTGGTTCCCGACTAGGTTCCACACACATCTACACCCAAGGTCTGACAGGAGCTCTAAATTCAGATTTTATAAAGACATGCATTGCATTGAAAGCACCCCTATTCACTCTATCTTTCTTTAATTGTCCTTTTTCTTTTCTTTATTCTTTTTGTACTTATTGCATAAGTGTTTGCTAGGGACTAGCAAAGGCAAGTATAGGGGGGTGATGAATCTCCATTTCATCACCTTTATTCTATAATTTTGGCCTCAAAAACCCCAGCAAATGCATGTAAATAGCATCAGATTGTACATCATAGCATTCATCATTCAGTGTATTAATTATACATTAAATAAGGATTTTAATGCCAAAATTATAGAATAAAGAGAAGAAAAGAAAAAGGAATAAAATATTGAAGATATTTTATGACCCAAACCTCGAGATCAAGGCCAACATGGAATTGGTCGACAAGGAGTAAAGTAGGGGGAGATAAGGGCCAGTGTACAATAAATACCTCATTTATTCATGCATTTATTTATGCAATTTTGACACCTATTTTGTACATAATTATTTATTCATCAAATAAAGAAACTTTGTTCATGAAAGTTTTAGATAATATTGTAAATAAAAATACAAAATTGAGTTTGTGTAAAAATAATACTCAGTGTACATTTTATACACAGAATAAAAAGCCAAAATCTCAACTTCACAGACCCATATCTTACAAATAAAAACTCCAAATCAACCAAACTCATCTTTAATTGTATATAGCCTTCTAAGAACTATTTAATAAAATTAGTTTCATAATTTTTGGAGTACATATGCAAAAGTTAGGTTTTTGGCCCTCCTTGTATATAGTATTGATTAAAATATTCCATTTATTCATTATTCATTATTGTAACAAAATTATATTTTTAGAATTTTGTAAATAATGTATATAATGCATGTACATATTAAAAGTTAAAGAAAACCAAAAAGAATTTATAAAATAAAATAAGTCTATAAAATTCATAGACAAAATACCTATGCTATCCATCTATATATAAATAAAAAGGACTTTATTCTTTTATTCTTTTATATTTTTATAATAATGTGAATGTTATACATAACTCATTAAAAATGTAAATCCAAAATAAAAATCAAGAAAATACATTAAATAAATTAAGTATACAAAATATATAGGTAAAATACCAAGAAGTATACCTACATACACATATACCTATTCATTTAAAAATGGAAATAAACTCATAAAAATTAAATAAAAATACCTTTATACTCACAAAAATAAATTATAAATTTATAAAATAAGCCAATAAAATAATAAAATAAAATAAACAAATAAAAAATTAAAAGATACAAAATACATGTAAATACACACATATACACTTTATTAAAATAAAACCATAATAAAACACTTCGAAAAAATCAATAAAAATCATAAATAAATACTACATGAAAAAATACACATTTTTATTCTTTAAGGAAATTCTAATAAAATCATTTGTTAAGGTAAATAAATCAATTTCTAATAAAATTTCCTATTTTGGCGTCTAGCGGCCGACGTGGACCAATGGGGTGCCAGCCCTTGTTGACCGCCTGGTCAACTGTCCCATCCAAGCTCTGGTGCCTCTGAACTGTCAACTCCCCGGATTTCTTCCATTTTTTACGACCATCCCGTCCATCGATCGAGCTCGCTTCCTTCATAAGAATTGATCTCTGATCATCACTGATGCCCACCGATAATTTGGATCAAGTTGATACTCATTGGATCATGCAATAATCGCTGGTCAATAAGGCTACATGCCAATGTCTATAAATAAGAACCTCCGCCCCCTTCCTCAAATTTGGCCAATTTTAGTCCAACCAAAAGCCTCGATTTCGTCCCTGGAAGGTTCCTCGTGACAGGAGGGGTGTTCCAGCACTTCGAATCGGCCGGAGGAAGGAGGATTTTGTCGCGGCAGAGCTCCGGCGTCCGCCCTGCTCCCTGGTGGCCCCCAGGTATAAGAGCTGCTCTTTTATCGCTTTTTAGTTAGGTTTTAATGTCGACTTTTAATTCTCGTAGTTAGTTTAGTCCTTAGTTGATCCGCTTAGCGTAAAATCAAAAATTCGAAGTTCGCCGGAGCTCCGCTCCGGCGACTTCTTCACTGTGAACCCGACCGTGTCCGACCGCCACGTGCACCCCATCTCGTTCCTCGTCGTATTCTCCATCGATTTACCGCCTTTGTCCAACCGAGGACCTCCGGTCCTCGCGAATCGGGGCTCCACCTCCGCCGTACGCCGGAGCCCCTCCGCCTCACTCCATTTCGCTGTAAAGCTTCAAAACCCCGGGTCGAGGAGGACGCTCTCGCTCTCATGGTTCTTCCTATGCAGGTCCAGCGACGAAAGAAGCCCATCTGAGCTCGAATCAAGCCAGGAAGAGGTTCCTGGAGGTCTCGTTCTTCCCCGACCTCGTCCCAGCGCCTCGGACCTCCAGGAGCCATGAGAAGACCGCCAACCGACGCAAGAGGCTTCCAGCTACGTGCAGACCACCTCAGATACGCGAGAGAGCCCTGGAGGAGCCCAAGCTTCTCGATCGAAGCTCGCCGGGGGCGAGCTTCTTCCCTGTTCTTCCAGGGGGCTCCAGCGTCGTCAGATCAGGAGGTCCGGCCCAGATCGCACAGGAGCCGTCCGATGGAGACACGCGCTAACCGTCAGATCCGCGAGGAGCTTCTAATCCGAACCCTTCATCGACGAACCGGTATCCACCATCAGATGCGCGACACGTGGATGAGTGGGCGAAGACCAACCGCAGGATGAAGCGCCTTAGGGGGTAAATTTCAAACATATCCCCCCGCTTTTTGTATTTTAAGTTTAATACCAAAAATAAAAAGTTACGTTGTAAATAAATTGTATAAATTGCAGAAGGACCCCTGATGTTTTCATATTTGCGTATTAATCTCTCCGCGCCTCACGTGCAGCACCCACATGAGGCGCGTGATTTTTGCATGTAAACCCCGCCGGGTTTTATTAATTGTAAAATGGCCCTGAAAATAAAAGTAAATGTTTATTTCTTTTGTAATTTTTGCATGGATGCCCCTGACGAATATTTTAATTGCAAAAATACCCCTGTCAGGCCATATATTTTTGTATGCTTTGTCCATTTATTTTGTGCTTCATATTTCCTTGAAAAATCTTGCAAAAATGGATATAAGCTCTTGTTAGTGTACCCTTGCACGCTATATTTTTAGTTTATAATTTTGTTGCATTTTTGCATTTATTAAAAATAAAAAACATGCCTTTTAATTACTGTCTAACTTATAAAATTCCAAAAAAATATTAAAAGACCTTGAAAAATTCCAAAAAGATTCCCTAGTATGTAATTTGACCTGTTTTAGTGTCAATCCAAAAATCCCTAAAAATCACAAAAGAAAAACCTTAAAAACTCAAAAATACCCAAAAACTTCAAAAAAAATATAAAATCAAAGAAAATTCAGAAAAATGCAAACTCAGTTCTTGTTTCTTCTATATTTTATTCTCTTTATTTGAAAATTAGTGTGGGAAAATTTTGAGGTTGTCTGCTATTTTTAATTCCTATTTTTCTTACAGCTAGACCATATTTCCCTATTTTCTCTTATTTTGCTATTTAAAAATATTAAAAATGTTTTGAAAAATGCCCAAAAATCACAAAAAAAAAGTAGAAAATCTTGAAAATACCAAAAAGGCTTTGTTTCTGAATTTTTGACCATTTTTGTATATTTTTAAAAATATTATAACTCCCCTCTTTATATATATATATATATTACCCTATAAAAAAAAGAGAAAATGATAAAAAATGCATATCTATATACATATATATATATATATATATTTAATATCTATTAATATATGACATTCTAAAAGTAAATATATATATATACAATTATTATATATACAGGTATATAATGTATGTATGCTTTGTACCTACCCTCTAGGGATATATATTCCTTTATATATTCATAGTCTATAAATTATATATATATATTATATTATATTATTAAAAAAAACATAAAAAATAAAAACCCACAAAAATAGGCTTCACACATGGATGACTCTGTGAGAAATGCACATCATAGTCTTATGCATTTTTGTATTGCTCTCTGTGGTTCGACCTCTACATGCTTGTTCACTATACATTTTATGGTAGAGTAATAAATATTAATTCACATTTTTGGACTTAATTTCTTCATTCTTTTATTATGGGTTAGTTGCTGCTTAACATGGGTATTCTGCGAGCGGTCGCCTCAGCGACACCTTATATATACATATCATTCATGGTGACCCTTGTAGAATTTCTCGGTTATCATATCCTTAGAGAGGTATTCATAGAGGAATGCAATCTTGACTCACTTCATGAAGATGTCATAGTCAAGTTGTGCAGCTATAGTTAGCAATATTCTGATGGGTTAAAGCAAGGTCACTGGAGAGCAAGTCTCATCGCAAGCGATGTCTTCTCTTCGGTGTGTAGCTCATGGCTACGAACCGTGCTTTGAAGGTCTCTACCTTCTCATCAGGTTCCCTCTTTCTCTTGAAGATCCATCTACACCATAATGGGTCTTACCCATATAGTTGGATCCTCGAGGGTCTATATACAACATTTATATATGAAGTCTACTTTAAACATTATTGCTAACATCCATCTTTCCATGATATGATCTTCAGAAGCATCATCACATGAAGTCAGATCATTGTCAGATTCAACTGACACATGGAATCCATCCTCAAACTTATTTGAAGGGGTATTAGTGTTTCATCTTTAATTGTCTTTTTAGTTTCTGATTCCAGGAGCCTCATTATCATCTCAGAATTTAATGACTTCCTTTACTTCATTTTCATCTTGATTCTCAAGAGAGTCATCCTCTAAGAATCACATTCTCAGAGATGAGATCCTTTAAGAATCTCAAGGTCATAAAGTAGGTATCCAATACCATCCTTTATTTTCCTAATGAAGTAGCACTCTCTGGTACTAGATTCCAGCTTTCTAGCATGGAACCTTGTAAGGATATATAATGTAGTATCTACCACATATATATACCTGGAAACTAAGAGACAATTATGCTAAGATTAATCATTGATAAAATCATGTCACACATGATCAATTGTATCTCCCTACAACTCTATTGAGTTAAGGTTCATTAGGAGGATTGAGATAGGAATGATATTCACATCTCCATAAGGTATTCCTTGAATTCATCTAATAGGTACAAGCTACCTTGGTTAGATCAAATTTATTTCATCTTCCTTCAAACTTTGGTTCTAAACCAAAATTGTGAAATCTTTGAACATTTCAAAGGTTTCTTAGGTGAAGAGAAGAAATCTCATATCATACATAATCATCAATAGATATGACATATCCATAATGTTTACTATGATATAGATGATTCACATACATCAATATGTAAGAGATCTTGAATAACTTTACATCTTACACCATTCCCAAGGAAGGGTGTATTGGACATTTCTACTTTTGAATACAATATTCACAGGTATGTAAGATTTGAACCTTTAGACAATCTAAAGTTTAATCTCTTATCAGTCTATTGATCACATCAACAGGCAAATGTCCAAAACATGATGCTAGATCATTATCAAATGATCTTTATCCTCCTATTGATCTTTAAAAGTTTAATTTTCAGTATTAGAAATCTTAATGAACCATTCATTAATTTTCTAATTTAGCAGGGTCCACTAGATGTTAGATTACTATCTGAGGTGTTGTTAAACCTGAAAATTGGTGATCTTAAGTTCCACACAAGGCGGGAACTCAGTCGCTGAGTCGACCACGCGAAATCCGGGTTAAAACAACAATTAACCCACGACAATCAAGTAAGCAGTGAAAGTGTGTGGAGTTAAAATTCATTATAACTCTACAACAAGATGTGTATAGTGCAAGTATGTGTAGAGGTCGAACACAGGGAGCGGGAAGGCTAGATCGGGGCAAAAATCCTCAAAATGAGTGTGTATGTGATCAAGTGTCTACTAAGCTATTTTTTGTGGGTTTTTAATTTTGTATTTTTTTTATTTTTAATTTTATATTATTGTATTTTGATTTTTTATTTTCTAATTATATATTTTCTTTTTATATTTTATATTTTTTTATATTTTCTTTTTCAATATTATATAAACTATGTATAAAAAGGGAGAAAGAGATATTTATAAAAATAGATACAAATGTCCAAAAATTAGCAAATAAAGTTTTTTTGGTCTTTTTAAACTTTTTTACTATTTTTGTGATTTTTTGGGAATTTTTAAGAATGTTCTTGGTATTTTTAAAGTCGAAAATACAAGAAAACAGTGAATAAAATGCAAAGCTGAAACTAAAATGGAGAAATAAAATGGAAATCAGTAGCAAAAATTCTCCAATTCAATTTTCACTTAAAGATAATTAAATAAGGAAAATTTAGACACCAAGATTATATTTTTAGGATTTTTGTAGAATGTTTAATATTTTTATAGAGGTTTTTGGAGTTTTGTAATTTTTATGAGTTTTCTTTTGTAATTTTTAATGATTTTTGGCTGGGAGTTAAAATAAACTAAATTAGACAAAATATATTTTTTTGAGAATTTTCTAGAGAGTTTTTATATCTTTTATGGATTTTATAATGCAAACAGTGCTGAAAAGGACTATTTTTTTATTTTTAATAAATATTAAAATGCAGTAAATATGTAAAATAAAAATATGATGATGAACTACTATGCAACAGAGATCTAAACTGATTTTTGGGGATTTTTTGGGTTTTTATAGATGCACGCAAAAATTACTAGAAGCAAAAGGAAATTACATACGGCCAAGGGTATATGTGTAATTAGTTAGGAATCCAGGGGCCAAAATGTAAATTTCCTCGAAAGTTATAACTAAAATAGAACCTTGCTGGACTAATAGTAAATACCAAGACTCGCAAGGGTACCCTTGCAAAAGCGCCAGGCCCACGTCCGTCGCACGCGCAACTGGCAAGGGCACCTATGTAAATATCCAAAAAGGGCAGGGACTATATAGCAAAATACCCAGAATTTTATACATGCATACAAAAGTTAATAGGCTACAATACAATAACCCAATCCTCAAGGGGGGTTCGTGCAAAAATGTCACGTCACGTGCATAAAGCACGTGACCTGGCAGGGACGAATCCGCAATAATACACGCGTTTGGGGGAGAGTTCGCAAATGTCACAGTTGTTTTAAACAGCCATCGAAAGTTTTAGACTAAAATACTAAATACAAAAACGGCCTGGGTTGAGTCGCAAATTACCAAAGCAGGCGCTGGCGAACGGTGGATGTCGTTCCACTAAGACACGTGGCAACGCACGGGGGGCCGATACCCCTTCGTCCCAGACGGCTCCGATTAGAAGGTAAGATGGAGATCAACGGACCAGGGCGTCTTTCATCTGACGGCTGTTGCTTCACCTGGGGGTCCTGGCCAATCGGACGGCGGCGGGCACGGCTGAAAGAACAGGAGGGGGCTCTCGCCGGAGCGAGCTTCCCCCGCGAAGAACGCCGCCTCCGTCAGCTGCCGGGACTTCAAAAAGGGTTGGGGAGCTCCCTTGGGCAACCAGCTGGAGTTCGGCGGCCTCAAAATGGCGTGATCAGCGCCGATAAGCCGCCGCGTCACGGGAGGATAGGAGGTGCTCCAAGTAGCTTCACCAGCAACAAAAACCGACCCCAAGGGGGGGTCTCTTCTCCTGGACCCTGAAAAAGAAAACGCACAGCACCAGCAAAAGGATCCAAGGAAAAACGTGGTGATTGGGTGGTGATCGGCGCGAATAGGCACTCGCCGGAGCCAGCTCCGGCGAGGGGGCAAATGGCAGTGATTTAGGTGACTAAACAATTAACTAAGGACACCAAATAACTCCTAAGACTAGCAGCTAGCTACTGACACGAAAATGGACAAAATACAACCTCTATTGGCTGGGGCGGCCAAGAGATAGGGTACCTCACGGCCGCGTGGCCGGAGATGGGCTGGAGCGCCGCTGTCTTCGCCAACCGCCTCCGAGAGAAGGCCGGAGAGGTCCTGTCATGACCTCAATCCAGGACCTGCCAGAAGAAGGGGCGTAGCTTGGGCAAAACGGGTTCAAAAAGAGGAGGAAGTGAATGGGTGGTTTTTGAATAGTTGGCCGAGTGGGCTCCTTGATCGAGGCGTGGTGAGCAGACGAGGAAGATTTAGGGGGATCTAGGAGGTCGGCGTGGATCGTGGATCTACAGTGAACATTTTTCATAAAAGGATCGACTACCCTCGAGCAACGCAATTGCGGCGAAAAAATCGAGAAGTATGGGTCACGGGCACTCTGACAAGGGCGCAGGGCTATGGTCAGGGAGTTGACCGGCTGGTCAACATCCCGGACCACCTGGTTGGTCCACGTGGACCAACCAGGAAAAAGCCCCCAAAAAGTTTTATAAATTAGTTTTAAAATAATAAATGAATTATTTAAACTTAGGTTATTTAATAAAAAAAATATTTATTATTTTATAAAGTATTTTATGGTAATTTTTATTTATTTTTAGGAGGTATAATTTTATAAGTTGCCTTTTATGCCCTTTATAGGTACAAATACCTATGTATTGTACTCTTTAATTTTTATTGTATGTATTTAATTTATTTATTATTGATTATTAATTTATATAATTATGACATACTTTTATACACGTAATTATATTTTTATTTTATTTTATTGAATTATTTTATTCACTTAATAAAATAAAAGTGTTATTTGTATAGGTATAGATACATGTATTATACCTATGTATAAGATATATACAAGTAGTTTTATTTGAGTTTTATTTACAGTTTTTATTCTGATTTTAATATATATATTTATTATAAGTAATATTTACAAAATTATAAAAATATAAAAATACAAAAATAATGAATAAATAATAAATTGAATATTTTAATCTGTACACGTATACAATAGGGGTCCAAAACTCAACTTTCAAACCGTAGCTCCGCCAAATGCGAAACCAATGCCATTAAATAGCTTATTTTGAATTATATACAATTAAAGTGAGTTTGATTCATTTGGAGTTTTCATTTGTGAGATACGGGTCTGGGAAGTTGGGATTCTGGAATTTTATTCAGACCATAACTTTTTATCTGTACATTATTTTTCAGTGAAATCAATTTTGTATTTTTCTTTATTTAATTATCTACAACTCATGTACAAAGTTTCTTTATTTGATGTATAAAAAGTGGAACCAAAAATAGGTCCCAAAATGAATAAAGAATGAATTAAATAATATAGGTATTTGACCCTTATCTCCCCCTACTTTATTCCTTGTCGACCTATTCATCAAGATGCCTAGGTCTCGGGGTTTCAGGTCATAACATATTTACAATATTTTATTCTTTTTCTTTTCTTTTATTTATTCTATAATTTTGGCTTTAATTATAGCATTTTACACACTAATGGAATGCACATGCATGAATGCTAAGATGATGAAATAGAGGTAATTTATAGGTATTTGCTAGGGTTTTTGGTGCTAAAATGATAGAATAAAGATGATGAAATGTGGATTCATCATCCCCCTATACTTTACCTTTTCTAGTCCCTAGCAAACACTTATGCAATAAGTGCAAAAAGAAAAAGAAAGAAAAGAAAAAGAAGAATTTGGATTTAATTTGATTATCAAACTTGTCTTCACAAAATCAAAGTTTGGAGCTTAAGTCGGGCCTTTGGAATTTTAGTGCGGGCGGAACCTTAGTGAGAACCGAATTTGAAATCCAACAGTCCTTAAGAATCCCAAAACTCTTTCCAAGTCTCCTCAATAGCCAGGTCAGAAATACTTCAACTCATACGCAAACCCTTACGACTATGAATCTGACTCGTACAGTGTAAGTGATGTTGGCTCTCCCCAACTAGAATGACGAAGAAACTGACTTCTCCAGCATGACAACCCAATGATTCCCCAATTCAATAACTCTATCCTCGAGGAGCGAGGTATTCCCTTCTAAGTTCAAGTGGCAACCAGCTCAAGAGGAGGGGGTGAAGAGAAGAATGGACGGTAGCCAGTGTAGCTACTATCCTGGGATGCAAGACCAGTGTAGTCAAGTCATCTTGCTGTAGGCTCACATGATATGACTTTGGAACTCAAGCTTGCTTATTGACTCTACAACATATTCACATGCTTTGCAGGCCTTTTATTTTTGTACATGCCTGAACTTTTTTTTTGAATACTATATACAGTAGCATTTACATAAGGAGTTTTTCCTCTTGAGCCAGTAGACTATCCCTCTTTTGAAGCTTTATCGCAACCCACAACCTCCTGTCTTTAGACCTCCTTATCACTGGACGGGTTGGGGTGCACCTCCCTCCCTAGAGGAGGACAAATGTTTTCCACTTGTGTGCGTCTCATACCGGCAAATCCAATCCCCTCACCACTCCAACTGAGTTGAGCCATGTGAAAGGTGCAGGTGTCCAAGTTAGGTCATTATCAACAAGAGTCGTGCGTGTGCTCCGAAATACTCTACTTAGGCAGTCAAGAATCCATTGAACTAAGTCCCGTGATCCTCAAAGAATTAAGTCAACTAGACCTGAAGTACCTCAAACCCAGTTCCTATAAGATTTCTGTTATTAGGTAGATTTTAAGGTCCAATCAAGCTCCAATCTCCGGATTTTACTTAGACTTGTTCAACTATCAAACTCAATCCAAAAATGCTTATGCCATGTAATGCAATGCAGAAAATATTTTTGTGATGCAATTTTCAAGATTTTTGAACTTTTTATGGATTTTTGAAAAGATGATGATGCATATGCATATGCAGTTGCATTTTTGTCTTTTTCAAAAAGATTTTTCAGATGTTTTTGGATTTTAGTTTTGCAAATGTTTTTGGGTTTTTTTGAAAACAAAAAGTTTTGGCTAAAAACTAGGTTAAAAATATGTACACGGGAGTGCTTCTTATATATACAAGAAATGGATTTTAAGAATTTACAAGGGTAAGTGGTCAGTTTTATACTTATATAGATGCATATAGTGGATTTTAGTGAGATGTATGCATTCCTCAAACTTATTTGACACAAGCTTTTCACACAATTTTGAAAACTATAGTCCAAAATCATTTTTACAACTTTTTACAAACATGTACACACATTTGAAAATCATTTTGCAAAGGTTTTCAAACAGTATGGATAGATTTTTAAAGTATTTTTGCAACCATTTTCAAACCATTTGCAAATCATTTTTCAACATGTTATTTCACACAAAGAAAATAAATTTTACAAAACACACATTTTTACACAGGTTGAAAACATGTAACAAAATATTTTCAAAATAGTTTTCAATAGATGTTCACAAAGATTTTCCAACTATTTTTCAAACATTTTGCAAAAAACATTTTCACCTGATTTATTAATCAGTAAATACAAAAAGAATTTGAGGAATGGTAACATCTTTTTATTAGGGATTTTTAATGAATTTTAAAGAATTTTTAGCCATATTATTAAGAAATACGAAAGTACGAGTTATGGCTAAAGTATATACGCAGTATATACAACCTCCCTATACTTAGCTTGAGCTATGTCCTCATAGATCGGAGAGAAAAGAGAAGACATAACTCGTACTAAGTATAGACAAGTATAAAGAATGAATGAATCAATGAATGAGAAGTTGACCGTCCCCCCTATACTTAGGATCAAATAATCCTAAGTATAGCAGACTGTACACAACGCAGGGAGGGTCAAGGGTGGGAATGAACATATCGTACTCAGATTGTCTCCCCCTATACTTAGGGTAAGATATCCCTAAGTATAGGACAAGAAGAGGAGACAATGGAGAGGATCGAAAATAATAGAACAACTCGAGGTGCACACCCACCTATACTTAGGACCGAGTACGTCCTAAGTATGGAAAACTGTCTACAAGGGCGGCACCTTTTTGATAGATGAAGAGGATAGAAGAGGAAAGAGAAAAGAAGAAAAGAAGAAAGGAAATCAGAAGATGGATGAAGAGATCGTGAGGATGTACATACCACTCCCCCTATACTTAGGGTAAAAGAAGCCCTAAGTATAGGCAACAACAGGAGTGATGACACTGAACGACAAAAGAGCACTCGGCTCGTCCACCCCTCCTAAACGTAGGACAAAGTGCGTCCTAAGAAAGGCAAACACGAGAATGGATGGACGAGCAATACGGGAGAGACAGAGGTGAACAAAGGAGAATGTACAACAGAGGTTGATGTACATAAGATCAAGAAGGCCGAAAGCTAACCTTCTTGCGAGACCGCTGAGGGATAGATCTGGTGTGGTGTATGTCGACATCGGGGTCCACAGTGGACGGAAGCTGATCAGGCTCGACACGGTGAAGGCCCTCAGTGGAATCAAAACGGAAAGGGACGAACTGACCAATGGAAGGAGTATGTCTAGGTTCTCCCTTGGAAGTCTCGCAGATATCAAAGTGGAATGGGACGAACTCATCATCCTCGGAAGAAGTGTAATCAGAGTCATCCTGCGAGGTCTCGTCCAGGTCAAAACTAAAAGGAATGAACTCATCAGTGGAAGTAGTCAAACTCTGTTCGTCCTCTACAATCTCAACCGGATCATCTTTTTCATCAAAAGGCCCGAATTTCCGAAGAAAAGAAACTAAATCAAATTCAGCCTTTGGCTCATCAGTATCTAAGTGGACAGGATAGAACCCATCAGTGGAAGTGGTTGAAACACATCCGTCCTGTATAGTCTCTAAATCTGCCCTCTGCTCAATGGTATCGATCGTGTAAATCCTGCGGATATCATCAACACAACGCCAATCACAGGAAGCAGCAACACCAAGGTCTATGCTTTCCGAGCTTTCCTCCTTGGAGAGGAATTCTCGGGTCTCATCATCGGTCATGAAGAAGGTCTCTCTGATATCCTCATATAGATCATAGTCCTCGGGGCCAGCCAAGATAGGTGAAGTCATATCAGGTGCAGGTCTCTGGTCGGCAGTAGGTGCGGTGATCGTCACTTCGCTCTCGTCAGCAGAACGGAAGCGAATCTCTCCTGATCCATAGTCAATAACGACCCTCGCAGAGGCGAGGAATGGTCGTCCCAGGATGATTGGAGAGTGCTCCCCAGTGGAGGTCTCCATGGGCAATACGACAAAATCAACGTGATAGCTCATGCCCTGAATCAAAATGACGACGTTTTCAAGGATACCCTTCGGCCTCTTTATTGATCCATCAGCAAACTGTACGATAATCCTGGTCTTCTTGAGAGGCCCTAAGTGAAGATATTGTACCAGCGAGAAGGGTATGATGCTAATCGAAGCACCGTCGTCTAGGAGAGTGTGATCACATGTGTGGTCAGAGATGGTGCAGCTAATGAAAGGTGTGGCAGTGTTCTTTTTCCTAGGAATGGGACTGTGAGTGATGGCGTGGGCAGTAGCCATGGTCAAGATATGACGCTCAGATCTGCTCCTCCACTTTCTCTTCTTGGGAAGAGGAGCGTAGAATTGGGTCATGGCCTGCTGAAGTGGGGCACGGATAATCTCATGAATAGTAGCCACCACTTCGGGTTCAGACAACATGTTTTTGAATTTTTGGACTTCCTCCATACAAGGGAGGAAGTCGGAATCATCATATACACGAGGCATGCCAAGAACAGTCTGTACAGCGGCATCCTCGGGGTCAAAGGTGGGACAGGGTGTGAAAGGCTGTGTGGTCAAGTGATCTGGCAAGTGGGCGCTCTCCTCATAGTCTGACTCGACCAAAGATCTCCAATCTCTTTTTGTGTTTTTAAAATTTTCTCATTTTTTTGTATTTTGGGCGATTGCAAACTTTCATGGAAATCCTCAAATGAACCCATATCATCAAATGGTGGAGTATCATGGTCACTCTTATTTGTACTAGTGAGGTGGTCAATCCTCTGTCTCATATGATCCATCATCTGGGTCAAGTGCTCAAGGGTGGACTCCATGAAAGGTGACTCCAACAGCTCGGCCTCGGGTGGATGTGAAGGTGGAGAATACGGAAGTGGAGGTGGGTGTGGGTAGAAATCGAGGTTTGATACTGTGGCTGAGGCGGATATGTACAAAAGTTAGGAGCAAAGTCCTCCTGGAAAAAAGGAGGTGGACCAGCTGGAGTGAACGAATGATCCGCAAAGTCCGGATAAAATACGCTCCAGTCAGCCATCTCGAAACAAAAGAAAATGATCGGGAGAGCACGATGGTCAAGTCAAGAGAAGTGAGAAGAAAGGCGCAAGTGCGCAGAAGCGATCTGGGACACACATAAAACAATCACAAACAAAAAATGAAAATAATACAAACCCCTCAATTCACCTACTCAACTCGGTGAAGACCACAAATGCGGTCTTTTTATCTTGTCTGTTTTAGAGTTAGGTGAGAAGTCCAAAAATTGCGCAAACACTTAGGGGCTGAATGAGATTTGGGCACTAACCTTAGTGTGTGTGCGAGCAAGTAAAACGAAGACAATGAGGGGATTACTCGCCCCAATTCAAAATTTTTCTTTTTGGTCTTTTTTAGGGTCGAGTAGAATTAGCAGTCCCAATTTTATGGATTATCATTTTTTTTGGATTTTTAATGAGTAATGCACGCGCTAACGAGGAGTCAATTTCACTTAGCACCTAGGTTATCAAAATCAGAGGGAGAGTCGGAAAAGCAATGCAAACGACAAAAATGATGATGAATGCTAAAGCGTAAATGCTCACCTTGCCTCCAGCACTCTACATGCAAGGATGCTCAGCAGAATTGAAACCTATCTATATGCAAATGCAAGCCGATGAAATCGCCCTAAGTTCAGAAATTGCTATTAGCGGGAAGAACCACAAGCTGACCACCAATCCTCAACCCTAGAGTCCGGTCTAAGCTCACCCCTCCTCTGCTCAACACACTTGAGTTTAGGAGAAAGCGCTTTGCGGGGAGAGCTCGCGGCGCGGCAAATCAAAGAATAGTGAGTCAACTGTTTAGAATTTGACTAAGTCCAAACGAAACTATAGGCACATGCAAGGGTGAATAATGTGTTTGTACCTAATTCTATCGCAAGCAACTCCTAAGACTAAGGGCTCAATCACACAAAAGAAATAAAATCGAAAAACAAAACAAAATAAAAGCAATGCGAAGAAAAACATAAAAAGCCGCGACGAGCCCCCAAGTGAACAATCACTTGGAAATTAGGCTCGCGAGAGTCTAAATGTCCGGGGGTACCTGTATTATTACAAATTAAGAGTCTCTCACTCACTTAAATTACAAAATAAATACAATGCAAGAAAATGAAATGCTAAGAAGTTGTCTTGCAAAAATCCTCCAAGTCCTTCTTCGTGCTAAGCTAGAGCTGCTTCATGTGGATGCCAAGGTGCTCCAAGAGGGGCCCCTCCCTCGATCCGCGTACCTCGCACGGAATCCAAACAAGGAGAGTGGTTAGACAATTCAAAAGATATATCAAAAATAATACAAATAGAAATAAAAGCCGCGAAATGCAGACAAATGATCACAACACAACAAAAATGAGATCTACGCGCTGTTGCTCCCAGCCAACAGCGCCATTTGTTAAACCCGACAATCGGTGATCTTAAGTTCCACACAAGGCGGGAACTCAATCGCTGAGTCGACCACGCGAAATCCGGATTAAAACAATAATTAACCCACAACAATCAAGTAAGCAGTGAAAGTGTGTGGAGTTAAAATTTATTATAACTCTACAACAACATGTGTATAGTGCAAGTATGTGTAGAGGTCGAACACAGGGAGCAGAAAGGCTACATCGGGGCAAAAATGCTCAAAATGAGTGTGTATGTGATCAAGTGTCTACTAAGCTATTTTTTGTGGGTTTTTAATTTTGTATTTTTTTATTTTTAATTTTATATTTTTGTGTTTTGATTTTTTTATTTTCTAATTTTATATTTTCTTTTTATATTTTATATTTTTTATATTTTCTTTTTCAATATTATATAAACTATGTAATAAAAGGGAGAAAGAGATATTTATAAAAATAGATACAAATGTCCAAAAATTAGCAAATAAAGTCTTTTTGGTCTTTTTATACTTTTTTACTGTTTTTGCGATTTTTTGGGAATTTTTAAGAATGTTTTTAGTATTTTTAAAGTCGAAAATACAAGAAAACAGTGAATAAAATGCAAAGCTGAAACTAGAATGGAGAAATAAAATTGAAATCAGTAGCAAAAATTCTCCAATTCAATTTTCACTTAAAGATAATGAAATAAGGAAAATTTAGACACCAAGATTATATTTTTAGGATTTTTGTAGATTTTTTAATATTTTTATAGAGGTTTTTGGAGTTTTGTGATTTTTATGGGTTTTCTTTTGTAATTTTTAATGATTTTTGGCTGGGAGTTAAAACAAACTAAATAGACAAAATATATTTTTTTGGGATTTTTCTGGAGAGTTTTTATATTTTTTTATGGATTTTATAATGCAAACAGTGCTGAAAAGGATTATTTTTTATTTTTAATAAATATTAAAATGCAGTAAATATGTAAAATAAAAATATGATGATGAACTACTATGCAACAGAGATCTAAACTGATTTTTAGGGATTTTTTGGGTTTTTATAGATGCACGCAAAAAAACTAGAAGCAAAAGGAAATTACATACAGCCAAGGGTATATGTGTAATTAGTTAGGAATCCAGGGGCCAAAATGTAAATTTCCTCGAAAGTTATAACTAAAATAGAACCTTGATGGACTAATAGTAAATACCAAGACTCACAAGGGTGCCCTTGCAAAAGCGCCAGGCCCACGTGCGTCGTACGCGCAACTGGCAAGGGCACCTATGCAAATATCCAAAAAGGGCAGGGACTATATAGCAAAATACCCAGAATGTTATACCTGCATACAAAATTTAATAGGCTACAATACAATAACCCAATCCTCAAGGGGGGTTCGCGCAAAAATGTCACGTCACGTGCGTAAAGCACGTGACCTGGCAGGGGCGAATCCGCAATAATACACACGTTCGGGGGTGAGTTCGCAAATGTCACAGTTGTTTTAAACAGCCATCGAAAGTTTTAGACTAAAATACTAAATACAAAAATGGCCTGGGTTGAATCGCAAATTACCAAAGCAGGCGCTGGCGAACGGTGGATGTCGTTCCACTAAGACACGTGGCAGCGCACGGGGGGCCGATACCCCTTCGTCCCAGACGGCTCCGATTAGAAGCTAAGATGGAGACCAACGGACCAGGGTGCCTTTCATTTGACGGCTGCTGCTTCACCTGGGGGTCCTGGCCAATCGGACGGCGGCGGGCACGGCTGAAAGAACAGGAGGGGGCTCTCGCCGGAGCGAGCTTCCCTCGCGAAGAACGCTGCCTCCGTCAGCCGCCGGGACTTCAAAAAGAGTTGGGGAGCTCCCTTGGGCAACCAGCTGGAGTTCGGCGGCCTCAAAATGGCGTGATCAGCACCGGTAAGCCACCGCATCGAGGGAGGATAGGAGGTGCTCCAAGTAGCTTCACCAGCAACAAAAACCGACCCCAAGGGGGGGTCTCTTCTCCTGGACCCTGAAAAAGAAAACGCACAGCACCAGCAGAAGGATTCAAAGAAAAACGTGGTGATTGGGTGGTGATCGGCACGAATAGGCACTCGCCGGAGCCAGCTCCGGCGAGGGGGCAAATGGCGGTGATTTAGGCGACTAAATAATTAACTAAGGACACCAAATAACTCCTAAGACTAGCAGCTAGCTACTGACGCGAAAATGGACAAAATACAACCTCGATTGGTTGGGGCGGCCAAGAGATAGGGTACCTCACGGCCGCGTGGCCGGAGATGGGCTGGAGCGTCGCTGTCTTCGCCAACCGCCTTCGCGAGAAGGCCGGAGAGGTCCTGTCACGACCTCAATCCAGGACCTGCCAGAAGAAGGGGCGTAGCTTGGGCAAAACGGGTTCAAAAAGAGGAGGAACTGAATGGGTGGTTTTTGAATAGTTGGCCGAGTGGGCTCCATGATCGAGGCGTAGTGAGCAGACGAGGAAGATTTAGGGGGATCTAGGAGGTCGGCGTGGATCGTGGATCTACAGTGAACATTTTTCATAAAAGGATCGACTACCCTCGAGCAACGCAATTGCGGCGAAAAAATCGAGAAGTATGGGTCACGGGCACTCTGACAAGGGTGCAGGGCTATGGTCAGGGAGTTGACCGGCTGGTCAACATCCCAGACCACCCGGTTGGTCCACGTGGACCAACCAGGAAAAAGCCCCCAAAAAGTTTTATAAATTAGTTTTAAAATAATAAATGAATTATTTAAACTTAGGTTATTTAATAAAAAATATTTATTATTTTATAAAGTATTTTATGGTAATTTTTATTTATTTTTAGGAGGTATAATTTTATAAGTTGCCTTTATGCCCTTTATAGGTACAAATACCTATGTATTGTACTCTTTAATTTTTATTGTATGTATTTAATTTATTTATTTTTGATTATTAATTTATATAATTATAACATACTTTTATACACGTAATTCATTTGGGGTTTTCATTTGTGAGATACGGGTCTGGGAAGTTGGGATTCTGGAATTTTATTCAGACCATAACTTTTTATCTGTACATTATTTTTCAGTGAAATCAATTTTGTATTTTTCTTTATTTAATTATCTACAACTTTCATGTACAAAGTTTCTTTATTTGATGTATAAAAAGTGGAACCAAAAATAGGTCCCAAAATGAATAAAGAATGAATTAAATAATATAGGTATTTGACCCTTATCTCCCCCTACTTTATTCCTTGTCGACCTATTCATCAAGATGCCTAGGTCTCGGGGTTTCGGGTCATAAAATATTTTCAATATTTTATTCTTTTTCTTTTCTTTTATTTATTCTATAATTTTGGCTTTAATTACAACATTTTACACACTAATGGAATGCACATGCATGAATGTTAAGATGATGAAATAGAGGTTATTTACAGTATTTGCTAGGGTTTTTTGGTGCCAAAATGATAGAATAAAGATGATGAAATGTGGATTCATCAGGTATATCCATCATAACTCTCTATGATAGGTTTATTCCAGATTTCATGTTTATTCCAACATTTAGAAATAAACTATGAGTGTATTCTAATATCCAGGTCACAGAGACATTCTCTAAGACTAAGGGCTCCCACTGAAAATATGAAGTCTATTGATCCAGTGGAAATTGTTGCAACAATTGCATCATTTCCAACATGGATGACCATTAAACCTTAAGATCAACTTTCTAATATTCTAATATAGATGCAACCAATTGCAAGTGTCATTAGAAGATTGAGATACAATTATTAGACATTATCTTATCAAATAAGCAAGTCAATTTCAATGATTATATGTAGATTATTCTGATGTACTATCCGATTCCTTCTCTAAGGATTCTAGATAGATTTGATAGTCATGCTATCAACACATCAACTTATTGCAGTATTGGTATTCATCCAACTCTTTGGATGTCGTATGGAAGTCATAGAAGTACAATCAACTCTTTGACTATATTTCTCACTTGGGTCCAACCCATGCTTCCACTATGCTTCCTTTATCTATAAGCAACCATTGCTCAAGACAAAAGGATCTCTTATGTTGAAATCAAAAATTTCAATATAACTGTATTTCAACATTTATACATGCTTCATTCAATTCATACAATATGAATATTATGAAGCTTCATGAATGACTAAAGTATAGATAGTAGAATGATGACATTCATCGTATCTACATCCATTTAAACTCTTAAAACTTAGGTACAGGTAGGTACTCAAACAATTTGAATACATCATCTCTTATAGAGCCATCATTCTGCATAATGCAGAGAACCATGTCATTCATGATTATATGTCGAGAGCACATATGTATGCCAGAACATCTTCTTAGAATTTTATAAGGATTATTTGATAATTATGATCATTATCGACATGTCACTTCAAAAGTACATTTGATGAGATCAAGACTTATAGAGACATACAAACCCTAGGGTTTTAGTCCTATTGTCTATTCAATTATCATTCCTCATTATTATGAGGAAACTTGCATATTGCAACCACATACATTATTTGTCCAATTCCAAGTACAATATCTGGATCATGGGTCCAATCCATGATATTCTACTGGTTATTATTGAGTATAACATTGAGTGGGATTAAAGAAGGATTATCTGAAATAAGAAATTTGCATAAATATGTAATTTACTTTGATTTAGGAATTTTTATATCAAAGTTGTCTTGCCTTGTCAACACTGAAAGTTCATTCCCTTAATCACTTTCAATGTAAGAGATATACCTACCATTATATTTCAGCAAGATCTGGGATCTCCTTTCTTATCTTTGTTACATCCCAATAATATGAGAATATGTAACTCAGATAAAAAGAAGCGGGAACACATTCCACCTTGCAAGTCCAACTTGCATCTCCCAATTCGGTCTTTAACACCCGGGCCCACCACCCCTAAGGTAATGTTGACCCGTCATTAATTGAACCAACCATCAATAGGAATAGAACTCGCTATGCGCAATCCAATATCGCCCCAATAATATGAGGATCCGATATTGGGGTCACTACGCATACGGCCTTACTCTTTCGAGAAGCAAAGAGCATGATCCAGATGCACTTGTATATAGGAGCTGTCACTTCGGACAGGCGTCTCCTACATACAATCCCTGGAGATGGAACCCTTCGCCTTGACGGGAGACCATGGATGTCACTTATGTGATCCTCCACCTCATATTCAAATTTCAATTAATTATCATGAATCATATTCACATAATTAATTCTTCCAAGGGAAATACACATCTATTCATAATAGAGTGTTTTTAATTTGGAATTAACTCAATCATATTAAATTAATTATCAATCCAATTCAATCAACAAACTTGATTTTACTTGAATATATGGTATTATCTCAAAATACGTATTAATTCGAATTTTAATAATTAGAAAAATACATCATGATCTCTCAGGCATCATTCGTTCCCTACCCGCTGTCATGGCCAGTACCAGCGGGAGTGGGACAGACCGCATCCGGTGCAACCCGCTAGCCCAGTGATCCCCGACTAGACACCATATCCGCCTTGGAAAAAATAATGCCGAGTCAATCATTTTAGAGATGATCATCGGTTCTTCAACCGAAATTATACCATATAGTAATAATTATAACATTTTTTATTATAAGGAAATTTGCTAGACAAATTCTCAATCCTATTCAGGCAAGGAGTTTGATGATTGTGTTTCCAATTATGATCTAGATCAAATCTAATCAATTTACTGGTTGAGGCCAAGTCAATTAACGAAATAATAATCATTCAATATTTCTCAAATATTTTCCATAATTATTTCATGAAATTAACAATTAATTTCTCTAATTGACAATCACATGGTTCTTGATTTGGAAAGTAATTTCAACAGTGACCCTAATTACTAAAATTAACGTATCTAAATCAATTTAAATCCAAATTAAGCAAAGTAAATTTCCAAAGTTTGTTAATTCTATTTACAACAGAACTTATGTGATTTGCATGCATTTCAAGGTATTTCTAAACAGTAATTAACTCCTTAATTACGTTAAGATTCGTAGTTCCCGTAACAGTGAATACATATTCATTAAAATGACCATATCTCGAGCAAACGGAATCCAAATTATGTAAACTCAGATCCTATGGTTTCCTTATTTAATGAGGAACAAAATACAAATTTTCTTTTCGTGTTTAAACAATTTAAACAGGGCCGAAAATAATCAACAAACAGAGATACGAAAATGAAATGCGATAAAACTTTCGCAACCTTAACGAACCCAAGTTGCCTTCGGTTTCATGGATCGTATCCAAACTCTTCGACCTAAGGCTTTGATATCACTTGAAGGGTATGGTTAGAATCCTCAAGTGCATCACGGAAGCGTGAGCGTCGTATCGAATACGACGAGGAGCGACTAGTCACACTAGTTGCTCGATGCAGCGGAATTTAAAAATTTTTCATGCGATGAAATCACATGATCCACGAACACTTCTCGGATCGTTTCGTCTAAACCACAAACAAGTAATAAGATTACCTATTGAAGCGTGGTTGCGATCGAGTCTCTAAATGAAGAGACCTCCTGTCTCAAGTCGGATCCGACGGAGGAGACGCTTGCGAGCGCGGGGATGAATCGCGTGCTTCTCGCAATCCATGTTGATGATCCAAGTAGAGGATCTCCTGATCTCGACACACGAGATCCAACGTCTTCTTCACGAGCGAGGCGCACCGAAGGAGACGGAAATCCACGAGCAAACGATCGGGCAGCATAACGACGACGCTGCGACGATGGAGACTCTCTCTAGGGCATCCATGGTGGACGGCCATGAGAGTGGATGAGAGAGGGCTGACGTGTAGAGAGAAAGAGAGAGAGAGAGATGTGCTTCAATAGCATGTACTAAGAGAGTATGGTATGCCTCTCTATTTATAGGATTTTGGGATCCATGGATCTCAATCCGTGGGACTCATAAAATCAATGGTTGAGATTGATTTATAATCAATCCAATGGTCAAGATTGTTGTTGGTAAAATCCAACAACTTATGATTTAATTTAGATCAATTATATTTGACAAATCAAATATACATCAATCCTATAATTACACCAATCAAATAAGGAGAAAATTTCATGGAGATCTCATCTCCCATTGGAACATAGTGGACGACCACTTGTTTCCAATTGGAGGCAATCTCATGAGATTTCATGAGATTGCATATCTCCATGAAAATCTCCATTATTTATTCCAACAACTTTTGTTGTGATTTATTCTTCAAAAATAATTCATAATTAATTTTGAGAATATTGCAATCTTGCCATTGGAAATTGTGACTCACATTCACAACCCAAAACAAAATATAATTTACATTTTCAATTAATTACACAATGTGTATCCAATACACATTAATAATTAATCAACAAATATAAATTATAACTAGCTCTCTCTATTACATTATAAATTACATTTATAATATATTATGAATAATTAGATATTGCTATCCACATTTTTCATATCTATGATAATTAAATCACATTTAATCATCTTGGATCTCTTTTTCTTTTGTGCCCAAATAATATGAATCACATTCACATTATTCACATCTTTGATAATCAAATCACATTTAATTATCTAAGATGACTCTCCTTATAATATGAATCAAATTCATATTATTCATAATAATTAAATCATATTTAATTATCCATTTTCTCAATGCTCGGATACATATATCAACAATAGAATTATCCATGAACTCTTTCAAGGATAATGCGCTTTCTCCGCGAAACTTGGAGATAAGGACAGGGCGACTGTATTGTTCCACGTATAGTGACTTGGATATTGAGATCACATCTCAAATCCAGATCTCGGGCCTCCCATAGATGCTTGATTAAATCAAGACTGCAAATCTAATCTTCTCATTGAATCTGAATCACATTCAGATCAATGTCCAATATTTGGACTAAGATCAGATTACTTCTCTACCGAGAGGAGTCACTAAAATCTAGACCCGTTTCATCACTCCCTAGGAATGGAAGTGTCATGGTTATACAATCATTTATGATCACATCACCCTTAGGTATTCCCAATACCTGTACATCCTGCATACTAGAAGACTCAGAATAAACCTGAAGTATAAGATCAATTTTACACTGTCTACTTCAGAGTTTTATCATTAAGTTTCTCATTCGATCATTGGGAGTTGGTATCGATCATATACTTTCCAAAAGCATATATCATACCTAGGTCTTGATCATATACTTTCCAAAAGTATATATCAAACCTACAAATTCAGTCAAGCTTCCAAAGCGAGGACGACCGTGCACAGAATTTGATTCTTCCCGATATCTCATGAGTGACTCATGTCTTCCGGTTCAGTAATGAACATGTATGATCCCTTTGAAAGATCGTATTACTCATATGCCCTTATATGCACACCAGCGCTTCGGTGTATAGACCTTGATTAGCTCATCAACCTATTGATCTGCCAAATGTACATACTCAGACATATAGTAACACATATGTCTCCGGTCAGAGGATGCATGCCTATATCATGATAACATACGACATAGGACTTTGGTTATCTCGATCTCGTTAAGTCAACTCTTTGACCTAACTTATCTAACACCTCCGAATCTCTATTCCTATGCAGAGGACCTGCATCAAGAGGTCAGTTAGAATCAACCTTTAGAGAAAGGATTGCCATCTCCTTCTCAGGTTGGAGATCATCTCTTAATAATCATTTGACGGTGCTCGATGAGTCCTCAATCTAACTCTTTAGATATTCATCCAAGCACTAGCCTCTATGATTCAATACTTGAATCAACAACTGTATGATCATCAAGATGGCCATGGTACATAACCCTAATTGTACTATGGGACCTATTATGCATATTATTTATTCTTCATTTCAGATCAGGGAATGATATTCGCAATAACATTTATTGCATAATGGCTCATCGTGGGCTCGTATATCCAACAGAGCACCCTCCAATCACTTGGGACGGCCTTTCCTCACCTCTGCGGGAGCCGTTATTGATTATGGTTCAGGAGAGTTTCGCTTTCGTTCTGATGTAGGGAGCGATGTGTTGATCACTACACCCACTACTGACCAGAGATCTGCATCCCATGAGAGCCCGCCCGTGTTAGCCAACTCCAAGGAATTTGACCTCGATGATAATATCAGATATTCTTGTTATATGTTGGATGATAATGAAACCCACGAATTCCTCTTCAAGGAGGAAGATTCGAAAAGCATAGACCTTGGAGTTCCCCCTTCTAGTGTGTGGCGATGCATTGATGACATCCACAAAATTTACACGATAGACACCCTAGAGCGGAAGGCAGATTCTGAGAGTAGACAGGCGGACATGATTCGACTACTTCCACTGATGAGTCTGTTCTTATTCATACTGATTTAGATGAGACTGATCATGCCAAATTTTATTTGATTACTTTTATAAAGAAATTTGGGCCTTTTGATAAAGATGATGATCCAGTAGAGGTTCGCCAGGCTGAAATTGATCCTACTTTTTCTGATAATGATTTCGAGCCATTTTACTTTGATGTTTGCGAGACTTCCCAGGCAGAACATGACAACACTACTTCCAACAATCGGTTTAGGCCTGCACAATCTGAAACCGCTGAGGATACATTCTTGGTCGATCCTACTCAGTTTATATCTAATGATGATCCCAATATCGACCTACACCTTGTCAAATCCATAACTCAGCGGTCCCGCAAGAAGGTTCACTTTCGACCTTCTTGACCTTTGTACATCTACTCCTCTTGTATATCCTTTCGTTTCACTCTTTCTTCTCATGTTTTATCATTCACCCCTTTTCGTGTTTGTGATTTTTTATCTTTTTAATTTTTTTAATATTTTTCTAATTATAATAATTTTTAGTGATTTTGATTTTGTAATTTTTTTTATTTTCAAAAATAACACGAAGCAATATTCACAAGATTAAAAATACACATACCAATTTTTTTGATAATTTTCAGTTACACCAAAAATGCTTGGAAAAATCAAGAGAACATATTTTTGAGTTTTAAAAGTTTTGAAATATTTTTGTTAATTTTTTTAGACTTTTCTGATGTTTTTCTGATTTTATAAAAATCAAACGGTGAGAAAATGTGAAATTGTGCACAACCTGGAGTAATTTGCAACTTAAAAACATTTTAAGTGACCAAAACTTCTGGAAATTTCTTTTATGACAAAATAAAAGCAATTATCTACAAACATGATCTGAAATCACTATTTTGGATTTTTGTATAATTTTCTGTGATTTTTATAAGATTTTTGATATTTTTAATTTTTTTGGGTTTTATAAATAATTAATACGTGAAATTTGCATAGCAATTTAAAGACAATGAATACAACTACCCTAATTTTTTGGAATTTTTGGAATAGTATTTGATTTTTTATGAAATTTTGAATTTCAGGAAGACAAAATGACAATTTTTAATTTTTTAAAATATCAAGTGTCAATAAAAATTGATGAAAATTACACAATGATAAAGACTATGACAGGAGCGTACCTAAATTTTTTGAGAATTTTTCGAAAAATAAAAACATTTATTCCATCAAAAAGAGTAAGCAAGTTATTGTTCTGCAGTTCAGGGACTAATATGTAATTATGCAAAAGTTCTGGACTGATAAATTAACAAGAATTAAATGCGGGAAGAAATGTGAAATTTACCCACTAAACATGTGCCACGCACATGACCTTCTGGAGTAGGGGTGTCTCTGCAATTTTGAATACCTTCAAGGGGCTGTTTGCAATTTTTCCAGTTCCTTTACTTTGAAAATCAACCCCCTTAGGGTTTTCTTTTGAGCTTTTTTTCTTTCAAAAAGAGGGAGGAAACAAGGGGGGCGCACCCCTCTCTTCTTTCCCTTCACACGCGGATGGCGGCGCGGCGTGCAAGGTGGCACAGTGGCAACGCGACCGCCGCGCGGGTGCTGGCGGTTCCGTGCGGCTACGTGGAGAAGAGGGACGACATCAGAGATGCGGGCCCACCACGGGCGGCTGGAGAGCGGAGGGCTGAAGGACACCACGGAGGATTAGCCGGAGGCGGTGCTGCTTCACTGTCGATGGGCTGTCGTGGGCCACGTGGGCGGTGGCCGTGGAGAGCGGCGGAGATCAGACGGATGGTGGCGGGGCGGCCCGCTGGAGGATAGCGGCTGCGCCATCCGCTAAGGAGGGCGGACACCGCTGCGGAGGGGACAGTGCCGTAGGGGCAAGGCGGCGGTGGTCGCCGCTAGTTGCTGGACCGGGGCCGCGGTGGAGGAGGCTTGTGGGGAGGAGCGTCGATGGAGGGCAATGGTGGCAGGGGGTGGCGGCCCTGCTGCCGTCTCCCCTTTTTTATTTCTTTTATTTTTTGTAATTTTATTTCTTTTGTAAATAGTGAATGCAAACAGTAATAAAAAAACTTTTTTTTGTAAATCCGAAATATTTAAAAAATAGAATAGAGGAATGTTTTTTTATTTTTTTATCTTTTTTTTGTTTTTAATATTATCCTATAAAACAAATATTAGAGAGCAAGAAAACAAATGATTTTTTGTATTATTTTTTTATTTATTTACAACTCGGAAAAATGAATGAGGATCCGGTGGAAATGAGAGATTCAAATCCGATCTCCGGCCACCGTATGTGGCTGGAGTTGAGAGATCGTGGACGATAGAAATAGAATGCGAGGAGATTGAGAACGTGAGATTTAAAATAGAGTCGAAGCGGATCAAAATTGTGAGGAATTTTTTTAAGATCTAGATAAAAAAAGATGATGGAATTAAAACGCGACAAAATAAACTACGATTAACCTAAGATAAAAATAAGAAAAATGTGGATATCACTTTAGGAGCGGAAATGGACTGTGATCGCCTCGACGAAGGCTGACTCGCTGTCACCGGACGACTTGGAGGCTAGGCACTTTTCTCGACGAAATTTTCTCTCAGAGATCGAGCTCCTCTCTCTAAAGATAGATCAAGTTGGAATGAGGGAGAAGGAGCCATATAAATAGAAAAGATACAGATGAAATTTGAATTTTTGAATTTTTGAATTTTTTGGTGGAAGTGATAAGAGAGATGCGATTTGAAATGAGATAAAGTAAAAGAGAGATAAAACTATTTACATAATTGACTATTTTTTTGAATTTTCGTCACTTTATTTATTTGAAATAAAAAATGTTATTTTTTTATAGTGGTTAATTAAAAATAGCAACTGTATACATATATGACATTATATACACGGGTAATTGAGGAAATTAGCTTTTTTATTTTAAGAATTTTTATTTTTATTTTTTTATTTTAAATAATTAGTAAGAACAATTTACAAATATATATACAAATACAATATTTACAAAATACATGGGAAAATTGCACAAATCACCCTGGAAAACCAACTTTTTACTCGTATCTCCAAAAATTATGAAATCACAACCATGTTAAAGATTATTTAATTTAGAATCCAATAGAAATGAGATTGGTTCAATTTGAATTCATATGGAGCTGGAATTGGTTTTTCAATTAGTGCTTAGTGGCTTTTTCCAAGTGTAGTTACTTTTTATTCTGTACATGATTTAATTATGCAATTATTTTTATTAATTAGAAGACATTTTTATTTACAAATTTGATTTTGAAAGTTATTTGATTTGAGGTCAATTAAGACAAAAATAAATTATTGTCAGTTTTATACAGATATACACAAAATACATTTTTTGGATTTTTTTAATTGAGGACCCTATCTCTCCCTACTTTATTCCTGGTCGATCAGGTCAAGTCTTGACCTTCTCTCGGGGTTTGGGTCAGCTTGTATACAGTCTTCCTTTTTTTCTTTTCTTTATTTTTCCTTTATTTATTTATTATTTTAGGTTAAAATTAGTAAAAAGTGTACAATATTTACACACAGATGCAAGTTAGTAAGAATATGGAGTTAGTGTTATATGCATGTGTTTTATAAGGGATTTTAAGCTAAAATAAATGAATAAAAGTCCCTTAGCAAATACTTATTTGAAAGAATAAGTGAAGAAAAAGAAAAAGAAAGGGAAAATAAAGAAAGTAGGACAATATCGAGTATCAAACTTATATTCATAAAATTGTAGTTTGGAGCTCTGTCGGACCTTTGGATTATTAGTTTGTCAGAACTTCTGTGAGACTTAGAATTTTAAAATCGACAGCCTTCAAGTTCTACACATCATTGTCACATTTTCGGCTCATAAGTCATCTTAGATCAATCCTCTTCCGAAAGCACACCCTATGAACATTGAACAATCAACTCATGTGTGTGAAAGGTTTTAGCTCTTCCCATCCAGAATACTGGACTACCATGCAAATCTCCTCTCCAGTAACTCTTCCTCGGGGAGTCAGATATTTCCTTCTAAGGTCTGTTGCGTTGTGTTCACAATCGAATTGGGGGGGGGGGGGAGTTAGAAGAAGGAGAAAAGAACTGGAGGGTGGCCAGTGTAGTCACCTCTCCTTGTGAAGCTGGTCAGTGTAGCCGAGTCTCCACCAAGATCTGCAGGTTTTCTTGAAGCTTGAACCTTTTTGGTCAGATATTTATTTGGTAGTGGCTTCTTTGTATTTGGATTTTTGGTGGTTTTGCTTGGATCTTGTTGTGCCCCTACGGATATAGAATCTTTTTGTTTCCGTACATGTTTTGGGGTCTTAAAAAAATTGTGCCCAACCGTCCATCCCTTTTCCAAAGCTTTATTTCAACCCGTACTCTGATCTTTAGGTTTCCGCGCTACCAGAAAAGAAACTCACACAGTCTTCCAACATCCCGTCTGAGTTGAGCTAAGTGCATAGTGCGAGAGTACAAATTAATTTCCTATTCCAGAGTTATACCTAGAATGAAGAGACCAGGTTAGACACTAAGAGTCAAACGTTGCACATTGTCATGTGGAACTCAAAGAATTAAGTCAAAGACCTGAAGCTTTTAAAATCCTATTTCTCAGTGAAGTTCATCTGAAAATTAGGTGGATTAAGGTCCAACTAAGGTCCATTCTTCAATTTTTCCAGACATAGTTTAAATGTCAATACTATCCTGAAAAATGCACATGCAAATGCAAAATATGAACAATGCAAAGAGTTTTTTTAAAGAAATGATGCACATGTGAAAAAAATATTTTTTTAACAATTTTCTAATTTTGAATTTTTTATGGATTTTTGGAGGAAAATGCAGATGTAAAAGAAAGTTTTTTCAATTATGCAAGTTTTTATTGATTTTTTATTTTGTAGTTTTTAAAGGAAAAATGGTTAGTAATAAAAAAGTACAAGTATATACAAGATTTTTTCTCTCTTTTTTTGTTTGTTTTTTATTTTTGTTTGCTTGTTTTTTTGTTTTGTTTTTATTTTTTTGTTCTTCCTCCTTTTTTTGATTTTTGATTTTTTATTTTGTTTTTATTTTTGTTTTGTTTTGTTTTTGTTTTGTTTTTTTACACACGTGGATTTTACAAAATTATACACATAACCCCCCAAATAAATGTATTTAAAAGTACAAGTTATGTCTAAAGTATATATACGACAGCCCCCTATACTTAGCTTGAACTATGTCCTCATAGTGATCAGAGAGCGAAAAAGGAAGGCATAACTCGTGCTAAGTATAGATAAGTGAAAAGACTCCTATGCTACAATGACTCAAAGAAAATATAAAAAGAAGAGAAGTTGGTGATCCCCTCTATACTTAGGATCAAGTAATCCTAAGTATAGTAGAGTGTACCAAAGGAGAAAATCGATGAAGAGAATGTACAGACTCAAAAATAAAAAGACACGATATGAAGGTTGGAGATCATCCCTTAACAATCATTTGATGGTGTTAGATGAGTCCTCAATCTAACTCTTTATATATCATTCAAGCACCAGCCTCTATGATTCAACCATTAAATCAACATCTGTATGATTATTAAGATGGCCATGGTACATAACCTTAATTGTACTAAGGGGCCTTACAAGTACATTCATTCAATTCATCTCAGACATGGAGTGAAATAAGCTAATAAACTTTATTGATATATCAAAGATTAAAATAACATTTATTGTAGAAATGGTTTATCTTGGGCTCACATGGCTAACAAGACTTTGATGCATCAACATATGATATATCTCAGGGATCTTTTAATTGATGTGCATGGATATGCCTTCATATCTATATAAATATATGTTATATATGCATATTATTATTACTACTACTAATAATAGTACCATAGATGATGTAGTGGTGAACTTTGGTATCAAATGATGTACTTAACTAAAAGTTTAAGATGCATGGGAAAAATAAGAATATGAGCTACTTCATTTCTTACATATGTTGTAAAAAATAATTGGAATTTCCTTATAAAAAAAGATTTTGACTTTATTCTCATGCATGCAATCAGGTGCAACACACAAGGTATCCACTAGTTCTTATAACCCATTGGCATACTTTTAGGGCATGTTCAGTAGGAGAATTAGCGTCGGAATAAGGGGCAAATTCTCCTCGACACGGTTTCCAGTGGTACGACTATTCCACATTTTCCACTTATTTCACCCTTATTATCTTTATCCCAACTTACCTACCTTTATTTGACCTTATTCTCCTTATTCATATCCTCCAACCGAACAAAGAATAGACCCTTATTGTCCTCATTCCCCATCCTTATTCCTGCTTATTCTCGAACCGAACGCCCCCTTAAAGTACTCGATGTAAGGCTATGTTTGAGGTATTGCAAAATTCACAACTTAAGTACTCATTATGATACCTAATAAACTAATAAATGATTTTTGAAAGAGATATAATGAAATTCCTTAATTGGATCCTCCAAGGAGAAAGCTCTATTTTATGATGTATCCAACAACCAAATTCAAAATAGAGCGACTTCAGATTTTGATTCGCCCTATGATCTTCAACCAATTGCATGCTTCAATATAGCTACCTGGGTCAACGCTATAACTTGTTTCCAATACTAAGCATCTTGATCGAACCATACCTTCGCAATTTCAGAATCACTATATCAAATGGCCCATTCTCCTTGGTCGTAATAGATAAGACCTTTCCTTAGAACCATACTTGAGAGTTTTTTATCTCACGCGACTCCTCCTTCTGTACATAGTAATAATAATATATGAAATAAAAATGCCAATATTTCTCGTATAATATAAATAGAACAAATAGGGGCTATTATTTTTACAAGAGATTTCTTCTGAATATTAGTACCACCGACATGCTTTGAGTATCCTCTCCGTTTTAGCTCTTGTTAGGAATGATCCCACCGCTTGCACAGTCCTTTCTGTTACTAAATGGATTTTCGGCTCTAATGCCATTTGTTTCTCAATCCTAAAATACAAGTTGTTAGTGAAGGAAATTAACCTTGACATCTTGTCAGTTTAGGTCCAATTAGGTTTGTTGACACATATAGAAATATTTAAACTCAAGTTATCAAATAATACTTCTTGATATAGCTCATCAAGTAACTTAATGTAATAGCTTCATTGTTTGGTAGTTCTCTCCCATAGTAGGAGATATATACTCTGATATCATTTTGTAACCTTTGGGACCTAGACTCCGTCATTATCGAGCAAAAATATTATGTCAAATGTTGATTTCAAACTCAATGGGATTCGTCAGCAACTCCCATAATGATCAAGCTTACATTATCAAGTAGTCATCCTCCACTTTTTTATTCCACACTCATTTGTTATGAGTATTCTATACAATAATATGTTTAACACTCAAAAAAGAAGAAGCTCTTTCATGCCTTAGCGACTTTTTTTTAAAATGTCCTTTTTTAATATACATTCACGTCCCTTGGAAGAGCATACTTGGTTTCTTTAACTATAAGGTATGTACACACGAAAATACAGGGATGGTAGTATTTTTTTACCCAATTTATAAATTGCACGTTAGGGTTTAGGAACAGGGTGTAAGAAATTTGAAACACTCTCGGATCGCGGTCCGAGCTCCTTCTTCCACTCATCGTTGCGGACAGAAGCAGAAGCCGGTAGCTGGCGGCGTTAGGGTTGGCAGAGCGGCGTCTGGCAGATACTTCGGCGGATCGCGGCGATTTGGCATCTCATCTCCTCCTCTCCCTCCTTCTCTCTATATCTCAAGGTCCTTTCCTTGATCTTCAAGTTCTTTTGCTTTTCCAGCTCTTCGGACATGGAGTTGTGTTTTCTCCTTCGTATTCTGTTTCTCGATTAACAGGAGCTCCTACTGGTCTCTGTTCGACCTCACATTTGCGTTATTGGGGTTGAGGACTTCACTTTTGTCTGTTATTTGGTGTGCCGTTGGATGTATTTTTTTAGTTTTTATTTGGTTGTTGCGTACTCGAGCATGGTATATGCTGCGTAATATTAATGTTTGTTTGCATTATATAACGTATATCTTCAGTGGTAGACCATTTATACTAACCTTTTTTTATTATTTTATTTAAACGATTGCGTATGTGCTTACATATAAACCGGGGTTACCTGCTTATATGTGGTACGTCTGCTCTAGACTGTCTGGCTGGACGAATACCTTTACATGTTTTCTGAGTCTTGTACCGAGAGATGTAGACGTGGGGAAGGGGGATGCATGGGGGTCAAATTGTTGAAGAGTTAGAGCTTTGGGAGAGGGTCTGCAAGTTGGTGAATGGAGATTGAGAGGCTGGAGGAGTGATCAATTTGTTGGTATTGGAAAAGAAGGGTGGCGACAACCAACAGAGGCTGTTGGGTTTCAGAAGTGGAATGGGGAGACTTGTGGTTCTGGTCATGTATTTTGGAGTTTGAGAAACCTTTCCTTATCAAATGTTGTTCAAAAAATATAGACTAAAATGGAATTATCTCATGTAACACGGCACTTCTTTGCCATTTTTGATGAACTTTGGAAGTTTTTAAAGCGGTAAAGAAAATGAAAGAGAAAACCTTTTGAAAATATCATCCAAGGCATCGACTTGGGCATCCATTATTTAAACTCCTGAGCATTTTCCTTATAAAATGGTGTAACTAATGAGCCACTCAATTTGGAAAGATTATGATGTCTAGAAAGGAATAATTTGTGTATAATATACAAGGTTTCAAAATGAAAGGTGGATCAAGGCAATTGTTTGTAAGTAACGTGAGGCATTAAAGGTGTAAGCTTCAGTTTCTATTAATAATTAAAGTATCAAAATTATATGTAAATAAAGATATATAAGTATGAGCAAAATATATTTCCATACCTTTTCATACCATTAGTTATTGAAAGTGTAACTGTTTTAGCTGCTTTAATCATATTTAAGTTACAGAAGATGTGCATCAAAAGTTTATAATTTCACTAGCAAATTGTCTATTTTCCAGCATTATAACAATGATTTGGATATTATCAATAATATTCTAATAAGTGGCTTTTGAATGAAATCATAGCTATGCAAAATTACTGTCGAAAGAAATCTATAATAGCCAAACTCAAGTTGTAAGAAATGCCATTAAAAAATGGATATAAAAAATGGAAGGTAAAGGTATTCTTTAAGGATCACAATAATTACAAGAAAGCATAAAATTAAGTAACGATCTTCTAATAAGTAGATTTTGAATGAAATTCATAGAGATGCAAAATTACCATCGAAAAGGAATCTATAATAGTGATACTCAAGTTGTATGAAATTCCATTTAAAAAATGAATATAGAAAAAGAATGTAAGGTTACACTTTAAGGGTTACAATAATTACAAGAAAGCATAAGAAATAAATTCTAACCAATAATTTAATAAATTTATTTTTTATATACAATTCTTAAATAAAAAGATTCCAATCGGTTACAATATGCTTTTTATATCTTAAAGTTTTGTTCAATTGTCTTTTTTTTCTAAAATTTTTAGGAGCATAATTATTCTTTTAAAAATCATTTCATTACATAACTAATGAAGGTAACACCTCACTTCCACATAAACATCTCACCGCCTTAGTATCACCTCGGACAATCGAGGCTTATGCCTCACTAGTGTGCATTGAGGATATAACCTGGAGGCTACTTTCTTTTAAAACCACATCGGGGCTTATGCCATAATTCTTCGAGGTGCTTTTTTAAATACCATGATAATATATTACCTACAAAATGAATTAATTATGTGTGCTTTTTTATTTTCTACCTTTTTCTTTTTGAAAATGCCATGCTTTTATATTTCTTGAAAATAATTTGATTTGAACATCTATTATTGTACATCTTGAAAACTTTTCGTCTAGAAAGTGTGCAACTAATGAACCTATCATCCGTGGAAGACTACAATGAGTAGAATTGAAGAAATCTTGTCCAATTTATTACAGATAAAGTGACGAATTGTATGTGATTTTCTTATCTTCTATTCCGGTCTTTCAAAAAATATGGATGGATTGTATGAGTTTTTCTTTTTATTTTCTGATTCACCCTTTCAAAAAATTAGTATGCTCTTTATATTTCTTTTAAAAAATATTTTTATTTAATTTTTTTTGTCAATGCTTTGGAAATGCATACATACTTTAATGAACTTTTATGTTTGTGAGCAGTAGTGATTTTATTCTTCCTTATATGTCATGATTTTTAAGTGCATATGCTGTTTCATAATGTCTGGAAAAGCCTGGCGTAGCAGAGCAAAATCACCGATTTTTGAAGATATGAAGTTTCTAAATGCATTACTATTGTACTTATGATGTCCATTACTTTCATGCGCGTGGGCAAAAACGAAACATAACATAGCATATGCTTATCATGTTGTAAATTATTATATTCATATTTATAGGTCCACATAACTATCTAATAAAAAACAAATGGGACTTAAATCACTAAGCTATCCAACATGGTATGAATAAAATTGTGAATTGAGCTTGATCGTGAAAGGAACAGGCAAAGAGAAAAGCTAGAATTTAGCAAGAGAGAAGTGTGAGATTGACGAGAAAAGCAAGAGGTAGTGAGGAGCAAGTGAACTCATAGAAACCCAAATCCAACCTTAGAAGGTTCAAGCTTTTGTATGTATGTACAATGGCATAGGGTTGGCATACCCTCCACGACTTCATATTTTTTAAAAGATTATGAAGAAGACCCCTTCATATGACTTGCATCGGCGATATGTATGGCATGTTCCTCTTTTTGCTGATGGAATCTGGGATACAGGCACTCTTATTGTGTTGATATGCATGGAACTGGTGGCACAACATGATGTGGGATTCTGCTGCTGGAACCGTGTCACGACATGATCTGTGCTTGCATGCCTGGAAACTCACGCACCTGGAAAGTGTATCCTGCAAAACAAAATTGTTATTGCAAATGAACCAGAATCATTATTTGCACCTAGGGAATTCGGAATCCCTGTTTTTCTTAACAAAAATAGGAAAATCATGTTAAAAAGCATATTTTATATCTATAGTTGGTATGCGTTCCTGTTGGGTCACATCTTCAGTTGGTATATGTTTCAGGAAATGTTGCTGGTGTAAATGTTTATTCATTGAAACTCATATTCTAGTTTTCGATTCCTGATTAATATTTAGGATTGTGCTGCTAATATTACATGCTTCTTTTCCCTGAATTTTTTTCCTGATTCAAGTATTTGTTTCCAACTGGAAGTGAGGCTGGATTTCTAGTCAAAATTTTATTGAACGTATCAATCCCAAAGTTTACAGGGGTCAACTTAATTTACTCTTTTTATGCTTCACTATTGTGTTAACTGTTCTGTTCCTTCTTTCTCACACATTTTAGGAATGAAAAGGAAAGATAGGGGCGGATCATCAAATAAAAGCAAAGACTTGAATGCTTCCAAAACCGACAATATCACAGAAACAACTGAAATCAAGAAAGAGAATGGTGCAGACACCACGAATCCTCGCAAGGTGCCAAGAAGGGCAGCTGCTTGCTCAAATTTCAAGCCTAAGCCTGTCAAGCTTGTTGACAGGAAGGCGAAAATTCACAATAAAAAGGAAGATCTAGTCGACGAAGAAAGTGAAGCTGTCCGCCTGACTGCGCTTGGTCCTGAAAATCGTCCATGCAGAAAAGTTATTGATTTTATACTGCATGATGCCGATGGAAACCCTCAACCCTTTGAGATGTCAGAAATTGATGATCTATACATTACAGCTCTCTTGACACCGATGGATGAAGATCTTGTTAAAGCAAAGGAAAAGGGAGTCAGGTGTGAAGGTTTTGGCAGAATTGAATCTTGGTCAATTTCTGGCTACGATGAAGGGACTCCTGTAATTTGGGTTATAACCGAAACTGCAGATTATGAATGTGTTAAACCAAGTTCAAATTATAAGAAGTTTTTTGACAGGTTTCAGGAGAAGGCAAGTGTATGTATAGAAACTTACAAGATATTAGCTAAGTCCCGAGGCGGAGATCCCAATTTGTCCCTAGAAGAGTTGCTTGCTAGAGTAGTCCGTGCCATGAGCAGTAGTAGGAGTTTTCCTTCTGGATCTTCAGGCTTGGAATTTGTAATATCACTTGGAGACTTTATTTTCAATCAACTGGTTGGCCTTGATTCAAATCCAGAGAGCGGAGATGATAGTTTTTCCACTTTGCCAGTACTGATTTCTCTTAGAGAGCTGTGCCAAAATAGAGCAAAAACTGACAAAATCTCTCCACTTGGATCATCTGGAATTTTAAGGATAAATGATGGAAAACAGACAGAAGTAGATGCTGAGGATGAGGATGCTAAATTAGCAAGGTTGTTACAAGAGGAAGAGGAGTGGAAGGTAATTAAGCAGAGAGCTAGGCAATCCTCTATCTCTACAAATAAATTTTACATTAAGATCACTGAAGATGAGATCGCTAATGACTATCCTTTGCCTGCATACTACAAACCTGCTGTTCTGGAAACAGATGAATATGTCTTCTTTGACAGTGATGATGCTGTTCGCTACTCGGATGCCCTCCCAACCAGGATCCTTGATAATTGGTCTCTTTACAACTCCGACTCTAGGCTTATTTCCTTGGAGTTGCTACCCATGAAGCCTTGTGCTGAAATTGATGTCACCATTTTTGGATCTGGTTACATGAGGGATGATGATGGTACAGGGTTTTGTGTAGATGTAGACCTGAGTCAGTCTTCAAGCTCATCCGGAGGAACCGTTATTGAAGGTGTACCTGTTTATTTAAGTGCAATAAAGGAATGGGTGATAGAATTTGGCTCTTCCATGGTCTTCATATCAATCCGTACTGAGATGGCTTGGTAATAATTTCTAGTTTGTTTTCAAACATCTGGATGCAGCTAGTCAAACACATTTTATTGCTTTATATTCAAGTGCAAAAAACACATTTAACCCTCTGTATCACATTCTAAATTTTTTAGTCCATGTACAGGTATCGGCTTGGGAAGCCTACAAAACAATATGCTACTTGGTATGAACCAATTTTGAAAACTGCGAGGCTGGCGATAAGTATTATATCTTTGCTGAAAGACCAGAGTCGGGCATCGAAGCTATCATTTTCTGATGTCATCAAGAGAGTTGCTGAATTTGAGCAAAGTCACCCGGCACACATTTCATCAAATGTGGTAGCAGTAGAGAGATATGCAGTGGTTCATGGACAGATTATTCTCCAACAGTTTGCTGAGTATCCAGATGAGGTGATCCGCAGGTGTGCCTTTGTCACAGGTCTATCAGAAAAATGGAGCTTAGGCACCACACAAAATTACTCCTGAGGAAAAAAGTTGCTATTCAGAAGGGAGTCAACATGAATCCTAGTGCATCTATGGAACCCATTCAGTCCAAACGGAAAGTAATGCGAGCTACTACAACAAAGTTGATAAACTGGATTTGGAGTGAGTACTATGCTAATTACATGCCAGAGGATTCTAAAGATGGTGCTGATCTTGACCCTAAAGGTGAGGAAGAGATTGAGGAACAAGAAGAAAATGAAGATGAAGAAGCTGATCTTGAAGAAGAGAAAGTACTTTGTACTGAAGATAATCCAAAGCCTCGTCCCATCACAAGATCTCACAAGACTAAAGTTAGTGGACATGGGATTGAATGGGATGGTGTCTCTTCTGGGAAAATGAGCAGTGGGGAGTCTCTTTATAGAAGTGCAAGTGTTCGTGGAAATACAATCTCTGTTGGCAAGACAGTGACGGTGGATTCTAATGAGTTGGAAGAAGGAGATGTAATTTATGTTGAATACATGTACGAGAAGCATGATGGTATAAAGATGTTCCATGGCAGAGTGATGAAAAAGGGGTTCCAAACCATTCTGGGCAATGCTGCTAATGAGAGGGAGCTATTCCTGACTAATGAATGTGCTGATTTCGAAGTAGCTGATGTGAAGGAATCTGTTGTTGTAGATGTTCGTTTGATCTCTTGGGGCCATAATTATAGGAAGGAATATGCTAACAGCTATAAAATTGATCAGGCAAAAGCAGAGGAGAGGAAAAAGAAGGGTATGCCTGCAGAGTATTTTTGCAAGAGTTTATATTGGCCACAAAGGGGGGCTTTTTTTGTTCTTCCTTTTTACAAAATGGGCCTTGGAACTGGGAGTTGTCACTCTTGCAAAATTAGAGAATCTACTATTGAGCATTTCAAAGTAGATTATGCCAAGTCCCGTTTCATTTATAAGAATATTGAGTACTATCTCAATGATTTTGTGTATATTAGACCTGAACATTTTGGTGATGTAAATCAAGACACTGAAAAATTCAAGTCTGGCAGAAATGTGGGGTTGAAGGCATATGTGGTGTGCCAAGTGCTTGAGATCGAAGCCACCAAATGCTCCAAGGAACCAACACCAGAAAATGTGACGATCAAGGCTAGGAGATTCTATAGACCAGAAGATATATCTTCGGAAAAAGCACATCATTCTGATATCAGAGAAGTCCGTTTATTATGTTATTATTCATGTAATTTGTTTGTTAGTAATTGTATATGTATATATATCTAATTGTCTTGTTACCCTTCTGTAATTGTTAGTTATATTATAGCGAGAATATCTCCAGCATACCAGTGGATATGATAGAAGGTAAATGTGATGTTAGAAAGAAGAGTCAACTTCCAGACTCGGATCTTCCCATCTGTCATCATTGTTTCTTCTGTGAGCAATCATATGATCCAAAAAAAGGTTCCCTGAAGCAGGTGCACAATTTTTTGATTGAGAATCTTATTGCAGGATATTGGCACGCTAGATTCCTTGTAATATTTTTATTTATTATTTATTTTTCTTTGCTTGCAGCTTCCTGCAAATATAAAGATCCAATCTTCAACAGGTATTGCACTTAATGGTTCTCTGTCTAGGAAGAACAAGGGAAAATGCAAAGAAGGTGAAAAAGATGATTTCCTTAAATGGAAGAATATCCCTCCAGAAAACCGTTTGGCTACATTAGATATTTTTGCTGGATGCGGTGGTCTGTCAGAGGGATTGCAACAGTCTGGTACGCAGTCTCATGCTTTAAAAAAGTACGTGTTTCAGTTGGACAGTTATAGGCCTTGATACATTACGTTTGTGTTAAAATGTAGGTGTTTCATATACTAAGTGGGCAATAGAGTATGAACAACCAGCTGGAGAAGCTTTCATCCAAAATCATCCAGATGCAGTGATGTTCATTGATAATTGCAATGTTATCTTAAGGTATAAAATATTCTGTCATGGGTGCATATCTTGCCCTGTTCTGATAATTCTTTTATTGTTTATTTATTTGTTTTTAATAAAACTCTTATATTTTTATTATAACCCATTTGTTATGGTATGTGTGTCTGCTTTGCATCTGGGTTTCTACAGAAGGGAGGATTTCTCTCTGGCCTGATCCATTCTTAGCTTGGGCTTCTCCGCATACATTTATAAAATGGTTTAAACATGAGATATGTCTAGCAGAGTCCTGCTCTGTCTACGTACTGCTATATGTCTGTTGAATCCATAAATTTCAGAACTCAAAGAATTTGCATTACATGGTTTGCTAGAATGCACATGAGACCTTATGTAGTGTGTATATTGTGAAACATTCGTCAAGAAATAATGAAGAATATTGTTTCTGACATATGATAAACGTAAAGACCCTGTCTGTTTCTTCTTGGTTTGCAAACACAGATCAGCGATGAATGACAAGTAATAATCTAGCCAACTTGTCCTTGATTGGAACTTGGTCAAGGAAGTGTGCTGATCTCAAGAAAGAAACTTCAACTGTCAATATGTCTTATCCATGCTATTGCTTTAGTTGCACGGATTACTTTGATGCATCCTATGCAACTGATCATCTTATATGTTATGACGTCTGTTGCTTGTGATGCAGAGCTATCATGGAGAAATGTGGAGATGCCGATGATTGCATATCAACTGCTGAGGCTACTGAATTAGCAGCGGCTTTAGATGAGGAGAAATTAAAGAACTTGCCATTGCCGGGTCAAGTTGGTTTTATCAATGGAGGGCCTCCATGCCAGGTTGCCCATTCCAGCTCCTTGTCTCTATGCTATTTTACTTGAAAAGTCTTATAAATTTATAAATATCTCTACAGGGCTTCTCTGGAATGAATAGGTTCAGTCATGGTATGTGGAGTAAAGTTCAGTGCGAGATGATATTGGCTTTCTTGTCTTACGCTGATTACTTTCGACCAAAATTTTTCCTGTTGGAGAACGTAAGGACCTTTGTTTCTTTCAACAAGGGCCAAACATTTCGACTCACTCTCGCTTCTCTCCTTGAGATGGGATACCAGGTATGCAACTTTAGAATATCTTCTGTGCTAATTCTTCATAGAGTAAAATTATGAAAAAGCCGAAGATAATATAATCTAAGCATGAATTGAAGAACCTAGAGTAGCATGTCCTCAATTATTTAAGAGACTCAATATGGTTGGATATTCTTTCTTATACTAAACATAGAAATAACAGCACAAGGCCAGAGGTAAATTTATATCCTTCCACGTAATGCCAGCAGAAATAATGGACTAAATATAAGTTTAGTACAATTCAGAAATTTGGAAGGATCATTAACTCATCTTTATAATGATTTTTTCATTGGTAGTAACAGACTTTTTGTAAAAAAAAATTGTAGGTGAGATTTGGTATTCTGGAAGCTGGAGCTTATGGGGTTTCCCAATCTCGGAAGAGGGCATTTATCTGGGCAGCTTCTCCAGAAGAAACACTTCCTGAATGGCCAGAACCTATGCATGTTTTGCTAGCCCGGAACTCAAAGTTTCATTACCCGGTGACACTCAATATGCCGCTGTCCGCAGTACTGCCGGAGGGGCTCCATTCCGCTCCATAACAGTTAGGGATACTATCGGAGATCTTCCATCTGTTTCAAATGGTGCATCACGACTTGAAATTGAGGTGAGCTGATATAATCTATGTTATTTTTCATTCAGTATCAGCCTATTTGATTCTTTCGAGATTTACACACGTAATGTCTTTACAAAAAAGCTGTTATTGGAAAAAAAACCTAATATAATATTTTTAATGTATGTTTAGTATGGCTTGGAGCCTGTGTCGTGGTTCCAAAAACAAATCCGTGGGGATATGATGGTCTTGAGTGATCATATTTCGAAAGAAATGAATGAGTTGAATCTCATTCGATGCCAGCACATTCCAAAGCAGCCTGGTGCAGATTGGCGTGATTTACCCGAAAAGAAGGTGATGCATATTCCTTGATACCGAGTCTGCATTGTGTAAAATGCAGATTTGCTACATGCCTTCATGGACGAGTCTGTGAGACTGGTAGATAATGAGATATTGAACTTATGATGCAGGTGAAACTGTCAACGGGACAGATGGTTGATCTAATTCCCTGGTGCCTACCAAATACAGCCAAGAGGCACAACCAGTGGAAGGGGCTGTTTGGCAGGTTAGATTGGGAAGGAAACTTCCCAACATCAATTACTGATCCACAGCCTATGGGAAAGGTTGGCATGTGTTTCCACCCTGATCAGGACAGAATTCTGACAGTTCGCGAGTGTGCTAGGTCTCAAGTACGTGCATATCATTTTCCTATGCTCCTCTCTTCATAGTTGACATGAAACATTGATATGGACTATCATTGATATCCACAGGGTTTCCCAGACAGCTATCGCTTCTCTGGTAATATTCAAAATAAACACAGGCAGATTGGGAATGCAGTGCCACCCCCTCTAGCATATGCGCTTGGTATGAAACTCAAGGAAGTTGTTGATACCAAAGGGCGCACTACAACGTGAAGTTTGAGGGCAAGCTTGTATTCTATCTTGAGGTATGATGTATGGCTATCCTTCTCATATATCATCTGACAAGCAGCCACCATATTTTATTTCCTCATCACTATACATGGAAGCAGACAGTGTTTTGAAGACAGCTTTACCCATCTTGACAAAGGGATCCTGTGATTGATGGTGTCGGCCCCTACTACTTGCAGTTGCCTAGTTATTTGACTATGATGAATATGCATATTCATGTAAATTAATTCTCATTCATTGTAAGTTGTCATGTTATAACTGTTAATCTCCCTGGAATTTGTGTAGGAATCCTTTGAGATTATATTCACTAGTTTGTTGTATTATCAATTAGGATGTATTCTGCTTCTCCAAATCAGAACAAGGGACGAGCAAACTTTAATGTTTACATTTTTTGTTCTTATCTAGTTGTCTGTCCGTGACGGTCCATTCTTTATAATTTTCCTTTTTGTTCATTGTGATTAAACTTTTTTGATTGCGTACTACCATGCAGGTTGTGCATGTAAGACAAAGTGTAGTGTAGAATTAAATAAGAAAAGATGAGGATGACAGTGGGCTCTCAACAACTTGCTTGTAAAAGCGAATTTAGCCTTACGAACTTCCAAGAAATGCTGCAAAGTTGTGATTTTCAAAGATTGTAGCAAATGTTGTAGTCTAAGCGAAATTTTTCCTTCTTGACTTGTCGTGGAACAAAACCTATTGGTTCTAGTAGCAACAGATGTGATTCTGTTCTACCAGAGCCTTGTTTCTAAAGATCTGAAGGTCCTTGCTGCAATTGCAAGAAAGTCACCCACGAGTGGAAGGAAGTTGCTGCTGTGACGGCATGATTAGGACGATCAGCAAAAGGCTGCAAGTAGGATGAAGCAGCAGGTATCGTGAGCTTGTCAAACATTAATCATGTTTTGATTTGAGATTATTCTAAATTATAGTAATTCAAGGTGGTCAGACCCTTGCTGAGTTTCCAAACAACATAGAGCTTGGGAAGCTCGGACCACCACCACCCCCACATGCTTGTTGTTGGGCTTCTTTGGGACATACTTTTTCAATATTTTCCCTCACTATCGGAAGCAGCTTATTATATAGAAAGTTCGGATAGGTTGATCCGAGGACTTGTTGTTGGTTTGAAAGGGGGTCTTGACTCTAAGACAGAGCCGTACGACACGAGAGTGCCACTTTCTTCCCATCCATCCAACTATAGATCCGATAAGCCTCTCATGGGAATAGACGACGAGAAAGAGAGTCAAGTAAGGAATTAGACATAAGCAAGATAGTAGCTATTGGGCCTTAAGCCATTGAGCTATCTACCTACAGATCATAGTCGACTCTAGGATTCCAACTGAACTCTCGACCAAAATCGGGAGGTAGTCTGAAGCGAGGGAGTTGATAGAATGTCCAGCTTATCCCTATCCCTCTCATAGCTATTTTCCATGCACATAGATATAGATATGTCTCTACCCTTTGTCATGCAAGAACTGCCTTTTCGATATATGTTGTTCTACGTGCCCGATTGGGAAATGCTGCTTGGAATAGGAAATGCTATACTTGATCCAAACTAAACTGATAAGCTGATTGAGCCTACGAGTTGGAGATGCTTTTTTAGTTAGGACTTCTTGACGGCTTTAGACTAAGATCAGATAAGCACGTCAACTGACTTTTCTTATTTAGCATTGGAAGCAGGATAAGCTCTAGTGGTTGATCTAGTGAAGGGAGTTTAATTTGATGATATGGAGCAACATATATTATATATTTTATATTTAGTAGTCTCATTCGTGAGATTGTTCAAACATTAATTCTGTTTTGGTTTGAGATTATTCTAAAAATTAATTTAGATGATATTGAACAGATCTCGCATATTATAAGATATTTTTATATTTAGTAGTGCCCTTTATCTCTGATTCCCACTTTTGTAATAATCTAATGAAACTAAAAGGTATTGCCCTTATAACACTTGTATCCGGCAACGAGGTATTTTGTAGGAATATAGTTACCACGATATATCCTAAAGGAGTTTTGACATTTGTCCATCTTTTAGATACAATTGGGAATTGATTGCAGCAAAACCAACCAAAAAACCAAAGGTCACAATTCAAAATAGGGTTCATTTTTTGCTCCAAAGGAAGCCTTCTTCTTATCAAGATAGATCAGCGATGGTCAGACATAGTGAGCTTTTTCGCTTGAGCAGTTGTCGACGAGTATGTAGACGACCATGGGTTTTGATGAGTAGGCGGACTACCATGGATTTTTACTTGACCATCCGGTCTGTAAAAGTAAGGAAACAAAAAACAACATGCATGTGAGTGGGAAGCAAGCAACAAAAATGCAAAATTGGAGATAGATAAAATGTTACATGTCATGCAGCGTAGAAAATAAATTCGAATTAGGCTCCTCTGAGATGCTCAGCGAAAAAGCCTGCCGTTTGTGCAATTCTAATGGGTGGACGAGGGATACTATCGAAGGTTCTCGAACATCGCTCCATTCAAATAAATCATATGGCAGTGCCTCCTTTGACTTCATCTGCCAATATGAGAATGAATTTGAGAAATCATCGGTATTATATGTAAGAAGTAACTATATCAATCATCACCAATGTCAAGATTAATCAACAATAGAACTTGATTGGTAAATGGGCATTCAACAAAGAGACGAGCGTTTGTTTCATCATTTTTTCAAATATAGTATACATCAATTGGCTAAGTTAATGTCGAACAAGTATTCTTTGTCCAGTGTAGTCAGCTTGTTGTGGATCATCATCCATGGAATAAAGACTCTAGGATGGAAATGTTTACTCCTAGGACGGAAGCCGATATTTTCAACTTGAATGGACTAAGTAGACTTAGAAGATATTTTTTTATAGATGAAGATTTTATTGTTTGAAACTATAGAAGAAAATGTTATAACTTAAAATCGTGTCATTATGCAAATATTGACAATAATTTTTGAACATATTGCATCAATTAAAAAATAGGAATAGAAAGACTTGAATAATAAAACTAAATAAACTTTTTATCTTAGATTTAAATTACAGTATCGATAGTCTTCATAAAAGAAAATAATTTTAAACAAGCAAATCCTCTTCTTCATAAGTTGTTATTGTTCCTGAAAGGAAAAAATTGATTGTGTTATAATATTTCAAAATATAAAAAGTAATAAATGTTGGTCATACCTTTATACTGAGTTATTGAAAGCCCACTCTCGACTTCAAGTCATACTCATCTGATTGATTCTGCTAAAATATTTTCTTCAACTTCGTGCTCAATGTATGTCAAGAATCAACTTCTAAGAAAATCATCTTCTATTTTATCGTGAACATGTATTTAATAATATTTATAATAAAAAATGCTCTTTCAATCATTACAGTAGAGATAGGAAGGATCAAGAGAAGACGAATCAATCGATCAACCAAATAATGTATAATTGGTTACGTACTTATGCTAATTTTTGATAGAAGTCAACAAGATCAAATGAATTTTTAAGAATTGGATGACTATCGATGTTTAATTTATAATTTACCAATTATTTTTCAAACAACAATATTTCTTGTTCTGATAAATTCATTGGATAAAATTTCCTTATTAATTTGCATAGATCAACAATACTGAGTACTTTGTAATTATCTCTAGGATCTAAAGCTACATTGAGTGTAAGAAGCTTGATGATTTTTTTGTTAAATCGACTATTAAGTTTTGATAACTGAGGATCAATTGCATTAGTTTATATATCCGCTCGGTAATGATGAAGTATCATGACTTTAGTTACCTGACCACGAGACCACAATCGATTTCTAGAATAGTGGGAATTTTGATCCGAAACTTCAATATTTCTTACTTGAGAATACATATTAGTTTTTAAAAATAATTCATCCCAACTATCTTCTCTTAACTTCTGAAGATGCTCTTTAGTAGATAAGACAAGCTAGAAAACATTCAAAATATCTAATTTTTTCGTTGCATACTTTGACATAAGTCTTATGTTATCCCCAATTTTCCTTCCATAATATACATGATAAGAATGAATTCAAAGGAAGTGAATTCTCTCATGCTTCATCTGCTTTTGCATGTTGTTATACATGATACCTCCATCTATGATGGTTAAAATCTTGTGAATTGCTCTATACATTTTGATAAAACTACATATAGATTTGTAATGAGAACTCATGTTGTTAATATGATCACTAAGGCATACATTAAATAATAATTTCCATGATCAATACAAATCAATGTATTACATATTAAGAAGATTATAATCAAGCATATCCGATTCATATGGCAATTACAAGATGCACACATGAACCAATCAAACCACTTATACATCATTTTAGGACGAGATCTAGGAAAGACAAAGCAATAAATAAATTACAACAAATAAGATAGAAAATATATTAGATAAGATATCACCGAAGCATCCATTACGGTCTGTCTTTGGAGAGGATATCACCCCCATATTACCAGTGCGAAGGTTACTAGCGATCCGTTCCCAGGATACGACGGCACACGATCGTCGTCTGCATACACCGATGAGATCAACCTCGAAAGTACCTCAGATAACTACAACCGAGAGAAGAAGAAATCGTTGGTCACAGTTGCGGTAGAACAGAGAGCAAAAGACTACGAGAGAGTTTTCTAGCGAGTGAAGAAAACAATGTCGGGGGGGGGGGGGGGGGGTAATATGGAGACCTAGGTGTTGAATAGAGATTCTCAACTATTTAATTTAATAGAATTATCGAGTCTCGATGCAACCCTAATTATCCCTCAACAAAAAATTTTATTTACTTCTCAAGTTAAAAATAAATCAATCAGATGTAAGCAAGAGAAATTTTGCTATTTATTTACCTGTATAGCATACATGATCGAACTCAGGGAGGCTACAAATATCCCGAGGGTTAAATCAAAGGAAATCAATGAAATAAAAAGGATTCTTCAATCAAACTACCTTGGTTTTTGTGATTTTTTTTATCTTTTTAAGTTTTTGTGGATTTTTAATTTTTATAATTTTTTATGCTTTTCTAATTTTGAATTTTTTAAATGATTTTTAATTTCACGAATAATTTTCTTTTTATTTTTTAGAATAAAATAAAGAATAATGAGAATAAAGAAATAAATCTTTTTGTATTTTTCAAATATGGTAAAAATATGTAGAAAAATCAAAGAAAATTATTTTTGTGTTTTTTATGTTTTTCTACCATTTTTGTGATTTTTCGAGGGTTTTCAGATTTTTAGGGTTTTCAAATTAATTAAAAATAAGAAATCAAGTAAATAGAAAATACAGTAGCTGTTTTTGGATTTTTAAAATAGAAAATAAAATAAAAAATGAAATAAATAAACACTAACAGAAAAACTATTTTTCAAAGAATCTTGAAAGGTATTTTATTTAATTTTAAGATTTTCAATGATTTTTTATGAATTTTTTTAGTATTTTAATGTTTTGTGATTTTTTGGTTTTTATAAATAATTAGCAAGTACAATTTATATAAAAAATAAAACAAATAAAAATTTACAAATAGAAATTATTATGAATTTTTTCGGTAATAAATAAATTGTAGCAAACAAGATAGAAAATAGATTAGATAAGAGATCACCGAAGCATCCATTACAAACTATTCTTAGAGAGGATATGACCCCCACCATACTGATGCAGAGGATATTGGCGATCCACTCCTAAGATACGATGGCACACGATCATAGTCCTCGCACACTGATGAGATCATCCTTAAAAGTACCTCAGAGAACTGCATCCGAGAGAAGAATAAATCACAGATTGCAGTTGCGATGGAACATAGAGTAAAATACGACGAGAGAGTTTTCTTGTGAGTGAAGAAAACGTCTAGGGGAGGGTATACAGAGACCTAGGTGTTGAACGGAGATTCTCAGGGGTTTAATTTAATAGAATTATCAAGTGTCGATCGAACCCTAATTATCCCTCAATAAAAAAATTTATTTACTTCTCAAGCTAAAAATAAATCAATCAGATGCAAGCTAGAGAATTTTCGCTATTTATTTACATGTATAGCATACATGATCAAACTCAGGGATGCTATAAAATATCCCGAGGATTATTTAAATCAAAGGAAAACAATGAAATAAAAAAGAAGGATTCTTTATTCAAACTACCTTTGTTTTTGTGGAATTTTTTTTATCTTTTTGATTTTTTGTGGATTTTTAATTTTTGTAATTTTTTAAGCTTCTTTAATTTATTTTTTTTTAAAATTTAATTTTACGAATGTTTTTATTTTTAATTTTATAAAAAAGGAAGAAAAGTATAACGAGAATAAAGAAATAAATCTTTTTATATTTTTCAAATAAGATAAAAATATGCAGAAAAATCAAAGAAAACTATTTTTGTGTTTTTAATGTTTTTCTACTGTTTTGTGATTTTGCGAGGGTTTTCAGATTTTTTTAAGATTTTCAAATAAACTACAATAAGAAATCAAGTTAATAGAAAAATGCAACACCTATTTTTGGATTTTTAAAATAGAAAATAAAATAAAAAATGAAGGAAATAAGCACTAACATAAAGATATTTTTCAAAGAATTTGGAAAGGTATTTTATTTAATTTCTAGGATTTCAATGATTTCTATGATTTTTTAGTGCTATTGTATTTTGTGATTTTTTGGTTTTTATAAAGAATTAACAAGTGAAATTTATACAGAAAATAAAACAAATAAAAGCACGAAACAGAAATTGTTACGGATTTTTTTCAAAATATTTTCCAATTTTTATTAATTATCTAACGTAAATAGGAAATATTTTTGTGGTTTTTGAATTAAAAAAAATAATAAAAAATAAAATGCGAAAAAAATTTACTGTAGATAAATGTGATTAACATGAGCTTAAGTTGATTTTATTGGATTTTTAAGCGAGATTAGCTATTTATTGAATACAATTAACAAACAAAATAACACATTGCTTCACAGGGACCCAATTACAAAGGAAAGTTATTTTCACATGAAAAAGCTCATGCCAACGCATGTGAGTAGTGCTGGCACGAACTTTTATCTAATTATTTAAGTCTCAAGAGTGAAACAGTAACACAAATGTGCGTGGCTCTTATTGCAAATTTACCGGGGAATACGCGCTATGCATACTTATCGGTTCACATGGGACTAGAATGCAAATGAGAAAAACAAAAGGGTACCTTATGCAAATAACCAATCAACAATAGCCTGGCACACATCCTTAGAGGGACTTATTTGCGAATAAAAGAAACATAGGGTTGAAAATGCAAAATCTTCACCGGTTCACATGGTGGAAGGAATGTATGAGGTGCGACCTTACTTTTGATCTGATGGTTGTGTGTGGATGTCTGAGATTTGATCTGGAAAGCTTTATCCATGGTTGAGAATTTGGGCTCTATCGACAATTCGGATGCAATATGGATTTGCGGTACTTCATTCGACGTCTATGAATATGGCTGGAAGAACTCAGATGAATGTCTGCTCCAACAAGGTTCAATCACATGGATCTCAGTCGATCCTCCTCCTGGGCTCTTTCTAACAGTCAACGAAGATCCCTATAGTTCTAGTCTATCGATCTGAAGTGCCAATGATGTTCTATGGTCACCAGTCGAGGTCCTGGAGCTCTGGTTGGTTGGCGAATGAAAATGAATCTCCAGGTCTTTAATCTCAGCTCTAGTTGAGCCCTGCACACCTGTAAAGACTTCCCATTCTCAGAGATGAGACTCTAGAAGCATTATTATCAGCAAAGAAAGGAAATATGAACAAGCAGTTTGCTCTAGTGCAGATGGTTGGAATAAGAGTCAAAAATCATATGTTATGCATATCTGGGTGTCAGATTGTGGAGGAAGTATGAAGAGCGGTCGAACGATGTGCTGTGAGGGTCGGATCAGAAAATGATTGATCGGTGCACCTCCGATCGAGTAGATCAGAGGAAGATGGCAAAGACCGGATTAAGCTGATACATATGATCAACTACGAAATTAAAAATACAGAACCACGGAAGGTCTGCCTAGAATACCTACGAGTGGACGGAATGGGGTAATCGCCTCGATTCACTGCATGAGGTGAAGAAGCACCAACGGCCTCCAGCTATCTCCGACGTTGTATTGATCTCAAGTCTCCAACGTTCCAACACTCTCTCGGATGATGAAGCGAAGTTTTGATACAACTTTTGCTTTCCTGGCACACTCTCAGATGAAGAAACTTGGGAAAAGACGGATCAACCATAGCCAAACATGATTTTAAACTATACATAGGCTCAAGAAAACATCAATTTTAAATTTTGAAAAACACGCAAAATGAGGTGTGAAAGAAGGAATCGATGATCTGGCGATGAAGGTTGTTAATTAGGCTAAAATATTGGAGGAGATACCTGATAGAGTTAGTGACTGGAGTGTGCAGGAAAAACGGGGAAATAAGTCCGACAAGCAAAAGACGCGGGCGGGCTGGAGGATTGGGGAGTTGACTCGGGTCAACAGTCCCGAGCTCAACCAATGGGAGCGCAACCGGAATAGGACAAAAATCAGAAAACGACAAAATAGATAAAAACGACTTTATTTAAAAAATAAAATGGTAAATGAATTCAAATAAAAAAGTTTTGAAAATAAAGAATGCTAGTACTTAAATTAGCTTATTTATGGTGATTTTTAAAGAGTTAAATAAGTTATATACGTAGGTAAAATACACAAAACCTTTTAATCATAGATATATATACCTATATATACAACACTTGGATTTTTAATAAATTATTTTTATGAATATACATATAATTTAGTAATTTATTATTTTACACCATTTTGCAAGGATTTAACCATATTTTTATTTTATTCTTATGAAATTATTTATTAGGATAAATAAATAAGAGTATTTAACAATATACATAGTGATACATATACAATAAATACATGATTTTATTTTTGTTTATTTTTGATTTTGTGATTTTTACTTGTATTTTATATAAATTAGATGCAATATATACAAATAGTTAAAAAATACGATATATACAAAAAATACAAGGAAAACAAGTATACATAAATAATATACATAGGCATAATAAACAATAACACCCCAAACAACCACATTTCACATCTTACCTATGATTTTTATGAAACCACTTCCATTTTAAGGATTATTTAATTTTAAATACAATGAACGTGAGTTTGATTGATTTTGGATTTTTATGGAGAATATATTGATCGGACAAATTGAGCTTTATGGGATATTTAAAGTGTTGTTATTTACATAATCTACAATGATTGTTCTTGCAATTATTTTAAATATTTACAGCTTATTTTTATGGATAAGTTTTGAGAAGGAAATAATTTTATTTGGAGTGAATTTGGTGATAAATAAAGTGAGGAATATGTAATATATATAGTGGTATACAAGTGATGGATATGCACATGTGAGAGTTGGTTTCTTGGTTATTTTGGTGATTAGGCGTTATCTCTCCCTAATTTACTCCTTGTCGATCACGTCGAATCTTGACATTCTTTTGGAGTTAGAGTCAGCTTGTGTTTATTACATATATAGTATATGGTTTTCTTTATTTTCCTTTATTTATTAATTTTTTTAGGTTAAAATAATTATAAATATTCAATATTTACACAAGAATGAGGATTAATAAAGGATAGATTTATTAATATTTATATGTATATACGGGATTTTTAAGCTAAAATAAATGAATAAAGATGATAAAATATAGATTCATCATCCCCCTATGCTTTACCTTTGCTAGTCCCTTAGCAAACACTTATTTGAGGAATAAGCGATTGCAAAAAAAAAGAAAAAGAATAAAGAAAAATAAAGAACTTAGATCAATATTGATTAGGGATATTTACAACCACAACCCTGAGTAGTTTTGTAATTACCACAAACACCCATCATAATTCATAATTACATGAGTAACCATGAATAATTCTTAACTCTTACATGACATAACCCTATGTTATGTTCCGTTTGGGATGGCCGCTATATTTGACTATTTCCATTAAAAAAAGACAAAGTTTCCCCTAATACTCATTCTTATTTGCAAATCATGCCATCACATTCTCTCTCCTGGGAGTTTACCTTAAGGCCCATCTTCCGCCACAACCGTGCCCACACCCGTGCACTACCTGCATCTCCAGCAGCCTCACACGTCTGCACCACGCACCACCTGGAGCTCTAGCAGCCTCGCATACCTGCACTATACCTCGCCTTCAGTGGCCATCGCCTTCGCCATACTTATCTTCCCCTTCTAGCTATTCTCTTCTCTCTACTGGAGGAGGGGTGGAGGAGGGAGCTGGAGGAGGAAGGGGAGGGGGAGGTGGTCAGTGCGGTGGGGGCGCTGGGAGGCGGAGGGGTCGGAGGAGGAAGGTGGTCGGAGTAGGGGGGTGGGGGACGTAGGGGATGGCGGGCATTGAAAGGCAGAGGGGGCTGGAGGGGGAGGTGGTCGACGCGGGGGCGGGGGGGGGGGGGTGGGTTTGGGTGGGTGCAGGGCGGTGGCGGACACTTGAAGGCAGAGGGGGCTGGAAAGGGAGGTGGTCGACACGATTGGGGGGGGGGCGCTGGGAGGTCGAAGCCCGAGGGGGCTGCTGGAGGCGGAGACCAAGGGGGATGGTGGTCGGCAGAGTGGGTGGGTTGGGGGGATTTTTTTTTTGCTTTTAATTATAACCATTGGATTTATGATTGGTTAGATTAACTTTAGATCTGGTTGAGTTAACTTATTAAAATAACAGAGGGTTATGGGTGTAGGATGGAGCACTTATTCGGGGCTACTCATGTAATTACAAATTATCGAGAGTTCCTGGGGTAATTACAAAACTACTCAGCGTTATGGGTGTAAATATCCTATTGATTATTAAGCTTTTCTTCATAAAATCAAAGTATGGAGCTCAGTTAGACCTTTGGATTATTAGTTTGGAGGAACTTTAATGGGATTAGGATTTAAGACTCAACATCCTTCAAGTTCCTCAATTCTATGTTCAAGTCGCCTCAATAGTCAGGTCTGAACAAGTATATATACACAAACTCTTATGACTATGAATCCTTTCTTGTACCGTGTAAGTGAAATATAGCTCCTTACCTCAGAAATGGCAAAGAAACTACCTCATCTAACAAGGTAACCCTAATTCTCCGGTCTAGCTACTCTTTCCTCGAGGAGCGAGTATTCCCTTCTAAGTTAAAATACAACATGCTCACAAAGAGAGGGAAAAGAAGAGAATGAACTGTGGCTAGTATAGCCACATATCCTTGGAGCTTGACCAGTGTTGCCAAGTCTCCAGCTGCAAGCTTCCTTGATATAAGACTTTGAAACATATGCCTTGCTTATGATGATATTTATTTATTTTTTGAATCTATGCAAAGGTATAGCATGTACATAAGGAGTTTTTCTTCTTGATCCGGTAGACTATCCCTCTTTTGAAGCTTTATTGCAACCCACATCATCTCGTTGTTAGATGTCAGCACCACTAGACTAGTTTGAGACACACTGGTCATTTATTGTGACTGCGAATGTTTCCACTCGTGCATTTCTCCAAGCTAAAGGATTCTGCCTCCTCACCATCTAATCTTTGTTGAGATACATGTAGAGTGCTTGTCCAAGTTAAGTCACTGTCTAAAAGGGTCATGCGTGTGTTGTTGAATATTCTACTTAGACCAATCAAGATGACATGTGAACATAACCTTATGAACTCAAAAAATTTAGTCTCTTGACCTGAAGAGTCCTAACTCCAGTTCGTATAAGGTTTCTCTGTAATGAAGTGGATTAAGGTCTTAACCAAGCACCATTCTTTGGTTTTATTCTAGACTAGTTTAAATGTCAATACCATTTTGAAAAAATGTACATGCAAATGCAACAAAAACTTCTTTTTCTGAAAAGTTTTTCAAAGAGTCATGCAATTTTTTTTATAGATTTTAGACATTTTTATGAAAGAAAATAAAAGAGTTAGTGGATTGAATGTGTTGACAAGGATTAATAAGGATTATGTACATATTTACAAGGGTTTTATGCAACTATAAATACAAGTATTATACAAGTTTTATACAAGATTTTATTTTACAAGAGGATTTTATTTACATGTTTTAAATACAAATTTTATAAAATAATTTTATATACAACAAAAAATTTAATTTACATAAATAGAAGTAGTTGCAATTTTTATACACACGTTGATTTTACAACAAACAAATACATCACATAATTTATATCCCAAATGACAAAATAATTTTTGGAAAAAAATTCAAACCTTTTCAAATCACTTTACAAAATATTTTACAGGCATTTACAAAATATTTTACAAAACATTTTACAAAAGTTTTACAAATGCTTTTCAAACTATTTTACGAACATTTTATAAATAATTTTGCAACAAGGTTTTTGCAAACATTTTATTTTCAAAAAGTTTACAAACATTTCGTCAATATACATAATTTTGATAAAAAAAATTACAAATTATTTTAAAATCAAAATAATTTTATAAAAAATGTACAAAAATAATTTTACAAAAATTACAAACCTTTTCAAATCACTTTACAAAATATTTTACATGCATTTACAAATTTTTTACAAAAGATTTTACAAAAGTTTTACAAATGCTTTTCAAACTATTTTACGAACATTTTATAAACAATTTTTCAACAAGGTTTCTGCAAACATTTTATTTTCAAAAATTTTACAAACACTTCGTACAATATACATAATTTTGATAAAAAATAAACTACAAATTATTTTAAAATCAAAATATTTTACAAAAATAATGTACAAAAACAATTTTACAAAAATTATTATAAACATTTTACAAAAAAATTACAAATAATTTTACAAAAGTTTTTACAAAATATTTTACAAAATAATTTTTCAAACTTTTTTACAAAAGATTTTTGTAGATTATTTACAAATCATTTTTCAAAATTTTTTTTAAATAATAGACAAATTATTAAGAGATAAAAGTACGAGTTATGGCTAAAGTATATATATAATATATACGACACCCCCTATACTTAGCTCGAACTATGTCCTCATAGTTACAAAGAAGCTACAAAGGAAGACATAAATCATGCTACGTATAGAAAAGTGAAAAGAATCTACATAACAACGACTCAAAGAATAAAGAATGAAATGAATAGAAGTCAGTGATCCCCACTATACTTAGGATTAAATAATCTTAAGTATAGAGACTGTAAAAACGGGGAAGTTCGAGGAAAAGAATGTGCAAACTCTACGACTTGGCTTGTCCTCCCCTATACTTAGGGTAAAAGATCCCTAAATATAGAAAAATAATATCGACAAATTGAAGTACAAGTGAGAACAAAAGAAAACAAGAAATAAAAACGCGAAAGAAGAAGAATGAACGACACCACTCCCCTTATACTTAGGGTAAAGGATCCCTTAATATAGGTAAAAACAACATGAGTGATGAAACAAAACAAAAATGGAACAAGTCAAATCATTCACCTCCCCTATACTTAAATAAAGTACATCCTAAATATAATACACACACACACACACACACGAAAAAGAGGTGAACGATAAAAACAGAAGAAGAAAGAATAGAAAAAGAAAAAATACAAGAGAATATCAACTCATGTATCAGACGTAGAAGATGTTAAAGGATCATCGTTTGACACCAAATGGATGGAATCAACTATGGACATGAATGTATCATGATCTAGATATGGCTTCAGCAACTATCCGTTCACAATGAATGGCTGTGCATTAGATGACAACCCATATATGACAATACTACCATTGTCACACACATCTCTAACAATGAACACTCCTGACCATTTGCTTTTGAGTTTACTGGAGAAAAACTTCAATTTCACGTCAAACAACCGAACTTTCTGATCAGGGAAGAAAGTCTTTCTTCTAATGTGTCTATCATGCCAACGATTGACTTTCTCCTTATACATAAGTGAGTTGTCATAGGTGAAATTTCAGAATTCCAACAATCTATTTCGATCCACTTTCCTACTATGGTTTGCTTTCTAATAATCCAAATTGCATACACAGAATGCCTATAATGATTTATGAATAAGCTCAACTAGCAAATGGTAAGGTTTTCCATAGACTAGATAGGGAGACATACCTAATGGAGACTTGTACGCCATCCAATAATTCCATAGAACTGTGTCAAGCATTTGGGACCAATTCTTCCTATCTGGACGTACAAGTTTCTGAAGTATCGTCTTGATCTCCCTATTCGAAATCTCAACAAAGCCGTTAGTCTGTGGGTGGTAAGGAGACACAACTCTATGCTCAATGGCGTACTCCTTCACAAGCTTTCTGACATGCCTATTGATGAAATGTCTTCCCCCATCTGAAATAAGTACCATGGGAATCCCGAATCGCACAATAATATTGTCCTTGAGAAAGGAACAAACTGTATAACTATCAGCGGCTTCGGTGGGGATAGTCTCCACCCAACGACTAACATAATCCACGCAAGCATGATGTACTGAAATCCCTGGCTGATAGGAAATGTGCCCATGAAGTCTATGCCCCAAGCATAAAAAACATCCAAAATTTGAATATATCTCAGGGGTGGGGTATCTTTGGAACCAACAGTTCCTCCCATTTTTTGACAATCAATACAACATCGAACATAATCCATGGCATCCTTAAATAGAGTTGGCCACCATAGGTTGCATTGTAAAACCTTTGCTGCCACACGCTTTCCCGAATGATGCCCACCGAACTCTAATTTATGACAATGGTCAAACACACTGGTGTATTCCTTCTGAGGAATACACCTTCTCCAGATACAATCTGCACCCTCAGAATATGTATGGATCCTCCCACTGGTAAAAATGGATCTCTGACAGGAATATGTCTACCTTGTGCTTCGGACAATCTTGTGGAACTTTCTTGGAGACAAGATATTTCACAACATTGATGTACCATGGGAGTGAGGCAATAAACAAAATATCCTCATCTAGAAAGGTCAATGAAATTGAAAGTATTATTTTCTCAGAGGACTCTACATCTGTAATCAGGGAAAGGTGATCTAGCACAACATTCTTTACTCCAGGTTTATCATCAATCTCTAAATCAAACTCTTGGAGAAGAAGGATCCATATGATAAGGCATGGTTTGGCATCCTTCTTTGCTTGGAAGTACTGTATTGAAGTGTGATCCGTGTAGATAATGACATGTGAACCAAGTAGATCTGAGCGGAACTTCTCTAAAACAAACACCACTGCTAACATCTCCTTCTCTGTAACTGTATAATTGCGTTCTGCTTCATACAAAGTCTTGCTAGCATAGTGTATGGCAAATGGTATACCATCCCTTCTCTGCCCTAAAACAACTCCAATTGTATAGTCTGACATGTCCATCTTGATCTCAAAGGAGAGAGACCAATTAGGTAGCTGAAGGACATGAGCTCTAGTAACCATGTCTTTCATTTGACGAAATGCAAGGAGCACTTTCTCATCAACTATAAACCTTGCATATAAGCTTAGTCACATGCCTAGTGATCTTGCTTATGTCCTTAATGAATCGCCTATAAAATCCAACATGTCTAAGGAACGACCTCAACTGCTTCAAATTCTACGATGACTCTATCTTGAAAATTACATCGATCTTAGTCGGGTCAACCTCCATACCATGTTTGGAGATGATGTGGCCCAATACAACTCCATTAGTCACCATAAAGTGACTCTTATCCCACCAGAGCACAACGTTGAAGTACTCGGTCTAAATGAGTAAGAAATGTGTCAAAACTATCCTCGTATATCGAGAAATCATCCATGAAGATCTCTAGAAAACTACCCACCATGTCGGCAAAAATGACCAACATACACCTATGGAATGTAGAGAGGGCATTATACAATCCAAAGGGCATCCATCTAAAGGCGTAGGTGCCAAACAAACAAGCAAAAGTAATCTTCTTCTGATCCTCAAGAGCGATTGCAACATGATTATATCCCAAGTACCTATCCAAGTAATAGAATAACTCCTTCCCTACCAACCTCTCAATAATATGATTAATACATGGTAGTGAAAAGTGATCTTCCTTGGTCGTTGAATTCAAGCACTAGTAATCTACGCAGACACGCCATGAAGTGGGTACATGAGTCGGAATCTCCTCACCATGATCATTCTTCACAATAGTAATCTCGGATTTCTTTTGGACCATATGTAGCAAGCTGACCCACTTGGAATCCGAAATGGGATAAATAAAGCCAACATCACACCAATTCTGGATCTCTTTCATGACAACATCCTAGAGGTTCAGATTTAGATGGCGTTGATACTCACGGGTTGGTTTGTTGTCATCCTTCAAGTAGATATGATGCAGGCACAAAGCTAAACTAATCCCATAGAGATCCGAAATATTCCAGACTATGGACTTGAGGTTTCTCTCGAGAACCTCTAGCAAGCGAGATTCCTGATCGTCAGTCAACTGTGAACTGATGATGACAAGAAACATTTGGGATGCACCTGCAAGTAATGCATACTTCAACATCGAAGGTAAACTTTGAGCTCAGGTGGGGTCTGAATTAGCTCTACAATAATCTCTGCAACTGCACTGGTAGAAGGTAGATGATCTATACTTTGTGAACTATCCACCGTGGCTACTATTGGCCCAACATGTAAAATCTTGGTAAGGTCTTCAATAAATAATCTCTACTAAAAAAGGATGGCTCAACAAGATGTTTAGAATTCTCAACATATTCATCAACAAACAAATTAGAAATCTCATCAGAATGTACCTCATAAATCAACTCAGAAGACTCAGTATGATCCTTAGAAAATAGCTCTGACAATCCATCAACTGACAACTCAGAATAATCAACAGGAGAGCAAAAATCGACTGTGTTTTCCAGAGGTTCCTTTTAGGAAGTGAACTATTGGGTGTCCATGAAATCTGTAAAAAGATCTTATCCCATATCTTGATGAGAAAATCACAGTCCTCAGAATCCGCTGTAATTGTCTCTCTCTCATCTGCTGTTGGTGGCGTTGAAGGCTTCAGATCTGAGATCATCTCTATCTTAACCTTGTTACTAAGGGATTCAAAAGTTATCTCTCTAGTACCATAATCAACTACCACTTTAACCGTTCGAAGGAACGACTCACACGTATGATCGGAGTATGGAGTAACGGTGTAGAGGTATCCATATCCCTGACAACAAAATCAACTGGGAATCTCATTCATTATACCATTACAATAACGTCCTCAAGAATGCCCCTTGGCCTCTTTATCGATCTATCAACAAACTGAAGGATCGTACATGTAGATCTAAGAGGCCCCAACCCAAACTCAATGAGTAGTGAGGATGGCATGAGATTAATAGAGGATCCGCTATCGAGTATAGTCTGGCAATGGATGTGAGGTGCTCCCTTATCTTTCTTTTTGGGCGTGTGGTTGCTGATGGCATGAACTGTGGCCATGGTCAATATGTACTTCTCTATTTTCTTTCGTTTGTTCTGCTTTGGTTGACGCTTTTGAGTACATTCTTCTTTCATTTTCTTTTTAACTACATGCATGCACTCCATGGCCTTAAGGAGGGCATCTCTAGAAAGATGTTTTGAAGTATCTCTACCACTCCAGGATCAGATAGAACTGTTTTAATTTTTGAATTTTTCTAGTTTTATTCAAAGCGGAAGGAAATGGAACAAAATAAAAGCAAAATGTCAAAATACTAATTTCTCTTATTCAATCAAAATCATCATGTACATGTGGATGATCAGAATCAGTCTGTACAATGTCATCCAATACAGGTGGAGAAGAAGAAAAAGGGAAAACTAAACGAGCTGCTTGGTCTGCTGGTGCTGAAGAAGACTCCACGATTGGTGTGTTCTCCTTTGTGGTTGACTCGGCAATGCATCTTTATTTATTATCTTTTTGGCTTTTTCTGGATAATGATGGTGATGGAGGTGATGAAGAAGTAGAAGGTGATGGTGATCCTCCATGCTCTGGTTCTGCAACACTAGAATGCTACTCAACTGGTGAAGAAAATGAAGAAGTTGGTATAGCCCGATCAGAGGCTTGATCTCCCAATCCCAACTGCTGTGCAAGCGGCTGCAATCTCCTATCGCTCTTGGGTTGCCTCCTGCTACCACGAGAGGTAGAACCACGCCCCTGGTGCTGAGGAACTCAAGGTGCAGTTACAAGAACTGCTGGAGAATGGTTTCATACGCCCTAGTACATCTCCATGGGGAGCGCATGTCCTTTTTGTTAAGAAGAAAGATGGATCTATGCGCATGTATATAGATTATCGACAGTTGAATAAAGTAATGATCAAGAATCGTTACCCTTTGTCGCGCATTGACGATCTCTTTGATCAGCTACAAGGGCCATCCATCTTCTCCAAGATTGATCTACGGTCTGGTTATCACCAACTACGTATTCGGGATGTAGATATACCTAAGTCTGCATTCAGAACCAGATATGGTCACTATGAGTTCTTGGTGATGCCCTTTGGCTTGACAAATGCCCCAGCAGCATTCATGGAATGATGAATCGGGTGTTTCAGCCTTTCCCCGATAGTTTTATTGTGGTTTTCATTGACGATGTCCTTATATACTCTCGAGATGAGAAGGAACATCGCACTCACTTACCAACATTGCTGGAGACCTTACAGAGACACAAATTATATGCGAAGTTTAGTAAGTGTGAGTTTTGGCTTCAAGAAGTATCATTCTTAGGTCATGTTATCTCAGGTGCAGGAGTATCAGTGGATCCTGCAAAAATCGAAGCAGTCCTTAGTTGGGAATGACCAAAGAATGTATCTGAGATCCGAAGCTTTCTTGGCTTAGCTGGTTATTACAGACGGTTTGTGAAGGGCTTTTCTCATATTGCCCTTCCCCTCACCCAACTGACCAAGAAGGAGATGCCATATGCTTGGTCAGAAGAGTGTGAGAATAGCTTCCAGACACTGAAGGAAAGGCTCACTACAACTCCCATCTTGACAATTCCATCGGGCCCAGACGGATTCACAGTTTACATTGATGCATCAAAGGAGGGTCTGGGTGCAGTTTTGATGTAACATGGTAAGGTTGTTGCATATGGATCTAGACAGTTGAAGCCACATGAGAAAAATTACCCAACTCATGATATGGAACTGCAGCAGTTGTCTTTGCTCTTAAAATGTGGAGACATTATCTTTATGGTGTTGCTTTCGAAATCTTCACAGATCACAAAAGTCTCAAGCATCTTTTTGATCAGAAGGAGCTTAATATGAGGCAAAGGAGATGGTTAGAGCTTTTAAAGGATTACGAGTGCACCATCTCTTACCATCCTGGTAAGGCGAATGTGGTCGCTGATGCCCTTAGTCGTAGGACTCATTCAAGTGAATCACATCCTCATATTAAAGCATGGGATCTTCTTGCAGCTTTCAATGATTGGCATCCATTTCAGAGTAGTAGAGAAACAGTCATAGTTCCATCCCCTTCACGTCCAGAGTTAGTTGAGCGTATCATCCAGGGGCAACAGGCAGGCCTGAGTATGCAGAGACTCAAAGAGAAGGCTATTGCAGGAACATTAGTTGGATTCTCTTATCAAGATTGTGTGCTACGAAATGGGAATTGATTGTGTGTTCCAGCAGATGTACAATTGAGGGAAGAGATCATGCGTGAGGCACATAGTTCACGTTTGTCGATACATCGTGGTGGCGCCAAGATATATAAGGATTTGAAAAAGAATTTTTGGTGGAAGCAAATGAGAAGGGATGTGGCCAAGTTTGTGGCAAAATGCCTAACGTGTCAGCAAATTAAGGCTGAGCATAAGAGGCCACCTGGGCTTTTGCAATCCCTTCCTATTCCTGAGTGGAAGTGGGAGGGTATATCTATGGATTTTGTGACGGGTCTTCCTAAGACCACTAGTAGTCATGATGACATCTGGGTTGTGGTTGATAGGTTTACTAAGTCAGCACATTTTATACCTGTGAGTATGGCATGCACTTTCTTACAGCTTGCAGTGATCTTTATTAAGGAAATTGTCAGACTTCATGGGTTGCCGAAGCAGATTGTATCTAATCGTGATCCAAGGTTATTCTCTCACTACTGGAGAGAATTCATGAGTTCTTTAGAAGTGCAACTATGCCTCAGTTCTGCTTACCATCCACAGACCAACGAACAATCCGAGAGGACGATTCAGACACTGGAGGATCTTCTTCGAGCATGTGTGCTGGAGTGGAGAGGGTCGTGGAAGGACCATTTGCCGTTAACAGAGTTTACATATAATAACAATTACCATGCCAGCATAGGCATGGCCCCTTTTGAAGCGTTGTATGGAAGGCGGTGTTCTACACCTCTGAGTTGGCAGGAGATTGGACATAACCTTTTACATAAGATAGAGTACTTGGAGGAGACCGCTAAGGCATTCAAGATAGCTTGGGAGAAATTGCTTACTGCACAGAGTAGGCAAAAGAGCTATAGCGATAGACGACGCACTGATCTTAGCTTTGAAGTTGGAGATTTTGTCTTCTTGAGAGTTTCTCCCATGAAGGGAGTTCAACGATTTGGATTGAAGGGAAAGTTAGCACCCCGATTTGTCAGACCGTTCGAGATTCTCGACAAGATTGGTAAAGTTGCATACATGATTGCTCTTCCTCCTCACCTTGCTGGTGTGCATGATGTTTTCCATATCTCCAACTTGAGAAAATATGTGCATGATCTATCGCATGTGATTAATTATGATGACCTTCGTGTGGACACTGACCTGAGTTATCAGAGGAACCAGTTCGGATCATCGATTGTTCAGTGGAGAAGTTGAGGCATAAGAAGGTACCTTCGGTGAAGATCCTTTGGCAACGACACAACTCTAAGGAGGCCACCTGGGAACCCGAGGCAGATATGCGACGTGACTACCCATACCTTTTTGAAGGTAATCTATAAGCTACTTTCATCTTTTTATGGTTGTTATCTTTTGCTCGATAGGATCCAACCTTTTAAGGTTGTTGTGATTACACCTTTTGCATCCTAAGTCTCGGAGACGAGACTGTTTTTAAGGTTATGATGTAACACCCCGCAATTTTCAATTTTCCTGAAGTCTTAAAACCTATTCAATATTATACTCAAAAGAAGCTTCTCGTCGCAAGCTTTCCAACGAGTCCAAAAATACGTAATTCCGAGTTCGTATGTGGGAGATATGCCTGCTTTAGTGAAGAGGGGTCATGGATATTGAGGGGATTAATGGTTACGGGATTAGATAAATTAATTGCAAATTTAGGGCTATTTTAGGGATCCTTAAACTAGGGTTTAGGTCCTAACCTATATTAAGACCCTCATCCTTCATCTCCCCTCATTCCCACTTCTTTCCAAACCCTAATCCATCCTTTCCTTCATCCACAAGTCATTCTATTATCAATTTTCCCCCTCCTCCTTCAAAGAATCAAGGAGAGAACGGTGCCACCACCATTATCAAAAGCTCTGAAGCCACGTAGCTTTGCGACAAGAAGAAGACGAGGAGGGCCATCGCACGGGAAAGGCAACCCTCCCATCGGATTTGTGATTGGGCGTTCGAGCAGATGGATCAAAGACGTGCACGAGTATTAATAACGGATCTTCGACTCTCTCCCTATTTTCTTCCGCTTACCTTACGAATAAGGGATATTGTCGGTTTTACGAAGGACGAATGATTGATTTCAATCCTACGTTCGGAGTCGCTTTTGTTGTTGGTACATCATGTTTTTTTGTTAGATCATCATCAAATTCTCGATTTCATGCACGAGTCTGGATAGGAATCAATCTTTTTTTTTTTATAAATCTCGATTGTTGTGGTGTTGCTGTGGATAAATATTGTAGATCACCTTACCAAACTAATGATAACTAACTATTTCCAGTTTATAGTTATCTTGCTTTTAAACCCTATAATACGAGTCCACATATTCAAAATCAGGTTTACATCACAAGATCTGCCGTGAACTTTGCATCTTGAGGCCGTGACCGCATATAGGTAAAGATATAATGACTACATAAATTTCTAAGAAGTAAATCTTGCTGACACGTACTATGTTTTTCCTTCCTAATTACATGGATTTGTAGTTTATCAAAGTTTTATCAAATTAATTATAACCTGTATAAGAATCATTATATTATTGTGTGTTGGATCATATTACGTTGGATACAGTCCGGAGATACTTGCTGTTGGTTTGAAATATCACCATTAGGATTAATTCATCCTTGACAGTCTGTTATAGCTGTATAATTTATGTTTTTTTCCTTTGGATTATCCGGAAATTAAGCTCTAATGACCTTATTTTACTCAGAGGATTATCATTTGTGCCTAAATAGAGTAATGAGCGTGGATCCATTCAGATGATGGCCAAAATAGTGTGACTATATATGAAACCAGTGCATCACTTAATGTTTTGGATTGGAAAAATTCACAAGTCACAAGTAAGTACCCAGATTGGTGTAAAAACAGATTAATGATAATAACAAGAGTGTTGATGTTGTGTTATTAAGTTGAAAAAATCAACAGATATAACCCTTATCAGGATTCCTGAAATACCTTTATACAGTTCGATAGTAAATCAGAATCATGATATTATTATTAATAATTTTACTGGAAGTAAGATCTCCCCCATCATGATCGAATGTTATATTCATATGCATGGTTTCTCCCCCTGTGTGAATGGCTTAGAGATATAAAGGGGATATTTATATAGATGGCACAACAAGATATCTTTTTATTCCCCCTCCCTTCACCTTACATACAATTGGTGATGTGTATATCTTGGTCAAGGATACTAACAGTACATGAGTATCAAAAGATATGCTAAATATCGTTACCGCTTAATAGGCTTTGCTGAAACAATAATACTTGTGGGGGCAGGAAGATAAATACTACAAGGTAGGTGCACACCTTTGTGGTCCGGCTGAGCCAACAGTGAGTCACCCCCACTCGAGGGGCATCATAAAGTGGGGTGGTGGTAGGTACTCTGGTGGAATTAAGGTGGATGCATGCATGCATTACACCATACGGATCCGTTTTTGTTGCACTTGTTAGGAAGCGAGCGAGACTCCTCCGGCAGACTCGATTGACAATGTTGTGACTCATCGGGCATGTATGCCCCGTCTCGAGTGTCAGAGTACTACCAACTAGACTAGCTGAAGGATCGCGCTTACGCACAGGTTTTAGGTTGCACTATGAATGGAGTGTTGCATGCTTCATTTCTAGTGCAATCGTTCTCCTTTGACGGGCGAGTCCGGGATAAGTAGATGAGAGTATGGTTTAAGACATGTCTAAGAGTTGATTTTGATTGCATATGTGCTAAAGGCCTAAAATTTAAGTGATTATTTTTAGCCAGATGTTTTTAAAATGTTCTCTCCTAAGCTCATTCAATTACTGCAATTGCATTACCTACCTATAATCTCTTGATTTATAATTTACCTTATCCTTACTGGGTCAGTTGACTCAGAAGTTATACTCTTTGGAAATCCAACAGGAAGTGCAGAACAGGAGACGGAGGCTCGCATTTTCGATGGTGCATCTGTAGGACATTGTTGAGGTCGAGGGTTAGTGTTGTAGTTGTTTTATTTTCTCTTTGTTTCATCTATTATGATGTAATAAAGAGACTCTGAGGTTTTATTGTTATCCTTTTGTGGACATATAGTTATCAATGGAAGTAATTTTTTTTCTATAATTCTTTTTGTATGAATGGTATATCATGCATGTTGTCTATAACTGTGGTTGGGTAATAATACAAATGGGTGTTGAGATGCGCTCCCGTCAAGGCGGGGCGTTTCATCCCTTGCTCGGAGATGGAACTCTGATAGCATTATTAACAGCAAAACAAAGGAAACATGATCTAGTGGTTGACTCGGGTGGGGATAGTCAGAGAATAGGAGTCGAAAATCATATCTTATGCATATCTGGGGGTCAGATTGTGGAGGAAGTATGAAGAACAGTCGGGCCCTGTATAGCAAGAGTCGGATCGAAAAATGATTAACCGGCACTCCTACGATCGAGCACATCAGAGGAAGATGGCGAAGATAAGATTAAGATAAATACACATGATCAAATACTGAATTAAAAATGCAGAATCAAAGAAGGTCTACCTAGAATACCTACGGGTGGACGACATGGGGTAATCGCCTCAATTCACTACATGAGGAGAAGAAGTGTCAACAACCTCCGACGATCTCCGATGTCGTATGGATATCAAATCTCCGACACTCCAACGCTATCCCAGATGATGGAGCGAAGTTTTGTCACAACTTCTGCTCGCCTGACACATCCTCAGATGAAGAAACTCAAGAAAAGATGGATCAACTAGAGCCAAAGATGATCTGCAACAATAAATAGGCTTAGGCGAACAACAGTTCTAAATTCTGAAAAACATGTAAATCGAGGCATGAAAGGAGGAATCAATGATCTGGTGATGAATGTTGTTAATTAGGCCAAAAGATCGAAGGAGACATCGGATGGAGTTAGTGACTGGAGTGTGCGGGAAACAAATGGGGAAATAAGTCTAGCGAGCGGAAGACGTGGGTGGGATGGAGGATTGGGGAGTTGACACAGTCAACAGAACCAGGCTCAACCAATGGGAGCACGATCTGAATAGGACATAAATCAGAAAATGACAAAATAGGTAAAAAACAGATTTAATTACAAATTAAAATGGTAAATGAATTCAAATAAAGAAGTTTCGAAAATAAAAAATGTTATTAATTAAATCAACTTATTTATGATGATTTTTAAAGAATTAAATAAGTTATATACATAGGTAAAAATACACAAAATATTTTATTCATTTGTATATATACCTATATATACAACACTTGGATTTTTAATATATTATTTTTACAAATATAAATATAATTTAGTAATTTATTATTTTACAACATTTTAGAAGGATTTTAACCATATTTTATTTTACTCTCATGAAATTATTTGTTAGGATAAATTAATAAGAGTATTTAACAATATACATGGTGATACATATACAATATATACATGATTTTATTTTTATTTATTTTTGATTTTATGATTTTTATTTGTATTTTATACAAATCAAATAGATCATATACAAATAGTTAAAAAATATGATATATACAAAAATACAAGGAAAACAAGTATACACTAAAAATACAATATATACAAAAATACAAGGAAATCAAGTATACATACATAATATACAAAGACATAATATACAATAGCTTCCCAAACAACCATAATTCGCATATTAACTCTGATTTTTATGAAACTACTTCCACTTTATAGATTATTTAATTTAAAATACAATGAAAGTAAGTTTGGTTGATTTTGGATTTTTACGGAGAAGATATTGATTTGACAAGTTGAGATTTGCAACATTTTCAAATTGTTGTTATTTACATACTGTACATTGATTCTTCTTACTATTATTTTTAATATTTACATCTTATTTTTATGTACAAGTTCCAAGAAGAAAATAATTTTATTTGGAGTGAGTTTGGTGATAAAATAAATCGAGGAATATGTAATGCATGCAATGGTATACTAGTGATGGATATGCACATATGATAGTTTGTTTTCTTGGTTATTTTGGTGATTAGGCCTTATATCCTCCTACTTTATTCCTTGCAGATCAGGTCGAGTCTTGACATTCTCTTAGGGTCAGAGTTAGCCCGTATTTATTTCATATATGCAGTTTTTGGTTTTTTATTATTTTTTCCTTCATTTCTTTATTTCTTTATTTTAGATTAAAATAATGATACATATACAATATTTACACAAGAATGAGGATTAGTGAAGGAGAGATTTATTAAATTATATAGGTGTTTTATAAGGGATTTATTTCTTAAATAAATGAATAAAGATGATGAAATGTAGATTCATCACTAGTGCATAGCTCTCCATCTTTCGAAAATGCCCTCTCCCCCCAATGGGCATCTCTTCGGATTCTGAAACAATGGCTAGATTAGAGCTGTTGGAGTCGAGTCGAATTCCCTCATTGTAGTTGAATCACGATTAATCTGTAGAATTTTTATTTGACCAACTAATGACACCTGTAGCAAAAGTATCGACATCTGAGATTCGATTTGACTCTCCCGAGCTGCAGTCGGAGACGGAGCGGAGCAGATCACGTACGTGTGTGTGGTCCTCCATTCCTTCTCTCTACTATTGCTACAAGAGATTGGGTTGTGAACTCATATATAAGCCTACCAAAAATTTAGAATTACTGGATCTGGTACTAAACTTCCACCCTAGACTCACAAATTTTCAAATTTGGGAATTCCTAACTTTCCCTTCAATGCCATTTGGTTTCCCAATTGAAATCAAATTGTTTCCCAATGTAATTGCATAGGTTTTCCAATTTAAAACCTAACTACACTAACTTTAAATATAACAATCCCCTACGAATTCATTAATTTGAAAAAGAGATTCAAAGAGAGTCAAAAAACATCTTCCGACTACCACACTTTGCTTTTAGTAAAGGTACCTTCCGATTTGAACCTCTACCTAACTTTACTATTTTCACCTTAACATGAATGAAGTGCACTACATGTTGAACTTCAGACCTTGGTATTAAAGTATATGGTAGAAACAAGGAAGTGTGGTTCATGGTACAATCTTCAAGGTTGGTGATCTTAAAGGCCATGCAACCTTGTCATGTTTCATGAGTATATTCAGGAAAGACCCTCTTCCTTTAACTGCAGTCCATAATAGCAATCATATAGGTGGCATTCTCCAAGGATGAACTGGTAACATCCTGCCCAAAAGCTTGAACCCATTCAGAACCTATGCTCTTCCTAAACTTGCAGCTTAAATGACACAAAGGCTTCCAGGGATAAGACACTTATGCATACGTATTAAAATAAGAGTGCCAACCAATTCTCCAAACGGCTTGTTATTACCACATTGAAACTACTTTGTAGGATCTCCACTCAGATAGGTTGGGTTGCCACTATAGAGGAGTTCACAATGGGTCCCACTCCCATCCTAAACCTAGACTTCAGGACTAAAGATCTGTCAAGTCCCTTAGTCAACAGATTTGCTTGTTGTCTTTGGATCCAACAAAATCCAAAGCCAACACTCCTCAAGACATCAAATCTCTTAACATCTTAAGTCTGATTTGTATGTGTCTTCTTATTTTCAGATTAAACTTTGAACTCTTGATCATGACAACTATGTCATGTTATCCTAATGTACTGAGATCGTAGGAACTGGCTGACCTACAATGGGAATTTCGGAAAGAAGTTCCCTTAGACATTCGACCTCAATTAGCGGTGTCCAAAGCACACAACTCATCCTCAAAGGTAGACCGATCCAGAATGGTCTACTTCACAAACCTCTAGAAGACTGCACCTCCTCCAAGGGTAAATACATACCTAATAACACCATTACTCCTAGGCTCCTCTATTTTCCCTATCAAAATTGCATCACTATATCCTTCTTGTACATATGGATGCCTACCATAATGCAAACTAATGGAAAAAGTTCCCTTCAAGTACTTTACTACTCGATCCAGAGCCTCCCAGTGAGTACAATCAAGATGACTAGTGTATCTACTCATCATTGCAATCGAGAATGAATTACCAGGTCTCGTGCAATTTGCAAGATTTATTAAGCTTCCAATGACTTATGAATACCTTAGCTTAACTACATGTACTTGATGAATATCAATTTCTTCACTTTTGTTCTTTCATTTTGGCCTTAATCCCCTATCTAAATGCATGTATGTATCATTAATTTGAAAAACAAACACTTGATAATTTATACAAAATACTGTATGTTTATTGCATATCATTATAAAATTAAAGAATAAATAAAGAACATAAAAAGAAAGGAGACACCATAGGTGCTGAATGACCATAGACCCTGAGAACCAATCATCATGATGACTTTGTCGACAAGGGATGAAGTAGGGGGAGATAGGGTAGATAAATTGTACAGAAAGGACATAAAAACCCTAAATTTTATTCTTAAATAATTAATTTTTGAACTATTTTATTCATTATTATTTTTACCTCAAATCAATAAACTTTGTACAAGAATATTGTAGATAAAAAACAAGGAAAAATACAAAATTGAGTTTATAGAAAAATAATGCACAGTGTACCCGGGGCAAACAAAATAAAAACCCAAAATTAAAACTTTACAGACCTGTATCTTCTCCATACTATATTGGAATGAACCAAAACCACCTTTAATTCTATATAACTTTTAATTACAGATGTAATGAAGGTGGTTTCATCTAATTTGGACCTAAGATGTAAAATTTGGGTTTGGGCTCCTATTGTGCAATACCTGTATATTTTATTTAATATATTTATTCTTTACATTTTCTAATTCTTTTAATTTATAAAATTGTAAATATTATTTAAAACACATATACATAATTTAAATTAGCTAAAACCATTAAATAAAATAAAAATAAACAACTAATATAAATACATATGTAAAAAATACATGTATATACCTATAGTGTAAATACACCTAATTAATTAAGTGTACATACAAACTCAGAAAAATATAGTAAAAATATCTAAATATGTATAAAAATAAATCAAAAATATATAAAATATTTGTATAAAATAATAATATCCATAATACAAACTAAAAATAAAAGACCAAAATAAAGCTATCTATACCTATAATTTACATGTAGATATTAAATTGTTATAAAAAACCTCAAAAAATAAATAAAAATATGATAAAATACTACATTAAATTACAAACATTCTTCATATTTTAATAAACATTTAATTAAATCATTTACTATTTATTTTTGATTTTACCAATAATTTCTTCCTGGGATTTTTCCGGTTCGTCCACGTAGATCGACCAGAGAGCTCCCCGTGTTGACCCTGGTCAATGTCCCCCTTCTCTCTTCCTTGAACGGTGGATGTGTCAGACTCGGTTTTCAATCCAATTTTCTCGCTGATCTCCATCATGATCTAGTTGCCATACTGGGCAGTTTCTTGAGATTTACCATCCCTAAATCACACGAAAGCTTCATATCTATCTAAGTTCCATCATATGATCAGAATCACCATCAAAAGAAGAACCCTTGACCAGACTATAAATAAACCTCCTCTACCGTTCTTCCAAATTTGATCCCTCTTCATATATTCATAACCCCTCAGATATGTCCCAATCTCTTCGCTTTGGTGAGAGCAAGCAATGGAGAAGATTTGCAGCAAGGAGGAATGGGTGGAGGTGGAGATCCAATCATCCCTGAAGGAGCTCCGACAATGGTTCAGCTTCATCGGCCTTCAACGAGAGGCCAATCTCTCTGCTTCTTAGGGATATCTTAGACTCTTGTTTTCATTTCTATCATTAATTTAAAGATTAATCTTGTCATCTTCTTTAATTTTGAAAATCTCCAATTCCCTGGAGCTTGAGCTCCAAGGCAAATATTCATGCTTCGACTATCAAATCATCTCGAATTTCATCCCTTTATTTTCACCATCGTCTTCTCCATTGATTGCACCATATGTTCCCCTCTGATCCATCGTGGATCATGGAGTCAAGGCTCCTCTACCACCCTTCGTTGGAGCCCTACCTTCATCCCACTCCACGCCTCTTTTGCTAAACCCCCTGACATAGGAAGGAGCCCTCAAATCAGAGAAGCTTTTGGTGCAGGTCCGTGTATCCCAATAAGCAGCTAGAGCTGAATTGAACACCTAGAGAAGTTCCAGGTTCTAAGTAATCGAAGCTCTCTTACCGTCCTCGGAGAGTCCCACTGCATGCGGAGGAGCTCCAACAAGCTGCTGGAGCATTTGGTCAGGGATCAACCGTCGGAGTAAGGAGATACGCTATATCAAAGTTCATCGGCCGATTGTACTTCAGACTTCTTCATCCTCCCTCACGAGCCTCTGATCACAACTACACTCCAGATCTAATCTGGAGTGTCCATCTCGAGCGAAGCGGTGCCCATCCCCAACTACGTGATCTTCTATATGGTGTCCAGATAATGGTCGGATCCCAGGGATTTAAATGGTATGATTGCATAGACCCCTCCACTCTTTTTGTTATTTTAAAAAGGTTCTATAATATTTAATTCAGATACAAAACTTTTGGACATTTTACATGAATGACTTCAGTGCCTTTTAATATTGCATATCAGTCTAGTGTCAGGTCACCTCACATGGACCCCACGTGAGATGAAATTCTGCAGGTGTATCTCTTGGGTTTCGTAATTTCTAATCATTCCAATAAAATCAAGTGAGCATACAAACTTTTGAGTTATTTTACTCATTTGCCCCTACCTTTTATTTTATTTGTAAATATACACCTGCTAGCTTGATTAAATTTTATTTTTGCATTTAGTTTTAATTAAAATAGTTCAAGTGCTCTAAAAATTCTCAAAGAATAGGTATATGTTCATGATTAGTTGATTGTTCACATTATCATCTTTATTTGCCATTTTACGTGCATTTATTATTTATTAAAAATCATTTGGAGTTATTTTATTGTCTGTTTGACTTAAAAAAATACAAAAAAATTATAAAACCTTTTTTAAAAATCCAAAAAAAAACCACCTACTATTTATTACTCTAATTTTATACAGACCAGAGATAATAAAAAAATATTAAATGTAGCTCCAAAATATTTTCGAAAGATCCAAAAATATTAGTTTTTCTTCAATTTTATATATTATATTATCTACATATTAATATTGATTTGGAGAAATTTTGAGATGAAATCTCAAATCTATTATTACTATTTAAATAGTCCTTGTTGTGTTATTTTTCTGATTTTAAAAACATTTTTTTTGCAAAAATCTCCCAAAAATCCATAAAATTGAAAAATATTTGAAACATATAAAAGTATTTTATTTGGCTATTTTGTATTTTTATCTATATTTATATATAGCATACCTTATATAGCCTATATGTACATATATCTTATTATAATATGTTATATTACTAGTAATTATTATAAATATTATAAGGGTAAAATGGGACTGCCCCCATGGGGGAAGCTAACTTGGATCCCCCCACGCCATTTCACCCATTATTTTTTTGATAATTTATTCCGTGGATTTTCATCAATATATACCTATATAAAGTCATTAAAATTTCACGCGAAATAGAGATTCCTACGACCTCCAACCAGAAAGGTCGTTTTTAGCAATTTTGTTACCGTTAGAAAATGACTGTCTGGATGGAGGCCATAGGAGTCTCTGTTTCGCATGAAATTTGAATAACATAATATAGGGATATAGTGATGAATATTCACAGAAGAAATTTTCAAAAAATAAAAAATAAAAATGGGTGAAATGGCATGGGGGGAGCCAAGTTAGCTTCCCCCAGGGACACCCCCATTTAACCCATATTATAAATATATTTTAAAAACCTTAAAAACAAAAAAACTATTCTTTTTGGTTATTTTCTGATTTTTGTATATATATCCTTGTATATTCTATATATAATAGTTATCTTATATATTTATATACATCCTTATATATATCATTCCTAATATTAAATTAAAAACATATTAAAAAATCAGAAAATTAAAAATTAATATATATATATAATTTAAAAAAGAATTATTTTCTTTGATTAAAAACCTACATACGCATTGATTGATTTTGTGCACATTTGCATAATTGCTTTATTTACTTGTTTAAATAATACCTGCTATGTCCCATCTCCCTATATTCGACCCCTACCTACTTGTCCACTATACACTTGTTTGTAGGGTATAATAAATTTTGATTCACACCTTGATTTCATTACTGGATTCCTACATTGTATGGGTTGATTGTTGATATTAGCTGAGATTCTTGGAAGAGGTCAATTCAACGACTTAGTGGTCCGCCTTGTGCGGACCACAAGACTCTCTCCCCTGATTACTGGCTCTTTTCAAATGACGTTGTTGTCGAGGAGCAACGGATATCGTAGCTTTTGTGTATATTTGTGTACATTATTTGCCTCTTTTATTTTTGCTATTTATTCTTGATAATTATTTGAGCCGTTCTGACCCATATTTCTTTGTTTTACTTTCTTGCGAGGGACCACATGGTGACGACCACTTCCTAGGAGGTGGACTCACCCGAGCTGTGAGGATGTCAACTCTTCTACTTGTGAGCCGACCAGGAGAGAGCAGGAAAGAAGAGCAATGAAGGAGAAGGACACCACTCTTAGATTATTTGTTTTTATTTTGTGAGAAGAGTGTTTTAATTTATTTTTGCAATATTAATTTGTAACAATTTTGGGCTTGGACACTTCATACCTAACGAGGTCCATTGCTCGAGTATCTGTTCACCTGATGGCCTCGTCGCGGTTTTTAGTGTTTTATTGCCTTTATTTTATTTTGTTTCTCATGTTTTTAGATTTCCACCTTTATTTTCATTTATTTTATGTGATTGAAGACCCTAGATCTAGGTGCTTGACTTGGTAGCTAGGTCCAAAGTATTAATAGAAACTTGCACCTATAGTCTCTTACGCTTGGACTTAGTCAAATAATTAATTGTGAATTACTCGGGTATGGAACTACGAGCCGTGAGAGACTCTACACAGTTCTTGTAGGGCCCGTTGTGAGGGACACCAAGGAGTCTCCAATACTGGATACTTGGATCTATTTTTTTTAGTAATTCACATTTGGTTCTTCTTGATAATAGTAATTTATGTTTAGGATGCTTTATTGCTTGCATATCGCCATATAGTGTAAACATTTCAATTCTATTTTGCATCTCGCATGGAGAGCGCTGGGAAGCACTATGAGTCTTCTTACTTTGCATGCATAATTTGACACGAGAGTGAGATTTCTACCCTTGTGTCCACTTTCTTTGCTTTTTCACCCTCTCCCTCTATTTTATATCACTTTGGTTCAAAATAAAATACAAAAACTCATTAGGTGGGATTCTTTGATAAATACTCAAAAAAATGAAAATCCAAAAATTAAACAAGGTAACTATTCATAAAACTTCGACCTTAATAAAAAGTGTAATGAACATCCTTGTTTTGGGTTCATAAGACCCTCATTGCTTTCAGGTACACTCCAGACTGAGTGAGGCATGACCCCCTAAGGATTAGAGCTAAAAACAGGATCTGTAGCAGCCTTGATTGTCACTTGTGTTGGCGAAGTATTGGCGCTTTTATCGTACGTGGGTGAGTAGGGCCTTGTAGACGATAGTGTTCCCACCTTGTGTGGAGCATCCTACTTGGTCTGAAGTATTGAGCATAAGCCACACCTTCACAGGGGTGCCTGATGAGGAATAAAAATATCAAAATTACATAGAAATTAAACTAGATTAAAATAAATTATAAGGATTTGATTTTTTTCATGTTTTTTTTGTATTTTTGTATTGATTTTCACATGAAAACATGAAACTTTTGTGGAGTTTTTGAATTTTTAAAAATAATAAAATATTGGAAACGTATTATGCAAATTATGGTGCAGGATGGATGGAAGAGGACACTTGAGGAATTTTCGTAGAATTTTTAAAGGGGTTTTTATATTTTTTATTTGATTTTTAATATGAAAAATAAATACCGACACATAGGGACCTAAATGCAATTATTTAAAGTTTTTAGACTAAATGATAACAAAGATAAAAAGTCCAGGGCATAATATGTAAATTTCCTAAAAATCACATGCCAAGACACGTGCCTCGCTGGACAGGACTATAATGCAATTAAAATATTTCCAGGGGCCAAACAATAACATAGAAATAAAATACTTTTATTGCAAATTTCCACTAATCATGTACAAAACACTAGTTTAGTTCAAACATGGACTAAAGTGCAAATAAAATTAATACCAATGGAAAATATGCAAATATTCAAATAAAGATAGGACGGCACACGTCTTCACAAGGACTTATTAGAAAATTAAATAAAGATAGGGGTGCAGATGCAATTGTATCCTTAAATGACGTGGCACGAAGGACGACTGGATGGCGATGATGCTTGGATCTGACAGCTATGGATGAGGCGTGCTTGAATTGCCTCGATCCACGCGGGATAATCTAATCAATGGCAAAGGATTGGGGCTTTTTGGATGGCTGAGATTTAAACTGGGCGCCTTGTTCTTGATCAAAGAGCTATGAGATGATCTGGACGAACTGGGAAGCTCCCGAGTCCCTCCGAGCTTGATCTGGTTGGATCTCCCTCGTCTGCGCTCTACTCCCCATCAAATCAATCTCAGATCAAAGCTCCTTCGATTCTGTGTCTGGCGTGTACATTGGATCGTCGCAATGGCAAAGGATTGGGGCTTTTTGGATGGCTGGGATTTAAACTGGGTGCCTCTTTTTGATCGAAGAGCTGCGAGATGATTTGGACAAACTGGGAAGCTCCTGAGTCCCTCCGAGCTTGATCTAATTGGATCTCCCTCGTCTGAGCTCTACTCCTCATTAAATCAATCTTAGATCAAAGATCCTTCGATTCCGTGTCTGGCGTGCACATTGGATCGTTGTGGAATCACCCGATAATGGATCTGGAAGGTGATGAACTTTGCTACTCTAGGAACCTACTCCATTCTTGATGTATGCTCTTTACGTTGTCACTAAAGCTCCTTCGACTTGCAAATCAAAACCCATGCTCAGAGGTATCCTCCAGCCAAGAAGTTAGGTCAAAAACATAGAAGATGGTGGATAGATGGGAGTCTCCGGAGAAGATGATCGAAGAGGAAAGCAGACTTCAGAACTAGGAAGTTCTGAAGGTGGACAGATGGTGGGACAGATGGAGAAGGTCAGGGTGAAGATGTTGGGATAGTCAGAAGTTGGTGAAGGTGGAGGGAGCCCCTCCTATGTGGAGATCATATGTTGAAGGTGGTCGGGCGATTTACACTAAAACATGAACTAAAATGCAGAATTAAAATAGCATAATAAAGTCTAAGCTCTTTATTGGTACTTACATGTGGAATGGGAGTGGAGATCGCCCTTAATTCACTACGGCTGGCGGAGAGTCGAAACACGATGGAGAGCTTCGACCGCGTGGCTGGAACACGATCCTCAGGCCTCCTCGTGCTTACCTAGATACGAAGATTGAAGCTCTATCACCACCTCGACTCCAGGGATCAGCCTCATGCATAAAGAAGCTAGAAGAAAGGAACAACCTCATGATGGAGGTGGAAGGGGTTGATTTATAGAGATTGCTCCGGCAATATTTGAAATTCAAAGTGGGAGCAAATCACGGAGTGATTGGTGGATCTGAGGTGCTAGCGAGTGAGAGGAATGATCTGGCAAAAAGATCGGAGAAGGAAGCATGTGCCGTTAGTGATTAGAGCATGGGAAGAATGGGTGAAGGAATGACATACGCAAGAAGAGCAGAAGTTAAGTGCAGACCATTGATTCGAGTCAACAAACCCAGGTCAGCCAATCGGCATGCACGGGGGAAACATACAAACTACACTAGACGACAAAAAGTCAATAAAATATTAAATAATTCAATTAAAAATAAAAATGAATTAATTTAATTAAATAATGTAAATAAAATATGTTAAGAATAAATTAAAGCTAACTTCAGTGATTTTTATTTAATTAAATAAAGTATATACAAGGGTTAAAATAAATACAAGGTGTTATTTGTAGGTATGTACACCTATATATACAAAACTTTGATTTTCAATTAATTAACAAATATATAATTTAATATTTTATTTATTTACAATATTTTACAAGGGTTATGATGTTTTTTTATATTTAAAAATTAATTTATTAGGTTAATTAAATATGTATAAGTACATTATATACACGGTGATACATAGACAATATATACTTGATTTTATTTTTGTTGATTTTTGATTTTGTGATTTTTATTTGTATTTTATATAAGTTAAATACAACATTCACAATTAATTAAAAATACAATATTGACAAGTATGCATAAGAAAATAAATAATTAAATAATATACATAGTGCATATAGGTATAATATACAATAGTACCCCAATTGGCCACATTTCACACCCGAACTCTGAATTTTATAAGATCATCTATGTATTAAAGATAATTTAATTTGGAGTATAATGAAAGTAAGCTTCATGAATTAGGAGTCTCGGTGCAGTAGATATTGATCTTGAAAGTTTTTACTTTGTGGCTTTTGGAGAGTGATGTAATTTTCACAATATACACAAATTTTAATTGCACATATTTAATTATTTACAAAAGGATTTTATTCACAAATTTCAAGAAGAATTAGTTCTTATTTACAAAAGATTTGGTAATAAGTAAATTAATGAAACAATGTATGTACATATGATGAATATATACATGTGGCAAATGAATTTTCTGGATTTTCTGGTAATTAGGCCTTATCTCCCCCTACTTTATTGCTTGTTGATCAAGTCAAGTCTTGACCTTTTCTCGGGGTTTGATTCAACCTGTATCCATTGCATATATATACAATCTTTTATTTTCTTTATTTTCCCTTTATTTATTTATTTATTTATTTTAGATTAAAATAGTGATAAATGTACAATATTTACACAAGAGTTAGAGTTAGTAAAGGATTCTAATTAGTGATATTTACATGTATTTTTAGGGGATTTTAAGCTAAAATAAATGAATAAGGATGATTAAATTTTTTATATATTTTAAGCTACAATAGTATTTTTTATATATTTATCATATATAATATTTATATTGTACAAATTATTATTTATATACATTATTTCTTTACAAAACAAAAAGACACTAAAATTAGGAAAATATAAAAAGAAAACAAAATTTATAAAATTAAAAACACAAATATAAAACATTAAAAATATGTAAAAAATTAAGTGTAATTAAAGACCCATAAAAATTAGAAAAAACCCTATAAAAACACCAAAATATTTGTTGATAGTTTGCTTGATTGTCAATTTTTTTATCTATTCTCATTGCTTTCTGTAGTTCGACCCCTACACTTTCTTTCTATACATACTTATTTGTAGGGTATAAAAAATTTCGTCCCACTTAGATCCATTTTTTATTTATTCTGTGGGTTGATTGTTGACTGAAACGATTGTTCAGGTGTTGAGTGCTATGAGAGTGACCGATAAAACGATTGCTAGATCTAACTTGTTGGACACCGCATGCCCTCCAAGACTAGACGTTAGACACCTCGTTCAAACACGTTCATCACCATCCAAAGGTTTAATTAGTATACACAAGCTAAATAATAAAGAGTTATGGACTATGAAGAGATAAAGAATGAAGCTAAGCAATAAAACTCTGCCTATTAATCATTAATGACTAAGAGGAATAATAACACATGCTAAAAAAGATTGCCCGCATCATGCTCGTGATAGAAGTGCATTGTGTTCATCCAAATTTGATCCATGTACATCTTCAATTGAAGTTGTTGTAAATTCTCTTTGACAAACACAATAATGTTCTATTTTTGTAAATCTTATGTTGAAAATATATATTATTATATAGTCGTGCATTTATTAGTTATGTAAGCATCTCAAAGGTATCGTCCTAACAAAAATAGTAGGAGAGTTAGATAACATGGAATTGGTTATTTTGATACAAATATACTTGTATAAAACCAAATCATGCAAACATATTAATTCGGATGCCTTCAGGCTAAGTATTTCTGCAGTCATCTGCATAATCATCTAATACTCCTTGCTTAAGCTTCATTCTTAATATAAGAAGTAATTTTCTCGTATAGAATTTTTATTTTCCATATCTAGATAAGCATTCTAGATATTCAATGAATCAGTTGATGCAATGAATTGGTTCATCTTCATTATAGTACATTAAGAAGCATGCTTCATAACAAGCATGCCATAATTGAGAGTTTGTGAAAATACTTGAGACAACAAGGTTTATTAATTATGTTGTTGGCTTGAATAATCATGAAAGAAATGAAAGAAACTATGATAATTGCATACTTTATAGAGGAAATGAATTAAAGGAACAAATTTGTGCACATGCTTTGTGCTAAGCTCCATATGATATACAACAACAACAACAAAGCCTTTTCCCACAATTAAGTAGGGTCGGCTAAAACCTCCATAGGATATTGATGAATCCATGTTTCATCATCTTTATTCTATCATTTTGGCCTTAAAAACCCTAGTAAATGCGTGTAAATAGGCTTAATATAGGCATTTTAGCATTCATGCATATGTGTATAGATATTGTATAAAATGCGGTTTTTAAAGCCAAAATAATAGAATAAAGAAAAGAAAAGAAAAAGAATAAAATATTGTAAATATTTTATGACCCGAAACCCCGAGACCTAGGCATCTTGATGAATAGGTCGACAAGGAATAAAGTAGGGGGAGATAAGGGCCAAAACACAGATAAAATACCTATACATTTTATTCATTCTTTATTCATTTTGGGACCTATTTTTGGTTCCACTTTTTACACTTCAAATAAAGAAACTTTGTACATGAAAGTTGTAGATAAATTTATAAAGAAAAATACAAAATTTATTTCACAGAAAAATAATGTACAGATAAAAAGTTATGGTCTGAATAAAATTCCAGAATGCCAACTTCCCAGACCCGTATCTCACAAATAAAAACTCCAAATGCAGCGTACTCACCTTTAATTGTATATAGAAGAAAATAAGCTAATTAATAGTGGTGGTTTCGCATTTGGCGGAGCTACGGTTTAAAAGTTGACTTTTGGACCCACATTGTATACTTGTACATATTAAAATATTCAATTTATTATTTATTTATTATTTTATTATAATTTTATATTTTTATAATGTTGTAAATAATACTTATAATAATAATGTACATTAAAATAAGAATAAAAACCTAAATAAAAACAAAAATAAAATACTTAAAAATAAAATACATAGATACATTACTTATACACATACCTGTATAAACTATACTTATATTTTATTAATTATACAAAACACATCAATAAAATAAAATAAAAATAGATTTACATGTATAAAAGTATGTTATAATTATATAAAATAATAAACAAAAAATAATAATATTAAAAATACCTAAATAAAAATAAAATACTTAAATATATAGATATAGATACCTATAGGGGTATAAATGCAAACTTGTAAAAATATACTCCATAAAAATAAATAAAAATCACCATAAATTAATTCATAAAATAATAAATATTTTTTATTTTATAATCAAAAATTAATAAAATTGTTTGATATTTTATTTTGAATTTAGAAATCTTTTTCCCAGGTTTTTCCTAGTTGGTCCACGTGGACCAACCAGGGGGCTAGGAGAGTTGACCTCGGTCAACTCTCTGCCCAACACCTGGGCTTTGTCAGAATGACTTTTCTTGGATTTCGTGGATTTATGGAGACCACGCCTTGCATTATTTCGAGTCGATTCCTTCACGGGTTTTTCTCCCCTACCATTGAACTTTCACGCCATAAGATTTTCTTGGGGATTGGACTTCTGATGAGCCTTGTGCGCCTCGTGGAAGGTGCCCCCTTGGCCATGGTTTCAAAAAGAGCCCAGCCACCCCCTTTCACCTTTGAACCCTTTTTGTCCTAGCTGAGCCCTTCCCCTTGGCGCCCTGGATTGAGATAGGTGACAGCTACTCTCCGGCGAGCTCGAGGAGGAGTTTGGCCAGGCGGATCGTGGTCTCCAACCCCCATCTCCGGCGAGAAGCCGTGAGGTCCAAATCTCGCAGTACACCACTGCTCGAGGTCATTTCTTTCTTGTTTTTCGTGCTTATTGAGTAGCTGTAGCCTCTAACTTTTATTTCGTGCATTCTCCTTACATTTAGTTGCACCATTGGTACAGATTACGCATCAAACACTTCGCCGGAGCTCTCGAGCTCCGGCCACTATTTTCGCTACTCACGTCATCCATTTACCCGCATATGCACTGGAACCTTGCTGTTGTTGTGTTCCCCTCTTTTTTGTAGGTTCCAGGGTCCCAGACCCCACCTGGGTGATCGTCATTGCTGTGAACCGAGCAACCTGAAGCTTCCTTCTCGCGTCACTGTTGCCGGGGTGCGCTGGTGGTCCACCACCATTTTGAAGCCACTACCAACTAGAAGGAGCTCGCAGGAGGTTATTGATCGCATCGAAAGGAAGAAGGCAACGTCAGGAGTGGAGATTTTGGCGCATCAAACTCGTCCAGGCCGGGTTCGCGGGCTGCTCGTCCTCCACGCCCCTGTGCCGTTTGATTCTGCAGCGTTCTTGGTGGCGTACAGCCACCGTCGGATTAAGCAAGCCCAGGGCCGTTCTATGCACATCTGATCTTTTAATCTGGGCCGCACAAGCCGAAGGGGCATCGCACTTTGTGGAGAGGACACGTGGCGTAAGTGAACGGCGCTCTGCCGTCGGATGCGCCACTGGAGCGGGTACTTTGCATCATATTCCCGCCGATTTTTGTAATGTCTGCTTAAGTACTTAAACTCTCAACGCCCTTTAATACTTTTTGTAATATTTGCGTAATACCCCCCTGGCATTGTGTGATATTGCAACTTTAGCCTTGCCAGGCGCGCGTGTATGTCACGTGCGCCCTGGCGTTTTTGCAAGCATAACCCCCGTAGTCCTTGTTGTTAATAATTAGTAACGCAATTCTTTTTTCTAGTTATAATTTTTGTGCGCAAATTGCAAAGAGGCCCTCGGATTTTGTTCTATTTACGTATATGCCCCTGGCCGTGTGTATTTTCTTGCTGTAGTATCTAATTTTTGCATACATCTACAAAACTCCAAAAAATCCCCCAAAATTGCATTACGCTCCTGTTGCATAGTAGATTTACGCCATATTTTTATTTTTCGTAATTATTTCATTTTAATATTTATTAAAAATCAAAAATAGCCATTTTCAGCACTGTTTGCATTAGAAAATCACTAAAAAATATAAAAACTCTCCAGAAAAATCCCAAAAAAATATATTTTGTGTCTTTTAGTTAGTTTTAATTCCCAGCCAAAAATCATTAAAAAATATAAAACCAAACTCCAAAAAACTGCAAAACTCTAAAAACCTTCATAAAAATTTATAAAATCCATAAAAAATCCAAAAATAGTGTTTTCTTTTCCTAAATTTTCTTGGGTTCATTATCTTTCACTGAAAATTAAGTTGGAGAATTTTTGCTACTGTTTATTATTTTATTTCTCCATTTTAAGTTTCAGCCTTGCTTTTTACTACTGTTTTCTTTATTTTGATAATTAAAAATACCAAAAACATTCTAAAAATTACCCAAAAATCACAAAAACAGTAAAAAAGTATAAAAAGACCAAAAAGACTTTATTTCCTTATTTTTGAGTATTTTTATCTATTTTTATAAAAACTTTGGTTTCCCTTTTATTACATTGTCTTTAATTTCCAATATTGAAAAAGAAAATATAAAAGTATAAAATATAAAAAGAAAATAAAAATCAGTAAATTAAAAATCAAAATACAAAAATATAAAATTAAAAATTAAATAAAAAAATTATAAAATTAAAAACCCACAAAAAAATTAGCATCATAGGCACTTAATCACAACACACACATTTTTGGTACCTTAGTACCCCGTTCTACCTGTCTGCTCCCTGTGTTCGACCTCTACACATACTTGCACTATACACATCTTGTTGTAGAGTTATAATAAATTTTAACTCCGCACATTTACTTTCATTGCTTGATATATTTGTCGTGGGTTAATTGTTGTTTTAATCCGAATTTCGCGTGGTCGATTCAGTGACTGAGTTCCCGCCTTGTGTGGAACTTAAGATCACCGATTTTCTTGGTTAACAAATGGCGCCGTTGCCGGGGAGCAACAGCGCGTAGTTCGGGTCTTGTTTGTGTTTGTGATTGATTGTCTATTTTCGCGGCTTTTATTTTTCGCTATTTTATTTTCTTTATTTTTGATATATCTCTTGATCGGTCTAACCCCCTCTCTTGTTGACTTTGTGCGAGGTACCGCGGATCGAGGGAGGCGCTCCACCCTAGGCGCCTACGCACCCACGTGAAGCCGGCATCTGCCAGCCGAGCACCGAGGAGACGAAGAGGAAATTTTGAAGACCGAGCTCATTTTTAGTTGTAGAATTTATTTCTTGTATTTATTAGTGTAATTTAAGTGAGAGAGAGACTATTATTTGTAATAATATAGGTACCCCCGGACTTGGACTCTTGAGCCTAATTTCCAAGTGATTGTTCACTTGGGGGCTCACCGCGGTTTTCACGGTTTTCTCGCATTCTTTTATTTTGTTTTGTTTTTCGATTTTTATTTCTTTTGTGTGATTGAGCCCTTAGCTTTTAGGATTGCTTGCGATAGACTAAGGCCAAACACCTAATACCTTGCATGCTCCTATAGTCTCGTTTGGACTTAGTCAAATTTTAAACAGTTGATCATCACCTTCAATCCATCGCGCCGCGAGCTCTCCCCGCAAAGCGCTTTCTCCTACCCTCAATTTGTTGAGCAGAGGAGGGGTGAGCCTAGACCGGACTCTAGGGTTGAGGATTGACGGTCAACTTGTGGTTCTTCCCGTTAATAGCAATTTTTGAACTTAGGGCGATTTCATCGGCTTTGCATTTGCATATAGATAGGTTTCAATTCTGCTGAGCATCTTTGCATGTAGAGTGCTGGAGGCAAGGTGAGCATTTCTCTTTAGCATTCATCATCGATTGCCGCTTGCATTGCTTTTCCGCCTCTCCCTCTGATTTTGCCAACCTAGGTGCTTAAAGGAATTGAATCCTCGTTAGGCTCGTGCATTTCTAACTAAAAATCCAAAAAAAGTGATAACCAATAAAATCGGGACTGCTAACATTACTCGACCCTAAAATCAATCAGAAAGAAAATATTGTCTTGGGGCGAGTAATCCCCTCATTGTCTTCGCTTCTACTTGCTCGCGCACACACTAAGGATTAGTGCCCAAATCCCATATTCAGCCCCCTAAGTGTTTGTGCAAATATTTTGACTTCTCACCTAACTCTAAAACAGACAAGATAAAAAGACCGCTCTTTGCGGTCTCTACCGAGTTGAGTAGGTGAATTGAGGGTTTGATTTATTTCATTTTTGTCTGTGATTGTTTGTGTGTCCTAGATCGCCGCTGTGCACTTGCGCCTTCTTTTCTACTCTCTTGACTTGACCATCGTGCTCTCCCAATCATTTCCCTTTTGTTTTCGAGATGGCCGACTGGAGCGTATTCTATCCGGACTTTGCGGATCATTCGCTCGCTCCAGCCGGTCCACCTCCCTTTTTCCAGGAGGACTTTGCTCCTGACTTTTGTACATATCCGCCTCAGCCACAGTATCAGGAATCGGATTTCCACCCACACCCACCTCTATCTCCACCTGTGTATTATCCGCCTCCACCTTCACATCCACCCGAGACTGAGCTGATGGAGTCACCTTTCATGGAGTCCACCCTTGAGCACTTGACCCAGATGATGGATCATATGAGACAGAGGATTGACACCCTCACTAGTACAAATAAGAGCGACCATGATATTCCACCATTTGATGATATGGGTTCACTCGAGGATTTCCATGAGAGCTTGCAATCGCCAAAAATACAAAAAAATGAGAAAAATTTAAAAATACAAAAAGATTTCGGGAGACACATGATCGAGCCAGACTGTGAGGAGAGCGCCCACTTGCCTGACTTTTTGACCACACCTGCATTCACACCCGGTCCCACCTTTGACCTCGAGGATGCCGCTGTACAGACTGCTCTTGGCATTCCTCGTGTATATGATGATTCCGACTTCCTCCCTTGTATGGAGGAGGTCAAAAAATTCAAAAAAATGCTATCTGAACCCGAAGTGGTGGCTACTATTCATGAGATTATCCGTGCCCCACTTCAGCAGGCCATGACCCACATGTCTGCTCCTCTTCCCAAGAAGAGAAAGCGGAGGAGCAGATCTGAGCGTCATATCTTGACCATGGCCACTGCCCACGCCATCACACACCGTCCCATTCCCAAGAGGAAGAACACAGCTACACCTTTCATCACTTGCACCATCTCTGACTACCCTTGTGATCGCACTCTCCTGGACGGCGGTGCTTCGATTAGCATATTACCCTTCTCGTTGGTACAATCTCTTCACTTAGGGCCTCTCAAGAAGACCAGGATGATCGTTCAGTTTGCTGATGGATCAATCAAGAGGCCGAAGGGTATCCTTGAAAACGCCGTCATATCGATTCAGGGCACGAGCCACAATGTTGATTTTGTCGTATTGCCCATGGAGACCTCCACAGGGGAGCACTCTCCAATCATCCTGGGACGACCATTCCTCGCCTCTGCGAGGGTCGTTATTGATTACGGGTCAGGAGAGATTCGCTTCCGTCCTGCTGACGAGAGCGAAGTATTGATCACCGCACCTACTGCTGACCAGAGACCTGCACCTGATGTAACCACACCTATCTTGGCTGACCTCGAGGATCATGATCTTGATGAGACTATCAGAGAATTTTGTTGTCTATTGGATTCCACTGAAACCCGAGAACTCCTCCCTGTTGAGGAACACTCGGAAAGCATGGACCTCGACGTTCCTTCTTCTGGGACTTGGCGTTGTGTTGATGACATCCGCGGGATTTACACGATCGATACCATTGAGCGGAGGGCAGAGATAGAGACTATACAGGACAGACATGCTCTGACTACTTCCACTGATGAGTCCGCTCCTGTCCATGTAGATACTGATGAGACTAAGGCCGAATTTGATTTGGTTGCTTTTCTTCAGAGATTCGGGCCTTTTGATGAGAAAGATGATCCAGTTGAGATCATAGAGGACGAACAGAGTTCGACTACTTCCACCGATGATTTCGTGCCTTTTGATTTTGACCTGGATGACACCTCGCAGGACGACTCCGAGTACACTTCTTCCGATGATGATGAGTTCGTCCCATTTCACTTTGATATCAGCGAAACGCCCAAGGCCGGACCTAGCCGTACTTCTTCCACTACCCCGTCTGTGCCTTCACACCCTAGGGCCCCTGAGGATCTACTTTTCGTCGACCCTGATCGGATTCCGTCCACTGTGGACTCCGATGTCGACCTGCACCACATTAGATCTATTCCTCCGCGGTCCCGCAAGAAGGTTCGCTTTCTACCTTCTTGATCATGTGTACATACACCTCTGTTGTATATTCTCCTTTGTTCATCTCTGTCTCTCCCGTATTGCTCGTCTACCCATTCCTCGAGTCTGCCTTACTTAGGACGTACTTTGTCCTAAGTATAGGGGGGTGGACGAGCCGAGTGCTCTTTTGTCGTTCCGTCTGATCACTCCTGTTGTTGCCTATACTTAGGGCTTCTTTTACCCTAAGTATAGGGGGAGTGATGTATATATCCTCTGATCTATCCTTCCATCTTCAGATCTCTTTTCTTCTTTTCTTCTTTTCTTCTTTTCCTCTTATATCTTCTTCATCTACCGAAAAGGTGCCGCCCTTGTAGACAGTTTTCCATACTTAGGACGTACTTTGTCCTAAGTATAGGGGGGTGTGCACCCCGAGTGTCCTTCATTCTTTTTCGATCCTCTCCATTGTCTCCTCTTCTTGTCTATACTTAGGGATATCTTACCCTAAGTATAGGGGGAGACAATCTGAGTACGATCTGTTCATTCCCACCCTTGACCCTCCCTGCTTTGTGTACAGTCTGCTATACTTAGGATTATTTGATCCTAAGTATAGGGGGGATGGTCAACTTCTCATTGATTCATTCATTTATTCTTTAGATTTTCCTATACTCAGTACGAGTTATGTCTTCTCTTTTCTCTCTGATCTATGAGGACATAGCTCAAGCTAAGTATAGGGGGGTCGTATATACTACGTATATACTTTAGCCATAACTCATACTTTCGTATTTTCCTAATAATATGGCTAATAATTCATTAAAATTCATTAAAATCCTTAATAAAATGATGTGGTTATTCCTCAAATTCTTTTTGTATTTACTGATTAATAAATCAGGTGAAAATGTTTTTTGCAAAATGTTTGAAAAATAGTTTGAAAATCTTTGTGAACATCTATTGAAAACTATTTTGAAAATATTTTGTTTCGTGTTTTCAACCTGTGTGGTTTGTAAAACTTCTTTTCTTTGTGTGAAATAAAAATGTTTGAAAAATGATTTGCAAATGGTTTGAAAAATGGTTGCAAAAATGATTTGAAAAACCTATATATACTGTTTTGAAAGCCTTTGCAAAATGATTTTCAAATGTGTGTAAAATGTTTGTAAAAATTATTTTGGACTATAGTTTTCAAAAATTGTGTGTAAATTGTTTTCAAATAAGTTTGAGGAATAAACACATCATACCAAAATCCACTATGTATCTATGTATAAAACTGATCACTTACCCTGTAAATTCTTAAAATCCACTTCTTGTAAAAATAAGAAGCACTCCCGTGTACATATTTTTACCTAGCTTTCAGCCAAAATCTTTTTGTTTTCAAAAAACCCAAAAACATTTGCAAAATTAAAATCCAAAAACATTTGAAAAATCTTTTTGAAAAAGACAAAAAATGCATATGCATCATCATCATCTTTTCAAAAATCCATAAAAAGTTCAAAATCTTGAAAATTGCATCACAAAAATATTTTCTGCATTGCATGTGCATGGCATTCGCATTTTTCGGATTGAGTTTGATAGTTGAACAAGTCTAAATAAAATCTGGAGATTGGAGCTTGATTGGACCTTAAAATCTACTTAATAACAGGAACCTTATAGGAACTGGGTTTGAGGTACTTCAGGTCTAGTTGACTTAATTCTTTGAGGATCACGAGACTTGGTTCAATGGATTCTTGACTGCCTAAGTAGAGTATTTCGGAGCACACGCATGACTCTTGTTGATAATGACCTAACTTGGACACCTGCACCTTTCACATGGCTCAACTCAGTTGGAGTGGTGAGGGGATTGGATTTGCCGGTATGAGACGCACACAAGTGGAAACATTTGTCCTCCTCTAGGGAGGGAAGTGCACCCCAACCCGTCCAGTGATTAGGAAGTCTAAAGACAGGAGGCTGTGGGTTGCGATAAAGCTTCAAAAGAGGGATAGTCTACTAGCTCAAGAGGAAAAACTCCTTATGTAAATGCTGCTGTGAATAGTATTTCAAAAAAAAAAAAAGTTCAGGCATGTACAAAAATAAAAAGCCTGCAAAGTATGTACAAAGTCAATAAGCAAGCTTGAGTTCCAAAGTCATATCATGTGAGCCTGCAGCAGGATGACTTGACTACACTGGTCTTGCATCCAAGGATAGGTAGCTACACTGGCTACCGTCCATTCTTCTCTTCACCCCCTCCTCTTGAGCTGGTTGCCACTTGAACTTAGAAGGGAATATCCCGCTCCTCGAGGATGGAGTTGCTGGATTGGGGAATCATTGGGTTGTCGTACTGGAGAAGTCAGTTTCTTTGTCATTCTAGTTGGGGAGAGCCACCATCACTTACACTGTACGAGTCAGATTCATAGTCGTAAGGGTTTGCGTATGAATTGAGATATTTCTGATCTGGCTATTGAGGAGACTTGGACAGAGTTTTGGGATTCTCAAGGACTGTTGAATTTCAAACACGGTTCTCATTAAGGTTCCGCCCGCACTAAAATTCCAAAGGTCCTACTTAAGCTCCAAACTTTGATTTTGTGAAGACAAGTTTGATAATCAAGATTAATCCACCTTTCTTCTTTTTCTTTTCTTTGTTTTTCTTTTTCTGCACTTATTGCATAAGTGTTTATTAGGGACTAGCAAAGGAAAGTATAGGGGGATGATGAATCCACGTTTCATCATCTTTATTCTATCATTTTGGCCTTAAAAACCCTAGTAAATGCGTGTAAATAGGCTTAATATAGGCATTTTAGCATTCATGCATATGTGTATAGATATTGTATAAAATGCGGTTTTTAAAGCCAAAATAATAGAATAAAGAAAAGAAAAGAAAAAGAATAAAATATTGTAAATATTTTATGACCCGAAACCCCGAGACCTAGGCATCTTGATGAATAGGTCGACAAGGAATAAAGTAGGGGGAGATAAGGGCCAAAACACAGATAAAATACCTATACATTTTATTCATTCTTTATTCATTTTGGGACCTATTTTTGGTTCCACTTTTTACACTTCAAATAAAGAAACTTTGTACATGAAAGTTGTAGATAAATTTATAAAGAAAAATACAAAATTTATTTCACAGAAAAATAATGTACAGATAAAAAGTTATGGTCTGAATAAAATTCCAGAATGCCAACTTCCCAGACCCGTATCTCACAAATAAAAACTCCAAATGCAGCGTACTCACCTTTAATTGTATATAGAAGAAAATAAGCTAATTAATAGTGGTGGTTTCGCATTTGGCGGAGCTACGGTTTAAAAGTTGACTTTTGGACCCACATTGTATACTTGTACATATTAAAATATTCAATTTATTATTTATTTATTATTTTATTATAATTTTATATTTTTATAATGTTGTAAATAATACTTATAATAATAATGTACATTAAAATAAGAATAAAAACCTAAATAAAAACAAAAATAAAATACTTAAAAATAAAATACATAGATACATTACTTATACACATACCTGTATAAACTATACTTATATTTTATTAATTATACAAAACACATCAATAAAATAAAATAAAAATATATTTACATGTATAAAAGTATGTTATAATTATATAAAATAATAAACAAAAAATAATAATATTAAAAATACCTAAATAAAAATAAAATACTTAAATATATAGATATAGATACCTATAGGGGTATAAATGCAAACTTGTAAAAATATACTCCATAAAAATAAATAAAAATCACCATAAATTAATTCATAAAATAATAAATATTTTTTATTTTATAATCAAAAATTAATAAAATTGTTTGATATTTTATTTTGAATTTAGAAATCTTTTTCCCAGGTTTTTCCTGGTTGGTCCACGTGGACCAACCAGGGGGCTAGGAGAGTTGACCTCGGTCAACTCTCTGCCCAACACCTGGGCTTTGTCAGAATGACTTTTCTTGGATTTCGTGGATTTATGGAGACCACGCCTTGCATTATTTCGAGTCGATTCCTTCACGGGTTTTTCTCCCCTACCATTGAACTTTCACGCCATAAGATTTTCTTGGGGATTGGACTTCTGATGAGCCTTGTGCGCCTCGTGGAAGGTGCCCCCTTGGCCATGGTTTCAAAAAGAGCCCAGCCACCCCCTTTCACCTTTGAACCCTTTTTGCCCTAGCTGAGCCCTTCCCCTTGGCGCCCTGGATTGAGATAGGTGACAGCTACTCTCCGGCGAGCTCGAGGAGGACTTTGGCCAGGCGGATCGTGGTCTCCAACCCCCATCTCCGGCGAGAAGCCGTGAGGTCCAAATCTCGCAGTACACCACTGCTCGAGGTCATTTCTTTCTTGTTTTTCGTGCTTATTGAGTAGCTGTAGCCTCTAACTTTTATTTCGTGCATTCTCCTTACATTTAGTTGCACCATTGGTACAGATTACGCATCAAACACTTCGCCGGAGCTCTCGAGCTCCGGCCACTATTTTCGCTACTCACGTCATCCATTTACCCGCATATGCACTGGAACCTTGCTGTTGTTGTGTTCCCCTCTTTTTTGTAGGTTCCAGGGTCCCAGACCCCACCTGGGTGATCGTCATTGCTGTGAACCGAGCAACCTGAAGCTTCCTTCTCGCATCACTGTTGCCGGGGTGCGCTGGTGGTCCACCACCATTTTGAAGCCACTACCAACTAGAAGGAGCTCGCAGGAGGTTATTGATCGCATCGAAAGGAAGAAGGCAACGTCAGGAGTGGAGATTTTGGCGCATCAAACTCGTCCAGGCCGGGTTCGCGGGCTGCTCGTCCTCCACGCCCCTGTGCCGTTTGATTCTGCAGCGTTCTTGGTGGCGTACAGCCACCGTCGGATTAAGCAAGCCCAGGGCCGTTCGATGCACATCTGATCTTTTAATCTGGGCCGCACAAGCCGAAGGGGCATCGCGCTTTGTGGAGAGGACACGTGGCGTAAGTGAACGGCGCTCTGCCGTCGGATGCGCCACTGGAGCGGGTACTTTGCATCATATTCCCGCCGATTTTTGTAATGTCTGCTTAAGTACTTAAACTCTCAACGCCCTTTAATACTTTTTGTAATATTTGCGTAATACCCCCCTGGCATTGTGTGATATTGCAACTTTAGCCTTGCCAGGCGCGCGTGTATGTCACGTGCGCCCTGGCGTTTTTGCAAGCATAACCCCCGTAGTCCTTGTTGTTAATAATTAGTAACGCAATTCTTTTTTCTAGTTATAATTTTTGTGTGCAAATTGCAAAGAGGCCCTCGGATTTTGTTCTATTTACGTATATGCCCCTGGCCGTGTGTATTTTCTTGCTGTAGTATCTAATTTTTGCATACATCTACAAAACTCCAAAAAATCCCCAAAAATTGCATTACGCTCCTGTTGCATAGTAGATTTACGCCATATTTTTATTTTTCGTAATTATTTCATTTTAATATTTATTAAAAATCAAAAATAGCCATTTTCAGCACTGTTTGCATTAGAAAATCACTAAAAAATATAAAAACTCTCCAGAAAAATCCCAAAAAAATATATTTTGTGTCTTTTAGTTAGTTTTAATTCCCAGCCAAAAATCATTAAAAAATATAAAACCAAACTCCAAAAAATTGCAAAACTCTAAAAACCTTCATAACAATTTATAAAATCCATAAAAAATCCAAAAATAGTGTTTTCTTTTCCTAAATTTTCTTGGGTTCATTATCTTTCACTGAAAATTAAGTTGGAGAATTTTTGCTACTGTTTATTATTTTATTTCTCCATTTTAAGTTTCAGCCTTGCTTTTTACTACTGTTTTCTTTATTTTGATAAATAAAAATACCAAAAACATTCTAAAAATTACCCAAAAATCACAAAAACAGTAAAAAAGTATAAAAAGACCAAAAAGACTTTATTTCCTTATTTTTGAGTATTTTTATCTATTTTTATAAAAACTTTGGTTTCCCTTTTATTACATTGTCTTTAATTTCCAATATTGAAAAAGAAAATATAAAAGTATAAAATATAAAAAGAAAATAAAAATCAGTAAATTAAAAATCAAAATACAAAAATATAAAATTAAAAATTAAATAAAAAAAATTATAAAATTAAAAACCCACAAAAAAATTAGCATCATAGGCACTTAATCACAACACACACATTTTTGGTACCTTAGTACCCCGTTCTACCTGTCTGCTCCCTGTGTTCGACCTCTACACATACTTGCACTATACACATCTTGTTGTAGAGTTATAATAAATTTTAACTCCGCACATTTACTTTCATTGCTTGATATATTTGTCGTGGGTTAATTGTTGTTTTAATCCGAATTTCGCGTGGTCGATTCAGCGACTGAGTTCCCGCCTTGTGTGGAACTTAAGATCACCGATTTTCTTGGTTAAACAGATATATAATAGAATAATCAATTATCAATAATATGAAGAATTTGATTCTCCATAGAGTAGGAAATAAGCATCAAAGAAGCACCACCATAACATGGTTGCTTTGAAAACCCAATAAAAAGGTGCAATAATTTGTCAGTTTGATGAGTCGAAGTTTGTATAGAAGCAAATTGTTATACCATTTCAAAAGGACTTTATAGATACAGAGGATCAATAGTAAGAACCTATAAATGTATTGTTGAAATGGAATATGATCTAAAAAATTAGAAATATAAAGTTTGTACAATATAGCAAGGATAATGAAAATAAGGTTACTCTTGCCATTGCTTGTTGGACACGTGAGCCCATAGCGAGCCATTATGCAATAAAAGTTATTGCAAATTACTCCTTAATTTGAAATGAAGAATAATTTTTGTATTATAGGTCCCTTCATACTATTAGGGTTATGTACCATGTCCACCTTGATATCATACATATGTTGATCCAAATGATGGATCATAGAGGTTGGTACAAGGTTGAGTATCTAAAGAATTAGATTGAAGGTTCAACCACGCCATCAAGTGACTATCAAGAAAGGATCTCTAGCCTAAGAAGAAGATGAAATCCTTACTCTAAAGGATGACATTCGACCGACCTCTTGATGTAGGCCCTCTACATATGAATAGAGATTCAGAGGTTTCAAATGAGTTAGGTCAAAGAGTTGACTTATCAAGATCGAGATAACCAGGACCTATATCATATGTTGTCACGATAATGGCATGCATAATTGTTTAATTTCTAATCGGCTATCTTAATAATGATGCATTATAATACATCCAATTAACAATTTATCAGAATCATATTAATTGTACCTCATTGAAGAGAAAGTGGTTTAATTTATCCTAGATAAGTCCATGGTTGAACACAAAGACATGAGCAATTAATTAATTTAACCTACTTATTAAATACCTAATTGAGTGAATAGTGAGTGTGATCTAGGTCAATAAAATGCAAAAATGATGAAATGCATGCTCCTTTTATTTTGTTGAATATGCAAATATATTAAATGACACAATGAACAAAATACAAATAAAATGAGATACGCAAACCCTCATACAAGTTCAAGAAATGCAAAAATACTCCTAATTTAGTAATTAATATAAATGAATTACTACATCAACTAATGATCCAAATTAATGTCATTTTAATTATCCAATGTATCCACCTTAATCAAAGAATCACTTAGTTATTAAATAAAGTTTTCAATCACTCAATAGTACCTAGATCAAAGATTAATCATGAAATAAGAGTCATAAGACAATTAATACATTTCCTAATCAGATTATAAGATGTGAAAGCTAATCATGGTTTTATTGAGCAAAAAATTGAATTATCATGCACATAATACACTTTAATTAAGTAGTAGATGTCTATCAGCACTATAATTTTTAATTTAAAATATACAAACCATTTCAAACTGATTAATGTACCATATGAAAGAGAATTGAAAGACCTTCAAAATGATACCAATTTCAAAATTTTTGATCATTATTGCAAAAGTTATTCACATATGAAATCAAGGATAGAAATGCAAAGAAAATATACTAAAAACTTCACAATTTATTACATGTAGGTCCAATCGTGTATATAAATATAATCATGCAAGGCTTCTAGGGTATAAAGTGCAAAAAGTACAAATGTCGATGGGGCTTATCTATGAAATTAGAGACATGGAGGAGGACTTCTACAAATAACCCACACCCATGTGTGACTGGTGCATGACGGCTGGACCTCTTGATGATTGGAGAGAAAACAAATACAATCTACAAATTCCCCCAAACACATGTGTAAGGTTCATGTGGTGGAGGCTTAGTGAAGTGAATCTAATTCAGGGAACATGGTTGTAGTGGATGCTTTGGCTGGTGACTTGGTTGTCTAAAAAGCTTTGATTCAGTTGATGGATCGTATTTACAATCTGGACCATATGATTAATACATCCTACGGTAACTGCTCTTCAAGTCCTTCTCTCCACCGTAAGCTGGCTGTGATGAGAGGATCTCTGATGAGACTACTTGTCCTCCTCAGAAGGCCTGGGTTTAAGACTTAGCGCATCACAGAACCATGAAGATCGCATCATATGTGTTCAAGAGCGACTAGTCATACTAGTTGCTCATGGCAGCTGAATTTAAAAAATTAAAGCGATGAAACTACATGATTTGAGAATACTTCTCAAATCATTTCATCTACACCACAAAGAAGATATCGGAATACTTCTTGAAGAGTGGTCGTGATCGAAGTCTCTAAAGTAAGAGACCACTTGTCTCAAGTAAGACCCGATGGAGGAGACACATGCAATTGCATTGATGAGATGCATTCTTATCGTAATCCAAGATGTAGATCCAAGCACTTAATCTCCTAATTTCATCACTCAAAATCTGAGGTCTTCTTCACATGCAAGGATCACAGAGGAAGATGAAGATCTACTAGCGGTCGAAGCGACAACACGCCGACGTAGCGACGCCGACGATTCTCTTTAGATTAAGAAGTGGAAGACTACTCTTGAGAGGGGGGGGGGGCGTGTGATGAGAATGAGAGAGAGAGAGTTTGCAAATTATGTTATGTAAAATAAGAGCTAGGGTTGCCTTTTCTTTTATAATAATTTGGAAATTCATGGATCACAATCCATGTGCCACACAAAATCAATGGTTTAGATTGATTTGTGTTTTCATTCAATAGTCATGATTTTTGTTGTACAAATTTACAACAAAAATTAAATTAAATATATTGAATAATCATCAATATAATTTAATTCAATCAAATCAATATACATATAAGGATTAGGTAGGAGATAAAGCTCCTTCCAATTAAGGGGGGACAGCCAACTTGATTTAGGACTTAAGGGTGATCGTCCACCCTCCTTACATGGAAGGTGCTTTCCCTCTTTCAATTATGTGAGATCTTGTATCTCACATAATCCTTCATTATTTGCAACAACTTTTATTCCAAATTTATTCACAAAAATAATTTCAAATTATTTTGTGATAATTTCAATCATTCTATTAAAAAATATGAATCATATTCATACATCCAAAATAAAAAGTATATTGCATTTTCAATTAATTGTCCTATGTGAATCCAATTCAAATCAATATTTAATTTGTAAATACTATTTACAAATAACTCTCTATAATATATTATAAATCACAATTATAATAGATAATTAATATGGATAGTGCTATCCACATTATTCATATCCATGATAATTAAATCATATTTAATTATCTTGGATCATCATTATCATGCATCTAAATAATATGAAGCGCATTCATATTAGTCATGATAATTAAATCACATTCAATTATCAATTTCTCAATGCTCATATATACAATTCAACAATGGAATTAATCCTGAACTCTTTTAGGAAGAATGCGCTTTCTCTGCAGATACTTGGATATAAGGACATGGCGATTGGACATTCCACGTATAGTGAATTGGATATTGAGATCGCATCTCAAATCCAGATTTCGGGGACCTCTCATAGATGCTTGATTAAATCAAAGTCATAAATCTAATCTTCTCATTGCATCTGAATCATATTCAGATTGATGTCCAACGTTTGGACTAAGATTATATCCCTTCATTACTGAGAGGAGTCATTAAAATCTAAACATGTTTCATCACTCCCTCGAAATGGAAGCATCATGGTTATACAATCGTTTATGATCACATCACCCTCGAATATTCCTAATACCCCTACATCCTGCATACTGGAAGACCTAGAATAAACCCAAAGTTTTTAGATCTCATTTAGACTGTATTCATCAAGGATTTGTCATTAAGTTTCTCATTCGGTCACTGGGAGTTGATATCGATCATATGCTTTCCAAAAAACATATATCATAGCTACACATTCTATTCATGCTTACAAAGCAAGACGACCATGCATGGAATACGATTGGTCCCAATACTTCATGAGTGAGCTCATGTCTTCTGATTTAGTAGTGAACCTGTATGACCCCTTTGAGAGATCGTACTACTCATATGCCCTTACATGCACACCATCTCGCTAGTATATAGAACTTGATTAGATCATCAACCTAATAGTCTTCCAAATGTACATACTCAGACATATAGCAATACATCTATCTCTGATAATAGTATACATGCCTATATAGTGATAGTATACAACATAGTTCTTGGTAATTTCCATCTCGTTAAGTCAACTCATGGACCTAACTTATCTGACACCTCTGAATCTCTATTCCTATGCAGAGGACCTACATCAAGTGGTCAGTCAGATATTTGCCTTTAGTGAAGGATTGCCATCTTCTAATTAAGCTGGAGATCATATCTTGACAATTATTTGACGGTGCTTGATGAGTCCTCAATTTAACTCGTTCGATATCATCCAAGCATCGGCCTCTATGATCCAACCATTAAATCAACAACTGTATGATCATTAAGATGTCCATGATACATAACCTAATTGTACCAAGGGACCTTATAGTGCATTCATCCATTTATTCTCAGACGGAGAGTGAAATAAATAAATAATTTTTATTTATATATCAAAGATTACAATAACATTTATTGCTAAAATAGTTCTCCTCGAGATCACATGGCTAACAATATCCTACTATCCCTTAGAACCATTCGGGTACGATCTTTAAACCCATGCTCATTACGTGCTAGTCAAAAACTTCTGTGTCAAATGCTTGGTAAGGGGATTAACAACATTGTCGACATAGGCCACCTTGGTGATGATGATGTCACCACGCTTTTGAATCTCCCGAATGATGTGGTATTTCCTTTCCATGTGCTTGCTTTTTTGATGCCATCTGGGTTCCTTCGCTTGAGCTATGGCTCCCATGTTATCACATAGTTGTAGGATGGGAGTATCAGAGGAAACTATGCCAAGTTCTAGGACAAACAACCACACCGCCTCCTTTGTAACATCCAATGCGGCAACGTATTCATCTTATGTTGGCGAATTGGATGTAGTGTCATGCTTCTTACTTCTCCAGCTCACAACACTACCGTTTAACATGAACACAAACCTTGATGTTGACTTGCGATCATCAATATCAGACTGGAAGTCTAAACCTATGTATCCTTAGACTTGGAGATCACCATCTCCATAGACCAAGATGTAATCTCGTGTCTTTCTTAGACACTTAAAGATGTTCTTCACTACATTCCAGTGTTGCTCTCCACGGCATGATTGGTAACAACTTACCACTCCCATATGGTAGATATCTGTCCTTGTGCACATCATGGCATACATTAGGCTTCCTACAGCTTATGCGTAGGGGCATCTAGCTATGGCTTTCTTATCCTCAACACTTTGAAGAGCCATCCCTTTTGATAAGTGGATACCCTATCTTAAGGGAAGAAAGCCTTTCTTGGAATTCTCCATATGGAAACATTCCACGATCTTCTTAATATACCCATGTTGTAACAATCTCAAAATCCTCTTTCTCTATTTCTGAACAACTTTAGACCCGAGATATAAGAGGCTTATCCAAGATCTTTCAGCTCGAAGGTATGAGATAGCTAAATCTTAATAGTGGTCATCATCCCTGTATAAATCCCAATGATAAGGATGCATCTATGAAAGCACAATGAGCACAATGACGCTCTCACTAAGCTTCTTGTCCACACATGGTTCATCAGGATTCTGAACAAAATCATAACTCTTTATAATTTTGTAAAATATGATGTTCCAGCTATGAGAAGCTTGTTTGAGCCAATATATGGATTTCATTGGCTTGCATACTTCACCTTCCTCTGTTATGAAGCCCTAGGGATGCTCCATATAGATATCCTCCTTGAGGTATCCATTGAGGAAAACCTTCTTGACGTCCATCTAACATATGTCGTAGTCAAGATATGCATCTATAGCTAGCAGCGCCCTGATGGACTTAAGCATAGCTACATAAGAGAATGTCTCATCGTACTCAATGCCTTCTCTTTGTGTGTAGCCCTTGGCTACGACCTATACTTTGAATGTCTCTACCTTCCCACCAGGTCCCCTATTTGTCTTGAAGATTCATTTACACCCAATGAGTTTTATCCCTCTAGGTGCATCCTCTTGGGTCCATACACTATTCTTATGCATGGAGTCTATTTCAGACTTAATAGCTATCATCCATATATCCATGTCATGATCCACGAGTGCTTCATCAAATGAAGTCGAATCATTGTTAGTTTCACCTAACACATGGTATTCATACCTTTTAGGTGGTGCAACCTCCCTCGAACTTCTTTGAAGAGGTACGCGTGTTACATCTTCATTTACATCTTCAGTTTCTGGTTTAGGAAGCTCAGTATCCTAAGGGGATTCAATAAGTTCCTTTATTTCATTTTTATCATGACTCTTAAGGAAGTCAACCTTTAGAAAATTTACATCTCTAGAGATGAAGACCTTCTGAGTCTCAGGGTCATAAAGATGGTATTCAATACCGTCTTTTATATACCCAATGAAGTAGCACTCTCGAGTGTGATATTCCAACTTACTTGTATCCACGTTCTTTATGGACCAAGAAACCCCAAATCCTTACGTGTCTAACACTAGATTTGGTACCATATCAATGCTCATGAAGAGTTTTGGGTATAGATTTTCTTACGATATATATTGTTGTCTCTACCACATATCCCCAGAAACTAAGTGGTAAACTTTACTCATCATTGAACTAATCATGTCCATGATGGTCATGTTGCATCTTTCAACAACATCATTAAGTTGGGGAGTTTAGGAGGAGTGAGATTAGAGATAATTCCTCTCTCTTTATGGTATACCTTAAATTCACCTGAGAGGTACTCCACCTCGGTCAGATATAATCCGTTTAATATTCCTGTCGGTTTGATTCTCAACCAATGCCATGAACTCTTTAAACTTTTCAAATGTTTCAGATTTATGATGTAATAGGAAGATAAACCCGTATCGTGAATGGTCATCAATAAAAGTCAAATAATATCGATATCCATTTCAGGTCACGATACTGAATTGATCACATACATTGATACGTATTAGTTCAAGAAAACCTTCACATCATATAAACTTGTAATGAAATGGCATCCTAGTCATTTTACCTCGAATATAATGTTCGCAGGTGGGCAAAGTTTAGACCTATAGAAAATCTAAGGATCCATCCTTTATCAATCTATTGATCCTATCAATAGATAAATAACCAAGCGTTTCATGCCAAACCATGTTAGAATGATTTCCATCCTCTCTGGTTCTTTTAGGTTTTTATTAGTGGAAATAACATTCATGACAAATTCATCAGTGCACAATTCATAGAGTCCACCAGATGTTAGAACATCATCCATAATATATTTATCATAATGACTTATGATAAATTTATTACAGAATAGAAATGGATATCCATCTCTAACCAACTTAGTTACAGATATAAGTTTCCTTCTAACATCTAGAACATAAAGACACTCTTTAAGTACTAGGACTCTTCCACCAGATAATGTAGTCTGCAGGTCCTTATGGCGACTGCTGCAACAATTGCATCAGATCCCATCAGGATGACTATCTCCCCTTCATCAATATTCCCAGTTTCTAGAAATAGAGGCAATAAATTGCATACATGAATAGCAACACCAAAATCGATGATACAACTACCTTCTTGTCCTACAAGAAATTTGGTTTCAATGCTGAAAGTAGAATTTATACCTTCTGGGGCTTTACCTTTCTCTACAATTTTAAGGTACTCAGGGCAGTTACGCTTTCAGTGCCCTGCTTCTTGCAATGTTGATGACATCGGTCTTCTTCTATGCCATCAGTGTGGAAGCATTAGAAGACGAGCCAACAGATTGACTCTTCTTCTTCTTCTTCTTATGGGTCGGACCCTTCCAAAACCCTTGCTTTTGACCGTGCTTCCCCTTGATATGTACAACCATTGTATTGACAGTGAGATTCCATTTCTTCATCACATCTTCTACAAACTTTAATGAAGTCATGAGTTCAGTGTTAGATAATATCATTTTATTCATGTGGTATGGTACCACATAATTGGTGAAAGACTTAGGTAGAGATAATAGAATAAAGTTGGACTGCATGGTTGCGTCCATCTCAACCTCAAGAGTCTCCAGTTCCAAGAGATAACCAAATATTTTGATTACATGTTCTAAGACTGAAGTCCCTTCATGCATCTTGCAACGAATAAGTTCTTTCAGATCACCATTGCTAAGGTGATGTTGACCCATTGTTAATTGAATCAATCATCAACATGATTGGAACTCGCAATGCGTAATCCAATATCACCCCAGTAATATGAGGACCACTATTGGGGGCACAACACATACAACCTTACTCTTTCGAGAACCAAAGCGCCTGATCCATGTGTGCTTGTATGCAGGGGCTGCCACTTCGGACATGCATCTCCGACATACAATCCATGGTGACGGAACCCTTCGCCTTGATGGGATACCATGGATGTCTTCATTTATATGATTCTCCATATCATGTTCAAATTTCAATTAATTATTATAAATCATATTCACATAATTAATTCTTTCAAGGGAATTATACCAATATTCATAATAGAGTGTTTATTTTATTTGGATCTAAATAATTAATCATATTAAATTAATTATCAATCAAATTTAATCAACCAATAAATATTTAGGAATTGCTTGAATTACTATATTATATACACCCTTAAAAGTACGTATTATTTTGTATTTTAATAATTAGAGTATATCTTGACTTATAAATATTATTCTTTCCTAAAAAATGGATCTGGCCAGTTGTTTGACCACTAGAATCAGATGAGAGAGTTGTACGCTCCACACATGGCAGAAGCGAAGTTGCTGAATTGACCTCTCACAAAGACTAAGCGATTAAAATAATAATTAAGCCACAATAGAATAAAATCAAGCAAGCAAGTGTAGATGTGGATAAAAATTTATCATACCATACAATAAATGTGCGTATAATGATAAGCAGAGTCGGGGTCGAACAAAGGGAGACAAGTCGATTTAGCGGGTATATTATTATAAACAAATAATGAATAAATAATATAGGTGTATTTTGTACAATATTTACTCAATAAATCTATTAACCAATTAGCATTTTTGTGGATTTTTTAATTAAATATTTTTTTTATAATTTATATTTCTATATTTGCATACTTTTTATTTTTAATTTCTTTTTATAATTTTCTAATTTCTTTATTTTTTAATATATAATATAAATATATACATCTATATATATAAGGTAATATAATTATCAATACAACTAAAAATAACCAAAGTTTACACAATAAAATATTTTGCACTTTTTATATTTTTCTAATGTTTTTGTGATTTTCATTAATTTTTTCTTCTAATTTTTAAATATCTTTAAATTCCTAAATACTCAAAATTAGGGACTGTTTAAATAGGTTGACTGTTTTGGATATTTAAAAACACTAAATAAAATCAAATCCAAAAGTATTTTTAATATCTAACATATATTTTAAAGAAAATTCATAGATAAATAAATATTTTTGGATTTTTAAAAGTTTTTTTATTATTTTTATAAGGATTTTGGAGCTTTTTAATTTCTAGTGATTTTCTTTTACTATTTTTAGGGATTTTTTATCTCGAGGTGCACAATACAATTATAAACAAGCACTATTGAAATTTTCAAATATGATTTTATAATTTTTTTGATTTTTTAAAGTAAACAAAAAATAGAACATGCTATTTTATTTCTTTAATAAATAGGAAATATGCCTAAAATGCAAATATAATTTTATAGTGTAAAAGATCCAATAAACATGCAACAATCTTTTTTTTTGTTATAATTTTTGGAGATGATATTTTTAGAAAATAGAAAACAAACACAAAAGTTACTTGAACCGGTAGGGGTATATTTGTAATTAAAATAAAAGATAGGGGCACATTGCAAAATATCCAAAAGTTTTGAACTAGTATTTATTTTTTAGAAATTAAGTTATAATTATTAAAACTGCAGGGTGAGTTTTGCAAAATGCCCAGCTTACGTGGGCCACATGAGCTGAGCTGGCAAGAACCTAAGTGAAATATGACTATATGACTATAGTATGAGGTTTCACTTGCAATTTTTAAAAAAACATTACAACTACAATTGAAAGTTTGAATATTTAATAATAATATAAAAAAGAAAGGGGTGAAAAGTGCAAAATACCCCCAAAGGCTGCCTGATACGACAGTACTGGATTGTTCACTGGAAGCTTGTCGTCCTCTTGATGCACGATGATGCTTCACACAACTACGGCTGAGATTAGATATCCCCAGGAGATCCGACGGTGGAGGCTTGGTCGATCGAACGGTCGCTATACACATGGGTGTCTGGCCTTGATCAGATGATTCCGGATGGCGGTGGAAGAACAACTAAAGAACTTACTACTGGCGAGCTTTGATCCAGTATATAGCATGCCTCTGGCCACTTGGGTCACCTCTGATCATCTCTACATGCTCCTGCAAGCCTTCTGTAGCTACTGGTTGTGCTTAAAAGCTCCAGGACCCATCGATGGGGTCCTAGTATATCATGGAACCTAGAGCAACTTCTGATTTTTGAATGGGGCTCAGATGCCTCCTTCCATACTTGCAAAAAGGCTCAAAAGAACGACGGTGGACGGGCAAGCAGGTCTGAGCTGTTATTGAGTTGGTTGGTTGCTAGATGGGGTGGAGTAGTGCATCTTCGACAAAGGGCAACAGAGGGAGATGGTTGGACTAGATCTGGAGGGGATCTAGGTGGTCTGGTAGGAAGATTCAGTGGAGAAATGAAGGGGTAAGGTAATGGAATGGTCGGCAGAAGTCGGCACAAGGAGGAGATAATGGAACAAAGGTGGCCCGAGCTCGAAAGCTCAGGATAGGTTAAATCCTAAATTCTAAGCTAAACCTACTGATTAGCAATTAAAATGAAAACAAGAAAATAAACCTAAGTCTAATATCTATCTAAAAACAAAGAAGCACTAGAGATGGACCTCACAACAGAGCATCACTAGAGATGGCTAGGAACGCCTCCTACGCTGCCCAACTCGCTACAAGATGGCTGAGAGAGCCTCCTGTCACCATGCTCAATCCTTAGGGCACAAATTGAGGGGCCAAAGTGAAGCAAAAGGGAACCAACCTCCAAAAAGAAGATCTGGGGAGGTTATATACTGTGGTGACGGGGAGGTCTTCAGGGGAAGGTGGCATGCGAGGGAGAAAGAGATGGTGGATGAATATGGGTCACTGTGAATCACAGATGTGCAAGGAGTAAAGTGATGTATGGATCGAGGGTAAGGGAGATATGGCAGAAACATGATAATGGGGAGACGATTGGATGGTGCGTGATGTCTGACAAGAGTCATAGGGGAGGTGTATAGTTGACCCCAATCAATGAAAGGAAGGCCCTGGTTGGCCCACGTGTACCAATCAGGAAAAGGGAATAAAACTGCATTGTAAATTGATAAATAATAGTAAAGGAATTTATTAATTTTAAGTTCTAAAAAGAAAATGTTTGTATTTTTATGTAGTATTTAATTTCCCATTTTTTTTCATTTTTATGAGATTATTTATGGTAAATTACTATTTACATGTATAATCATAGGTATATTTACCTATACATTATATACTTAATTTTTATTTTGCATTTTAGATTTATTTTATACACATAATTTATATATTCATAACTTATTTAAATATACATAAATATATTTTTATTGTATTTTTGTAGTCTTTTATACACTTAAATAAATATATGTATTTATTATATACGTATATGTATAGGTAGTTTGTCTATATATTTTAGATGTATTGTTTTATTTTTATCTTTTTAATGGTTTTATTTCATTTTAATTATGTACATAGACTATAAATAATATTTACAAAATTATAAAAATAAAAAATTATGAAAAATATATAGAATAAAAAAATGAATATTTTATTCAAGTATATTGTAGAATAGGGGTCCAAAATCTAACTTTTGCATCTTAACTACAAATTGGATGAAACCACCTTCATTAAATAGCTAATAAAAAGTTATATACAATTAAAGTGTGATTTTGATGTATTTTAAGTCCATATGGAGGAGGTACATGTTTGGGAAGTTTGGATTTTGGATTTTTATTTTGAGTGTAGTATGTGCAATATGCATTATTTATTTAAGTGTCTAAAAGACTACAAAAATACAATAAAAATATATTTTTATCTACAACTTTATGTATAAATTTTATTGATTTGATGTTTAAAAATAAATAATAAAATAGGTCCCAAAAATGGATTATCGAAGAGTAAAAACGAGGGTATTGTTGTTTTTGGCCCCTATCTCCCCCTACTTTATTCCTTGTCGAGCAAATCAATTCTTGATTGGTCTTGGGGTTTAGGTTCATAAAATACCTTTGGTATTCTATTTATTTTTATTTTCTTTCCTTTATTCTTTTATTTTGGCATTAATTACAATATTTTATACAATATTTTCATAATAAACAATGAGTGTTATTAAGTACAAATTAATGTTATGTACGTGTGTTTAGCTAGGGATTAAATGCCAAAATGAAAGAATAAACGTGATGAATTGGAGATCTCATCTCCAATACACTCGAGTTATGCTGAGGGAACATTTCCATGAAATGCATGGCATTAATTAGTAAACCAAGCCATCATACCTGTCATAACCTCGAATCCCGGGCCGTCACTTCCTCCCATATCCGGAAGGAAATACACAGAAATACCTTACAAAGATTACTAACTACCTTACAAAGTAAAGCTACTATGGCTAGCTGGATGTCAACTATGTAGCAATGGCTCACCGACACCTAGTGGGTTTTCCATAAATCATAGGATAACAATTAGAGAATTCTAAGTAACGAAGAAGAGAAAAGCAAACAAATTGTGTAATTTTTCAAAACTTGTTATCACAAAAAGTTTCATTCCTTCTCATTAATTTAAGTCCTATTCCTTTCTATTCCATGTCAGGGATTAGTCCAGGGAATCACCTCACCACTATATGGACTCTGAAGATGTGTACACTTCGAGATTGGAGATTGCGTTGATCTGGTAAGCTTATGCCGCCACATGTTGCCTCAACCAATCCTCCAATACTACCCTGACAATTTCCTTTTCTTTTATTAAATAGGGTCTCAAACCTTCAGCCTGGCAATCAAAGGAGCACACCAACCTTGAGGACTCGGTTGCTTAAAACCTCAGGCTAACATTTAATCATATAACCTAATGGCTTTAAATACATGTTATCGTGACCCAGCCGCTATCCAACCACCCGTGCCTCCACAAGGCACGGCTACATCTTCCGTCGTTCAACCTGAAGATATTGGCACCCGGTACCACGCATTGCAATTTATATATTTCATGCACACTTATCATAACAGGGCAATCGTGTACCACCTAGATAGGGCCACACCAGTACGGGTTCCTTTCAACAAACCTACAGGTTGCATGCCCGACCTGTAGTTCTACTCCCAGTCATTACTAACGTGACACATGATCCTTTTCAGGATCCAAATTAATACACATCAATTCCCATGATGTAATTCCTCCGTTAAGCCTTAGATTTGCATAAACATAAATACTGAGTATAGACATACACATATACTAATTCATATATTTATATATACTTATTTATGCTTATTTTAACTTCCAAACCCCAAATTTCCAAACCACTGCATCCATTCGATGCTTAGACCTTATTTTGTTTGAAATCACAAAGCAACCTTTCATACTTTCTCAACAAATTAGGGTTCTTCGTAGCAAGGAGAATAAATACAGAAATTTCAAAGATCTCATATGAAAACCCAACAACAAAAGGAAGGATTTTGTTACCTAATCGCACTCTCTCTCGTATGTAGTGCTTTATCATGATTCTTTTTCAAAAGGACGATCTATAGCTCCTGAAATGATCAAATTTCATTTTCGTATCAAAAATGCAAAGAACGTGCCAAGAACGTGAAGAATAAACGAAGAACATGAAGAACGCGAAGAACATATTTTCTCTTGAAATTTCAGCAGAGCTTCCCCTTATACAGAGTGATATTTCTAGGGAAATTTCAGCAGAGTTTCCCCTTATATGGGGTGATATTTCTAGGAAAATTTTGGCAGAGTTTCCCCTTATACATGGTGATATTTCTAGGAAAATTTCGGCAGAGTTGCTCCCTATATTGGGACATATATCTATAAAAAGTTTGGCAGAGTTTCCGCTTATGAAATCATCGAAAGGAAAACAATAAAGAAATTGAACATGAATAAAAAACCTAGCTCACGAAGCAACTAAGAGAGGATCGTACCTTCCTCCTCCTCGTTCTCCCAGCAACGCTTCTCTAGCGCTCCTTCCTCGCCTCCCACTCCTCCTCCCAACCTCTTGACCCTAGTCCTTGGGGTAGTGATGGTAGTCGAAATCGCAGAGAATGAATGGGTGGGGGACTATTTATAGGCTCCAGAAAACAACTAACCATGGTTATCAAACCATAGTTTAAACCTTAATCGCGGTTAGCAGCCCATGATTTTGGCTCATGGTTTTGCCCAAAACTTATCCGAAACTTAGGGCCTAAGTTAGAACAATCCAGAGGTTTTTAGATTCGCTAATGATGCTTAATTAATGCTAATCGTGATTAACTTTCACTAATCACGATTTAGCTTTCACTCCTTACGTTTACCTTTTACTAAGTATCGATTAGTGTTCGCTAATGGTCATTAGTGGTTTTCAATCCATCATTAGTTTCTTTAATCATGCTTAATTAGTCTTAATGACAGTCATTACTAGTTAATGATATTTTAAATCTCCTTACTTCTCTTTCTTCCGAAAATCATAACAAATCGAAATGAAGTCTGATTCACATGAAATAAATTCAGTTGGTTTCCTCTTGACGAGCCGGATCTTATTATATAGGATCTGAGAGATACCAAGTTCAAGGCTTTACAATTATAACAACCTTAAAGGAAGTCTCATCATGGAGACTAGAAATACGTGCATAACAACCTTAAAGAGGATGAACGCCATTTCATTTATAAAGAAGATATACAATACATAGTGTTATTTCTCAAATAAATAGGGGTATTTCTCTCTCATTTCCGCCTCAGGTTCCCATGTGGCTTCTTCAAACTCTTGGTTCCTCCATAATACTTTAACTAGAGGCATCACTTTATTCCTCAACTTCTTGATATCTCTATCTAGTATTTCCATAGGTATTTCTTGGTTTGTCAAGTCTGTCTCAACATGGAGATCATCATAGTTTAATATGCTTAGGATCCTTGATATACTTTCTCATATTTGATACATGAAAAACATCATGTATTGCTGAAAGATGTGGAGGAAGCACAAATCTATATGCAACTTTTCCAATCCGCTGAATGATTTCAAAGGGACCCACGAACCTAGGTGCAAACTTTCCACGTAAGCCAAACCTCTGAACTCCCTTCATAGGAGATACTTTGAGGAATACAAAGTCACCTACTTCAAACTCAAGATCTTTTCGCTTGGTGTCACTATAGCTTTTCTGGCGACTCTGGGCAGTTATTAGTATTTTTCAAGCAAACTCTATAGCTTCCCGTGTCTCTTGGAGTCTATCTGAATCATAAAGGTTCTTTATCCTAACCTCTTGCCAACACAAAGGCGTAGTACACCTATTTCCATATAGTGCTTCAAATGGTGCCATGCCAATAATTGTATGGTAACTATTGTTATAGGTGAATTCTACAGGAGGCAAATGTTTAATCCATGATCCCTTCCATTCTAAGTCACACGCTCGTAGCATATCCTCTAGTGTCTGAATTGTACGTTCTAACTGACCGTTTGTTTGTGGATGATATGCTGTCCTCAAGCATAGTTGTGTACCTAAGGCTTTCATTTGTTCTCCAAGTAATGTGAGGTGAATCGTAAACCTCGATCGGAAACTACTTCCTTTGGATTGCCATGGAGACGGATCACATGTGTAATATATAACTCAACAAGCTGGTCTGGAGTGAAAGATAAGCTTATTGGAATGAAGTGTGCTACCTTGGTCAGACGACCTATTATAACCCATATACTATCTTCCTAACAAGTCGTTTGAGCTAAGCCAGTAACAAAGTCCATGGAAATGCTTTCCCATTTCCATTCACGTATAAGGAGGGGTTGCAATAATTCTGGTGGCTTTTGGTGTGAAGCCTTAACCTGTTGGCAGGTAAAACATGAATTCCCGAACTCAACAATATCCTTGTTCATTCCCAGCCACCAAAAGTTTGAACGAAGATCCTTATACATTTTCATAATTCCTGGACGAATAGATAATATTGAGCAGTATGGTTTGCGTAAGATATCTTTCCTCAATTCAGGTATATTTAAACTCTATGATGGTTATATAATATCCCAGCTTGTATATGGAATCCCTCTATCTCATTCTGCTCAAGTTGTTGTTTCAAGTCCTTAAGGACTAGATCATCCTCTTGTCCTTTCTTTATTCTATCCCAGATCTCTGGTTTATATCAGTGAGGAATAGTTATAGTATTGGCACTACTATCAAATGATTTCCATTCACTTAGCATTGATAGTACACCCTAGAAGTAGATAACACTCACCAATCCATGTGAATAAGTTCTTCTACTAAGGGCATCTGCTACGACGTTCCCCTTACCAGGGTGGTAGGAGATGGTGCAATCATAGTCCTTCAACAGCTCTAGCCACCGTCTCTATCTCATATTGATCTCCTTCTAATCAAACATATATTTCAAACTTTTATGATCAGTGAAGATTTCAAAAGTAATACCAAAGAGATAGTGTCTCCATATCTTTAAAGCAAAAACTACGGCAACTAATTCAAGGTCATGTGTCGGCTTGTTCTTCTCATGTGTACTGAGCTACGCGATGCATACACAACTACCTTACCATGTTGCATAAGAACTACCCCAAGTCCTTCTTTAGATGCATCAATGTACACTGTAAATCCTTCAGTTCCGGAGGGTAGAGTAAGGATAGGTGGCATTCTTTCAGTGTCTGAAAACTAGTTTCACATGCATCAGACCATATGAATGGGACTTCCTTTTGAGTCAGCCTAGTCATTGGCAATGCTATTCATGAAAAGTCCATTACAAATCTTCTATAATACCCTGCTAAACCCAAAAAAGATCATATTTTTGTGACAGTATTCGAGCATTCCCAACTTATCACCGCACTAACCTTTGCAGGATCAAATGATATACCTGCCTCTGAAATAACATGACCTAAGAAGGATACTTCAGTCAACCAGAAGTCACATTTGCTATATTTAGCATACAGTTTGTTCTTCCTTAGCGTTTCAAGTTCCTTCTTGAGATGGTGTTCATGTTGGTACTTATCCTTGGAGTAAATAATCACATCATCAATGAAGACTATTACAAAGTGGTCTAAGAACTCCCTGAATACTTGATTCATGAGGTCCATGAAGGCCGCTGGGGCATTTGTTAGTCCAAAAGGCATAACTGAAAATTCAATGCTCGTATCTAGTTCGAAAAGTTGTCTTGGGAATATCTGTATCTTTAATTTTCAATTGATGGTATCCAGATCTTAAATCAATCTTGGAATACATAGTCGAACCCTATAACTGGTCAAAGAGATCATCTATTCTTGGTAGAGGATACTTATTCTTTATCATCCTCTTGTTTAGTTGTCTATAGTCAATGCACAACCACATCGACCCATCCTTCTTCCTTACAAACAAAACAGGTGCACCCCATGGTGAGTACTAGGACGAATAAAGCCTTTGTCTATCAGTTCTTGTAATTGTACATTTAACTCATGTAACTCCGCTGGTGCCATCCTATATGGAGGAATAGAGATAGGATGAGTATCAAGTGTGAGAGAGATTTCAAATTCAATCTCCCGCTTAGGCGGTAATCCAGGCAATTCTTCTGGAAATACATCAGGAAACTCGCACACTATAGGCACATCTTCTATCATTCTATCTGATACTGATGTAGTGGATACATAAACTAAATAGCCTTGACACCCTTGTTGTAATAGTTGTTGAGCCTTTAGAGTAGAGATGTATTTGACACCATCACTGGATGTCTTTCCAATAAACTGGAACTCTATCGAGTTAGGAATGTGAAAAGTTACTGTCTTTTGGAAATAATCAAGGAATGCATGATGCCTTTCTAGCAAATCCATCCCCAGGATGAGATCAAAGTCAGCTATTTCAATAAGTAATAGGGAAACCTGTAACTGATGTCCTGCTATCAGTACTACACAATCATCCAGGATTTCTCAAATTAAAATTGTCCTCTTGGTCCCTTGATCAGATAGGATGGTTGTACTTCTACTGGTACCTTACCCAAAGTGGGTACTATACGTTGAGCAATAAATGAATGTGAAGCACTTGAATCAAACAAGGCATGTACTGAAAAGCCATGAATAGTAACAGTACCTTGTACGACCGTGCCTGAATTGTAGGCTTGTTCTTCAATGATTGCATTGAGCTGGCCATTAGGAATAGGTAAGCTAGAACCCGAAACATTTTGTGGTGGTTGCTGTGTAGGAGAAGCTCCTTGTGAGCCCTGACCTCTTCCCTGTCTTCTTCCGCGTGTTGCTCCATTGCTTGGGGTAGATGTTATACTGTTAATTGGAGTTGGTTTAAACCTCGAACCTCTCAACTACGGACACTCTTTCCTAATGTGACCTTCTTGATGACAGTGATAACATGCATGTATCCCTGTCTGAGCTAAAGACCCTACCACAAAGGTACTAGTTCCTGGTGCTGAGTTACAAGGGTATAGTGGAGGTCTAGAGAAACCCCCTCTTCCTGATAATTCCTGACCCAAGGTTTGTGATGAGCTTATATTAGAACCTGTTGGATGATAACGACGATCTCTACGGTTATTATTTGCCTTGCATTTGGATGGTCCACCATTAAAGTGGAAACTTCTTATTTGGCGGTTTTCATCCCTATCCATCTCAATATGAGAGGCGATGTACATTGCTTAATCTATGGTTGTATCTTTTAAACCTGCAAGCTTCTCTCTCAAATCTCCCTGAAGACCGCTAACAAATTTGGTAAGACACTCTTGTGGTAAAGCTTCTAGAGCTGGGGAGTAACGTAGTAGCTCGGTAAAGTGGATATGATAGTCTTGCATAGTCTTAGAACCCTGGTTCAGAGAAGCCAACTCTCTCCTCTTTAATTCTTCCCAATGGGAGGGACATAAGTGAGCTCGGAACCTCTCTTCAAAGATATCCCATAGAACAGGATCTACTAATTTCTTGAAAATTGCTCTCAACCATCGTCGTACATAATCTGCTAAGGAGTAATCAACAAAGGGCACCCAGGTGTCTGCTGGTGCATGCAACATCCTGCTGACATCATCAAGCCATAGTTCTGCCTTAGCAGGTGTCTTTATGCCTTTAAATCAAGGAATCTTTCCCTTTTGGTAATTGTCTAGTAATGTTTGGTGTCTAAGAAGGGCCTTCTCCATTGCTCCTTCATCTTGGGTAGGAGTAGAGTCAGTAGAAGTATGATAACTAGATTCTTCTTCAGAAAGATGGACAGTTACTTCAATCCTAGTATCCAAAGGTCTGGATGCCTCAGGTCTTTCAGCTTGTGCATTGAGCCTCTCCTCCAATGCTTGATTCCATTGCCCCATGTCTTGGAGCATTGTCATCATAGCCGGTAATTGTCTAGACACGCCTTGGTCTGCCATGATCCTGTGATGAATCAAGGCCAAAGGTCAGATCCTATATGTCTTAGCATGATGTACATAAGGGACAATGACTTGTGAATGGTACTGCAGTCAATTATTAAGATCAAAGGATCTTAATACAACCTTAGTTTCTGAATACCACTCATAGTTGTCAATTACTAAATAAATTACTAGAGCAACTGTGATCTGATACCAAACTGTCACGACCTCGAATCCCAGGCCATCACTTCCTCCCATATCCGGATCTGGTTGCTCAATAATAATTTAATCAACAATCACAACTAACATTCAAAATAGAGTGCAAATAAAAATACTCAGAAGGAAGTATTTCAACACTTTTCCATTCACAAAATACAGTTCACATGATTCATTTTCCACTACAACCATATACATGTAACTGGAAGAAAATACACAGAAAGATTACTAACTACCATACAAAATAAAGCTACTGTGGCTGGCTGGATGACTATTATGTAAGCTGCCTAGATTACTAAAGTCCTTGCGATGGCTCACCGACACCTGTTGGGTTTTCCATAAATCATAGGATAACAATTAGCGAATGCTAAGTAACGAAGAAGAGAAAAGTAAACAAATTGTGTAATTTTTCAAAACTTGTTATCACAAAAAGTTTCAATCATTCTCATTAATTTAGTCCTATTCCTTTCTATTCCACATCAAGGATTAGTCTAGGGAATTACCTCACCACTATATGGACTCTGAAGCTATGGACACTTCGGAATTGGAGATTGCGTTGATCTAGTAAGCTTATGCAGTCGCACGCTGCCTCAACCAATCCTCCAATACTACCCTGATAATTTCCTTTTTTTTTTTAATCAGGGTCTTAAACCCTCAGCCTGGCAAACAAACGAGCACACCATCCTCGAGGACTCAGTTTCTTAAAACTTCAGGCTAACATTTAATCATATTACCTAGCGGCTTTAAATACATGTTATCATGACCCAGCTGCTATCCAACCACCCGTGCCTCCACATGGCACAACTACATCTTCCGTCGTTCAACCCAAAGATATTGGCACCTACTACCACGTGTTGCAATTTATTTATTTCGTGCGTACTTATCATAACAGGGCAACCGTGTACCACCTAGGTATGGCCACGCCAATACGGGTTCCTTCTGACAAACCTACAGGTTGCATGCCTGACCTATAGTTCTACTCCAAGTCATCTTTAACATGACACACGATCCTTTTCAGGATCCAACTAAATACACATCAATTCCCATGATGTAATTCCTCCGTTAAGCCTTAGATTTGCATAAACATAAATATTGAGTATAAACTTATACATATATTAATTCATATATTTATATATTCATATTTATATTTATTTTAACTTCCAAACCCTAACTTTCCAAATCACTACATCCATTCGATGCTTAGACCTTATTTTAGTTGAAATCACAAAGCAACCTTTCATATTTTCTCAAAAATAACCAAATTAGGGTTCTTTGTAGCAAGGAACATAAATACAGAAATTTCGAAGATCTTATATGAAAACCCAACAGAAAAAGGAAGGATTTCATTACCTAATCGTGTTCTCTCTCGTATGCAGTGCTTTATCGCGATTCTTTTTCAAAAGGATGTTTTATAGCTCCTGAAAGGATCAAATTTCATTTTCGTATCAAAAACACCAAGAACGTGCCAAGAACGTGAAGAACGAACAACGGACACAAAGAATGCGAATAACACATGAAGAAAATGAAGAACACGAAGAACATATTTTCTCTTGAAATTTCAGCAGAGCTTCCCCTTATATGGGGTAATATTTCTAGGAAAATTTCAGCAGAGTTTCCCCTTATACGGGGTGATATTTCTAGGAAAAATTTGGTAGAGATTCTCCTTATATGGGGAGATATTTCTAACAAAATTTCGGTAGAGTTTCCCCTTATATCGGGACATATTTCTATAAAAATTTCGGCAGAGTTTCCCCTTATAAAATCATCGAAAGGAAAACAACAAGGAAACTGAACATGAATCGAAAACCTAGCTCATGAAGCAACTAAGAGAGGATCGTACCTTCCTCCTCCTCGTTCTTCCGGCAGTGCTTCGCCAGCGCTCCTTCCTCGCCTCCCACTCCTCCTCCCGGCCTCTTGACCCTAGCCATTGGGGTGGTGGTGGTAGTGGAAATCGTAGAGAATGAATGGGTGGGGGCAATTTATAGGCTCCAGAAAACCACTAACCATGGTTATCAAACCATGGTTTAATCGTTAACCACGGTTACCGGCCCATGGTTTTGGCCAAAACTTATCTGAAACTTAGGGCTTAAGTTAGAACATTCCAGAGGTTTCTAGATTCACTAATGACACTTAATTAACACTAATCATGATTAACTTTCACTAATCACGATTTAACTTTCATTGCTTACATTTATCTTTTGCTAACTATTGATTAGTATTTGCTAATGGTCATTAGCAGTTTTCAATCCATCATTAGTTTCTTTAATCATGCTTAATTAGTCTTACTGACAGTCATTACTGGTTAATGATATTTTAAACCTCCTTACTTCTCTTTCTTCCGAAAATCATAATAAATCAAAACGAAGTCCGATTCACATGAAACAAATTCACTTGGTTTCCTCTTGAAGATCCAGATCTTATTATATAGGATCCGAGAGATACCAAGTTCAAGGCTTTACAATACCACGACTAGAGACCTTCACCATTCCGATTGAGAACAATACAAAATAATGCCAATGTACTTGCGACTTTATCAATCAACTTTTATGATAGATATTATACTATATAATAATCACTTAGAAATATTAGGCATCTTAAAACATTTTTGAGATTCTAAAATTTGAAGAAAATCAAGCGACCATGTTTTGCATGTAAAAGTTGATCTACAACAATTGTAGGATAAAATAGGGTTTTCATGAAGCACACATTCAGTAGCCAATGATGTTTAACCAATTATTTTCATAAATATTAAGCATCAATTTAATAAATACAAATTCACAATTTCCATGATTCCCATTGAATGATAAACACATTAATCAAGAGGATTTGATGATCCACTCATCATCCGAGCCATCTCCACTAAATATGGAATATCTAGGGCAAACAGAGTCAAAATCAGCGAAATAAATTTGAGAAATTTGCTGCTTTGATTATCTACTTAATCCAAATAGTTATCATGTTTCATAGTGGGAAAACAATAAGAAAAAAAATCATTTTATTACATATTCGTGAATACATGCAAAAATAATTTTGGAGTGAGAACTCTTTGAATTTTCATTCATGCACTTTTGCTGCAAACAATAGGCTACTATTTTTGGGACATATTTAGACTTTATAAATACATTTTAATTACCAAAAATATGCCCAAACAATGCATAAACAATGGTTTTTTTTATTTTTTTAGTGGAAAAATTTGAAACTTGCATCTCATGCAAAACGAGTCCTTACGCATCCGATATACGAAACCTTGTTCTGCTTAGAGTTTTGGATCATACAAGATCTTGAACAATGCTTTGATACCACTTGAAGGAGCCTTAGCATGTCACAGAAGTGTGAAGATTTATCATATGCGATCGGGAGCGATTAGTCATACTAGTTGCTCGGGGCAACGAAATTTTAAAAAATTTTAAAGAGATGAAACCATATGATTCGAGAACACTTCTATAATCATTTCATCTAGACCACAAAGAATATATAGGAATACCTCTCGAAGCATGGTTGCGATTGAGGTCTCCAAAGTAAGAGACCGCCTATATTAAGTCCGACCTGACAGAGGAGACACTTACGAGCACGTTGATGAGACGTGTCCTTCTCGCAATCCAAGATGTAGATCCAAGCAGTGAATCTCCTTATTTTATCACACGAAATCTGAGGTCTTATTCATTTGTATGGAGCACCGAGGAAGAAGAAGATCTATGAGCAGTCGAAGCGACAATAAGACGGTGTAGCGACGACAACGAGTCTCTCAAGGTCAAGAGGTGGACGTACACTCTTGAGGGGGGGGGGATGTGATGAGAATGTGAGGGAGAGAGAGCTTGCAAATTATGTTGTATAAAAGAATAGCTACGCTACCTCTTCTTTTATAATATTTTGGAAGTCCATGGATCACGATCCACGTGCCAAACAAAATAATTGGTTTAGACTGATTTGTGTTTTCATTCAATGGCCCATGATTTCATCGTACAAATTTACAATAGTAATTTAATTTAAATATATTGAATAATCATCAATATAATTAAATTCAGTCAAATCAATACACATAGAAAGATTAAGAAGGCGAAAAAGCTCCTTCCAATTAAGGGGGGGGGGGACAACAACCTTGATTTAGGACTCAAGGGTGGTCGTCCACCCTCCTTACATGGAATGTGATTTCCCTCTTCCAATTAAGTGAGATCTTGTATCTCACACAATCCTTCATTATATGCAACAACTTCTAATGCAAAAATATCCACAAAATAATTCCAAATTATTTTATGATAATTTCAATCATGCCATTGAAAATATGCATCATATTCATACATCCAAAATAAATTGTAAATTGTATTTTCAATTAATTTTCCAATGTGAATCCAATTCACATCAACATTTAATTTGTAAATACTATTTACAAATAGCTATCTATAATATTATAAATCACATTTATAATATATACAATTAATATGGATAGTACTATCCACATTATTCATATCCATGATATATTTACTTATCTTGGATCATCATTCTCATGCATCTAAAATAATATGAGTCAAATCATATTATTCATGATAATTAATTCACATTCAATTATTGATTTCTCAATGCTCCGATATACAATTCAATAATGGAATTTATCATGAATTCTTTCTAGAATAGTGCTCTTACTCTCGGATATTTGTAGATAAGGGTAGGGGATTGTATGTTCTACGTATAGTGAATTGGATATTGAGATCACATCTCAAATCCAGATCTCGGGGGAGCTCTCATAGATGCTCAATTAAATCAAAGCCATAAATCTACTCTTCTTATTGCATCTGAATCATATTCAGATCAACGTTCAATATTTGGACTAAGATTAGAGTCACTAAAATCCAAAAGTTTTTCACCACTCCCTCGGAAAGGAAGCGCCATGGTTATACAGTTGATTAGGATCACATCACCCTTGACTATTCCTAATACATGCACATCCTGCATATTTGAAGACCTAGAATAAACCTGGAGTTTTTTAGATCTCATTTAGACTGTCTTCCTCGTGGTTTTATCAGTAAGTTTCTCATTCAGTCATTGGGAGTTGGTATCGATCATATGCTTTCCTAAAACATATATCATACCTACAAATTCTTATCTTGCTTCCAAAATAAGATGATCATGCATGGCATTTGATTGGTCTCAATACTTCACGAGTGAGATCATGTCTTCTGGTTCAGTAGTGAGCCTGTATTAACCTTAATTATATCATCAACCTAACAGTCTGCCAAATGTACATACTCAGACATATATCAATATATTTATCTCCGATCAGAGTATGCATGCCTATATTGTGACAGTATACGACAAAGGACTTGGTTATCTCCATCTCGTTAAGTCAACTCTTTGACCTAACTTAACTTACACCTTTGAATCTCTATTCCTATGCAGAGGACCTGAATCAAGAGGTCATCAGATATCAGCCTTTAGAGAAGAATTTCCATCTTCTTCTCATGTTGGAGATCATCTCTGAACAATCATTTGACGATGCTTGAAGAATCCTCAATCCAACTCTTTATATATCATCCAAACACCGACCTTTATGATTCAGCCATTGAATCAACAACTGTATGATTATTAAGATGACCATGGTACATAACCCTAATTGTACTAAAGAACCTTATAATGCATTCATTTTAATCTCAAACACGGAGTGAAATAAATCAATAACTTTTTTTGATGCCTTAAAGATTACAATAACATTTATTGTAAAAATGGTTCACCTCAGGCTCACATAGCTAACATCCTCCATCGTGCTATGGAGTCTCAGATGCTTAGAGAAGAGACTTGGACTCCTTGCAAATACAGAGAAAGTTCATTGAAGAAGCAAGAGTGTCCGACAAGGCAAGGCGAAGCTCTTCTATTAGAAGAGAATGGCTAGGTCGGAGCTTCTCCAATGCCTCCGCCATTAACTCCTCAAAGGACATGCGATATTAGTTTCGTAATAGCCTAAGCACACAAAGTGGATGGATGAGAAATGGATTAGATGGTGGATCATGGAAGCGAATTGAAAGAAGGTTTTGATGGGTAGTTCTTCTTGAAAAAGAAGGAGATGGGTCGAAATGAAATCAATCCAGAGCTTGTGAGATGATGGCGAAAATAATGCGTGAAGATGGTGGCTGTGAGGTGAGAGTGAGATGTTAACCAACTAAGTTAAGTGAATATGGAACAAAGTGAATAAAATTAGTGAAATTAAGAAAGAAGTAAACCGAGGCTTACATGGAAATATGGAGAAAAAACAAAGGTGGATCAGGAGACTAGGAGTAGAACTTCACAAGCTCCAAATCATCGCTCACACATTTGCTGTCGTGGAGCTCAAGCAACATCTGCAAAGACATGCGACAAGGCAGGTTTCACCTTAGATCTCATCGACAAGCAAATCTCAATCATCACACTCAATTTCGAATGCTATTTGTCACTTAGGGATGGAATAGGGCTAGAAGAAATCGTACTGAGTTGCAGGTAGGGTCAAAATTGGGTTCTGTTGACGTAAATAAGGAGAAAGAAGGTGAAAGTTTCTAAACCCAAGTTGTGGTTTTAACCACTGCCAGTTACCAAGGGAGTTAGAGAATTAGGATTTTTAGGAGGTTAGTGTGATAGAGGGTTGTTAGACGGAGATGATGGTGGTTGAATCGAAGAGGGAAGTTGGCTGATGATGTCGGGGAAAATAGGAGAAGTTGGGTGGTTCCCTTGCTCGCACTTCTTGGAGAGAGTGAGCTGGAGGTTAGGGACAACACCCCGACCCTTGGGTGGGCTCAATCCGAGGGTCACAATAAAGGCACGAATGAGTGGCCTAGATTCGCCCGATCAACTCGATCAGAAAGACATGGGCTAAAGCATGTCTGATGGAAATGTACACCAACCGATCAGAAGGATCAGACATCTAGAAATGAGGGCAGTTGTACTAAAGGAGCGAGTGAGGTGGAAGGTAGCAATTGGGCCATGTGGCCCAATCAAATAATTTAGAAATATAAAAATCAATGTTAAATCCAAAAATAAACAACAAATGATGTTAAATAAAAAAGTGTTCAACATAAAAGTTGTAGATCTTTTCAAGATGTACAACTTTCATGTAGAACTTGAAACCAAAATAAGTAAGATACACAATTGAATATTTTACAAGTATTTTATAGGTATATAAATACTTATTTTAATTATTTTATTCTTTTTTGGTATTTTTAATAATAAATAATATACATATTACTATTCACAATACTACATCATTTTAATAGAATTTTAATGATGAAGAAACACGTAAAATAATAGACATAATATAAAGATATATGTACAACATTTATACTTGTTATTTATGTACATTAATTAGTCTTAACTATATACAAAGAGTTAATAACTAATTAGTGTTAATTATGATTTAATGTTTATTGAAATACTTAGGATAGAGGGTTAATTTAGAAGAATTATGATGGTGAATCCAAAATTCATCACCCCCCTATACTTAAGGTTTGCTTATCCTCGAGCAAATAAAGAATGAGTAAATAGTTGAATCCCTAACTGTGCATGTAAAGTACAATACTTGAAATTTATGACACAAGTTTTAAATGTAACTCTCAAACTATAAATCTGAACCAAGTCTTGGTCAAAAGGAACTCAACTTCCATAAATTTTAGACTCTCTTTTTCTCTCTGTGTGTAAGCGGTATGACTTTAAGTGTTGACTACATATACAAGTTTGGATAGCTCCACTGCTTTCACCAAAGTTGGAGCATACTAATCAACAATTTTAATGGTTTTACACATGTTGACACTTAGGTTAACATCAAGATAGTATAAGACCCATGTTCTCGTACTGGCTAAAATGCTGATACTCAGGTTTCATGAAGCCTTCATTAATTTTATCCTATCCTTGAGCATGATAAAATCAGGTCCAATCTCAAACCTCTCACCCTAGTTCCTCAGGCGAAACCACAACTCATCACATTGTTCATGTAATCGTACAAGTGAAGTGCATGTCATATTCTTTTAAGGAAGAGATTAAACATGCAATATAACATGTATATCTTTCAAACTAGAGAGTTGAAGTATTTAAGTCACGAGCCCTAATGACCAAGATTGGTTAAACTCAGAGTCAGTGTAGATCTAAACCAAGTGTCATAAACTACACAAGTCTTGTGTGCAAGTGAAAGTGCGAGGGACAAAACCATTTATTAGTTAGTATTTTTGTTTGAATTTTAATTCATTTTTATATTTTAAAGAACTTGTAAGTATATACACAGAAAACAATGTGTTATGGTGCCAAAATAATTTGTAAAACATTTGTGCAAACCATGTCAAATAGGCATCAAATATTTTCCAAAAAATTTACAAACCATTTTTATAAACATTTTCAAATCCTCCTACCTATAGCCCATAAAAATATACAATACATGTGAAAGTACGAGCTATGAATAAAGTATATATGTAATATACAAACCATCCTATACTTATATTGTGCTATGTCCTCAAGGCACAAAGTGAAATGATAAACATAGCTTGTACTAAGCATAAAGAGAAAGAACAATAAAAGAACATGAAAATCATTACAACCCCCCATCTTAGGCTTTAAATAGCCTAAGTACAGGATTGAAGTAGGAAGGTACTATGTACTAAAGAATAGAAACAGAACAACTAAGTCAATAGGGTGATGAATTTGCGATTCATCATCTTAATATATTAATCTTAGCTAATATCCATGAACAAAACATCATATAAAAGTCCCTAAATTAAATAAATTAACAAAGTATAACTCTTAATAAAATGGACTAATTATCTTGTAAATAAGTCCACAAAATAATTCAAATTAAAAATCATAAAAAATAAAGTGTTGGAAATTGTTTGTAAATAATCCCCTGTAAATACCCAAACTTCCTTTATTTTTAATAAATCCATACTAACTCCTTTTGACTTAATTCCTTTTCTAACTTGTACTAAAAATATGTATCCTAAACGAGAAGAGAAGGAAAGTGGGCGACAAGATTAGCAAAGCCACTATTACTATTATATCCAGGTTAGACTACCTACTCTGCTTCACTTCACTCTACTGCTTTTCGTGCTAATACTACTAAACCGGGGATGGCTGACTTCAAGGACCTTATTCCAACTCCGAATGTCAAAAATCATTGTGTATATGCCCGAACAATAAATACAAAATAATTTTTACCTTGAACAAATACTTTTAGATCTTGAACAAAAAAACTGTAAAGTCCAATTTCTCGGATAAATTCCCGCTCCATGTGAACTCCAAATTCACCAAACTCACTTTTAAAGTTAAAGTTATAAAATTATATATCCAATGAAAGTGATTTCATTGAAATTGGAGCTCGTTTGCAAAATATCGATTTTGGGACCAAATTATATACTATATATTTTGTACATACTTTATTTTATTGATTTTATTTCACCTTTTTCTTAATATTAAAAGTAAAAAATTACATTAATGTGTATTTATTTATTTGTTTTATCTAATTTATCTTGATTTTATCTTATTTTAAAGATACAAAAAAAATCATAAAATAGAAAAATACGGTATTTTATTATCTATAGAGTACTGTCAAAAATACTTTTTATTCAGATGATCTCTTTTGATTTTGGGTTCATCACAAAAGTCGTAGATCTCGTCGAGATAAAAAACTTTCATGTTGACCACTTTTTGATTTGACTTCATTTAATATTTCTTTTTTTCTATTCTTTACTCCTTACTTTTTTATTTTATTTTAATTTCATTTAATTTCATTTAATTTTAATTTAATTTTTTATTTTCTTCCTTTTCCTTTCTTCTCTTTCTTCTTTCTCTCCGCTCTCTCTTTTCTCTCCGAACCATGTGCACAACACGTGGTCTTCCCATGACCTTCCTCCAGCCACCGACCATTTCTCCCCCTTCATGCCGTAATGGCCGACCACCTTCACTTCTCCTTCACGGCAGTTACGACCCTTAGTTGTTGCACTACGTCACCACCTCCTCTTATACGCCAGCTCCCCCTCCCCTCTTCCTCATCCACCAACAGAGAGGGGAAGCCATCGTAGCCATCAACTCCTCCCGGTCGTTCGGTGACAACAACTGGCTGGGAGTCGAACGAGTGACGCTGGCACATAGGTTCCACCCGGCATGATCCAAAGCTCTGCTCCGAGATTTTTGTAGAGCTCATCTGAGCTCGTGCCGATCCAAGATCTTCTTGATGAGATCTGGAGGCAACGCCATAGCTGAGGATCTACGACCTTTTGCTCATCCCTGGGCGAGTCTCTAGGTTATCGCATCTGAAATGCATCATTTCGTCTTCTTGTTCTTCTTCTTCTTCTAACTCCTACTCTAGTTCTTCCCCAAATTGTCCTCCCTCTTGTTCATTTTGGAAACCCATAGATCGTGTTCCTTTCACCTTCTTCTTCCCAAATCCAAACCCGATCCATAAGAGAACCATCTCACACATCTTGTCCCCTTCGTTTCCCTTCTCACCCCCATATCTAGTGCCTTCGACTGATCTCATGACCGAAGTTTAGGGCTCCACCCAACTGTAGTGAGGAGCTCACCCATACACACAATCTAAAACCCCAACCCAAGTGAACGTTTCCAACCAAACTGTCCCACCTAAGCTCGACCATGGTATTTAGAGTTCCATCTCCTTCATCCGCTCTAGTGAAGTCACCTTTCAAGCTCTTGCATGTACCTTCACAACACCATCTAAGCATCAATGCTCCACCTACACCGAACCACCACTAGTAGGAGCTCAACTCAGTTGAGACTTGAAGCCTCAAGTCCCAGCTTACTTGTAGGTTTTTGGTGAAGTGATCCTTCCAACAGTATCAACCCTCCACACATGGAAATAAGAAAGGAGAGTTCCTATATCACCAATGGCAACCGGATAACACGACCACACATCTACTCCCAATCTCTAAAGGAAATCACATGATAAGAAAGCATATTAGGTGATTCCTTTCCTTATATTTATGATGTTGTAGTCCCTATTACCATGTAGGTTGCTGGAGGCCAACTCTTGAACGACATCATGCTCCGAGCTTTAGATTTATTTTGTCATTCTTACTTGTTATTTGTTTGTGCTTTAAATCTATATCTATCCATTAGAGTTCCTCTATACCACATTGCTTGGCTATTAAACAAACAACTAATCAGATATAGTATATCTTAGTTAGTACGTTCAATCTGAATGTGTAATGGAATGCTGATAAAAAGTTCATGATGTTAATAACTATTGCTGCCATGATCTGTTCAAAAGCTAAATGCTATGTTGGATTTTACATTGAATGAAAAATCAATTCTAGAGTCATCATTATTTCAATTGTTATTAGGAAAGACGTTAGATTTCGTATTAGTTTGAGTACTTAAACCTTCGTAAATAGGAATCTATTACATGAAGATTAGTCCATTGTCTCAACATTATGGGGATATGATTGCTTATGCATGACTTAGAATTACACATCGAAGCAAACTATAAATGGTAACGTAGAGGTGCATTGCTCTTGGATTGAAAGAATCTAATTGGATGCTTGTTGATTTGTACTGTAGATGGTTAATTGCATTATATTGGTATAACTTATACCTGTTTTTGTAAAAACACAGAGAATCTCATCCATTCTCTCAGGAAGTATATCATGAATATTATTCCCTAACTTTCCTGGTTAAATCATTATGAAGCAACTCAGAGATTCTTTAACTGGAACTTTGCTTGAAATTTCATTTGATGACATTTATTTATTGAGCGATGATTTCACCAACTCTAATTGTGTCTATGTGATCTGAAAAAATTCACAGCAGACTAATTATGCATTCACACTGTGAGTAAGTTTCATTAGGTTTGGACATTGTTTGATTGAGAAAGTGTTATTTAGCCTTAGAACTAGCCACATTTGCATTTCATATTTGCATCAGAAAAATCAAAAAAAAATCAAAGTATCTTATTTCATCATGTTTAACATTCTGGCCAAGTTTTAGGATTTATCGATATTATTTAATTGAAATTTGCATTTTAGTCCTTAAACTTCACCAAAATTGCATTTTCATCATTAAGTGCATAAAAAATACCAAAATATTCTTCTTTGAAATACATATACTAGGTTGGATAAATTGAACCTTAAGTTGTTCCTTTGCCTCATTGAGTCGACTATGGGCTTTGCCCATGTTAAATAGACACATAATGACATTTTCATAAGCATTGATTAATTGATTGATATATGTGGTTGATTTTTGACTGATTCCTAAGTGTCTGATTACAACATAGAAATGACAAATTACTTGACGTATTTTCACGATCATCAAATGGCACCATTGTCGGGTCTAAATCACATTTCTCAATCAAACGAAGTCCAAACCTAATGAAACTTACTCACAATGTGAATGCAAAATTAGTATGTTATGAATTTTTTAGATCACATGCACAAATTTAGAGTTGGTGAAATCATCACTCAATAAATAAATACCATTATCTCATTATAAATATTTTCTTTCTCTAGTATAAATCTTTATTTTTGTGCAAGGGCTTAGTGGACTTGGAGCGACTTTCTCGAAGTCGAAGCATCTCGAAGAACATCAGAGGTTGGCTTTTATATTTTCATAGAGAACATCTTTTTTTCATTCTATTCTTGTAATTAATTTGAATATTTGCTTGATTTCTAGCAGATTCCGTTTGGAATCTCGCACATGTATCGGAATTGGACATTGGACCCTCGTGGTTGTAAGGTTTGCTTGTCGTAGTATAGACCTATACTCACGACTAATAGAGATTACATAGGTTTTTATCTGCTTGTGCTTATACAAATTAGGACCACACATCATATTAATAATACACACCTTAGATCATTCTAACTTTGTCAAATTCAAATCAATTCTTCCTGTTAATTTGAACTTCCTGCTTGGTATGATTTTCTTTGACTTGCATTCCATTTAGTATAAAATTTTCAATTCAGTTGTGTATCTTGCATTGTAAGTCTTCTTACTCAAGCATTCATCATCATTTCCATCGATTGCATCAGTTTTTTTATTCACTCTCTTTGTCTTTTTAAACTTAGTATAAAGGAATTGACACTAGATAATATATGAGATTTCTAGTGTTTAATTAATTACCAGTGATAACTAATCTCTACAATTGGGTCTGCTAATTGAATTGGCCAAAAACATCAGAATAAAAATTGTTCTTTGTTCTCGGGATAGCAAGCCGTCCTTGTACATAGGTACATACCTCTAGACAGAGTGGGTGAGGACGTGCACACTAAGGTTAGAGCTCAAATCCATGAACTTCTGCCCTAAGTATCCAGGTCCAACTCTTACAATCTTGGGAGCTACAAGCGCTTGCCTTCAACCTTAGAAATACGTTTCGGTTGTATAAGTTGTGTGTCTCCTTTTGGGGTGTGATATTGAATCCAAAAACTTTGGCCGATCATCTAATTGATTGGGATCATACATGAGCACCATTGAGCATAAGGCGACTCACCTTGTGTGCTTGTGTAACAAGATTGTTTTATTACTTAACTAAAATCGAAAAGATAACGGTCAGACCTTTACGACAATCACAATGTTAAGCTGGTGAAACCAGGGTTTGCTCTTGCATTTGTTTTTGTGTTTGTCTATGTGTTATCCTTCTGTACATATTAACATTTCTACCTCGATCCACTTTCATTCCTTTCAAAGATGTCGGCTTATCGATATATGTACTCGAACTCTGCATGTCATTTCTCCTATACTGATTACCGAACATCTTCACCATTTCACTCTTCCATGTACCCTCCACCACATTCTAGCTATGAAGTCGGACCTCTGACCAACTTTATATCCCCCTCTTCTCATTCATCCTAGCAGAACCCTCTCTTTGAGACGATTTCTCCCTAGCCATCTTCTTTCTCCCCACCCCACCTCAAGTATGAAGTCAGAGTTTCAACTGACTTCTCCACTTCTTCGTACTCCACACCTAACCCACATTTTAACACCCCAGATCTACATCATCATGGGATGACTTAGTGCTTACTAGACTTAAATAACCATTCGAAGAGCAAGCCACTACTGAGACAAATGATTGGCATAATTACCTACCCCCACATTCCTCATTTGATTCTCGATTGTTGGGACTGGTCAACAATTTACACATCCACATTCTATGTTGACCTTAGGGTATAACATGGTCGACCAAACAAACCGAATGAAGAGGCCCACCCTTTATGATCCTCCAGACTTGATTGGTCTTAGTGATCAAGCTCACATTAATCAACCTTCATATCACCCATTCGGAGAGCCTACACATACAGAGGATTAGACCCACAAGCTTTATTTATAAACCCCTGTCTATTGACTCAACCATATGAGGGTCCACCCAATATCTGGCACATAGATGGTCTATACTCGACCCAAAATTACATGCCAGAGTTTAGGTATGTTGAGTGTGAGACCCCACGTTCTCAACAATATCCTCCAACTGAACATACTTCTCCCATGATTTGTCATGAGAGTTTTATGGAGAATGATATTTCTTGACTTGTTGTTAGATATGATTCATTGGTTGACAGGTATAGAAATATCGTTGATATGATGAAATCTTATGCATCTAGCCAAGGTTATGTAGTGGATCATGAACTTTGCAGATTCAATGATGAAAACCTAGAGGACATTAGGAAACATACACACTTTGTACAGCTGGAGTCCTTTCTACCTCCCTATTCTACTAAGCACTTGTCCTCTAATCGGGAGTCTGTATGTTCTCCTACTCCTACTTCACCTAACAAAAAGACCAAAAAATCAAAAAATCAGAAAATATCATAAAAGTTGAATATGAAAAAGATTTAAAAAATTGGATCCTACCGTTAACAAAGCCAATGATAAAGAAATAATCTTTAAGCTTCCCTTAATAAAGACCATAGATCACTTTCCTGACCTCAAAAGATTTGTAAAAAGTAAATTAATGCCTAAGAGGTCGGGCAATAAGATAACAAGGACTGAAAGATACCTAGTTTCTATGGCCACCTACTTGGTGATGGGGAGAAAGACCAAGAGATGCAGAGTGAAGCGGTTGCCCAGAGTTGAGTGTGAAATTAGAGACACTACATTCACCCATGCTCGGATTGACGATGACCCATCAATTAACATCCTCCTGACATCTGTGTTTGACAATCTCAAACTCAGACCAATTAAGAAGTCAAGAGTGATCGTTCAACTGGCTGACCAATCCATTAAACGGTTGAGAGGAACCATTTCAGTCATCATTACCTTCTGAGGTGCTCCACTCTGAGTGAACTTTATGGTCATTGATATTGAGCACTGAGGATAGCTCACCCAGTCTTCAATTATTCTCGGAAAATTGTTCTTAGCCTTGGCTAATGCGACTATAGATTGTGAGAGTCAAGCAAATGATTTTCTAGCATTGGATACACAACAACCTCACATGACCTCTGAGGACACAAGCCAACCCAAGGCAACCCACATAGCCATCGACAATCATGACCATGAGAAGACCACTTTACATGATCAAACCTCTCCTCATGAAGCATAGGCACATACCCTAGGAGAGACACCCAGGAGAACAATTGGTGGACTGATCTCCGATTCTCACCACACCTCCAACTTACTGCATCTCAAATGAGGAACCAATATAGAGGAGCTTATGAGGAATTGGACAATGTTTTATGAGGATCGCCATGATTATTTGAGTGGTCCAATTTTCGAGTCGTCAGTAATTCACGAAATACTCGAACCATACAAGGAGCTGACTTGTATGCTTGCGGAAACCTTTTGTGTCACCAGAACACATGGACATCATAAGGTGACATCTTCGTACCTATCCGTCACTCACACTACCACCAAGAACAAGCTCACAGTGCCTAATCAAACTGCGGAAACTCCCCCAAGACATGTCATGACCCGACTGGAATGGGTCAATGAATACGATGATTCATCTGACGAGTAACCCATAAATTTCATACTGATTACTAATGACAAGAGAAGAACTTTGACCTTCCTTCCCCTGTTGCTTCACATCGAAAAAGCCGTCTAAGAAAGTCATCTTTGACCTAATAAACCAGGTGACTTCTGAAGATTCCTTGTCATGTTCCTCATCTGGTCCCAAAGTGGTACATCAGGTAAGTACAATAAGTACATCATTTATCAAAGGACACTTACCTTTAGTTCACAATAGTTGGAGATCCTCTGCATATGACTATTATTATTGTAAGGACGACTTTGATGATGGTTGGACCTCTTCATCCTCACCCTCTTCACCTCCCTCTACATCTCCATACTAATCCCCCACCATACTCCAACAAGAAGGTTTATTGCAAACCTTCTTGATCCTTATACATTCTTACTCTATCTTCTATAGTTTTCTTCTTCTTTTGTTCCCTCCCTCTCCCGTAATTTGTATTACTCACCCTTGTTACGTATCATATTCATTTAGTGGCTATATTTAGGACGATCAGATACTGAGTATAGGGGGGTGAGTAACCCTAGTTATTCCTTCTTCTCTTTTGTATTTATTTGTACATCCTTGTCATCCTCGTTCATTTCTTCACTCATTTATCCCTATTCTTGGTCCTCTTCTTATACTTAGGTTATTTTTAACCTAAGTATATGGGGGATACCTGAGTCAGTTCCCATATACTCTCTATATTTTAGCATGAGCTCTGGCTTCATATCACTTTGTGCTATGAGGACATAGGAAAAGCTAAGTATTTTATATATACTTCAGCCATAGCTCATCTTTTTTGAAAATTTTCAATTTTTTTGGCTAGGGTATAGTATTTTCTCAATCGATCTTTGTAAAAATATTTGTAAATGGCTGAAAAACTTTCTAATTGTGTGACATTATTTTGAAAAAATATTTGACAATGGTTTGAAAAATAGGTTTTTTACTTTTCATGAAAACCGTTTGGAAAATGTTTTGAAAATCTATATATTTTGTGACATGGTTTGGAAAATCTTTTCAAAATTCTTTAAAAAATAAGGGATTAAATGAGACTAATTTGTATTCTTATAGCCCTATTAGAAAAACCACAAAAATGTGAAAAATAAAAAATTCTGTTTTAGTCACTATTCTGATTACTAGATTTTAAAAAGACTAGATACTTCTTAGTGAGGGAACTATGGTCTCCCTTAGCAGATTGGGTGGTTAAAGGACAACATGTAAGGAACCGTCCAAAAGTAATACGTGTATCTGTTCTACGATCCATACTTACACCAATACTGGCTGAAAGTAGATGCAACTAGCCATACAAATTCAGGCCAATCATTATGCCACTCTCTAATTAAAAAACACCAAAAATCTTTTCAAAAAAATTTGTTTCCTTAAAAAAATAAAAAATCAAATCAAAAGCCCTTTTCAATTTTTTTTAAAAACTAACTAATGAGTTGGAGATATCTTTGACACTTACGCATTTACACAAGATTAATGAAGTTCAAGAACATTTGGTTTATGAGGTCCTATAACTTAAAGTTAACCAACCTTAATCATTAGGGTCTATGAATTAATTATTCACACTTCCCTAGTTTGAAGGATATGTGTGCTATATTACATACTTACTCTCTACCTTAAAAAATATGGTCAATACCTTACTTGCACGACTGTAGTTATGATGAGATGAGTTAATGAGTTGATCGAGGATTTAGATGAGGGATTTATGTATGGACATGATTTTATGGTACTCGAAGATGAGATAAAATCGATGAAGGCTTCATGAAACATGAGAGTCAACAACCTTAAGCCAATATGAGAATAAGTTCTTGTACTAATCTCTTGATATTGACCTATGTGCCAGGATTTGACAAAATTAAATAAAAATATTGATCAGTGTGTGCCAACTTGGTAAAAGCAGTGGAGCTAGCCAAAAAAAGAAGAATGATGAAAGAAAAGCTCTCGTTGCAAAGTCAAATACAAAACAACTTACACCAAAGACGAGCACTCCCAACCATTAAAAGTGTCCACTTAGACCAAAGCTAAATAGGCCAAATGAGTCAGGCTAGTACCTCAAAAAGGGATCTACATCGTAAGCGATACAAGTCTAGGTGTAAGTATATTAGATTCTTAAAGAAGACACACTCCTTGTGTACTCCCAGGAAAACAAATACAAGTGACTCAAAAATTCTTGACGGACACATTGATCAACCACCAATACGTTGAGTTAATAAGGCACTCGAGAGGGTCCTTATTCCAATGAGAGGGAGAGAAGAAAAGACACCATCCTATGCCCTCCATCAACTAGCCTTCTATATTCACTTTTAAGACTGACAACGAAAGAGACGATGAATTGGATGCAAGAAATGATTTATTCTCTAGTGTTGAGGCTTGTGTTCTTAGGAGAGTCTCTTAGATTGGAACTTTAGGTGACGCTTTGACTCTACTTTTGTAACTGCAGTCCACACATAATGTCATATTCTTATACTATATGTATACAAAGAGAGTCTCATGATTAGGGAAATTGGATACCTTTTGAGTAGATCTTGGTTCAGCTTAGAATTTTAGGATCATTAAAATTGAGAGTTCTTCAACGGATGAAGTCTTGTACATTCACATGCATAATCAACGATTAATCCAACTTATTCATTCTTTATTTGCTCGAGGACTAGCATAGTTTAAGTATAGGGGGGTGCTGAATCCGCGATTCATCATCTTAATATATTAATCTTAAATAATATCAATGAACAAAACATCAAATAAAAGTTCATAAATTAAATAATTTAATAAAGTATAACTCTTAATAAAATGGTATCTTGTAAATAAGTTCACAAAATAATTCAAAATAAAAATCATAAAAAATAAAGTGTTGAAAATTGTTTGTAAATAATCCCCTGTAAATACCCAAACTCCCTTGATTTTTAATAAATTGATACTAATTCCTTTTAACTTAATTCTTTTTTTAACTTGTACATAAAAAATATCTATAAAAATACAAAAATACAAAATAATTTTTTACCTTGAATAAATACTTTTAGATCTTAAACTGAAAAAGCCGTAAAGTCCAACTTCTCAGCTAAACTCCCACTCCATATGAACTCCAAATTCACCAAACTCACTTTTAAAGTTCAAGTTAGAAAATTATCTACACAATGAAAGTGATTTCATTGAAATCGAATCTCATATGAAAAATGCTAATTTTGGGACCTAATTGTATATTGTATACTTTGTATATACTTATTTTGTTGATTGTATTTCATATTTTTTAATTACAAAATCCAAAAAAATTAGCTTAATGTATTTATTTATTTTATATTAATCTTATTTAAAATTAGAAAAAGATCACAGAATAGATAATATGGTATTTTATTATCTATAGAGTACTATTAAAAATACTTTTTATACATTTGACCTCTTTTGATTTTGAGTTCTTCACATGTAGATCTCGTCGAGACGGACAACTTTTATGTTGACCACTTTTTGATTTGACTTCATTTACCATCTATTTTTTCTATTGTTACTCCTTAATTTTATTTTATTTTACTTTATTTATTTATTATTTATTTAATTTTTTATTTTATATTATATATTATTTTCTTCCTTTTTCCTCTATTCCCCCTCTTCTCTTTCTCCTCTCTCTTTTCTCTCTCAACCACGTACACAACACGTGGTCTTCCCCTCACCTTCCTCTAGTCACCGATCATTGCTCCCCCTTCATTCCGTAATGGCCAGCCACTTTCAATCCTCCTTCGCGGTTGTTATGACCCTTGGTAGTTGTACTATGTCGCCACCTCCTCTTATACGTTAGCTCCCCCTCCCCTCTTCCTAATCCTCCAATAGAGAGGAGAAGCCCTCGTAGCTATCAACTCCTTCTGGTCGACCGGTGACAACAATTGGCTTGGAGTCGTACGAGCGATGCCGGCACACAACTTCCACCTCTGGCACGATCCAAAGCTTTGCTTTGAGCTTTTCTATAGGGCTCATCTGAGCTCTTGCCGAGCCTCTATCTTCTCACCCAGATCTAGAGAGAATGACACAATCGAGGATCTACGACCTTCAGCCCATCCTCGAGCGAGTATATAGGTAATCACATCTTAACTCCATCCTTTCTTCTTCTTATTCTTCTTCTAACTCCTACTTTAGTTCTTCCCCTGATCATCCTCCTCTTGTTCATTTTGGAAACCCATAGATCACGTTCCCATCACTTCTTCTTTCCAAATCCAAACCCGATCCATCAGAGAACCATCTCACTCATCTTGTCCCCTTCGTTTCCCTTCTAACCCCCATATCTACCGCCTCCGACTGAGCTCAAGGTCGGAGTTTAGGGCTCTACCCAACCGTAGCGAGGAACTCACCCATACACACAATCTAGAATCCCAACCGAGTGAAACTTTCCCACCAAATTGTCCCACCTAAGTTCCACCGTGGTATTTGGAGTTCCATCACCTTCATCCGCTCTGCTGAAATTACCTTTCGAGCTTCTGCATGTACCTTTGCAAGACCATATGAGCATCAATGCCCCACCTACACCAAACCACCACCAGTAGGATCTTAGCCTAGCTAAGACTCGAAGCCTCGAGTCCCAACTTACTTGCATTTTTTTGGTGAAGTGATCCTTCCATCATTATCAACCCCCCATACATGGAAATAGGAGATTTCCTACATCACCTACGGCAACCAGATAACATGACCACACATCTACTCCCAAGCTCTAAAGCAAATTACACGAGAAGAAAACATATTAGGTTATTCCTTTCCTTACATTTCTGATTTTCATTGCTTGGATAGAATACTGTTGCAGTCCTTGTCACTTAAGGGTTGCTAGAGGCCAACTCTTCAACAACGTTGTGCTTAGAGCTTTAGATTTACTTTGTCATTCTTATTTACCCATTAGATTTCCTTTATACCACATTTCTTGGCTATTAAACTAACCGCTAATCAGATATAGAATATCTTCATTAGTATTTTCAATCTGAATGTGTAATGGAATGTTGATAAAAAGTTCATGCTATTCTTAACTATTGCTAACATGATCTGTTGGAAAGCTAAATGCTCTATTGGATTTTGCATTGAATGACAAATCAATTCCAGAGTCATCATTATTTCTATTGTTATTGGGAACGACGTCAGATTTCATATTAGTTTGAGCACTTAAACCATTATAAATAAGAATCGATTAAAGGAGGATTAGTCCATTATTTCAACATTAGGGGATATGATTATGTATTGCCGACTTAGAATTACATATCTAAACAAACTAGAAGTGGTAACATGGATGTGCATTCCTCTTGGATTGGAAGAATCTAATTGGATGCTTGTTGATTTGTACTGTAGATGGTTAAGTGAGTTATATTGGTCCAAGTTATACCCATTCTGGTATAAAAACACACAGAATCTCATCCATTCTCTCAGGAAGTATATCATGAATATTATTTCCTAACTTTCCTGGTTAAATCATTCTAAAGTAACTCAGAGATTCTTGAACTGGAACTTTGCTTGAAATTTCATTTGATGACATTTATTTATCGAGTGATGATTTCACCAAGTCTAATTTTATGTATGTGATCTGAAAAAATTCATAGCAGACTAATTTTACGTTCACACTATGAGTAAGTTTCATTAGGTTTGGATGTCTTTGATTGAGAAAGTGTGATTTAACCCCAAAACTAGCCACATGCATCAGAAAAATCGAAAAAATCACAGTAGCTTAACTTCATCATTTTTAACATTTTGGCCATGTTTTAGGATTTACTGATGTCATTTAATTGAAATTTCCATTTTAGTCCTTAAACTTCACCAAAATTGCATTTTCATCATTAATTGCATAAAAAATATCAAAAAAATCTTCTTTGAAAACCGTGCACTAGGTTTGATAAATTGAACCTTAAGTTATTCCTTTGCCTACTTGAGTTGATCCTAGGGCTTGCCCAGGTTAAATAAACACATACCCACATTTTCGCAAAAATTGATTAATTCATTATTCACATGGTTGATTTTTGACTGATTCCTATGTACTTGACTACAACATAAAAATGACAAATTAATTAGGGTATTTTCATGATCATCATAGGGCATCGATCCCCCCATAATTATGCTGAAAATATCCTAAGTATGAAATAGAGAAAAAGGACAAAAAGATCAAGAACATGACTAAAGAGAACCTAAATGAATGTACATAAGTAGGGTTTGAGTCCCCCCTATACTTAGGCTATCAATAACCTAAGTAAAGAGTAAGAAACTACGATAGGGGAAACTAAACCCTCAAAGAATGAAATAAATCAAGTGTCGGTGAAGGGAGATGAAGAAGAATATGTATCCACTAGCTGCTGAATTTGTCGGATTTGAATATTTAAGCAGCGTCTTCATGCGAAGTATCTGAAGTGTCTACAAGGTAATCGCTTGGCATGAAGTCAATCATCTCAACTTGGACCAACTATTCTTAGATTTTACAAAATGCTTTAACAGTTGTCCATTGACCAAGAAACCGCTAAGTGGCTTAGTTAATTTGGTCTCGTTGTAGAATGCCCACTTAGCGATCTATCATAAACCGAGCTTGGAAAGTATCTCCACAAAGAGGTGCTCGATTTGGTAATTTTAAAACATGGGTAAGTTTAGGGATGATCAAAGGGACACGAGCTATCCTCATGATTAATTAAATCTCAATATCTAGATCAAGTGATTTTTAGTCAATCTATGTCAACAAACACAATAATATAATGCAAAACATGACAAATGAGCTACATTCATTTTTATTTTGATTTTCATGCAAGTTAAAGAAAATGAACAAAACACCACAAAATGATATGATATGCAAACAAACATATATACATTAATATGCCTCTAAATGATCAATAACTTGAGTAATAAATTTAGATTTAATTTCATAAATCTAATTTCATTTAATGACATTTAAATAATCAAGCAATGCAACATAATATATCTCAAATAACTCGTTCTATTCTAAGTGTCAAAACATTATTTAATTCATGACAATATATAAAGCATCAAATAAGCAATAAGATGGAATATAAATAATAGAAAAAGGAGTTCACATGGTCAAGATATTTAGGAAAGTATCCATGGCCATAAATGAAAATTTAAAACATGAAAAATATACATAAACATCACCAAAAGGTCCTTGGGAAGGGCTTAAATACAATAAAGATAAGTTGACGGCCCTTCCCTGCAATTTATCAAGCACACGAGATCCTATTTGAAATATCCTGGAGTCAGTGGGGTACCTGCACAATTTCCCCAAGCATGCCATGCAAGGTATGCATGGGAGGACCTATCTACAAATTTGGAGAATGCGACAGGCATTGCTGCAAAAATCTAGGACCAACATGCATGTTGCATGTGGGTAGAGGTTCGAGTGAAGGATCGGGCCAGTGCAGGTGGCTTGGCCCATGTAGGCAGCCTAAGTGGGTCTAGATCAGCCTTGGTCCTACAAAGGCTTCTAGTCTGGATCTGAAGATGGGATGCAATCATGGCTGTCGAATCAGGAAGATCGGACTAAGCTTGCCACCCCTAGCTCCTCCTTGGTTGCAGTAGTGTAGATGGGTCTCCGACGAGCTCTTGATTTCTCCCCCAGCCTCCTCTTTGTGCTCTGAAGGACAATGATGGTCTCTAGGCTGCTGGTAAGTATTCACAAAATAGTAGGGGGCATTGGGAGTGGTTGGGTGGTGATGAACCTCATATTCATCATGTTAAAATTAAATTATTAATCTCCTTGCTTCAATAATTCAATAAAAATCACTGACAATCCTGTATTATATTGTATAGATTATGTGTATAATTAATATTATATTTATTTTATTTAATAACTAACCATTTTCCTTATTTTTATATTTTATTGAAACCCACTAAAAATTAGATTAATAATTGTCTATATTTGTTTTGACCTTTAAAAGAGATAAAAATACTAAAAAGATCTCAAAAACCCAAAACTGTGTTTTTACCCATTAATATGCAACCAAAAATACACTTTTGTACATGAAAATTGTACATCACATCGAGATCTACACATGTTTGACTTTTTTCTAATTCGACCTCCTTTTATTTCTTTTTGATTTTTCTTTATTTTATTATTTATAGAATTTTCTGATTGGGCCACATGGTGCCTTCTGGGGCACGTACGTGGCCCACTCCTCTTCCGTCACTAGCAACCATCCTTGCTGTCTGTTCTTCTCCTTCCTGCATGAATATCTACTGTCCATTCCCGCTTCACTTCTAGCCATAAGACCCCCCCTGAGATCTGATCTCAACCACCTGCTCTTGACTGCATCCCAACCGTGTGATCAACCCCCATCCAGCAGCTTCGAATCCTCCACGTTGCCCTTTCTGGCACAACCTTTCAAGAAACCCACGCTTCATCATAACCGCTTGTCATTGATTCTTTCCTCACTATCAGATCAATCTGATCGATCAAATCTTAGCCGTGCCATCTTCATGACCGTTGGATCACTAGATCCAATAGTCCACGAACTGTCTCCTACCTCTGCGCCCTTCCATTCCCAAGCATTACACCTGCGACCAACCCCACCCCCTTCCAATTATTGCTCCCTACTCTGACCACCTATGCTTAGCCTAATGGCCTCCCCTTGTAGCCGTTTCCCGCGACTCCCTCATGTAACCTCCATCGTCCCTCGCCCTCACTCCTAATCTTGAAGACAACCGTTTAAAAACTCGAACCCATCACCTGAAATTGTCTGAGCTCTACCTATAAAACTTCATGCTCCGCGACCTCGTCCTTTATCCACCACTAAGGGATTGAATCCCAACTTCCTCCGCCCTCCGATGACAACGGAGGGTGGCTGTCGAGGCGACGACGACTTCAAGACCCAAGGTGCAATCCATGGCATCATCCATGTATGCTACGCAACCCCAATGATCGCCCAAGCTCCGTGCATGACTGCGCACGCCGGGCGATGACCCCGAGCATCCTCTGATGCTCAGCACATGCACCTCCTCTGCCAATTTTCTCCCTGATCAGATTCCTCCCTCTCCCTTGATTTTTTATCATGTTTCTCAAATTATTTCCGTGGCCTACCATCACCATCACCCTTACCGGACCACCCTCACCAACTCCGCCAACCACCAGTCACCTTCACCCACAATCCTGATCACCCCCCTCCTCTTCCATAGTCGCTCCGCCTCACTCCATTTTCTCTGACAACACATCGGAGGACCCGTTTGAGCCCCTGCCTTCTCTGCCCTATCATGCTCTCGCCTTACCCCCACTTCACTCTCACGCACTTCTCGAATGAATTCTTCGGCTATACCTAACCCCTGTAGGAATCAAATGCTTCAATAGTCTGATCTCGACCTCGTCTCTTGTGACACATCATCCACCTCCTCTCTTGAAGTCACCCAGACTTCCACCTTGCTTCCACTGTCCTCGCCCGCACATCATCTTCTTCGTCCAGCCTTTGGAGGACCGTGGTGAGCAAGGCGGAGCGCCAAGCCCATCAACGGAGTCCTGCCTTCTTTGGCAGCATGCAGCGGAGGACGAAAAGCAGACACCATCCGATCATCATGATTGGACATTCTAGATGATGCCACGTGGTCCGCACGAGCCTCACGCCGACTCTATATGCTCTAGCGACCCGAACCAAGGACTGAAGACTCGAGCATGCCACGTGGCCCAAAGATAAGCTGCCTCCCGAGCCTGGTCCCGTCACCTTCCCTGCATGTGCGGAGCATGGCAATTTGCACTGAAGACCCTAGGATTTTCGGTTATTACATTTGGTCCCCAGGCGTGTGCCTCACATGCGTGCCTAGGTATTTTACATGGAGGCCCTTGTGACGTTATGAAATTACAAAGAGGCCCCTTCGTGCTAAAGGGAAAATTATAGAGAAGCCCTACCGATTTTAGTATTTGCAAATGGGTCCCTCCAGGGACCTATTTGCAATAGTTATCTTTTATTTTTAATGCATTTTTATTACATTTATGCCCTTACACTATTTTGATCATAACTTGAGCATTTTATCTCCAAATCACATGATTTCAGTTTCATTGTAATGCTAATTTTATCCTTTTTCTAATGACATGACTCATTTCCTGATTTGAAACGATTTATGGAGCCAATTTTTTTATCATCTATAGTGTCCCATGCACATCGATTTTAATGCCATTATTCATCTTTATTGTTAGATTTGACACTGGAATCTATATTTAATCGATTGCTCATAGATGTGAATAAATTAGGGCATATTTGTATATCTTTGTCTGCATACATTTATTTGCATTCATTTAACTTAGTACATGCATCATTTGGTTTGTTATTTAATATGTATTTTCTTGTGCATATGCATGAAGACTTAAGATTATAAATATTCACTCATTAATTAATAGACAAAATTTGATAAATAGACAAAGAGGCTTATGTCCCCGAGTTAGACCTTGGTATGCTTGCCAAGTAAATTAATTTCCACATATTGGAAGGTGTGGTCTTTGCATGAACCAAATTTTCCTCCTGTACTACGATAACACGACTTTATTAAAGAGGCAAATTTGACATTCATCAAATGGCGCCATTGCTGGGGACACGCCTCACCTTTATTTATTTGTCAATTTTGTTGAAATAGTTTTTTTAATATTTTCAATAATTTTAGGTTCTTTTATCATGTTTCTACATCATGTTATTGATTATTATTCTTGATATTTTATAACATTATTCTTTTATGGCAGGACCCATGGAATCCGAGGATGCTTGAGACCATGGAGGTGTGGAGTCCAGAGCTCCTGCTGAGAAGGCTGCAAAAGAAAATCAAGGAGGATTCTGAGATCTTTAGTCAAAATTTTGATTCATGCATCATGTTGTAAAAAAAATTGTATCATGTGCATATCTAGCGGTCCTCATTCGAGGGCTCACATGTGTATCAAAAAAAGAAAAAAAAGATCACTAAATGATCTACCCCCCCCCCCCCCACACACACACACAGACCTCGTGTCTGTACATCCACCCCCTACCATTTCTGTATATTCACACACACATGTAACCCCCTCTCTTCTTCTTCACAGTCATCTGTAAAAATTCAACCCCTCTCCTCTCATCTGTATAAATCATCCTCTAACCCTAACAGCCACAGACCTCCCCCCTCTTAAAATTATAGGTCCTTTACGTAGGCTATTATAAGCCTAAGTATAGGGGGACCCGATTAAATCATTCTCCCTCTACTTGTCTTCTTAAACTTAGGTCATTTTTGATCTAAGTATGGGGGGACCCTCCTCCTCAGTTCCACTATATCACCTTGTATTTAACCATAGTTATGGCTTCATATCACTTGTGCTATCAGGACATAACAAAAGTTAATTATAGGAGGGTATACTGTATATTACTGTATATACACTTTAGCCATAGCTCGTGCTTTAAATTTTTTTTTGAAATCCTTTTTTTGGGCTTGGTTTAAGTTGACCTGTGAACTGAGTTTTGTAAAAAAATATTGTAAAAATCTGTTTAAAAATTGATGGATTAAAATTTTTTGTAAATAAAATCAACCTTTTCAAATACCCCATAAAAATTTGAAAAATTAAAAATTTTCTTTGGTAGAGACTCTGACTACTAGGTTTAAAAATGAGTAGCTACTCTTCAGCGAGGGAACTTCGGTCTCCCTTAACAGAGTGGGTGGTTTAGAGGACACTGTATATGGCTCTGTCCTCAAGTAACATGGATCCATCTAACGGTCCGTACATAAACCCATACTAGCTGGAAGTAGACGAAACTATTCATATGAGCTTGGGCCAGTTATTGTCTCTCAAAGGAATTAAAAAAATTAAAAAATTAAAACTCATAAAAAATTGGAAAAAAGATAAAAAAAATCACTAACTCTGGAGTTAGTGTATTTCTGACACATTCACTCAAGGCTTAAGGATGTTGATGACACTTGATTTCTGAGATCTTGAGAGTCTGAGTTAGCCAACCTTAGTAGGGTTTTCAATTTAATAATCCACACTTCCCTAGTTTGAAAGATTTGATCGCTATATTGCACTCTTCATCTCTACCCTCTAAAGAATATGATCATCACATCACTTTCACAACTACATGATTGATGAGATAAGTTGAGTTATCACTTAAGGAACTAGGACTGGTGATTTGAGTCTAGACCCAATCTAATTGCTTGAGGAAATGAAGGCTTCAAGAAACCTGAGTGTCAGCAAAACCCTAACGAGTATGTGAACAAGTTCGCATGCTAATCTTTGATATTTA